>OY720144.1:12670544-13872527 GCA_963082955.1 Cheilosia grossa | reverse complement strand
CTCATTCTCTGACCACCTTTGCCACTAAATTGATTGATTGGATAATAATGCACATACATACCAAGTGTTTATCTATTACTGGAAGGACATTAAATGAACAAATACCCCCTATATTCATCTTCCCTAGATACAAGTACTATACATATACAGTATACACTCCCCTCACTCGACATCCCATCTGTCGCTATACACCCACACACAAAAATGAAGACACAAAATGAGGTAATAAATTATCGCCTAATCTCAAAACGACTATGGTGCCCAACACTTTGTCCCCGGGATTTATTGTGGAATTCACATAAAAATTCAACGCCCCCTCATCTGTATCCAATACATGATCCACCTGGTCAGCTATAAAATTATTAAGCCTTCATAACTCATTCAGGTCCCTCCAATATTTCATCTCAAACATCCCGTTAATATAAGCGCTCACGTTCATTACACGAGTATGCTCCAGCCGCCCCCTCGAACGACACACAACAGAAACTCAAACTGTTTGTGTTTGCACCCCGATTATCGGCTAATCCCCCCGCCGCCGTCGCTTTTTATGAACATCTTCATCGACTGTCATACGCGCGTACACAGGATACTGTACTCACCTCCACCCTCACATGTCTAATTTTGTTATACGCATAATATAACAATGCGACCCACCGGACCAAAACAATAACAAAAAAAAAAAAAAAAACACCACTGAAAGACAATAGAAACATCCTCTCTGAGGCCGGCGCGTCTCCCACCAGCTTGCTGTATTATGCTGTATCGCATCAGAGCCATAAGGCCCTCAGTTGAGCGCCACGGAGGCCATCCGGATTATGTGGGACATAATAAAACTATAAATTAAATTAACTCATAAAAATTCCAACTGCATAAAATAAATAAAATTCTAGTACCCGCAGGAGACTGTTCGCAGTTCTTGTTTTATTATTTTATGTCTCACAGAATGGAATGGATGTTTAGGGGGTGACGGGTGAGAGCTATGAGAATGCCATAGTCCAGGCAGGGCGCGTTTGTTCTGCGCGGCCATATCCACGAGATGAGCTTCAGAAGCTGTTTTCTTTATTATTATTATTATTATCATTATTATGATTCCCGTTCCGCTACCGTATACGGGTGTCGGTGTATCCGGAATAGGTCAGCGGCGAATCTTCAACAGTGCTCGCTGTGCCCATCTCCGTCGGCGGCTGGCGTCCTTGTCTTGTGCAGTTTGGGTGATATGTATTCCAAATGTAGCCCAATGGCGGTGTTCTGGCTTATTTCTTCGATCTGCTTCTTTTTCTCTGCTCCCGTAAAACCCCCGATAGGATGTAGAGACTAGATAGGTGGTTGAATGTTGAAAAGGAAAACAGAAGAAAAAAAAAATCGGCTTTTGTGGGTATACAGATACATTTATCCATTGTGCCGTTTTATAGACATAGACAGAGACACCCTCCTGGCCGGGATCCATTATTTGTTTCTGAGATGATGACGCCGAAGGAAGCGGACCCATATACAACAGTGAAAACGACAGCGAATGCGATCACGATTATATTAGAGCAAGATGGTGGGGGAAGTACCCCAATTTGAAGGTGCTCGGCTGCTCGCTGAATACCTCGTTCTCTGGGTCAATAAATTGAGTGTTGGGATTGCGTTCAGTTTGTGTTGGATTTGTCATGTTGACTCTGCTCGTCCTCCACTTGTATTGTTTTGTGTGTGCTTGCGCTGCATTGTTTGCGTTGTTTATGTTGATGACATAAATAAAGGAAGGCAACATTATTGTAAGATGGTTTTTATTGTATTTATTGATATCAGATACATTTAGTTAGTTCATTTAGGACAATGAAAAGATATTATCGATTTGATGAGAGTAAATAAAGAGTGGTATGCGCCTTTTGGCCTTCTGTTGAGGACTGCTGTTTGTTCTTCGGAGGAGATCGGGGTAGGCATTGTACTCTGAGTATTGAGAACTAAAAAATTGAAAAGCGCAATGGAGGTAAATAGAAAATGCAAGCCGAATGTGCACATAAGAGTCGGTCCAGAAAGAATGGCCCATCGGTGTAACTAAAGACACATTTACAAGGACACAGCGACGATCCTCGGATGGGGATGAGCTCATAAAATTTGTTTGTCCGGATCTCAAACAGGCGGCATTTGCAGTCGAACAACCTGTGGAGTCATTCGAAAAATTCAGACATTCCCAAAATCAGATGGGAAGGAAAACCAGAACAACATAGAACAGCGGTGACATCGACTAAATCGAGTGCCTTATTTATTCAGCGTTTGTTTGGATGGATGCGGATTTGGGACCAAAGGAAGACTTAATAAACCAAATAGTAGCCATCCATGCTGCAAGTGTCAAAATTCGTGAAACGGACCAAATTTAAAAGCGTCAAAACGATTTGTGCTCATGCCTGAAAGAAAAAAGCAATAAAACGATCTCTGTCCATGCATAAAAGAAAAACGCTGTCGCATTTGGAAAAGGATTCCGATTTTTTCAAGAAGACCTCTCTTAAGTGTCGCTCAATCAGTCACCAGAATTTGTGACTCATTGTAAGTTACATTTTAGCACCAATCAGGCATTTGTGGTGGATAAAGTCGAATTTTATTTGTACATTTGTTGGTGTCCCATAAGGGACTGTCTTGGGTCCCCATTTATTCAAATTAATTATAAAAGATGTGAGAATTCAATTATTGGAAAAGCGCGTAAGAGATAATCATGTACTTTTGAGCTGCGTTTTAGGAAAAAATGCTTTTAAAAGTCTGTAATTGTTGGCAGTGTTACGAGACTTGGAAATCGCTTCTGTTGAAGGTGGAATGTCATAAGGTAAGCGATATTGAATATATCGGTCTAAAAAGATTCCTTCAAATTTTAACAATTAATAATTTTAAGGCCCAGGTCCACCCCGGACTGTAGTCCCACCTCATTAAGTAAATAAATAAGCAATTTGAAACGCCAACCACTATCAGTGCGCATGCGGTTTCTAAAATTTTGTAAATGTAAATTGAAGTATTGAAAATTGATTTATACTATAACGTTAATGAGGAAGGAAGACTTTTATTTGATACATAAAATGGACTAGGATAAAACAAAATAAAGTTTTTAAAGAGTAAAAACGTGACAAACTTACCCCTTTTTCGACAGAAATAAAGTCACCCAGAATATAACTTATTTATATAAACAAAGTGTGGAGTAAGCGGTGGATAAATAAATGAATATATTTTTCAAATTTAAGATAGTGGCAGAAAGAAAAGGTAGAACTATATTTTTGTTATATAAGCTGTCACTTTAAGGCGTCAAACACGCCTTATTTATTCGACGTTTGATGCAAAAATGAAACAAGTTTAATTATAAGTTAAGAGTTAAAAAGTCTCTATATAAATAATCGAAAGTTAGCGCAAGCCTTTTAGTGCACGTAACTAATGTAAAGTTCAACTTTTAAGAATTGTTGAACCAATTTTGTACCCGGTCTATCTCAGAAACTAATTGACGTAGAAGGCTGAAATTTGCACACAACATCCGGTATAACCTTTAGTTAAACGACAAATACCAGTGATACATCGACTGGTTTTAGAGTAATAAGTGATTTGGTGAAGGAAATATTTTCATTCGCGCAAAAGCTGTTTATTTCTTGATTTACAGAAAAATGTATATGTAACTTTTTTGTAGATCATGCTTGTGCCGAAGACTGTTTTGTGGAAAAGTTAATATTTTAAAAGATATTTACACAAAACTGTCGATCACTATATAAAGTACGATCCACTTAACAATTTTGATTCGTTATTGGTGTGTTCTCTTAATCGATTCCAATTGGAACTTTCAATGAATACTCAACTCTACTCATTCTCATTGGAACTTTTCCAATGAATACTCACTCCCATCCACCCCTATTGTTGTTTGTTCGCAATGTCCAACTCCAAAAAAGTGCGGAACCTTCGTTGACACTCGCAATTGGCCGGTTTTGTTTTTAAATATTGGAAAGATTACAAAATAAGCAACAAGGAATAATATTCTATACAGAAAATTGTATTTATACAACTAAAAATAGTCAGTAGCCACAATATTTGAGCAGTAAATAGACTATAATAGCCGTATTTTATTATTAGCGTGATCTGATCCGAATCAGATCACGAAAATAAAACAATACGGATTATAGAAAAATTTCATTTTGGAGTTGTGGCAACAGTTGCTTTCAAAACACGACGGATAATGTATGAAAATGACAAACTTCATGTTGCCACCAGCCGTATTGCAAACATTCTCTACAACGTGACGTCACAATATGATGTCAATTGACATGAGATTTCATTTGCTTGTCGGGGGTGTTACCATATGAATCAAATTAATAATTTTTATTTTTGGATATTGTTTCTAAAAATAAATAATTTAAAATTCTATGTTCAAATATGTAACAAATAAACAATATTTCGCTGCTGTATTTCGGTGTATTCATGCGAGCGAATGATTTTTTTAAACATTTATGAAATGTTATCGATTTGCTTCAGAAACAAATCATAAACATTTGTCAAACATTTCTGTTTTTGCCGGTGTATACGCCGATTAAGTATTTATTAAACGTTTATGAAATTCACGACCAGAGGCTCGAAAACAACAACACGGCTACCGTATTATGGTGTGTTTTGTTTCTAAAAGGAAATGAGTTTACCTCCAATCAGTTCATAATGTAATGGAAATCTTAATGCAGTTTGCACCTCTGGTCCGCTCAGATTGGAATTCTTATAGGTTTAGGCACGAAATTCCAGAAGAACAAAATTAAGTAAGAATTATATTTTTCTGTGCTAAAAAAGAAACGTGTTTCCCAATAATTAGGTTC
Source organism: Cheilosia grossa (assembly GCA_963082955.1). Lineage (NCBI taxonomy): Eukaryota > Metazoa > Arthropoda > Insecta > Diptera > Syrphidae > Cheilosia > Cheilosia grossa. Next base: position 13,867,716 of record OY720144.1, on the reverse strand, counting down.
GAAAACAATTTAAATTTATACAGGCAGCTAGTTTCTATTTTTCATTATTCCAAGATTTTCTGTACATTTGTATTTTATGTTAAAAAAACAATAAAAATCTCTCACCTTACCGCAGGGAGACTTGTTAAATAAATTATTAACGAACTGTGAAACATTTCATAAACATTTTGTTGTTGAATAAATGTTTATGAAACATTTACTTAAATATTTACGAAATATTTCGCTGTCTGGGCATACTTTTATGGAATGAAAGAGGAAAATCATCTCGAAGGACGGGAAATTGATTCGATGTGAAAAAAATGCTTTTTGACTTTTTGTGTTATGCAGGATGTTGAATATTTTAGTCTGGCAACGTGACTGTTGGCATGGCTATCGTTTACAGGCACACCAACATTGAATAATGAAACAAACCACCTAGTACAATAAATTTTCAGATCATGATGCCTGATCTCGATGAATAGCAGGATCATGTGCTGTTGTTGTAAGTGCATGTATTTTGATGATCTATATGGATCATGGCTTATAGTAAAAAAGGGCTATTGATGTTTGTTGTTTGTTCGCAATTTCCAATTCCAAAGAAGTGCGGAACCTTCGGTATGCGAGTGACACTCGCACTTGGCCGGTTTTGTTTTTAAATATTGGAAAGATTACAAAATAAGCAACAAGGAATAATATTCTACACAGAAATATTTGGTTCGAAGCTCTGCAAGCAGCTACGTTCCTTAATGGATATTTAATAAAGAAATTCGTATGCCATTCATAGACACATTTCGTGACGCAGCTAAGTCAATTATCCTCGGTTCATTTTTAGACGCAGTGTCGTGTATGCTATGTTTTTCATTTGGATGGCGATGATAACTGCTGAACAGGAGTTTGGGTAATTTTCTAATTGTTTTTAGTGCGTTATTCCACATCAGGTGAGTTTCATTCATTGGAGGAATGTAACTAGCTTAAATTTGTTCGAAAGGGGGGGAGGAGGCAGGGTGTTTTTTGTTTTGTGTGTTATACATTTTGAAAGCAATGGGAAGACTTCGAAAGAGCAAGCTATGATTACCATGATGTTAAGCCTAAATTGACTTCGTGATGATACCCAGCTAACAATAACCTAGTCCAATTTTAACTAATTTTCTTAAATCGTTTAGGATGGCAAGGTATGACTGCTGACACAAAGAAGTATTTTAGAACTACAATACTTAAATGTTGTCAAAATCGGGTTGGAGCGAAGTTGCATTGACCTCCCAATGTTGACTTCAGTAGCAAAATCGCTCTCCCTCTTTTGGCCGTTGATCAACAATCGGTTGAGCTGAATCCTTTAGCTCATAAATATCTCCGTATGGTTATTAAAGTTCCACACTTTTCTGTAAATACCGCTTTTCCCCACCCGACTGCTATAAGCATGCGACCAGTCTACGTCCGTATAATGAATCCTTAGCAGCTAATGCCGTGAGCAAAATATCCAGGAAACTCATAAATTTATGGACTTTTTCGGTAATATATCATGCTAGCAAAATAAAAATTACACGTCTTATCAGCCACCTATCTCACTCCACCCATATGGTCTCATTCGCATATGCAACAACGTACAGAAGGACCCCTGGTATACCCGTAGTATCGACCGTCCAGTTTCGCTTATTGAGTATGCCCACGGATGTATCAATCATTTTACCCACGGGGGGATCGGAGAAGAAGAAGAAAAAAAAACAAGTAACTCAATCACACCAGCATATAGTAGATCCGAAGGATTTTCTTTCCATCCATTTCCGTCTGTGAGTAAATCCGGTAATTTACGACATGGAATCGTGCAATCAAAGTTCACATGCAAAGGTTGCCCCCAAGCCCACAACTCGCTTCCCTCTGCTGATCTTTTTTATAAGTTCGCAGGGCGGGGCGGAATCAATCTTTCAAAAAGTCTGGTAAAAATGTTGTGCGATTGGAAATCTCGTCCCCATGCAACCATAAATCAATTTTCAACAAAAGAAACAGAAAGGACCGAATTTCGCCTCTGAAAAGGAAGAAGAATTGCGTCGAGTTTTTGATTACCCATCTAGTTGTATACTGCCTGGGAGCTGGGACTCCGAACAGTGGATTACTGGCGGAGCTACTACCACGTATAGGTGCTGTACGCACACCGGCTCCGGTGTGACATAAATTATCAAAGGAATTTCCTATTGACTTCTGACGGCTAAATTAGAATATTTCTTTATTTGTCGTGTCCTTGTTCTCGATGTTTTTGTTTCTGTTCTTGGAAAGTTGTGAGCGATGAACCTTTCGTCCTGCATCCGCCGGCTTTTATGGAAAGTGAAAATTATGCTATTCCTGTGGGGGGTGTGCGTTTTCAATTTGGCAGGTGTTTGGGAGGAGACTTTAAAAGTTTGTTCATTTTTTTTTCTTTTTGTTTGCAGGTCGAAAGGTTATAGTAAAGAAGTTTTTGACAAGTGAAAAAGAAAGGTGTTTTATTTCGCTTTGGCGTGCGGTTCATGTGCATTATTAATGGCTGTTGTTGTTATAAGCTGTCTGTACATCAGCTGCTCGGGTGTTCTTTATATATTTCCTGACAAATGGTTTATTAATGAATTCGAAAGATTCGATGTTGTCAGGACAAAATAAAGAGGGTTAACATGCTGTAATGGAGCTGCCACATAATCATAAGGGAATTAGGAATGTTCTGGTGTTTTGCTTCATTTCATTTTCATCCATTGCAGAAGAATATAGTTTAACTTATACAACTAGACGTGAGACGGAACAGTGAGTCAGGTCCAACCAATTCAAAATTCATCTCAAGTGCGATTTTCTTAAGACAAGACTCCCAAACCAATTGGGTTCATTTAAGTAAATATGGGTGGGTATGCCTCTCGAAAGGGGCTACTAACATTCGGTTCCCCTATATCGAGTGCTCAGTGTATGCATGTTAAAAACAAAACATTCTAAGGATCATATTGATAGCCAGTTAGTGAGTCTGAGTTATTCCTATCGAACAAATTTCCAGATAAACGAACCCACCGCCATTTAAGTCACAACCTGATTTAAGGTGACTTTTTAAAAAGAGTAACCCCCTGCAGAAAATAAAAATAGGGTTGAAAATATGGCCAAAAGTCGTACATAGATGAATTCAACTCCAGCCCAAGCTATCTCTTTACATATACGGACGAGGAAGAACTTAGTCATGAAACCTAACAGCACACGCAGAAGAATCGCTTATTTAAAATCAACCAACTTTCGGTTAAAAACTACTAAGTGATACTGTTAATATAGCTCCTACAGAGTTAGTGGATTAAAAACAACCGAGGCAACTTGTCTGCGAAACTCGGTTAAAAATAACCTACTATCAATTTTTCTTGATTGTAAATAACAAACTAACTCTGTTGAACTTAACCAACTGGTTGGTTTTTATCTAGAAACTAGGTTCTTAACAACTGATAAAGTGTGTTATTTTTAACAGTATTTAACAACGAATTTTTTTTAACCGAGCAAAAATCGCACTCTGTTAGAGCCAATTTTTGAGCGGGCATAGTTCAAATAAGAAAGCCCGCGCGCAATGTTTTACTTCTTAGATAATCATCCTTCAAATGAACGGCGTTTAAAGGTAGCCTAAGAGCTGCAAGAAAGGAGAACGCAATCTGCCACAGAAGCAACCAAACAAGATTTTTAACCTTTTGATGGTCAACCGCTTAATAAAAATATTTGTGTACCCGACAGAATAGCTGAGAACGAAACGAGCTCAGCGAAGAAATAGGGTAACCCAAGTCTTAGAATTGGAAGAACTCCTAAAAATGTTACCACGGAAAGGCTAAAGCTTGTTGATATTATAAACGCCGCGATTGGATACAAACTCATTCCGAATCCTTGGGCATTAATTTAAGTAAAGCTAGAAAAACTGCCCAATAGGAAAAAGTACAATAAACTCATCTCAGTCTTTTGTGAGATAATATTACTTCGGCGCTGACAACCAATTTTTGAAGAAAAGCTCAATTTGCAGTGTTAAGCTTAGTATAAGCAGCGCGAGTTAAATTTTCGCTCCCATACAAAATTTTGTCTAAAATTTATCTGAGCTAAAATAAAGAGAGTGCCTTTAGCTGAGCGTCATGTCTTGCCATGTCATGTCAAAAATGTCATATCATGTCAAGTCAACTCGAGGTAAAAAATCAAACTTCAGTTTCAGAATGTACTTTCATGTGTCATACAAAATTTTGCGTTCCCATTTAATGGGTTGGCACGTTTTCTCAAGCCAAATTTTGACAGATCGTTGTGTTGCGGAAAAGTAAGCATGCGGTTTCAATGTCTATACTTTGACTAGGAATTCCTGGAATCCGAAATGTTTGAAACAAAAGAGAAATGAATTTTTGAATTAAGTTTTTCAAAGAACAGCTGTTTACGGTGAAAATGATGTTTATTATGAATTATTTTGGACTATTAAGCGAGTTGCCCCAGGTTCGAATCTCGAAAAAAAAAGTCCATCTTAGGGTTTTTTTCGCGAACGTCTGACACACATCCGAGAGTATAACTGTCTTGAAAGAGCTTCTCAATTAGCCGTTTGGATTTGGCATAAAATTGTAGATTCCTTCCATTTGTTCCAAACATAACAAACTCACACAAATCGAATGGTTGTGGAAAACCTAGTAACCTTAGGCCTAGGGACCCTACGGACCTGTTGCGCCAGCAAATTTTTTTTATAAACTTCATGTTAAGACCGACTATTATGACCGCGACAAAGTTTCAAAAATAGGAACAGTGCCTGCCAAATATTTATAACGCTTTATTAAAAGGTCGCATGATACCTAAGTCAAAGCCAGTGATGCCAGATTAGGTGGAAAAACGCCAACTTTAGCGCTTTTTGAATGAAAAAAGGGAAAACGAGAGAATTAGCTTAAAAAAGGGAGAAAATTAAAAAAAACTATCGGTGGAACGTGAATTGTTTAAAAGCAAAATTGAAATGTGAATTCATTTCGAAAAAATTCCAAAAAATGTATTGTTCATATTAAACATGAAAGAAAACAGCCCATCGAACGTCTACGTTAAAATTGCTGTGTATTTTGCTGATTAAGAAAGGGGGAAAACATTCTTCAAAGTCTGGGAACACTGGTCATAGCATCAACGATACAAATTTGTATCACTACTACGGTCCTCATAGTCTTTTACAAGACTTGCACCTACATCTGCGTACGAAAAATAAATGTCAGGACTTCGGAAAAAAATAAAAAATATCCCTTAAAAAAAAAAGGATGTATTTATGAGTGTACCTCAGTTAAAAACAAAAAATTGTTGATATGCCAGCGACAAAGTACCTACAAAAGAAATTTTTGTCATTGAAAAATCGAGACCTTGACGGGTTGGTTGAATTTAAAGAACATATAGGTTTGGACATTCCCGACGTTGATTTGAAAAAGATTCAACATCACCTAATAAGCTGCTTATTAGTTTTTACTATATTTGAAAGACAAATTTCCCGTTTTACAGCTTTGTTCTCTTCCAATCAACTGTTTCTTGCAAACAAATGAAGACGGAAAGTGTGAACAATAAACTGAAAATGTTTTCTACGAAAAAATCGTTAATACACGCATATAACACTAAAGGAAGTGTACTTACATTTTCATAGAAATATTTTCGGCCTCCTTGATTTTGTAGAATAATAATCCTTCACTTCATCCCTCAAAGTACAACACATTTGATTAGCGGTGTGGCAGTAATCAAACATCTGACGCAACCACGAAACAACACTACCCAGCCCCACTTGATAATTGTGCAGCGCTAATACATCCAAAACACAGTTATGCAATTAACAGCATCGTTCAGTCGTGAGGACGATGCACGTACAGGCAATTTAATCCGCTCTACGCAAACAGGATTATCCTTGGTAAGCTCTTGCAAATGATCTCCAAGAAGTTTTAATTAACAAAGCGGCAGCAGCAGCAATAAAGGTGAACTCTCTCTCTCTCTGTCTGTCTCAGTCTATTCAGCTGGCAAAGCGGGCTGATGATTAGGACGAAGATAACGTTAACAATGATGCCTGCGATGAGGATGTAACAAATAAATCTCGCATTAAATTTGTTAGTTTGACGCAGCAATTTTGTGTTTATGACAGCTAATAAATAGATACACACCGGCAAGTAGTGTAACGTTGCTCGAAGTGCACTCTGCTGGTTATGACGGCTTTGGAAATCCAGTAGACGGTGTCTCTCAGTGCTTTTGTTTGCGGTTCGAGGTTCAAAAGCAAAAATCCCTTTCTTTAATTATGAGTACACACAGACAACATACGAGTATATATTACTTTTTTTTCCTGTCAGAATCACCCCTTTCATGTCAGCTGTGGGCTGTCTGTGGTCAGTGGTGAGGCAGCATAGCAAGACAGAGTCAATGTGCTTAAACTCAGAGGTATATCGATTTCTTGAATAATGCTGATGTTTAGCCTGGTAGAACAGGATGCTGGCGGAATACTCCTAAATAATTAGTGAGTTATAACACTCTGATTTAATTGCAATCGTCTTACTCTTAAGTATATGCGTGCGGAATTGCTTACAAGCAGCATACTGTTTAGATGGACGGGTGCTTTTACCGGTGCCGTGAAATAAGGTGGATGGAAATAATGTCGATCGACTTTGTTTCCATAAAATGTTGGAAGTAATGTCGAATCCCGTCAGTTTCTATGTTCGATTTTATTTCCTTAATGAAAGAGTAATTATGTCGAAAATGAGAATGGCATTAGAATAGAAAACAAAAATAATTTATGTTTGGCAATTATGTAGGAATGCTTTTGGAAATAAAGATAGGTAAAGCGTAGAAATATGTGTGGAAATAAAATCGAAATTCATTCCAATGCAAATGATAAAAGCCATGCACACAAAGTTGTAAATAACGTTTTTCTCTCAGAACTTATCAAAGTTCGGAAGCCGAAAAAGAGTAGACCATAACCAAGAAAATCAGAAAGAGTTTTACGATAAATTGGTTTTAGTTAACTCGATTAAAAATGAGTGCAGAAACGTGATTTGGAAACGGTCTAACATAAGAGAAATTTTTGATGAACAATTCCAAACTTACTCGAAAGCCTCCACATCGGTTGATTTCGGTCGAATGCTGAGGCAGCTGCTTAACATTAAGAAGGAAGTTTTTCCAAAATCACCAAACAACTTTCAGGATGTTGTTGAAGTTTTCAAAAATGAAAAACATTAAGCAACATTTTGGTATGTCCCGTTGGAATTCCGAATTATCTTTTATCAACGGACGATAATGGAAGAACAATTTGCGTACTCCATATTTACGTCAGCCAAAATAATTGAGGAAATATCGAAGTCAAAGGAGCACTTACTTCCGCGAGATTATTTAGTTGACCGAACACTTAGTACAGTTCCATCATGCATTGCTCTTAAGCAACTTTTGATAGTGCATATTGCCCATGGCGAAAACGTACTGTAGTGATAGTACTGTAATAAAATAATAACTTAAATTGTTCACTTATCTTATTTCTATAGACGTACCCGTTCCTTAATGTATTGATGTCAAACAATTCCGAGGCCATATATGCACATGCTTTCGAATATGTTAAGAAAAATATGATTTTAAGCTCGGCGACATGCTGCGACTAAAAATACCAAATTTCATGACGACATTGAACAGAAATAAAGAAAAGAATAGACTTTTTCGCAAGTTTCTAATTTTGCCGCTCTTAAGTCCACAGAACATATTTATTAGCGGGATATGAAATCCTTAATGATGAAGCATCAGCGCAGCGAAACAAAAGTGTTTTTAAGCCTTTTTTATCACATTTTGAAAAACAGTGGCTAGGAAAGGTTTGTAAACGTTTTCAAATGAAGAAGGTTTTATTCAGTACCTAATATTTAATAATTATCTTATACATTTTAGATGGTATTTTTAGAAGAGATTTCCATTATTTTTTCGTACTGTTTGATTGTTAACCTATGAATTATCAAACTATTATCTTAAATTAAAAAAACAGGAAGGAGCAGATTCAATAGTATATTATCCACATAATTAGGCAAACGAGACAATTTTTTAGAATATATTGTTACATCAAGATTTCAGCAAGACCAGCGACTTTCTGAAATCTTTGGATGGATTTGTTCAAATGTTTTAGTTTTTATCATAAATCGAAAAATGAAATAAATTATGTTCGTGTGAACTTATTTCTCCATTTTGTTGATGTAATGAAATAGCGTTTTTGTATTTTGAAATAAATTTGAATATTGCTGGCATTAAAATTAAAAATTCCTTTTTATGTTGGGAAATAAAGTCTACTACTTCGATTGATTAAAATGAAAACTAAACCGGTCGACATTATTACTCGTTTAAGCCGCTATAGTTAGAAATAAAATCGAACGTATAAACTGACGGAATTCAACATTAATTCTAATAAATATTTTATGGAAACAAAGTCGATCGACATTATTTCCATCTTATTAACTTATTTTAACGGATTTGTTGATTCTTCATTTCATTTTGACGGTGGATTTGGTGCAGTAGTTATGGAAGGTATAGTTGTATTGCATTCGTGCCAAGACTGACACTATTCATGAACAACAGACAAATAATGTCGGAGTTAACATTACACCAAAAGAAATAAGTGGGCTTCGTTATTACTTATAAAGGGTGATTTTTTAGCTGGTTTGGTTTTGGCAACACTGGTTTTGACAGCTGACGTGTGTTTAGTACCTTGTGTTACTGTCAAACAGCTTCAGTTTGGTTTGCAATTTAACCATGGATCGTCTTACAAATGAACAACACTTGCAAATTATTGAATTTTACTATCAAAATTCGTGCTCGGTTCGAAATGTTCATCGCGCGCTGCTTCCATTTTATGATCGGCATTCTCGACCTTCTGAGCAGTCTATTCGGAAGATTGTGACCAAATTTCGCACCAAATTTACTTTGTTGGACATTAAACCACCAACACGTTTACGTACTGTGCGTAGTGAAGAAAATATTGCGGCCGTATCAGCTAGTGTGACAGAAGACCGCGAAATGTCGATTCGGCGCCGTTCCCAGCAGTTAGGCCTTTGTTACAGCACTACGTGGAAAATTTTGCGGAAGGATTTGGGCGTAAAGCCTTTTAAGATACAGCTGGTGCAAGAACTAAAGCCAGCCGACCTACCACAACGCCGAATTTTTGGTGAATGGGCTCTTGGAAAGCTGGCCGAGGATCCGCTTTTTTATCGAAAAATTGTGTTCAGCGATGAGGCTCATTTTTGGTTGAATGGGTACGTAAATAAGCAAAATTGCCGCATTTGGAGTGAAGATCAGCCAGAAGCATTGCAACAGCTACCAATGCATCCCGAAAAAGCCACTGTTTGGTGCGGTTTATGGGCCGGCGGCATTATTGGGCCATATTTCTTCAAAGATGATGCAAATCGCAGCGTTACTGTCAATGGTGAACGCTACCGAGCGATGATAACAAACTTTTTTTTGCCCGAAATGGAAGTTCTTGACTTGCATGATACACTCAGGGAAAAAATGTAAACTAAAATGTAATATGATCTATTTGATTTTACGTTGAATACACTTTGAAAAAGAATATTTATTTTCACGTTGAAACATATTTGATTTGAATACGCAATGTTATTTTAAATAAAGGCACCCTAGATTCAAAGTGGAACGTATTCACTTTTACATTGACCATGTCTTTTTAAATATTTAAAATGCTCTCAACGTACATTCAAAGTGTTGCATAGTCAATTAGAAGTCGTTTTAAAACGCCACCCACTTCAAAACGTTTCTTTTTTTATTGTGTGTCCAAATTCCACGGTACACATGTAGCTTCAAACTCGGATCAACGTTAATTTAAAGTGTCGCATGTTGGTTTTTAAGGGACAATCATTTAGAATCAAAGTAGAACATGTCGTGACGCGAAAGCCATTTTCTTTGTTATTCTCGTTTCTCTTTCAATCGTAAAAAGACAGAAAAAATCACTCCCGTCAACGAAAAAACATATTTTGAAGGTAACGCTTATTTCCAGTGCTAAAATGTGAGTTTTGTGTGACTTAATTTAATTCCTCACATGTATTCAAAATAAAATTAAGTGCATTAAAACCTACAAATGAAGTGTAAAGTTAAACATGTGTGGAAATAATTTGTTCAATACAATATTGTGAAATTTGATAGTGACATAATTAGGTACTGCTTTCTGTATAACAACTTGATATTCATGCATTAACTTCAGGAAACAATTATGTGTAATTATTTAGATACCTTCCGAAAAAGAAAAAATACATAAAAATTATTTCCATATTAGTTGACAAAGGATTGCACTTAATTTGATTACTCTTTGTTTGAAATAGCTTTTTTCTTATTAAAAAAGAATTTTATTTCAGCCTATGAGAAAACATTTAAAAGCCGTACATATTTAACAAACACCCAGAGAGCTGAATTTAGTGGAGAAAAACAGAGGTAAGAATTATTATTAACAAAATTAAAATTATAATCGGATTTTATATGAAATGCATTATAGTATCCAACTGAAGACGATTCGGATTTCCTCAACTCAAATGTCCTGAATTGGCAGAAAAAGAATTAATAATGGGAGCACGTATGTTAAAAATAATTTTATTATGTATCTTTAGTTTAATAAATGATATAATGTTATTGAAAATAACATTTTTAAAAAAATTAAATTGTTGTATGGTTATTTTTATTGAAAAATAATAAACGTGATATTTTCAAAGTCTAAAGGGGTTATTTCTACGAAGCATCGTGGTAAGATTAAAGTTAAAAAAATGCTGATTCAAAATTGGTCCACTTTGAATCAATACCTGCTCGAAGTTAAATTAAAGCTTAAGCATAGTACTTTCAAAGTTGTATTTGTTTGAATACACAATTACTTCAAAGTGTATTCGTAGTGGTTTTAAGGCCAAATACATTTGATATTACCATGAATCATTGTCAAATTAAAGTTGGAGCATAGTATTTTCAAAGTTGAATGTATTTAAATCTACGATGCATTATGGTTGGATCGAAATTTATAAACGTTGTTTTAAAGATGGGTGATTTTGATTTAAGAATGATTCCACGTCAAATCAAGGTATATGTGTGGTTAGATCAAGCTAAAAATATATTCTTTTTTAATTACTGAAACACTTTGAATTAACGTCATGCCACTTTGATTTAAAAATTTTCGTAGTCGAAGCTAAATCATTCCGAAAAATCTTTGAATCAAAGTGGTTTACTTTGATTTTACGTTGTTTTTTCTCTGGGTGTATGTGGTTTCAACAAGACGGTGCCACATGCCACACAGCACGCGAAACAATGGCGCAATTGCGAGGCGAGTTTGGTGAACAGTTAATTTCACGTTTCGGGCCGGTCAATTGGCCGCCTAGATCGTGCGATTTGACACCATTAGATTATTTTTTGTGGGGGTATGTCAAGGCTAATGTGTATAGGGACAAGCTCGCTTCGATTGACGCACTGGAAGCCAACATCCATGCATTCATTCGTGAGATACCGGCCGATATGTGTGAAAGAGTATGCCAAAATTGGACTCAGCGGATGGGCTACCTGAGACGCAGCCGCGGTCAACATTTGCATGAAATTATCTTTAAACATTAAATTGCAAGGTTCAAACTATCGATTCAAATAAATATTTCATTCATTTTTTCGAATTTTTTGTGTTTTTTTTTAAAAAAAAAGTTCTAAACCTCTTAAAAAATCACCCTATGTACAAATTCATCAAATTTCAATTGTAATTTTCTGTTGTAAATTTTAATAAAACAACAATTTGTAATCGCTTGAGAAACAGTTGAAAGTTAAACCTTTACAAAGGATTTATTGTGCTTTAATGAACCAATATGCTCTGATCTTGATGTAAGGCCCCAGTTATAGCCGTGCGTAAAATGAAACCGTAAGAATTCCCTTTTCCTTTTTTTAACCATTGAACTAAATCTTGGTCTTAAAATACTGCTTATGAATTAAGAAGTTAGTTTATCGATAAAAAAAAAAACAAGTAAATTGTCTTAAATTTTTCTAGAAAAAGAGTCTACCCAAATACCAAGTAGGAACACAACTTGACTAATCCAAACGTCCTCGTTTATTGCAAGTACATCTTAAGAACGACAGAATCGCGAGACCCACTTTCACTTTCACTTTAACTCAGTAACAGATTTCGACAATTTAGCCAAAACCTAAGGCTAAATGCTGGTTAATTGATTTGTGTATAGGTACCTAGATAGAAAAATTAGTTTTAGTGTTGCTCAGGGTTAACTTTTCTGACACCAAAAAGTTCGGTGCGATGCCATACTCGTCGTTTCTCCAATACTTCTTATCGATATGCTGGCTCAAAAAACTTAACAAAAAAAAAATACAAAATCTAAAAACCGACAAAGCAAGAAAAGGCGTGATCGCGTAGTTGCTGCTTTAGAAAATATCTTTTTGAACGCGGACCAGAAGCCGCCCCAAACTGCCAACTGAGCGAAACACATTTTCTGAAATCGCTGAACACGCGTTCTAACGATACAAAACCGAAATAATCGCAAGAATTTCCCACGATATCAAAGAAGGCGAAAAAGGGGACCTTCATAGACTCTATGTCAATATAGTCAAGCGAAAACTCTATTTTTTAACGGTTCTGCGAAGCAAAAAAAAATTATTTAGGCTGCTAAAAACTCGACCAATCAATGGTAGGAACTTCATTCAGCGTCTCTACATTTCAAAATATAAATCCCAAAGTCGTCGTATTTGGCATACCTATATCTGTTTGGCGAAGACGAACATCGTTATCAATTCGAAATCTGGTAGTCTTGGGCTTACCAGTAACCTTTCCATTTTCATTTCGTAGATACAACCACCAAACCTTATTTTGATTCTCACCAAAATCCCACATAAAAAATACTTGTGAAATTTTTACTCTTTGTTCCCGACATTCTATTTTGTCAGGAAACACATAACTACAAATTCAACTTAAGCAAAACTTTCTTACCGTAGTTGTACATATTACTCCAAAAAATGTTTGTCCATTTGACGTTACAAACAATTTTCCGTAGGCAGTTTTGACAGCAAGTACACTCACACTTTGTCCCCATATTCGCTCTGTCAAATCCACCACTTTGTCTTTCGACTCCAATTGGCCTTTGCCATTGGCTTTCCGGGAAGTTTCGAAAAACTTTTGCTGACCATAAACCTCAATTTAAAGTTATTTTTAATTTTTTCCCTTTTCCATCAAGAAACTATTTACAACAGAGCCAAATGCAAGGCACAAGAACGACCTGCTACCTGTAGCGAAAGGACGATAGAATTATGTTCATTATGAAAACTTTCAGACGTTGCCCAGAATGGTCCTTTTTCCTAATAAAGGATAGCATTTCTCTTTAATGTTTTTGCTTATTTTTGCGATGACCGATAAAAAAAACCCAAGAACTACGAGCGTCTCACGAACTTCCAAAGAAGTCCAAATCAAAAGGCTGAAAGTAAGAGCTTTATTTGTAATAATATAAATTAAGGTTTGACTTAATTTAATTTGTTTGAGTTCCAGAAATTTGCTGACATATCTGGGGTGTTTGATAAGAGTATAAATATAGTTGTGCAACTTTCAAAAAGAAAAATATATTTCTTGCCATTCTAGCAGAGATGCATATTTGTAAGGAACTCGGAGCGTAGTTTTACTTGGCAAACATTTTTATAATTTTTCAAGAGAAAAAAAACCAAAAATATTTGCCGCCACATGATAGATGAGAAGAGTTTCTATAATAAGAATTTTCATTTGAAAATACGAGCTGAGGGATAGTTGGTTTCAAAGTTTTCCAGTTTATGTTGTCTTTTGGGGTTTATTTGTTTATCCTATCCAGATTCAGAGCTTAAAAGACATTTTATGACGAGCAATAAGTAGGTGGTCTAAAACAGCCATAAACATATTTTTGTGTAGGGTACTAGGTAAATTTTGTCGCAAGGGGATCGCTGTGGCGTAGACGGCGTTTGTTTTGTGAGGTGGACCGGACTCCAGCACCAGCAGTTCCCCATCTATTGGAGGATAAAACTGCCTTCGTTGCCATTAGTTTAGTGAAAATAGATTAAAGACCATAAGAACGCCGCGCCGTCTAGATTATTAAGGCAGTTTCTCTGAGGCAGTCCTCAGAGGAAATGCCTTGCCAAAAGGTGTTGAAGTGACTATAGTTATATGAGAACACACGGTGTCTTACTTTAGCCTGTAACTATTGCCGCGTTTTCTCAGCACCAGTTTGGTGGCATATGGATAAATGGTTGAGGAATCTCTCTCCTCACAAATACACTTCCTTGCAGTGTTCCCAGACTTTGAAGATTGTTTTCCCTATTTTTTATCCTCTTTTTCCCCTACGTAATTTTTCCACTTGCTGTCATAACAGAAAAATATGCATACACAGGTTCAAAAATTTCCTTTTCAATTATACATTATCGGCCTTACTAACAACCAAATTTAGACTCGACTTTAGGGCAAGAGTCGAAATTATTATAAATTGCGTACCAATAATCAAGTTATCTTTGACTTTATGATAATCGAGACTGTAATTTTCGATCCGAAGAAAGTCGAGTCTAACCCATTAATAAAGTTTAAGCGTCAGTCTGAAGTAAGACAATTATTGGCCGTTTTGAATCAAATTAGGTAAGTTGAATTGGTAAGCTATTTAAATACATTTTAATAGATTAGCAGACAGCGCTCCACTATTCCTAGTTATTGGGGCAATATCATCGCGAACTAAATTGATTATAAATCGAGCAGTGTCTTTGGTAAATCTTTTAAAGAGGGTTAAGTAGAATCAAAATTACATTCTTTTATTATTACAAGAAAAACGAAATACTAAACCTGTAGTGCTCAAAGAATTCTTTTTCGTCATGTTTTTCAAACGGGTCTTCTTTTATAGACTTCTCTTTTTCGGGAAAACGCAGCCTCGTTAATTATATGAATATCAGCAAATTTATCCTCATCGCTGCTCAACATTATTGAAAAAGTAAACAACTAGAAGATTGTTACTCAAAATACAAGTAACTGCCTATTTCAGCAAAATATTTGAAAGCTCAGAAAAAAATTATAACGCATTTGAGTTATACTGTAATAATTTTGCGATAAAGTCAGATGTAGTTAAAGTTCCGATTAATTTGTTAGTTTCAAAATTAGTTAAACTCGAGTTTACTGTTTGGTTGTTGGTAAGGCCCAATATCAAAACAAATGAATGCATTCAGATACACAAAAAAATCTTACGTAGACGTTGGATGGGCTGTCTTATTTCATGTTGAATTTATGAACAATTCATTCAATGAAAATGAGTTTTAATTTAATTTTCAATTTATTTCGAAACAATAACAATACATTTAGCAGAGATTTGGTTTGTTTTTTGGCCACATTTTTAAACTGAATCTGGGGTCTTCCTTCTTGTTATTTTATTTGACTCTGTCCTCTGTCCAGCTGTTTTATTATCCTAAGGTAACTTGGATTGTGATAGATACTCGGAGGAGTGCCTGCATGGTTTATAACCCTTCATAGATCACAGACTTTCACAAGAAATGCTTTGCTTTGCTACTGAAAAATTACTCGCTACTCGTTGTTTTACTTGGTCTCTCCTTTTCTGTCATTTCCTATGAGAACATGTATAGATTTAGGCCGAAAACGCACATGGACATAGTACTCTATTCGCTCGTTACTCGTTAGTTTGCTAATTTTCTCTTTTTTTCTGTCATTTTTTATGAGAACGACTTGTATCGATTGCGTTCGATTTAAGCCGCGTACGCGAATGAACCTAGTGTATTCTACTAGTAGCCTCTCATTTCAGATACCTCGAATCAGCTCGAAGACTTTAAGTACAATTTAGTTTCAATTTCTTTAGAATTTAATAATTTGCATTCACTCGAAATGCGGACTATGTAAATACTGCGTGCGTAGCCCACTATTCATGTTGTATACATGCACCATGAGGGTGAATCAACAATACTCATTAATATCACATACGTATAAGCTAAGTAGTTTCCCGAGTTTATTTCTGCCCGAAAGCATAGCATTCACGCCGACTTGTAAATTCGAATGCGATTTCCAATACGAAGCACGCTACCTAAAACGAAATGCCTCATTAGCTATTCATTAATCGCAATATTTCCTCGAGATATTATCGAGCGATTCACTTAAAGGCCAATTAATTAATGCTAAATCCAAGGCATCCTTTCGCTGGCACAAAACAATGGGCCACTTCTGTCTACGGGGTTGATAGATTCGCCACCCCCTCCCCACCGCCAACGAAATAAATCTTTAATTCGAATTTATTCATCGGAGGATGAAATTGTTTGTCATCTCGCTTATCTAACGGTGATATTTTTCATCTGTCGGCTTATTTCAACAAAATCAATTATCAATTGTCGTCTCCCCGGTGTCGCTCTCCTGAATGAAACAAATCTGTTCACTGCTGGGGGGTAGCTGCCAACTACCTAACCTAGTAGCTACCCTTCGCCAATGGTTTCAACGACTTGTTTCAATATTCACTCAGTAACCGAAATTAATATTTAAATTAGGACATTTCCGAAAGCCGTTACTCCTTTATTTTCCTATCGCAAAGCCAAACAGGATGATTCGACAGCGGCGCGCACGAAATGTGCCATAAAGAGTGCCACTAAGAAAGAGAGAGAGAGAGAGAGAAGAAAGATAGGAGTCTTGTAGAAAAAAAAAATGTTACAAAATGTTTTCTGGGTTTGCGGCATTAGGTAGCACATTCAGAGTTAAAACCGACATGAAGGACATTGAGAGAGCTAAGAAGCCGATAAAGAATTAAAGACCCACCCAACGAGCGGAAGTAGTCGTGGAAGTCTCTCCCAGTCACTACGGGTGTAAACTTAATGTTGATAGTGGGTATTAAAGTTACTTAGAATTGTGTAAGGATTACAAAGGATTAAAAGTGTTTAAATAGCTAACGTTGTCGGAACAAAGGACCCTCTCAGGCAGACCCCACTCCCTTTCTCTCTAGCTATCTGCTCTTCTATAGTAATGCGATGACAAAAGGTAGGGTCGGGTGGACGGTATTTTATTATGTTGACTGAGGGCAAACCCCTGTAAAGATATTTTGTCTTCCTTTTTTTTTTTTTGTCCTTCTATCTTTTGTTTCTATTATTTGACCTGGACTCCTTCTGTTTTTGCTTTTCGTTGTTGTATAGGGCCTCGTAGCGAAATACTTAACGAAATTGTATCGAATAGCCCAATGCTATTCATTTGAGTGATTCTTGAATTGTAGCCTATGTAGATTGGAAGAGAAACTTGTATTTCAATGTATCTGTTTGGGAATCGGTGGTCCTACCCCTGGGGGCTGGGCACTCAGAAATTTAATCGGTTCACGATAATTTTATAGGCACTGCCGCTGGTGAAGTGCAGCAGCCTCTCCAGTTAGCCCGGTCAGTACGCAGCGATAGTTCCAGAGGCTAGGGAAATGGAAACATCCACGAGGACACATCTCGTGCCCATCTCCTCTGTCAGTGCCCTTGTGGCATGGCAAAATAAATAGAAATCGATAATTTCTGGTAATTATTGCCATTCTTGAAACGACGTTTAGTATATCCTTCCTATACCACAACTTTCTCACTCTCAATCACATTGCAAAGCTAGGTGGGATTCAAATTGCGCAGCAACAAAATTGAAACTCTATATATGTGGCTTTTTAAAATGGGTGGACCGGATAATTTACTCCCTCGGCTTGGCTGCCAATGTTAATCATGTACACGATGGAGTTGGGTCACCTATTATTAAGATACGAAATGTCTATTTGCTGAAAAATTATGAACATTTTGTTGGGAGAAAGCAAGCGGCTTTGTTTCCCTGTTTGATTTAGCAGTAGTTCAATACGATTTACTTGCAGATTGGGTAGAAGAACCGGGATTAGGCAAATTTAACGTCCTTGCAAGAGCTTTCTTTATTTCAAAGAAGGCAAATTATAAAAATTGACCGGAAGCTTATAAGATATATCGAGAAAAAATATATGAGAGAAAGCTGAGTGTAAGACTACATTAGCAAAGGTATTGATTTAGTCACTTGGACTGAACACATTTTTAAAGTGCATCTATTTATTTAAGAACTCCTTAAGTTATCCTGTGTCAAAACCATAGATGTTCTTTGTCTGGTAGTTACTTTATTTAAATGCGGCTTGTATTTTGTAACACATAACCGGATACAGAAAAAGTTAATCCTTTTCCTATTTCTGCCAGAACTTTTTTAGATAAAGCCTTTTATCCTGGCTAGCGCAAAATTTTAGCGTCCCTAGTCTCCACTTCGCTTCTAGACACCAAAGATAACTAGTCTCTAAATTATTAAACATGGTATACTCAGATGGGAAAAAAACCATGAGTTCACGGCAGATGTCAGTTAACGTAATTATATTTATAAGCGTACATAATTAGAATTCTCGAATGTCAGACTTCGAAGACATCGCAACCAGCGTGATCGTTGTGCGACTAAAGTTGCAATTTGGAACTATTTCGAGAGCCTGCCACAATTTTGGCCTTTTTTTTAGTTGCAGAAAATGCTCAAAAAATGTTCAAATGCTGTTATTTCCGAATAAAAACCTTCAAAATGTAAGTCAGTTGCCTCACGACCTAGACGAGCTCTCCAACACACCAGTAGACAAGATAATGAGCTTCATCAAATCCACAGGATGGTTTGTATGCAACAGCACAGTGAGTACTTAACCACAAGTATCTATTTAGGGCTATTACGGGTAAGGAACAACCTCTTCCCCCCAATGGGCATCACAGTGGGTCTATATTGACCTGAGTGTGGCACGGAGTACTCCACGCCAACCCGCTTACCTAACCTAACCTAACCTAACTCCGTTGCCTATCACAGCACTATTATAGTGTTTAGCGAGCCAACGCCTGTTAAATATCGTTCAAAGATTTTAAACTTGCAGAAAAGCTTCAGAAATGATACTTTTTTTCTCAATGGGCCCTTTTCTTGCGACTTTTCTAAATTTTGCAGCGTTCGCACTCTCGCAATATTTGGATATTTCCAAAACAATGGATAATAGAAAAGTTGTAGAAGATATTGCTGCGGCAACTGAAATACACTCTGTAGTAGCAAGTAAAAGACGACACTTTCCTTCGTGTCGCATAAATACAGGGTGTTATTGGCCTAGACAGTAATCGGGATAGGCTGGACCGCAAGAAAGGGCGTACTCCTTCGAACAGGCATTGTGCACAACCCGCATCACACAATTATTTGCAGTGCGACACAACACAAACTTTTTACTCGTAGGTATGTCAAAATGTATCTTCCACTTAATTATGTACCGGACATTTATTTATTTCGCGAGCTAATGTTTGGTTTTACTCGGGGATCCACTGATTCTGCAATCCAATGGAACAAGAAAACTGTCTCTGATTGAAACCACAAAACTATTAGTGAAATGCCAAAATTTAATGTACGGCAGCTGTTAGCTGACTTGTATAAAATGCATAAACTACACTTGTGTGAGTGAGACTTTCATCGGCCCGT
This sequence comes from Cheilosia grossa, assembly GCA_963082955.1. Taxonomy (NCBI): domain Eukaryota; kingdom Metazoa; phylum Arthropoda; class Insecta; order Diptera; family Syrphidae; genus Cheilosia; species Cheilosia grossa. The sequence continues at coordinate 13,848,290 of OY720144.1, read as the reverse complement.
CTATATAAAGTTAAGAATTTGTCTTACAAATAAGATACTATATTATACATATTTGCGTACGCGCTTTCAATCGAATGCAATCGATATAAATCGATCGCAATCGCACAAGGTCTATACGTTCCCATACAAAATCTCAGGAAAAGAGAAAATAAGCAAACTAACGAGTAAGGCAGTGATGCCAACTGAGACTTTTCCATGCCTATTACTTGTTTTTTTTTTCAAAAAGGCATCAATTATTTTTCTAATTGTTTTTTTCAATCAACATATCTAGCTACTAACTTTTTATTCTTTTAAACATTCTTAAAAAATCTTGGCCAAACAAATTTTCATGTGTAACCTCGGTCTTAAAGAATGTGTTTCCACCTTCAAACTCTGCCCATTTCGCATTCTTTAAAAATAATTCCAGCTTGCACTTCCCCTAAGTGGATTGAAATTGGAAACAAATTTGAAAGCTGTTTTTGTTTGCTTTTTGTTCGTTACTTTGCTTCGGATGGGGTTCAAGAAAGTGTTTGGTGTTAAATAAAGAAAGTAAGTAAATTATAAACTAATTTTATTATTTTGTCTTGAAATTTAGAACTATATTCAACAGATTATCTGTCTAAAATGGATGAACAAATCACCATCAAAGATAATATAAGTCAGTCAGAAGAATTTCTTCTGTGATTAATAATTTAAGTTTTTCTTCGGAAATAAAAATTGTTTTTCTACCTTTATTTTTTACATTTGTGTTTAATTTTTGATTTATTGTTCCTGTTTACCTAAGAAAATATTTTAGGCATTATTTTATTGAAAAAGGCATCTTTTTTTTTCGAGTTGGGCATTTGTTTCGTCAAAAATGGTTGACAACGCCGAAGTAAGGAGTAGTTAATCTCTTGACTCGAAACAGCTCAGAGAATTTCAACCGGCAAGGCGGCAAGTACTGATAAATATGTCAAATGCACAAAGTAGCCAAAAAACAAATTCAAAATCAATTGTAGCCAAAGATAAAATCTGTGAAAATAAAAAAAAAATCGGTTGTGGTCGAATGTTCTCCTAGAACTTTTCATATGTTGCAAAAATTTAAGTTATATATTTATTTGTGAGATCGATTAGATGTCAAAGATGAAAGTTTCTCAAAGTCGCTTGAAGTCAATCCAAGTACTTTTGAGTATATTTCCGGCTGTCTGAGAGAGTTTCACTAAATTTTTTGAATTTGGCAGATTTGGGGCATTTGGCGCATGCTCAGTACCAATTTATCTATGTACCGCTGCTTTCAAAGGCTCGTCCTGTATAGGCCACATCAGCTCTGGCAGCTTTCTACTAAGCCACATGGATCAAAAGAAGATGTCTCTATTCACTTATTAACTCATAGAATAAAATAATTTATCGCTCTTCTCTAAATATTTCAAATGTAAAAGGCCAATTTTGCTATAAAAGGCCCTGTAGTTTTCATTATTAGCAAAATCCGAATTTCTCATAGAGAAATGGATTTTCGTTAGCTTTTTGACGTACCTAGGAATGAATGATTATTCTGTTGTCTTTGAAGTATAGCAACTTATACGGGTTGATTCTTGCTATCCGAGAGAAAATAAAACAGAAACATTGCGAACTTGTGGACTTCTGAAACGACAATTGTCAATCTTTTTACTGTTTGTAATATTTAGGGCAGTGGAACAAAATATTTAATTTTGATTCAATAGTTTAGAAGTAGTAGAGGCAAACAAATTTACGATAATTTTAAGTTATTTGGCGCAGTAAAATGTTCCATTCGTTTCTAAAATGAAAAACTCACACAAAACGAATGGTTGTGAGAATCTGTGCCTAGAGCCCCAACGGACCTGTTGCGTCATATATTTATTTATTGAACGGATGCATTTTTTATTAATCATTATATTAATACGTGAACATCCAAAGTTTCCGTACACTTTTTTAATATTTATTATGATGAGAATGAAACTTATATCATTCGAAGGGGACTGTGCCATAGATGTACAGGTGCACAAACAAAAAATCATGGGTATCCCCATTAAGACTGGTAAAATGAAATTAAGAATTGCCCATAAAAAATTCTTTTCAGTTAATAGAACCCATTTTGTTGACATTAAATTTGTCGCCGCCATAATTATGTTGTCATTTTTTTTTTTTTTAAAAACATCTGACTACGCCTAAGCGATGAAGGGGCACTTAAACCTGTAAGATCTTTTGTGCCATAGGGTCAGAGAAATTGTTAGGTTAGCAGGTTTTCCACTTTCCTAATGAAGATAATTAAGCTGCTAACAGATGAGTTTTTCATCTCTTCAGGGTTTAGAAGTTCCCTGTAGAAGATAGTTCTTCTGATTCCACTTAGGGCTGGACACTCACAAATTATTATATTGTCATAGTAACGTATTGTAATATATATCATCTTAGACTAGAACCTGTTTTCGAAAAAAATTTAATTTACCTACCCCTAAAAGTAAGCAATGGTGTACCTAATTTTAATTCCGGGGAATTATGCCTATGGAAACGAGCATTTTTCGTCATAAATTTCTTGCTCTAAATTTTCATAAAAACATTAATCATGAGTAAAACTATTTTCAAATGTTATATTTTTCAATATTTAGATGTCGCTTTTTTGCTATTTTTTCGCTTATAAATTGTGGCAAGTTTTTTAGTATTAGATCCTTATAAAAAGGCAGGGGGGGGGTCGATTTTCGACCACAAACGAAACTAGTTATTATTAATACAAACGTTATTGCGGGCGAATGGCTTGTCCGATTAAAATTTGAACATTTCCCCAGAGTGATAGGTATGTGCGAACAATATCCTTCAAAAGTCAAAGTCCAGCTTTACCGGTAAGCTAGATCCCCCAGAAAATCTCACACTTCCTCAAGAGCGACAAAATCAAGAATAGAGCAATTAAATCCCATGTTCTTTGTTTGGCGAAATTCCCTTGTGGCGGACCCAGCTTTGCCCGCGTGTTTATCTAGTGTTTTTTTGAAGATTAAATTACTTATGTAATTTAAATATTACTTATGTTATTTAATTTGCACAGATGTCGGAGCATTTGCTGTAGCTTGTTGCTCGGTAAACGCCATTCCAATCAGCCATCAAAACTGAACTTATAAATTCCTTAAAGGTTCCCTAATTAAATACCCTTTAATCGACAACTTTGCAGGAGCATGTCGTTCGGTTACAAAACCCCTTCACTGCAAAGTTGTGCATACTGTCACAAACAGTTTTATCACGCCCGAAAAATCAAAATTTAAATAAACTCCCCTTCCGAAACTAAATCCCAGAACTGCTCCTTAGAATTTCAATAAATCTTGAAAATTGAAAATTTAATGAAATATCACCGAGGCAAGTGCAGAACTTCAGCCATCCCTGGCAGCTCATTAACCTGGCACACACGTCACACGAGTAGGTTCCCATGTGTAGTTCTATACAGCTATTCTGTGAAAGTGGGTGTCGGCTAAAAAGTTCTACGAAATTTATAACCATCGTACAACACAGTGATTTGTATCTACAGCGTGTATCTTTGGGTGTTTGAAGAAGAAATTGTTTCCTTTCTGACTAGTCCCTCAACTCTCGTGTTTTTGACGTCTCCTCGCACGGTACGGTAATATACACAGAGATAGTTGGTCCTCCGCACCCCAGATAAGTATGTAAATTTAAACTATGAATACATTTCGGCGAATGAAATTTGCAAGAAGTGTAAAAGTTTCTCATTTACTCTTTGCATCAGTTAGTTTGTCCGTCGTATCTGAAATGGTGAAACCACCCGCCGGAGAGAAGACACCGACTACCGACAAAGGCGACATCTTTTCGCCCGAAAATCAACTCTCCGTGTTCGCTGTGTTGTCTTTATTTCTGCATATTTAGCTTCCGCTGGCAGAGTTTGGGTCTGGTGGAACCGTTTTTGACTTCAAATTACATTTGCAAGTCATTTTTGAAGGCGGTGGCCGAACGCCGGTATAGCCGAAAACACACTAGTGCATTCATATAATTTTTGTTCTTTCCTATGTACGTTCCACGAATACCATTTACATAATGAAGCTGTATACGGTGCGCGGTATTGATTTTGTGCGCGCTGTTGTGAATGTGCGCTTCCTCTATTTGTAGCGTATTTTGGTTGATGGAATTTAAATACGTGATAGAATGCATAAATATTAATTTTGCACAGGGGATGCGGAAGAAAAATTATGCTGTGCATATTTTGCGGTGAGCGATGTTTTTTTTTGTTAGAAGCCTGTGTACAGTTTCAATTGGAACATAAATGGGGAAGCCCTAAAACGGCGGTTTTTGTTGATATTTTCTGCCGTGCATTTTAAGTTTTTCAAAATGGACAACAAATTCTATTTTGTTTATTAGAATCGCTCTTGGCTTGAGGATGACTATTCTAACTCCAACTTGAATCCTAATATTTATCCGAAATGTCACTCCTTTTCGAAAGACGGTAATTTTTATCAGTACTTTTAGGATATTGAAATACTTCACTTGAAATTCATTTAGATTTGCCTTTTTTTTAATGTTTTTTTCTTTTGACAGTTCACTGACCTCATGGTGTCGTGTGATTCATGCCCAGTATTGTTTGATAAATCATAATGGAAAGACTCGCCCCTCAACAATGTCTTGAAATTATTCAGCTGTATATTGTTAGATGGCTGGGATTTGAAAAGATAAAACACTATTCTGTTAAACTTTTCTAGTGAAATCACTTTTATTATACTTTTATGGAAGATTCACTTATTAAGTACTAAAAGAATATTACTTAAACAATTCTTCAACGATTCAAACCAATCACTTAATTCACTCTATTACTTTGCACTTATTTATCTTCACAACCGATTACTATTTCGAACTTTAACCAATCACTGTTAAAAATCAACTGTATCCCCCTGTTCTAGAACCTGCTCTTTTATATCTGCTTCGCCATCCTTTCGGGAACTTTCAAGTTTATTCCGGCTGGTTCTAGAATTGGCTTAGTGGCGAATTACACTTATTTGACAGATGCCAGTCTCCAATTGGAAGTGGAACTTGTTTGGTGGCCAATGGGTTGTTTTCACTTCACCATTTTTAGGTTCCACGATTCATTCCACCCCATATTATTAAGAAATAATTTGAAAAAAATTATACAGGTATACAAATTACACCATTGTCTTTTTGGTGCAAAAGTTCAACATTTCTTTTGAGGTTCCGTGCAAAAAGTATACCGATGTTCAGCCGTTTCTATAATGTACCAATAATGGTGCATGAAATTATTCGATTCTGACACCAACCAACGTGGGATATTTTGTACACAATATTTTTTAGATAAAATACGCCATTTTATATGGCCGACTATATTTCGGTGAAGGATTTACACCCTGTGGAAATTAAATGCACCAAACTACATAAGTATGAAAAAAAAAACAACGACATTTTATTGAAATTATTCAGTCGCCATTTTATTCTTAACGAGCACAGCGTTTTTAAATTAACAAATATCTATTAACAAACCTGAGTAGGTACCTCGAAGATTAATAATTATTTAAAGTGTTATCGTAAAAGGAAGTTTTTTTTTTCAAATAAATTAAAAAAACATTGTCAAACCAGATAACAACATCCAGCAAAGCAATCGAAACAGACTACGAAAACTGAAGCTAGTCAAAAACACAAGAAAACAACGAACAAGAAGAACGCAACTTAAATCAGTGCTCTTTCCCGATTTCTTCCTAAGAACGTGCTCCTGGGAAATAGCTTTAGAGAATGAGCCTAACGAGTTTTCCAAGCTAAGTGATGTTTTATCTTTATTCATAAAAGTCTTGAGTCTTTCTTTATTGATTTGTTGAAGAGAAATGAGGACGTTGCCGCAAAGGATACACAAAATAAGTTAAGGTTAAGACAAAATACGGATAAATGACACCCAACAATACTTTCTTGATTTGTTGAAGAGAAATGAGGACGTTGCCGCAAAGGATGCACAAAAGAAATTAAGGTTAAGAGAAAAAAAAGGATAAAGAGGATGAAGAAGAGGAAGGGTATCCGGAACCAGAAAAGGCAATGGACGATGAAACTGACATTTGAAAAATAGAAAAAAAACTTTTGATTTTTGGTTTTTAATCAAACTTTTGAACATTTCCTACACCATTTACAGCAAATTAAGTACTACCGAAAATTAGATGTTCTATATATTTTTCACAATGGTGCATTTTTCTCATTTCTCCTTTAACTTTGATGCAGTTTTTGTGTCAATTTCTCAAAATGATACAAATCATTGAATATTTTCTACAGTTTCCAGCAAAATAAATGCACAAAAACCGAAAATTGCATACAACTTCTACAATTGTGTATTTGTCCTCTTCCTCTTTTGAATTGGTGCGTATTTATTTCCAAATTCAGGAATTGGTGTATAATTTGGACGACGGCCATATTTTCCAAGGAATATTAGGAAAAAATGAGATTTGCAGGCCGCCATAATTTAGAATGAAGACAAACCGCGATGCTAAAAATAATTTTTAGTGTCCAGGCTAAATTTTTCGAGCTCACAATGACGAGATTTTTCATACAAAATTGCATATTGTGACCCACAAAATATTTAGTGTAAAAGCTAAAAAGAATTATTAAGAAGGTCCAATAATTAATTATTTTACTTTATACCTATATCGAATTAATTATCCCGCATTTTTTGTATTTTTAACTCATTTTTAAATGTACATTTCTAAAAAATTTTAAACCCAATCAGAAAACTATAATTTTCGAATAGCTAGTTTGCACGCATTGTATAAATTCAACTCATTAAAATTTTCAAGGCGTTCGATTTTTAGACGGGGTAGGACCGAAAATCAATTGACAGATTGGGCTTCGTTATTTAATTACCGATTCCGCCTGCTGCACAAAACCAAGGGTTAAATTACTGCATCCGTGATCGGGTAATATTGACGTTACTGGATTTGTTATTGTTTTGTTTGTAAAATCCCCAAAATTCAGTGATGTTTGGCTCGCTCACGGATGCGGTCATTCGGCCCCTGTACCTGGAAGCTAGCATCGTTGGTTACAACAATAACAATTGATATGTTGAGGCAGGTACCACACTTGTCGTCGCCATGTTGATGAAATTCAGAGTCTTTCCAATTCATACAACGTCCAATCCTTGCTCGAAATGTTGGCAAAGTGAAAATGGTTCCTTTACTTCCAAGAATCCAATGTAAATGGTAGTTTCAGCTCCCAATTAAAATTTTTGAAATGTTTTTCGGCAGCATTGCCATATAGATATAGTTCCTCGACAGCTTCCAACCCTTTACAGGTACCTGCGTCTGCAATTATACTTGAACGTACCATTCTAACAAATGGCGCTTCTACCCAGTTGGTAATGATTTCCCTGATTCTCACAAAGTTTCCACCTCTTTGCGGAGATTCATTGCTTTTGCTGAATTGATTGGCATTCGATAAATTTTCTTGTGTGGTCGGTGTTGAATTAAAGGACCGTTGCGCAATTGACGGCAACTAATAAATTCAAGGACTGCAGTTGTTGTTTTATTTATCTTCGGCGTGCCATTAATCCGGTGGACCATTTTTATGGCCCTTTTGTGGTTTTTAAATGTGGGACAGTGTTTTTTTTTTTTCTTTACTTTTTAAAATCCAACCCCGAAAGAGTTCTTTATTTTATTTTATGGCGGGTTACTCTCTTTCAGGGCGATATTTACGTAATTTGAATAATTTTCATGAACGTTTTAAATTCAGTTCATGTTCAACAGAAAATGGTGTATTTTAGTGCTAGTTTAAACCCAAGTGATACTTGCGGCTTAAATTCATACTCCTTTTAGAAATAAGAGTTGCCGTGGCACTATTCGGGGTTGTTGCACTTACCGGCTTACATTTGCTTTTTGAAGAAACCCAAATAGGTTAGATGTTTCTGTTGAGATAATTATAAAGCAAATACCTATTTTTGAATAGCAAACAGTTTTTTTTTTTATTTGGAAACGAAAGTTTGAAACATTTATAATAAAACTAGCTGACCCGGCGAAATTCCGCCTAAATTCGTTAATGTTATGAAAATGATAACTCCGAGCATGCATGTTTTATGCAATTCGGTTAATTCAAGTTCTTTATTCAAAGTTAAAGTGAAGTGTATAACAAGTAAATTTGGATAATAATCAAAAATAAGAGGTGTTATTGTGAATGACCCGCTATTTCGGTAGCTGTCACTTTTGAAGCTTTTATTCTTTGACATTTGACAAGTAGAAACTACGCCATTACTAAAAATGGAACGATACACAACAACGCATTGAAATTATTAAAATTCAATACAAAAGTGGTGAAAATTTTGCAGTCACAGTTTGCAAAACTAAAGCATTTTTTGGTCGTCGTGAAGCACCTTGTCGGACCGCAATACAGAAATTGGTGGAAAAATTCGAGCTGTTGGGACAAGTTAGTGATGTGAAGAATAAAACTCGTGCACGTCGCTCAAGAACAACTGAGAATATTGCTGCTGTAGCCCAAAGTGTTGAAGACAACCCAGGTTTGTCCATTCGTCGTCGTTCTTTGGAATTGGGCATTCCACAAACGTCATTACACCGTATTTTATGGTCGGAGTTGGATGGTATTGATCTGGACAACGTTTAGTTTCAACAAGATGGCGCTACGTGACACACAAGCAACGAAAGCATTGATCTTTTACGGGAAAAGTTTCCGGACCGTGTTATCTCTCGAAGAGGTGATCACAATTAGCCACCGAGATCTTGTGATTTAACACCTTGCGACTTCTTCTTTTGGGGCCTTGTGAAACATAAGGTCTACGCCAACAGCCCAGCGTCGATTCAAGACCTCAAAGATAAAATTCGTGAGGCTATCGACGACATAGGGCAGCCACTTTGCGAGAGTGAAAAGGATATGATCCTGTATGCGTGCTCATGGTGGCCATTTGGCTGATGTTGTTTTTCATTATTAACGGCATAGCTTCCTCTTTATTATGAAATAAACATCCGATCATTTATCTCAAAAAATGGCATTTTTCTTTGAATACCAAAATAACACCTCTTACTTGCGTCCCCCCTTCAATCAAGTGCGATGATAACAATTTGTTCTCATAAAAGCCTCGCATCCATCGGATCTGTTGCAGGGACACAACTCCATTATCCAAGTTGCATTTTTCACATTAATGTTCAGCACACTCAGTCGTCACTACAATAAACACAAATGCAGCACAGGAAACTTCCCCAGCTGAACTGTTACTGGGCCACAAAAACAAAAGACACACCAACACCGGCTGAATTTAATGTATACTCTCCGCCAAAAGTAGCACAGCCCCAGCTAATCACCGTCAAGCCCAGCGCTGCATTAGAGTCTGTTTTCTTTTATAAAGAGCTTTACAAAACTACGCCAAATTGGGACTCTGCAAATATTCCAGCACACAACAAAATCGCAGACGACCGACGGAATCTCGTTAACGGTACACAGGAGTAGGTACTTTTCCAACTGCAATAATATGGTTTGGCATCGGCTGTCCCTAATGTTGCCAACAGAAGGAACAAAAATCAAACAGATTGTCAAAAGGATATTGCGGTCGCGACGTGTAGATATGTGTAACCACTTCGACACATATGCGTCCCATCGAAGTTATCTCATAACAAACGAACAGACTGCTAATACAGGTCAAAATCTTCAACTATCGAAAAATCTTGCGAGAAAAAAAAAAAACGGACACACTCTTATATAGCAAAGTCGAAGGATAAGTTAAAGGACAGCCACTGGTGCGGACGTTTGATTCTTCCAATTGCGGTATGTGACTACTTGGGATTTTGAATGTCCAGTTAAATATTGAAGAAAGACAGCTGTGTGGAAATGCCATTTGATGCAGCACACATGTCCTTCTCGGCTCCGTATTTGCCAGCAGAATCCTTTGGCACAAATGAAGAACATTTGCTCAATCACACACACACAGTTGGAAGTGCTCGTATGTACGTCGTCATGTTTCTAATATGTGGCAATAGTGCATGGGAAAATCATATAAAATTAAATAAATGGAAAAATTGCAGACTGGGCAAAGGAGTCGAACCAAAAAGCTACGTCCCCAGTTATAGTTTTCCCATTTCACAAAGCACACTGCACACTGGACACACTTTTGTGCAGGTCCATTGGTATACAATGAGACATGGACATGGACAGCAACACACCGCCAGAGTTCACTTGAGTGTAAAACGATTTCTGGATAATCCTTATGCGAGTCGGACATTAGGGACCAATATTGCATTTCTCATGTCCTTATTGCATTCGCAAAATAATGAGAATTGGCAAAACTTTGTATGGGTTTGGCTCCGATGTGCACTGCGTGTTTGTGTGTGTGTTTCTCTCGTGTGTGCTGAGGCGTTTATGACTCTGCGAAGAGGCATACCATCAACCCCATCTCTGGCTGGTTGGAACTGCAACTGGAGCTGGTGCAATTAAAAAATAAGTAATAATGGGAAAAACTTAAACACAAATGTGCAATAATAATTGTAAAGTTTTATGAAACTCGATTTTGGTCTGGGAAATTATCGTCCTGCGAGGACTACCACTGCCAGTGCAGTAGGTGCATACTCGTACATATGTGCAGAACAGAACACCATGCCAGCTCGGTTTGAGCTTAAGGACTCTGCACAGCAGGAAGTTATTAGATAAAATGGCCAGAGGAGGAAAATTTATTGCACGGAATAATTTGAGAGTTATTACAGCTATAATAACATTAATTGCATTATTGCCACATTTGCGCTGGTCATGTGGGAAGGATTGTGCGAGAGTACAACGCACTATAGTGAAAGGCACCGAAAGGATAATGCGCTGCCCTCAACAATGTATGTGCTGTTTGAAACATTCCAAATGGCTGGGTAAACGATGCTCTGGTGAGTTGGAGGGCAGCTAAGCATTTTTCATTTATAGTTTATTTTGTGGGATTTTTTTTATATTTTGTGCCTGGTTGAAAGGACGACGACGTGTGCGTGGACTTGGTGTACAGAAAAAAAGCACGGAAATCCTGCAGAAATCCAAGTAGTGACTCAGAAAGTACTTGCGGATATTGGAAATTAAAAACTCTGCGTATTGTTGGATTTTTATCGCTTCAAACAAACCGCATTTCAGGAGGGAATTCAACTTCGAAAACTCACCTTTCTATTGGTGTGTATTTTATAAAAATCGCCACAAAGTACAAAAACAAGTTTGTACGGTGGTGCAGGCGTTATGTGCTGGCATAGTAAAAAGATTACTTGTACGGGCCCGCTTATCGCATCCCTCATGAAATCAAAATCACATGCATAATAATATTAGATTTATCCCTTTATTTTAAAAAAAAAATTAATTTCTTTTCACTTTCTGTGTCTTTTTCGGCTGCTTTCGCAGTCCAAGAAAACGGGCAACTAGACTAAAGACTATTTTCAGCACTATCACCAAGATTAACAACATTCCGCCATACAAAATGAGGATGGCATCCAGATTATGGTACTGAATGAAACTGAGTTCCTGACCAGCCGAATGCAGATGAGGGGCACCCTTATGCCTGGCAATGTACTCCACCCAGTATGTGGCCAATTCCAGTGGCTCCAACGGTTGATCGCGATATCGCTGTGAGATTACTTTGGCCGTCTTTGTATACTGTGGATTGTCCAGCATCTTTTTGATTGCCGCTGAGAATGTGTCCTTGGTCAGCTGCTTATAGTCCACCATGATGCCGTAGCCACCTGTTTCAGCACGCGCCATATTCAAGAACTGATCGCCAAATATTGGAATACCCACGAACGGTTTTTCGTGGAAAATCGATTCTGTTGTGCTTAGCAGTCCTCCGTGGGTAATGAAGAGCTTAACATTCGGATGTGCCAGGATATCGTCTTGCGGGAACCAGTCACTGATGTAAACGTTGTCACTCTTGCCAGGTAAATCGGTTTCTTCAAACTTCCACAATACTCGTTGCTTCAGCGCCTTAAACGTCTGTAGGATGGCATTTCGCTTTTCCAGCGGCAAGGTTACGCTCCTCAGATTCGATCCCATTGAGAAGTAGATTGCGCCATCCTTTGCCTCGTCCAAGAACTTTTGCATATCGGCGGGCAGTGGCTTCCGTTTACGATTGATGTGCATTCCGCCGACTTCGATCATGTTTGGCATGTAGGGTCGCGGGAAGCCCAAAGAGACATGCGAGTTCAGCAAAACCAGTGCGGCATTGCTGCGCGTCTTGTCCAGACCCAGTTTTGAATTTGGGAAGTACTGGTTGAACAGTTTCAGTTGTCTGGGCAGATAGAAATTGCTATAGTAGATATGCTCGAAAGTTGACACGGCCAAGTTGAAAATTCGATCAGACAGACTCATGCGATGGGTCAACGGCAGGAAGGGATTAGGCACATATGACGGTGGTGAAGGTGTCCCTACTAGATCCGTAGTCCATTTTGACGCGCCAAATGTGCTCAGTCCGATGAGGGACGCATTAAAGTGTTCGGCTAAACCGAACAAAGCCTCGGCTAGAAACACTTCATAAATAACGACGTCGAACTTCTCTCCCGACTGCATTAGCTTCTCCAACGAAGGTTCAGCTAATGTGCTACTCGTTATCAGCAATCCCATATCGTATATTTGGAGGAAGGTTTCCACAATGTTTTTGTCTCGCATGGTTAAAACGCCGTCTATTATAGCTGAAAGCAAAAAAAAACAAAATAAAAATGTGATATGCAACGTCAAACCAAAGTTGTTAATACACTCTCCCCTGCGTGATGAGTTTTGACCAGTGTTCCACTTTATAGAACTTCACAATTTCTGAGGTCTGTTTGTGCATTTGTTAATTGTTAAACTCCGTTGTAGTTTTGTAGGAAAAGTTAGTGTTAATAGCAACAATTCGCTCCGTTTACAACATCCGTTTTAGTTGAGATTTTGATGGTTTCGGGCGCGCAAAACAAAAGAGCGATCAAAATCACTACAGACAATGCTTTCGATGAGCAGTGGAAAAACGTTAAGTTTGCTTGCCAATCAATTTGCACCGTAATTAAATAAAGATAACGTATGACGAAATACAAAAAATAGAAATTGCAAGATTCGACTTTGAAGTTCACTTTCGAAAGCTGACTTTAAATTCCTTCTTGCGCTTAGTTTAAGTGTAACAGATTTTCTCCTGTTTAACTTTTAAGAGCTAGTAGTTTTTGTAGCTAATCAGTACTCAATTTACAAAAGTCATTAATGTCAATCGTTTCGAATCATTATTTGTTGTATTCAAATTGTGTTTAGTTCAAAAGACAGTTCTCATTCGCGGTAATTGCATTCGACAATAATATAACTGAAAACTGTTCGACTTAATCACATTGATAAACAGAAACATCTAGAAGGTCAAACGCGCGTTTCGTGAGAGCAACTGGAATCTTTATAATTACCCTTCATTCTCTCTCTTATGGCTGGTACTTCCACATCACGATAGTTCTTCATGGGATTCTTCTGTGGAAACGGTGATATGACAGTCACATCATGACCCTTATCAGCTAGACCTTTCATCAGTGCCTGTCCAACAATGAAGTGCGACCTAACTGCAGTTGGAATCACTCCGAGAATTTTGTAAGCATTTGCGTCATTAATTATGGCGACGAACAGTACAACGCTTGCCAGGCACAACTTTTTATCAATCATTGTCACTGAGTTGAGTGGTGAACAAAAAAATGCTTTAGAAATTGAAAAATAATTCCACACCCATGCGTAGCAACGTAACCGGTTAAACGATCTGCTCACTGCCGATCCAGAAGAACAACTGAAACTATGAATGTATTGCTTGGCACAAGTTGCGACTGGGAGATTGGGCGAAACTTTAACCAACTAGAAGTACGTGAGTTGTCGTCTCCAAACGCTTATCTATGCGGTCTCGTTGGTCAGGTATAGCTGCTATTTCCTAGATTTCGTGTTCGATGTACGCAGGTAACTCGCTTCGGTATTGTGAAATTACTAGGGAGTCTTGTTGTTACCCGTTTGAATTATGTATACATTTTTTCGAGCCCTAATCTCTAAGATTTCAAACCGATAATCGTATCGGATCTTCATATCAGACATACCTTCCCTAAATAGAAAAAAAAAGAGTCAGTATTTGTATATTTTAGTAAAAGGTACAGAAAGTCAACAATAAAGCGGTGCTTATAATTTTTATTGTCGAGGTAAAATTTCCCTTGAAACATTTTCCACATAGGTACAATAGTCGGCTAGAAAATAAATTCATTTATTTATTTCTGACTGTTTAAAAACAGTAAGGAATAATCTTGTGAGTTCGTCTTTAGCGAATTTTACCATTTTATATATAAAGGGTTTTCCAATGAGAGGTGTTATTGTGAATGACCCGCTATTTCGGTAGCTGTCACTTTTGAAGCTTTTATTCATTGACATTTGACAAGTAGAAACTACGCCATTACTTAAAAGAACGATACACGCTTCAACAACGCATTGAAATTGTTAAAACTCACTACAAAAATGGTGAAAATCTTGCAGTCACAGTTCGCAAAACTAAATCATTTTTTGGTCGTCGTGAAGCACCTTGTCGGACCGCAATACAGAAATTGGTGGACAAATTCGAGCTGTTGGGACAAGTTAGTGATGTGAAGAATAAAACCCATGCACGTCGCTCATGAACAACTGAGAATATTGCTGCTGTAGCCCAAAGTGTTGAAGAAAACCCAGGTTTGTCCATTCCTCGCGTCGTTCATTGGAATTGGGCATTCCACAAACGTCATTACACCGTATTTTGTATAAAGACTTGGGTCTTAAGGCTTATAAAGTCCAGTTAACACAAGAACTCAAGCCGGCCGATCATCAAGCAAAGAAAGCATTGATCTTTTACGGGAAAATTTTCCGGACCGTGTTATCACAATTGGCCACCGAGATCTTGTGATTTAACACCTTGGGACTTCTTCCTTTGGGGCCACGTGAAAGATAAGGTCCACGCCAACAGCCCAGCGTCGATTCAAGACCTCAAAGATACAATTCGTGAGGCTATCGAGGACATAGGGCAGCCACTTTGCGATTTGGTTATGGAACATTTCATGAAAAGGATATGGTCCTGTATGCGTGCTCGTGCTGGCCATTTGGCTGATGTTGTTTTTCATAATTAACGGCATACCTTCCTCTTTATTATGAAATAAACATCCAATCATTTATCTCAAAAAAAATGGCTATTATAATTCGTTCGGGGTGAAACTTGATGATGTTATAACTCGATAACCCCTGTGACGATTTTCATGATTCTTTTTTGGCTTTGTTCGTATTACTGTGTTTCAGGTTTAGGCGGAAAAAAAGCTACGGAAAATCGCCGTGAGGTCGTGATTTGGCATCCAATAATTCTTCCTATTAAATATTTATTTTGACTTTCGATTTCCCGTGCGTCTCGCTTTCACTATGACAAATAATTAGTCGCAAGGACAATCGCTGAAAATATGTGGCGTCATTCTTGTATTCCCATGTCCCTCACATTGTCAATTGTGGGTGGCGTGCTGACGTGTGAGCAAACCATCCGGAAAGCACTTCATTGTGGTATGACAAATAACAAAAAAAAGAACCTTAAGCAGGCGCGCTTGGTCAAAAGACGGTTCAAGACGTCAGGAAAAATAAATAAATTTGGCTATGGCTATATGTCAACTTACACCGAACTATGTCATCTTGACCCTGCTGTTGAAGTTACTTTACAAATATTTTTAAAAATACAATTCATTGTTTTACACTATAAATTTAAATGTAGTTTTTGCTACAAATGAATTAATTGAATTAACCTTGTTTTCATCCCCATGATTTGTAAATATTTTTATTTTACACTTTCAAGAGAAAGTATGTCATCTTGAGCACAATTCCCCTATTGATTGAAACACATCGACATAAGTGCATCCGGACCTTAGCAATAAAACATATTAGGCACGACTTTTCTCAAAAATTTAACTCTTTGTCTAAATTGGAAATAAAAAAATTGACTTTAAGTTAGGAATTCGTTATTTTGGAGTCAATCAAAGTGCAATCTGTCAAATTAGACAAATCACAAGCGTTTTTACTATTTCGAATTTCCCCTTGCTCTCTGACTCAAATCATAACGACAACTTGAAGCTGGTCCCTGGTGAAACAACAAAATTGAGTCATAACAGCAGCAGAAGTTGAAATTTGTATCATTTCTATGAAATTTAAGGTGGAATTTAGCAGTCAATAGCAAAAGCGGACTTTAGAATGGATTTTTGTTTTCTATTTCTTAGGACCGTATTAAATATAACTTTCCAATAGACAATTTAAATTGACCGAATTGCATAAAGTAGCATGTGCATTGTGCATGCTCGGAGCTATTATTTGCATCACATGAACGAATTTGGGCGGAACGAAGTAGCTTCGTAATTTCTATCTCATAGAGAGCTGCGACAAAAAAAAATAAGGCAATGTTTAATTTCTTAAAAAAAATAAAGTAGGTACAAATTAAATCTTCAGTTCTAAATATGCAATTTTTCAATGTTAATATTTACACATTTACTGAAAAATGTTCCTGTCACCAGAAGAAACCAAATATCTTGCTTCAAATAATATTTGTAAACTAAACCTATTGGTTAAACATTTATTTATTGCTACAAAATTCAAATTATTCGTTAAAAAAACAAGTCACTAAAATGTTTAAGCAAATTTTTATTAGTGTAATAAAATAGTAAATAATTTTCATATTCATATAAGAAAATTAACTACAGAAATAGGTGCCTTTAAACCAAGCATTTTTCAACAGATACTTTAATAATTTTGTTATACTCATTGCAGTCTGTCTTTCTCTGATGTATCATTTATTGACAGCCTTACCCTATAAATTTAACAAGTTTGGTAGCTGCCTTTTATACCACGGAGGCTTGATAACCTTTTTATTGGGGAACGAGGAACAAATTTAACAAAACCATCTCTTAAAATTTCAATTAAATTAAATTAATACATCTAAGCTAAGCCTTTAGAATTCATAGTTGTGGTCAATACTATTGAACAAATTTATTAAATATATTCTTAACCTTTCCCATAAATATTTTGAAGGTCACAATGTGCAATTTTGTACGGAAATTTGAGGCCTTGAGTTTGGCACAGTCCGGTGATTTCGGAAATGGCATGGCAGGACCACATAATCAACATGCATAGTTAAAAAAAAGGATTCGTAGTTAAATTCCACTGAGATAAAATGCATACTGCTAAAAAAAAACACATTGTACAAGTTGTTACCAACCACGTTTCTAGATTAATATCATCCAAGCAAAGTAAGTTAGTTAAATTCTTCAAACTTCATTTTTTATTTAAAACCGAGAGCTGGGAAATTGATAAATCGGTTAGTGTTTCACCTTTTTCACAAACATTTCTTTATCTTCTCAGGGATTTTTATCCTTTGGTTTACAAACAGATAACGATTAAATTTTGTTTACTTATTTTAAGATAAATGACTTAAGGAGGGTAATAGATCAAGGTCCCCAATTCCATCTTAAAGTTTTTCACTGCTCCACCTCTCGCGAACGTCTGCTAAACATCTGAAAGTATGGGTGTCATGAAAGAGCTTCTAAATCAGACGTTTGGACTCGTCCTTAAACTGTGGATCCCTTTCTTTCGTCCAAAAAATGAAAAACTTTTACAAAACTAATGCCCGTCAGAAGCTAGGCCTGCTGCGCCAACTATTTATTTATTTATTTCTTTTTTTAACACCTCAAACGGCGAAAAGAAGAGGTCCAAGAATGGAACCCTGTGGGACCCCTGTACAAATTTAAAGACAATCAAACTACAAAAGATGGCGACCCACTTATAGACTGTTTTTGTTTTTAAGACTGAATATGTGAAAACATCAGGATAACTGCTGAATGTGGTTACATTTCACTGCAGTAATTTGTTTATTAAAAAATAAAAATCTCAATTATTTTAGTTCACATTTATTTCACACCTAGTTCTTCTTAACCTTCTTTGATTTCTTGTTTCCTCCTGCAAAACGCAAAACCAAGTACACCACTAACATCACTAAAACCGCCACCACTAATAATATTCCGCCACACAAAATGGCAATAGAATCAAGATTATGATACTGAACAAAGCTGAGCTCCTGAGCAGCCGAATGCAGATGTGGAGCACCCTTGTGCCTGGCAACATATTCCACCCAAAAAGTGGCCAAGTCCAGTGGCGCAAGTGGTTGATCACGATACCGTTCCGACATTAATTTGACCGTTTTCGTATACGTCGGATCTTTGAGTACTTTGATAATTGCAGACAAGAACGTGTCCTTGCTCAATTTATTATAGTCAACTACGACGCCAAAGCCACCAGACTCAACACGTGCCATATTCAGGAACTGATCCCCAAACATTGGAATTCCAACTATTGGCTTGCCATGGTAAATCGATTCCATGGTACTGAGCAGTCCGCCGTGGGTAATGAAAAGCTTAACATTCGGATGTGCCAGGATTTCGTCTTGCGGGAACCAGTCACTGATGTAGACGTTGTCACTATTGCCAGGCAAATCGGTTTCTTCAAACTTCCATAAGACTCGTTGTTTGAGTGCGTTGAACGTCTGAAGGATGGCATTTCGCTTTTCCAGTGGCAAGGTAACGCTCCTCAGATTCGACCCCATTGAGAAGTAGATTGCACCATCCTTTGCCTCGTCCAAGAACTTTTTCATGTCGTCGGGCAGTGGCTTCCGTTTGCGACTGATGTGCATCCCGCCGACCTCGATCATGTTCGGCATGTATGGCCGGGGAGTGCCCAGTGAAACGTGGGTGTTAAGCAAAACCATTGCGGTGTTCTTGCGTATGTATTCCAGGCCGAGCTTGGACTTTGGGAAGAATTGCTTAAACAACGCATCCTGCTTGGGAAGATAAAAATTGCTAACGTAAACTTGCTCGAGAGTGGCTACAGCTAAGTTCGTAATTCGTTGGGAGAGGCTCATGCGATCGGTCAATGGCAGGAATGCGTTCGGCACGTATGATGGCGGTGATGGTGTTCCCACCAAGTCCGTGTTCCATAGTGTTGCTCCAGATGTGCTGTATACAACTAAAGGTGCACCGAAATGTTCAGCCAGTCCGAACAGGGCATCAGTGGCGAAGGCTTCGCAAATAACTACATCGAATTTCTCTCCTGATGCCATAAGTTTTTGGACTGACGGCTCGTGCAGAGTGCTGTTGGTTACTGTTAGTCCCAGGCCGTACACGGTTGCAAAAACGCCAGCAATATTTTGGCCCCGCTGAACCAGGATGTTTTTTATAATAGCTGCAAACGATTGAAAATGATTTATCAAAAACAAGTGCAACATTCAAAGATAAGTTTTCCTACTAAGGATGAAATTCTTAAATTTGGGTGGGCATGCTCGTCGAACTTAACACAACTTCGCCATTGAAAAATTCAATAGGTTAGAGCCGCGCTTTAAAGCGATGGGTAGCGCATTATTGTAAAATAATTCCTCGACTGACAGATCTTTGGCTGTCGAGACACCAAGACCCAACTTAATGAAAATTTGGCGGTTACTTGCTCGAAAGCTACATTTTTGTCACTCAAGAGAGTGCACACAATTGGAAGCGAACAAAATCATTAAACATTGAAGATTATACCGATAGCAGTCGCACAAAATCTATCACAGTCTCATCAAAAATGACGAAAAAAAGTGTAAAATTAGCAAAATAACGAGTGGCGAGTATTTTCCCCATTTTCTTTAAGGAGCTTTGATCAATTTCGTCAATTGTTTCTTCTACTTTTACCAATAGACCGACACACTTGCTTTTCGGAAAATAAGTATAGGTACCTTCTTCCATCATAAATGCGAAAAGAAAAGAAAATAATCAAAATAACGAGTGGCTAGTATATATCCTATTGTGATACAATTTTGTTAGTTTTTCTTCCACTTTTAGCAATACCCGATACACACTTGCTTTTTGGAACAAAAGTTTACTTCTAAATAAATGTGTCTTAGTCGAAACCTTTCTTTCAGTTTGAAAACCAACAGCTGGAAGTAGCTCGAACTTCGAGTATAACCAAGTTCTTTTTTGACACAAGTAAGTATCGACAAATGTCATAAGAGGTCAAAAGTTTTATTGCATTTGAACCTAATAACTTGGAACGGAACTTCAATGCCATATTGACTCAACCGTAACCAGCGTTCGCAGAAGTATATTCGTTTTATTTGAGGTTATTCGTTACTTTTAAATTTTGTGTGAAACATCATTTATTTTAAAAATAGTTGTTAATTTTTTTCCAAATATTTAAAACAGTAGGTATGTATAACAAAAGGGATCAAAAATGAAAGCATTGTAAACTTTCACTGGGCATTGGAATTTCTGACAAGTGATCAAAAAAAGGATGCTGAAAAGTCAAATTTCTAAAATACGTAGTTTTGTTTGTACTGAAGAATGGTCGACCAAAATGAAAGCGTTCAGATTTTATGTGCCCAGAGCAGTGTTTTCTTCGGATATCAAATACCTCGAAGTTTGTTGAATGCTTTTAACGGAGAACACTGATTTGTTTGACTTAGCAAATTTTAACTCATTTCTTTTTAACCGAGCACCCTGTTCGGGCAATTTTTGAGCCTGTACCAGCAAAGTTTTAAAGCGCAGTCAGGCAGGATTAGAATGTTGCGCTTAAATGTACGTACGAATTCATCGCATGGGAGGTGAAGGTCACTTTCACCAATTTTGAGGTAGTGGTATATTGTTAGCTAGTGTGAAAGTAACAGTGAAAATTAATTTCGGGGTTATGTCATGACGATCTCTTGGGCATAAATGGCCTAAGATTTACTATACCTAAGGGACATGATTTTTTTTTTCTTACAAATTCAATTTAAACTACAACCAACCAATTCATACTCGCGTTCGTATAAAGTAATTGAAAACAATAGCCCAAAAATGTTCCTGTACTACTACAATCACTTATCGCCAAATTTAGGTGTTAACAAACGTGTATAGCTAGCGCTGTCGATTTACGTTCATATGATGACTTTCAAATCATTCTACCGTATCTGGAAAAGTTAATCTCAATTTAATTGCCTACTCACTGTCCGCTCGGTAGAGGTGGCATTCAATGCGGGGGAAACTGAAGTACTAACTGCGTTTGACAGTAATAGACAAGTGGAAATCAAGGTCCCCTTTAATTGCTATAGAGGAACTAGGTAAAAACTCTTTTCACAAAATTACTCACAGGTATTTACT
The DNA here is from genome assembly GCA_963082955.1 of Cheilosia grossa. Classification (NCBI taxonomy): domain Eukaryota; kingdom Metazoa; phylum Arthropoda; class Insecta; order Diptera; family Syrphidae; genus Cheilosia; species Cheilosia grossa. Next base: position 13,827,201 of record OY720144.1, on the reverse strand, counting down.
TGAATGCCAATAGGCTAGTAGATTGATTCTTTTAGTACTAGATCGCTAAATGATTAGTATCTAACTTCAACAAAACAAACAATCGACATGTTGTAGAGTGTAATAGCATATTCACACCGCACCGAAAACCGTGTTTCCGTCGAAAACTAGTCGACGCATTGACACCGAGCGCCAACTCGTTTTCGTTTGACGTTTCTATCGGGAGGCACAAGTCGTGAAACTTCTGTGTAAAACATTTGTTTACAAATTTCGATTGCATTCATTTACAAATACAATGAATTCAGAGCATTTCAAAATAATATTTGCCCATCAATTAAGTGTGGAAAATTGTTTAAAGTTGACAGTTGTGACATTTGTTCGGTCAGCTGTTCTGCTGGATTGGCTGAATATTGCAAACGGTGTGTTTCTTTCAACAACCCAACGATTGAAAGTCGCTTCTGTGGTGCTTTCGTGGAAAACGACTTTAAACGACTCATTTTAAACTGAAATATGTATGGGAAAACTTCTGTTTTCGATGAAGTCATCGAATGTTATCTCGAAAACCCGGATTTCGGTTCGGTGTGAATAGGGTATAATTTACATATCAACCTTACTCAGAAACAAAATGAGCAAGTCAAACAAACACGAAATCAATCAGTAATGAGCACATGAAAGAAAATATTAATCATTTCCATCTTTATGGTTGCGTGATTATGAATATCGGTTTGAATATTGTACAAGTAATTTACTTACCATTCATTTTAGCTGTGATACTTGGCGTGTCCACATGTCGATAGTTTTTTATGGTGTTGCTCATCGGGAATGGTGAAATCACTGTAACACTGTGTCCCTTCTCAGCTAATCCTTTCATTAATGCGTGACCAACGAAGAAGTGCGACTTTGCGGAGGTTGGAAGCACTCCAAGGATTTTATACGAGTTCGCGCCATTAATTGTTGACGCGACGACAACACTCAGCACAGCAAATGTATAGAGAAATGTATTATAAGTCATCGTTGTTGGATGGGATTCGAGGCAATGCTTCTAGTTAGCAGCAACTTAGAATTGCAACTACAAGCTAAATAGGAAAACATTGCAATGAGGTGGGTAGAAGACACTTAATGGACAAGAGTGACGCGAATGCACCCAGTTTATGGTGGATTGTAATTATTATTAGATTGTAGCTTTCACGTATCTACTACTTTGTTTGAACTAGTTTTGATATGAATGACAATTTGCTCGAAAATGTAAGTAATAAATTGTTAATAGATAGATTTGTTTGTTGTTCTAAGCTGCATAGCTTTTAGATACTGGTCATGTTTGAATTGCAGTGACTGTGCGATTTGTGGATAGGTTGGGTAGGTAGGTAACGTGATACATGAGTTCGTGCGCCTGATAAGATAATCAAGAGCAAATATATTCTACGCTTATCGATTGGACAGAACTTGGGCACAACTTCGACATAACGTATATTTTTGGCATACTTAAGAATTGCTATCAAACTTGGGATAGTATTAAAATGATATCTATCTCTATCTCTCTCTATCTCTATCTCTATCTCTATCTCTATCTCTATCTCTATCTCTATCTCTATCTCTATCTCTATCTCTATCTCTATCTCTATCTCTATCTCTATCTCTATCTCTATCTCTATCTCTATCTCTATCTCTATCTCTATCTCTATCGCTATCTCTATCTCTATCTCTATCTCTATCTCTATCTCTATTTCTATCTCCATCTCTATCTCTATTTCTATCTCTATCTATCTCTGTCTCTATCTTTACCTATATCTCTATCTCTATCTCTATCTCTATCTCTATCTCCATCTCCATCTCTATCGCTATCGCTATCGCTATCTCTATATCTATCTCTATCGCTATCGCTATCGCTATCTCTATATCTATCTCTATCGCTATCTCTATCTCTATCTCTATCTCTATCTCTATCTCTATCTCTATCTCTATCTCTATCTCTATCTCTATCTCTATCTCTATCTCTATCTCTATCTCTATCTCTATCTCTATCTCTATCTATACCTATATCTCTATCTCTATCTCTATCTCTATCTCTATCTCCATCTCCATCTCTATCGCTAGCGCTATCTCTATATCTATCTCTATCTCTATCGCTATCTCTATCTCTATCTCTATCTCTATCTCTGTCTCTATCTCTATCTCTATCTCTATCTCTATCTCTATCTCTATCTCTATCTCTATCTCTATCTCTATCTCTATCTCTATCTCAATCTCAATCTCTATCTCTATCTCTATCTCTATCTCTATCTCTATCTCTATCTCTCTATCTATCGCCTGTATACTTACTGTTAACTGATTTTTTTTTCTTTAAGTCCACTTAGGTGGTACATAAAAGAAGACACATAACTTCTGTACATCACTTTATTCTATCTTCTTTATTTGTATTGGCTTGCTGCCGTCGTCCAAATTTAAGATCTAGTGGTGCCCACCCCTAATCCTTTTTAGCCTTCGATTTCTTAGAAAGTCCAAGGAATCGCAAGACTAAGTGAAACACCACCTTCAGAGCAAACAGCACGACTAAAATTGTTCCACCATACAAAATGGCAATCGCATCTAAATTGTGATACTGAATAAAGCTGAGCTCCTGAGCAGCGGAATGCAAATGAGACGCCCCCTTATGCCTGACAACGTACTCCACCCAATAAGTTGCCAATTCCAATGGCGGCACTGGCTGATCGCGATACCTTTCTGACATCATTTTAGCGGTTTTCGTAAACTGAGGCTCGTGCAAAACCTTGTTAATTGCAGCCAAAAAGGTCTCCTTATTCAGTGTGTTAAAGTCGATTCTGATGCCGTGTTTGCCAGCTTCGGCGCGCGCCACATTATAGAACTGATCCCCAAACATAGGAATTCCAACTATCGGCTTCCCGTGGTAGATCGATTCCGTGGTGCTCAGCAGTCCTCCGTGGGTGATGAAAAGCTTGACATTCGGATGTGCCAGGATATCGTCTTGGGGGAACCAATCACTGATGAAGACATTGTCGCTCTTACCAGGCAGATTGCTTTCCTCAAACTTCCACAGGACTCGTTGTTTCAGAGCCTTGAACGTCTCCAGAATGGTATTTCGTTTCTCCAGCGGAAGGTCACTGTTCTTTAGGTTCGATCCCATTGAGAAGTAAATCGCACCATCCCTTGCTTCGTCCAAGAACTTTTGTATATCCGCAGGCAGTGGCTGCCGTTGACGATTTATGTGCAACCCGCCGACTTCGATCATATTCGGCACGTAAGGTCGGGGAAAGCCCAGCGACACGTGACTATTGAGCAAAACCAGTGCGGTGTTCTTGCGAATGTTTTCCAGGCCGAGTTTCGAATTTGGAAAAAATTCCTTAAACATTTTATTTTGCTTGGGCAGATATATGTTATTGAAATAAATCTGCTCGAAAGTCACCACAGCTAGATTCGAAATCCTTTCGGCAAGGCTCATGCGATCGGTTAACGAATGGAATGGGTTCGGCACGTACGATGGCGGCGACGGAGTGCCCACCAAGTCGGTATTCCACTGTGTTGCCCCGAATGAGCTCAACGTGATGAGAGGAGCGTTAAAGTATTCAGCCAGTCCAAAAAGGGCTTCGGTTACGAATACCTCGCAGATAACCACGTCGAAGTGTTCTCCTGATGTCATCAGTTTTCGTACGGACGGCTCGTGCAGAGTGCTGTTGGTAATCGTTATTCCCATCTTGTATATATGCAGGAGTTCTCTGTACACATTTTGGTCTCGTTGACTAAAGATGTGGTTTAAGACTTCTGAAAAAGGAAAAAGGAACAGATGGCAATTATTTCACTATATAAACTATGAGACAGTAATCTGAGAGTATAACTGTCATGAAAGAGTTTCTCAATTCACACAAAACGAATGGTTGCGAGAAATTAAGGCATTTATTTATTTTTTTAATAATGAGCCTTACCAATAAACATTTTTGGTTTCGAATTTTAATTTTATTAATTCCAACTGGCTATATTTTTCGAAAAAAATGTTGGGGTTCCATAAATTTAAAGGCGAGACTAAAATTTGTTATTAGTACGGCGCAGTGGTTTTGTTTGAAATTTAATACGAAAGCAGTTCAAAGATATTCAGGTCCCAACAGACTCAATGGACAAACTTTTCAAATCTGTTTCGAGGAGTGGCATCAATTCAGGAGCGCGTCCTGAACTTGAGAATGGTCCAAAAATTCTTTCAAAGTGTTCATTGCGTTTAGATATAATTAAGAAGTCGGCCAGCTTGAAGCTGCTCGAGGCGATCACTAAGGAAATTTTAGAAACCGAATTGTGCTTTTGGTTCCAGTTGTATTTAAAGTACGGCCAACTCAAAAATCTAGAAAAAAAATAATTATAATCACAAATCGCACTGCTTTGACGATTCGATACATAAATCAGGTAAATCTCTTAATTTATTCGACCTACAAACAGAAGTGTAGAACTTAAGACCAATGCCACATACATCATTCTTTAAATAGAGAATTAGCAACTGATTAAGTCTACTGAGGAATAACGCGAACAGGTATCGCTACTATACCCGTCTCCTGCTCTTGCATCGATAACAATACAGTAAACAATTCTGATCTGTGTGCAAACTCCTAAACATTAAAGGTCGGGGTTCACTTCATTGCTGTTACCCAACCAAGTAGATGCTGATAGCGAATATGCACTCAGTACGAGATCTATCAGTTTGCAGGGATGGTCACTAATAAATCTGTTAGCTCACTGACGAATGACGAGAACAGAATAAAAGCTCACAAGTATATCAAGTTCTTAGGACTTGTGTCCTTTTGACACATAGCCAGTAGTATAACCAGCAGAAAAAGAAATTGCCAACTTCCTTAAAACTTACCATTAATTTTTAGCTTAACATTTGGCGTTTGCACATCTCTATAATTTTTGATGTTATTGCTGAGAAATGGTGAAATCACTGTCACATCATGACCCTTGTCCGCCAGTCCTTTCATCAACGCGTGACCGACAAAGAAATGCGATTTGCCAGAAGTTGGAAACACTCCTAAAATTCGATACGCGCCTGCATAGTTAACTACTGCGACGGTGACAAACAGTAAAAAACCTGCGTGATGTAACTTCTCATCAGGCATAGTTATAAGAAGGAGGATCAGAAAGTTCTCAGCTAATACTCTAACACTTCCACTCCGTAGCAATTTTACAGATCTACTAAATCGAAGATCGGTTCATTTTCAAATTTGGCAATCAAAACTGGAGCTTTTATAGAACGACGTATTGAACTTAGTTAAGATTGTTAAGTTAATCTTTGGTTCTAGTTTGTGAGCATTTATTGAAACGTTCACTCACTATGTGCATGTAGCAACTCGTTTTATCGACGGGAGAGTTGATCGAATAATTCATACGACTGGTTTGCATATAGAAAATTAAATCTGGTTGGTTATATAGAAAAAGTAAATGAACTAACGTTAATTCACATTCGAATGTTGGGTATTAAATGCAAAGTTGTGTTTGATTTTTAAAAAACTTTTACATTTAGACTTGCATATACCCAAACTCGCAGCTAATCGAAGTCTCACAAAAACCCCAAGCAGGGGGGCAACATGCCCGTCCTACCCATCTAACTATTTATATACAAGAAATCTATGTTTATATAAGAAACACACATTATTCGCTTTTGGAAGTTACTGCCCTCTACATATTTTCGATACTAAGTTCCCATAAAAAAGTGAAAAACGTCCCCACCTTTGTAGGCGAGAAATAGCTTCACGTTTTAAAAAAAACTATTTATATACAACCGCCCAAATGAATACTAAGACCACTTTGACTTTCTAAAACGAATTAACACCATATGGCTTTAGTTCTCATTTGAAAGTGAATTAACGCCATTATGGCGTTTAGTTCATATGGCCTGTTCTCACGGCACCGTAAAGACAGCGTGAGACATTCGAAAATTTTCATTTTTAAAATTAGGTTAAGCATATTTCTCACTACCGTTTTCTTTAAGTAATGAAACAAATGGTTTTTAAAAAGATCAGATTTTTCCCCAAAAATGAAGACAAACAGAAATCAATTTTAATATAACCTAAAAATGTGAGTCTTGTAGTTCGGTCCACCCGTTCGCCCATCTGTACATCTGTTAAGCAAAAAAGGCAAAACCAATTTAAATCGCACAATACAAAAATAGTTTTAGACTACTGTGCCCGCACGTAAACGATTTCAATACAAGTCAACGAGTCGGAAACCTTTATAGCAAAATTTCGTGCGCCCAGTCGTGCCCCTTTTAAGGTTCCGTCCCCAGAGGGAAAAAACGGTTTTTGGTATGTTTCGAATTTTCCGTTTTGCGAACTGGCAATTTTCTACCTTACAACGTTGCCAGAAAAATTATTTGTAGGCAAACCATCTGCAAATGAAGTTGTCAGAGTTTGGGACAAAACCTGGCAGCCGTGTAAGCTGGCAATTTGGTATTGTAAGGTAGTTCGCTATTGTCAGATCATTTGCTGCTCATTGCTAGATCATTTGTAGACCTGACAATATTGGCAGATCTGCCAATCGTGTGGAACATAGCTTAAATGATTCTCTCCAACAGGTTCTAATCTAAGATGATTAAATACGTTACTATGAAAAAATTAAGGCGACAAATCGAATGCCAACAAAATGGGTTCTATTAAGTGATAACTGATAAGCATTATGTATTGGGAATATTTATTTATTTTTTGTTTTGTTTGGGGGTTCGCTGGAAGGAATAATCATCGAAAGACATTGCAGAGCCAGTACGCGAGTGATGCTTCTGCAATAGTGAGGGACCCGAACAACCTCTAAAAAACCTCCCGGGAGGGACTGACTGTCGTCATCCCGAATGGGATTGCGCCTAGTCGTTCGACTAATCAGCAATTTATTTTTAAATTATTTGAAAAATTCAGAAGAAGAATCTGCCGCTTGTCGGATTTCGAAACTTTTTTGTTTGAAGATATTAATAATTAATCTCTTGGCCTTGGGTAACTCTTATAGATCAAGTGGTCTTACCCGCCTCAATCTTTGTCAGTATTTAATAGTTCTGTAAGTTCTACGTTAAAATGGTTGAGAAGCCTACTTCTGTGCCTTTGGGCAACTTTTTTAACATCATCTTCAACCATTTCATTATTTACATCTATATATAGATCAGTGTTGCGTATGTACCAAGGTGCATTAACTACGTTCCTTAGTACTTTATTTTGGAAGACTTGCTTTTTTTGTAAATTTGTTGCAACAGCAAGCACAGCAGTGTCATCTGCAAAAGTTTCTATAGTAGTTTCTTCATTTTCAGGTAAATCGCTAGTAAACAAAAGGTATAGCATTGGACCTAGCATACTACCTTGTGGCACACCAGCTTTAATGGCTCTTAGTGTTGAGTACTCTGTCTCTTGTTTAATTCTGAAGAATCGATCTGTTATATATGACTCCAGAATAGTCGAATACTGCTGCGGCAGTTGCCTTCGTAATTTATGGATCAGTCCCTTATGCCAGACTTTGTCGAAAGCTTGTGCTATATCAAGAAATATTGTAGAGCACACATTTTTCTCTTCGAATGCTTTTTCGATTTTATCTGTGATTCTATGCACCTGATCAATTGTTGAGTGCTTGTTTCTAAACCCAAATTGATGAATTGGAACTAGCGATTTTTCATCAATTATTTTTTACAGACGTTTTGCCAGCATTTTTTCGAATAGCTTGGACAACATTGGTAGTATCGATATTAGGCAATATGAGGTTACTTCGATAGGTGGTTTACCTGGTTTTGGTATCATTATTACCTCCGCGACCTTCCACATGCTTGGCACATATCTCAACTTAAATGCAGCATTTATAATCTGCGCTAGTTTATTTAAACCTTTTCGAGGAAGTTGTTTTAAAATATCCCCTGTGATTAAATCAAACCCTGGGGATTTTTTATGTTTATGCCTTCTTTGATTTTTTTGGCAAGATCTTTAGCTGTCACCGGCCGAATAGGTCTGTCTTCTTCGCACCTTTCTTCGTTTCCTTGATAATCTTTATCTTCATAAGGTTTGAAGACGTTCTCAAGGTACTCTGCAAAAGTATTTGCTTTTTCTTGACTGCTTTTTGCCCAGTTACCTTCTCTGGTTTTTACTGACGGAATGTGAGCTTTTGGCCTGTTCATTTACTTTGTTGCCTTTCAGAGCGAGTAGTCGGTACTTGCATCATTTGTAAGACTGCTAAGATACGTTTTTAAAGACTCGTTATCAAATTCTCTTATAGATTTTCAGAGCTTGTTATTTAAGTTGTTCAGTGTGGTTTTGTCGCTTGGCGCCCTGGTCTGTTGCCAACGTTTTCTAGCTTTCCTCTTTTCTGTAATAATTTCACATATTTCTTGTTTGTTCTTTGGGGAATATTTAACTACGAAAAGAGCGACATCTAGGTATTGAAAAAATATGTAAACAGGTCCTAATCTACGTTGATTTATATTTGAATACGTTACTATGGTAATATGGCGACGAAAAATTGATTTTCAGCAAAATCCTTTCAATTACCTGTTTTGTACGGGGAATTCATAACTTAATTTTACCAGGCTTTATGGCGACATATACCCAAGATGTTGTGTTTGTCCAAATCTATGGCCCAGTACCTTTTGAATGGTATAAGTTTCATTCTCTTCATTTCGTAATAAGTACCTAAAAAGTGTACGGAAATTTTGGATCTTCACGTATTAATATAATGATGCTTTTATGTTTTTCAAAATTTATGAAAAAACTTTTTCCTGCGACAGAGAAAAATGTTCTTTTGCCCAACCCAGTCACCGCGGTCGAAAGCGCAATGGAAACATACCTCAACTTCCCTGCCAATCGAATGCGCGTCAAGTGTAGGCTGTTTTTTTTTTATTTCAAGTAAGCGTGTGCACATTGGTAAGTGCTAAATTCAAAATCAAATTCAGCTTGTAGCCAATTACTCTTTTTCGACCAAAACTAAATGTCTATATGTATTTATACTTAGTTAATAGTTTATGATGGGCATGTAAAAAATCTGTCGATGCAACTACAACAACTTCAACTGCAAGCACGTTCGGTTCGAAAAGCTCACCCTACAGAATTCACATAGATTCAGTTCTCATTCCGAATCGGTCACTATCAGTTCGTCAAGGTTTAAAGCGTCTATTCCTAAAAAGTGTGCCCGATCTTTCAGAATGTGTGGCGTCAATTTAATTTATCTATCTGTGGTGGTCCTCGCTGCCATATCTAACAATGCGGATGGCTACAAAATTCTTGGCGTCTTCCCAACTGTATCCAAGTCGCACTTTATTATCGGTGATGCGTTGATGAGGGGCCTAGTGGCGAAAGGTCATGATGTCACAGTGATTTCACCATATCCGATGAGAGATAAAAATTACACAGCTATTGAAGTGCCATCCGCCGAACGAGCCGTACAGGGTGGGTTCATTACAAATAGCAGCTTGATTAATGATTTAAATTGAACAGCCTTCAGGAAGTTGTTGCTAGTTTATACTAATGTTAGTGTTTGTCATCATTAAGTGTTACTAAGCACTGATCGGTGATGTGCTGTTTCAGTGATTGCGGCTTGTAAACAGAATTTGTATAATTTGCACGAACGTTATGTAAACAATGCCTTAACTGATTTCATAAGTTTTGTGTAAATTTTCTTGCGTTCTTGATTTGAATTCCTGTATGAAATTTAATTTCAAATGGAAGCCAGATTGCTTGCGATCGATTCGTGCGATAACGATAACAATTGTTGTAGAGTGGTGGGAGAAGACGTAAATATCAATCAGTTGGAGACCAAATTGCAGTGATGGAGATATTAAGCTACTTTCTTTACAATACATATTTGAGGCTGATCATTCGAATGTGAGCGTCTGTTTATAAATTACACCTGCACCTATTAAGCACTTGATGATTGATGTTCCGCAATTGCACATTAACGTTGTTATGAATATATATATCAAGTACCTACTTCGCGAATTGCAATCCATTAAGGTCTTGATCGTATTTATCTTCCGCATTTTTAGTGGCTTAGTGGTTAGTGTGTTGGACTACTAAGCGAGGGGTCTCAGGTTCGAATCCCGCAAAAAACCCAAAATTCCAACTTAGGGTTTTTGTCCACTGCGCCGCCTCTCGCGAACGTCTGACAAACATCCGAGAGTATAACTGTCTTAAGAGCTTCTCAATTAGCCGTTTGGAATCGGCATAAAATTGTAGATCCCTTCCATTCGTTCCAAAAATTAAACTCACACAAAACGAATGGTTGTGAGAAGCCAGGCCTTGGGTCTCTACAGACCTGTTGCGCCAACTATATATATATATTTTTAGTGTTCCCATTGTATTGAGTCACAATTGATGGTTCTATATTTAAGGGTATTGCTGTCAGACATAACTACTCGTATGTATGCTCGGAGTTGTTTGGACGTCGAACAAAAGGCGTTTTTCTTTTTTAGTTCAGAGCTGAGCACTGAACTGAGCTCGAGCATTATGAGCGTGCTCTGAACCAAGTGCGCTCAGAGCATTCTGATATTTTTTTGTTTTTCCTGTTTTTTTTCTGTCAAATGTGACTGGAAGTGTGCTTGTACATGTGAAATCATCTTTTTCCTCAGGCTGCTCAGTCAATTTATTCTGAGCTCATAGAGTGCGCTCTGATCATGCTCTGAACGAAAAAAGAAACACAAATTTGAGCTCTGATGTATCTGAGCTAAAAAAGAAACACGAAATTTTTGTATAACAGTTCAGGTTCTGCTCTGAACTAAAAAAGAAAAACGCCTAAAGAGAAAAGAAAAAAATCGACCGCATTCTTGTAGTACACTTGCATGCAAAACTTTACGAAAAAGTTGAAGTAATATTAATGAATATTTCTGCTTTATTTAGATACTCGTTTTATTATTTTTGTTGTGTTAATTTTTTTTGGAATTTATGTATCTACTTTGGCTTTGTGTGAAAAAATATCGATTGCACAGTAAAATTCAATGTGCTGCATTTTAAAGAAATCTACTGCGAAAAAGGAGTTCTAAAGTGGCCACGCTGTTTGTTACTACTGATTTAAGAAAAGGCTATGAGCATCCCCTTTTCACACCGAGCCGAAAACCAGATTTTCGGGAAAACACTCGAAAACAGAAGTTTTCCATGCATATTTCAGTTTTCAAACCGAGTCGTTTAAAGTCGCTTTCCACGAAAACACCACAAAACGACTTTATCTCGTTGGGTTGTTGAAGCAAACACACCTTTTGCAATATTCAGCAAATTCAGGAGAACAGCTGACCGAACAAATGTCACAACTCACAACTGAAAGTAATTTTCCACAATTATTTGATGGGCTAATATTATTTTTAAATGCACTAAATTCATTTTATTTGTTAATTAATTGAACCGCAATAGTTTTGCACCGAAGTTTAACAACTAATGTCTCAAAGCTAATTGAAACGTCAAACGAAAACTAGTTGGTGTTCGCTGTTCGGGGTGAATGCATGGACGAGTTTTCGACGAAAACACGGTTTTCGGTTCGGTGAGAAAAGGGTATAGATACCTATTAAGAAATCGGGAACTAATAAAACAACCGCTCTTCACCGTTAGATAAAATAATAGTGCCCGTCGGCACCTGAGGTCTACAGCCTAAACGGCTGGACGGATTTGGAAGTTTGTGGGCTTGCAGTTCAAACTTCGGATTTGGAGTTTGTGGGCTTACAGCTCGGGGCCAATTTTCGTTTCGCACGCTATCTTCATTTTATTAACGATACTTCCCATATTACGGTTTTAAACAAGTTTGATTTTTTTGAAGACGGCTATAAAGATTTCAACTATAATTTATATTTGAGCTCAAGTTGGTACGGCTTACATTGCTGCATACTGAGTTTTTCGATAAAAAATCAAAAAACCTTTCCTTTTGAAACTCAGCCTTATCTCGTAAATGTTCCACACAAATGTTTCAACAACCCAACGATTGGAAGTCGTTTTCGTGGTGTTTTCGTGGAAAATGACATTAAACGACTCGTTGTGAGAACTGAAATAAGTATGGGAAAACTTCTGTTTTCGATGAAGCTTTCGAGAGTATTCGCGAAAACCCAGTTTTCGGCACAGAGCGGATTGTCGTAACAAATTCTGTAAAACTAGCCTTATTTTTGTTATGTACAGATTCTTGTAAACATGAATTTTGAAAAGACCAATTTTGTAAAAAGAATTTTGACCCGTATCCAGAATTTGTAATTTTCTGCAACTTAGAGCGAATCAATAGTGCCCACGAAAATATTGAAAAATTAAACCGATTAATTATATAGGAAAAAGTCTATTAAGTTTTTCAAGAGATATTTAAGAACTACGTAATGGAACCATAATTTTAGTTTCCACTAAAAATGTGAGTTTCCTTTTGTATGAGTTAAAGGACATTTGCATTCCTCTCAGAGCATACATATTTTTGCAATACTTACTATAATACTAAGGGAGGGGTCCCAGGTTCGTATCCCGCAAAAAAACACTGAATCCAACTTAGGGTTTTTTCCACTGCCATCCATCCGAGACTATAACTGTCTTGAAAGAGCTTCTCAATTAGCCGTTTGGAATCGGCATAAAATTGTAGATCCCTTCCATTCGTTCCAAAAATTAAAAAACTCACACAAAACGAATGGTTGTGAGAAGTCCCTTCGGACCTGTCGCGCCAACTATTTATTTTTATTACTATAATAGAACTGTAACTTTTTTGTCCCGGCAGAAGCGTGTTTGACCGGAATATATCTTAAAACAACTGCACGAAATTGACTTTGATCTTCACACTTGCAAAATGTCGAAAGGATTGAAATCAGCTGATACAAGCATTGGATATTTCAGGTTTATCTTCTAGAGTCTAGCTTTAAGCAACTTACTACCTCGGTCGATTGTAACAACATTTTATTCGAAGTTTGCACCTTCGATAGCCAAAATTTGTCTTCAGTAATCCTGACATAGTTGGAACATTTACTTCCTTTATACTATGATCTCCAATTTTATCTTTTCAGCGATCTCTGGTGACTTTCTGGAGATGCGAGACATTTCAATAGTTGAGTCGTTGATACAAATCTTCGAAATGGGAATTGTAACGACCAATGCTACTCTCAGCGAGCCAGCCGTCAAGAGGTTGATAGCGTCTAAGGAAAAATTCGATGTGATTGTCATGGACTTGTTTGTCAGCGAAGGACTATTTGGGCTGAGTGAAGTCTTGGACGCCCCTCTGATAGTCACCGGCATGTTTGGAGCTCTTTCATGGAATACAGACCTAGTTGGCACACCTTCGCCTCTGTCGTATGTCCCTCATCCGTTCACCGACCTAATACATCGCATGAACCTGTTCGAAAGAATAAGCAATATAGTTGCCACTTCATTGGACACAATTTTATTCAACCATTTCTATCTTCCGCGACAGGAAGTTTTATTCGCGCAGCACTTCCCCGGTGCAAAAAAGAGTCTGCAAGAGCTAAGACAGGGTACATCTCTGGTCTTATTGAATCAACATGTCTCACTGAGCTATTCGCGGCCGTATCTACCGAATATGGTCGAAGTTGGCGGGCTGCATATTAACCGCAAGAGAAAACCACTCCCCAGCGAAATGCAAACTTTCATGGACGACGCAAAAGATGGCGTTATTTATTTCTCTTTAGGGTCGAATATAAAGAGTAACAATTTGCCGGCGGAAAAACGTGATGCGATCCTTAGGACGTTCAAATCGCTGAAACAACGAGTCTTGTGGAAGTTTGAAGACGCCAACCTGCCTGGCAAAAGTGACAATGTTTTTATCAGTGACTGGTTCCCTCAAGACGATGTGCTGGCACATCCGAATGTCAAGCTATTCATTACGCATGGCGGACTGCTGAGCACAATGGAGTCGATTTATCACGGGAAACCGTTTCTGGGAATACCGATTTTCGGAGATCAGTTCCTGAATATGGCGCAAGCTGAAGCCAATGGGTTTGGTCTTGCGGTCGATTATAAACTTTTAAGTGAGGACAGCTTTAAGGCAGCAATCACAGAGATGTTGGCGAATCCGAAGTATACGCAGCTGATTGGGGAAACGTCGCAACGGTTCCGTGATCAGCCAGTCGAACCATTGCAGTTGGCTATATATTGGGTGGAGTATATTGCCCGGCACAAGGGTGCAAGGCACCTTTATTGTGCTAGCCAGGAGCTGAGCTTTATACAGTATCATAACATTGATGCGTTTGCTATACTTTTGGCGGTACCGCTGTTGCTGATTTATTTGGTAATCAAGCTGGTTTCAAAATTGATCGCGAGTTCGAAGGGAAACACGAAAGTGAAGAGTAACTGATGAAGTTTTCAAAAGTAACTATTGTAAATAAATAGGTTAATTTTGTTGTTTGAAATAAATGTTAAACAAATTTGTATTCAATTTTCTTTTTCCAGGTTCGATTCACGCAAAAATCCAAATTCTATCTTAAGTTTTCTTTCACTGCCATACCTAGGATTCCTACGGACCTGTTGCGCCATCTATTTATTTTTTTATTTCTTATAGGCAATTCGTGTCGTGAACTGTCACACTTCATTCACAATATAAATAGGTAAAACAGTGGTGATCCACAAATCCACGAACGAAAAATTGGTTCGAACTTAAGCTTTCAAAATGAGACTGATGCGCCAGTATCCGCGACCAAAAAAAAAGTTTTCATGTGAATGAAATGTGAGAAACTGCGAATATTCGCTTGTTCGCAGTTCGCAATTCGCTCTCATGTCAATGGTCCCTTAGAGTGAATATGATCATTTTTCACCAATCAGTTTCTTGCTGTTGTCTTTTTGGCTACAAAGTCTTTGCTGGGAAATTGCAAGATAAACGAACAAAAAAGAAAGCGAAACTAGTGGCTGTATACGCTTAAGTCTTAAGCCTAGTACGCAGCTGTTCCGGAACGAAAATTCCCATACAAAAGTGACACAACGAAATCATGAGCGAAAAATGTCGCTCTCCTTTTCGTTTTGCAGTACGCAGCTGCTGCGAAATGATGGCGGAAAAGTGGGTAATTGTAGTAGATTGCTTGGTACAATTCACCACTCTCTTTTCGCACACGTTTATTGTCCGGGACATTAATTGCATTCGAAAACTTGATATTTGTACTGCGGTATTGCCAGCTTTCCTGAGAGGTATGGAGAAATTTTGAAAAATTTTGGAGCCAAAACTACCCAAACACTAAACCTGATTAAATTATTTTTAACGACGACAATACTTAATTGAAATTGAAAAAAAAACAACACAAATCATAACATTTTCCAATGTTAACAAAAAAAAAACACATTTTGCTGGAAGGGGGCGTAAATACCGCATACCTACGTACTTGGACAGTGTGTTTTCATATTCATGCACATTTTGCGAGTGTAATGAGATGAACGCAACCGTGTTGTACTGGACGCGCTCTGCTGCGTGTTAAAACAAGTTGTAATTATAAAAACTCTTGTGAAATCAAATACTAACATTAATAAATAGTACATTAAAATAAACTGTGTAGATTTATAAAATCAAACAATATCCTTGAAAGTAATACAGTGAGATGATGGAGTCTGTTCAAAAACTGTATGCAAATGTAGTTGGCTCATTTACAATTAATTGTATAGAAGTTTAGTTATACGAAAAGAATAAGGGACCTAAACCTCGCAAAACTTTTAAGAAAATAGCCTTAATTAGGATACTTCCCAAATGACCATTTGAAGCCGCCAGTGAAAAGTTGGAGTATCCAAATCGGTGTTAAATACCCAGTGCTGGTAGCACTGCTACTTGTGTAGCAGCTGATGGAACGCTCCACGAATTATTTTGCGCTGGTTTTTCGCTGACGTTTCGCTGTCCATTTGGGGATCACCGGAAAGTTTCGTTCCGGAACAGCTGCGTACTACGCTTTTCATGGGTATAGGGACCACCTAAGGCCTTGGTTATAGCCATCCATAAAATGCAACCGAAAAAGTTGGAACAGTGTGAAAATTAGTTTCCTTACGTTTGGTGGTGGTCATAGCGAAAATTCAGCTAGAAAAATGTTCACTAAGAAAACAACCACAACAAACCAACCACGACTGACGGGAATCCATCAGGAAAAAAAATTCCTGACAGATGGAACAGTAAATAAATCAAATATCTCAGTGGAATGATTTGGTTTTTTGCTGTAGAATTGACTGAGAGGTAGATCGCAAAAAGTTTTTCGTACGGAAAAATGAATAAAAAAATTTTCTAGAAAATTTAAGTATCAATTGTTTTTTTTGGATTATCCAACTTTACAATTCATAAGCAACATTTTAACATCAAGATTGAGTTCAATGATTAGGCTGAAGTGGTCAAAAAAAACAAAAGAACATTTTTACGGTTTCGGTTCACGTGTGGCATAATTTGCTAATTCGTTGCAATTGGAGTAGATCTGGCGGATTTTTTTTTGAAATTGAAATCCACTACCAAAAAAATAAATCTACTCCATTTTATTAGTACATTTGTATGCACATCGAGATCGATAACATGATGTATCCGTTTTAGGAGAAAGCGAAATAAATGAATTAAAGAATTCTGTTTTGTTTAGCTAGTTTTAATTAATTTTGTTTTGATTATGTTATATTTTGTTATTTACTTTGGTTTTATTTGAAAGAGAAAATCTACTACAAGGAAAATTCAATCTAATGCATTTTTTGAGCGTTTGTCTATGTTTTGCCAAGTTTTTTAAATAATGTGCCTGATGAATAGATTGTCAATGCATATCATCTGTGTCCACCAGGAAGCAGAGCTTAGTTCTAGATTCTAGCCGTTTAATAATTTCCGACGAGCACGGCCTTTTTAGTAAAATGCCCAAGAATCGTTTTCTAAAGCTCATAAAGGTACCGCCGCCGCCTCCCGTAGCAATAGATATATCCCAATTTTGTAGGTGTACTAATTTTATATAGTTTTTGTGCTGAAAATTGTTTTAAAACAAACGTCATGAACACACCGTACAAAAGAAGTTGTTTACCCTCTCTTATTTCTTTAATCAATGAATCGGATGGAACTTCATTCGAGAGACCAACTAAACAAACCATAGAACAAATTCCACATCAGTGTTCAGCGCTGCTGG
The DNA here is from genome assembly GCA_963082955.1 of Cheilosia grossa. NCBI lineage: Eukaryota > Metazoa > Arthropoda > Insecta > Diptera > Syrphidae > Cheilosia > Cheilosia grossa. The sequence continues at coordinate 13,810,193 of OY720144.1, read as the reverse complement.
AGGAAAATACAATTTATCCTTGTTATGATATCAGTCTCTTCAGTCTGTATTGTTTAGCTGCTGTGCACGTATAGCGCAGCAAGATTTATGTCCTTACAGACCGACCACAAGTGATTCGATACTTTGCTTACCGTATGGTCTCATTCGAACCATATGCGCGATGCAGCAATTCAGATATTCACCGTCCAGGTACAGTACAAACCCTTGGATATTTTTCTTTTTGTATTGTGGTTGACATACGAGTATCTTTAATCCTTGTGTGTGCACGGATGAGTCCTCCAGGGCTACAACTACGAGATAGATGCAAAGCGAGTCTCCTTTTTTACAATTACTTTCTATTGTGCATGGGAAAAAAAATCCGCCATTATATGCACAGCGAATAGGTGAGTATTTTGAGTTCTGACGGATGTAGTGTTTTATTGGGTGAAGGGAAAATGAGAAAAACTCCTTCCTCTGGAAAAGCACAGAGGCAGAGTGCGGATGGATATCTACCCTCGGTGTTACTCTAATTTATTTGGAAAATCTCAACAAAATTGTGTAGATATTTATTTTTCAAACCGGTTTCGTTCGGTCTGTGTGTTTTGTAAAATGTACACTTTTTTGTGTGCTTGATTGGAATTGCAGGCGATTTTGTTGGCCAACTTAAATATCAAATATTGATGTTTGACCGTCGGACATTTGTGTTGTGAAGCAGTCATGTGAATTTCATCCTGGCTGATGAATGTCACTGAGTTTTTAGTTTTTAGGGCCTACGGCTTCGCGGTTGCAGGGACAAATATTATAATATTCAACAACAACAAATTAATTATATAAACTAAACACAAGATATTGTGGACATTTTCTGTTACACGTTAAAGGCTTTGAAATTAATTTTTAGTCGAAGTAAAGTTGGGAATTTTCCCACGAAGTGGCAGTGGACTGTGTAAAAGCGGTCTAAGTTGACAGCAAGAATGCTAGAAACTTGAACTCAATTGAGGAAAAAAAGATACTAGAGGGTGGGCCACAAGTGATAAATGTGTTTTTGAACTGTATAGCTTTGACTGAAGGACCTACTTCCGAATTAAAGACAACGTGAGTCGATTTGGAAACGATTTCGAGTGACCGAACCTCCAAACGAGTCGACTCGACTTTCTGAAAAATATACTTTTTGGACACTTGGAGGACTTAACTCAGGTAGATTCCATTGACGGATTTAACTGACTTCATCAAGAGACAATTTCCAAAGGAAAAGGAATGTTTTTATGATCACTTTGGCTCGAAAGAGCCCCTTGAAGTCATAGCCATAGCCTTGAAGTGTACTTTCTTTCAAACCTAGCCTAACCCAACCTACCTGAACGCGTTTGCAGATAGAAAGAAAATGCGTTTGTGGCTTCGGAAAGCCTGTGAATAATTCAGAAGCGGTAGATGAACACAATTGTATTATTTCGACTGAAAACATCCTAAGGCCATATTTTTTCCTAACAGAGAAGTATCAAAGAAACTAAAAGAACTGTCTAACTACAGAAGAGGCTTACATTTCAAAAAAGCGGTTCTTCGTAAGCTTATCACTCGAAGCAATGGCAATGACTTATTTTGGATGGAAGACGATTAGGCCACCCAAGTTATTCATAATCTCTGAGGAACTTAGAATGAGCTACGGCAATGGAAAAAAAGTTTAAGAGAGCTGGGGCATATTGATTAATAAGATCAATAAGGAAGAACAAAAAATAAAAGACCACAGGTAAGTTTCAGACTTCTTTTCCGACCAGACCCCAACAAAAAAAAAAACAATCTTCTCACTTATTTGACGAACGGACCCGTGTGCTCCTCTTTATTCTGTTGCACTTACGTTTTTAGACTTGTTAAGCTAAAATCTTTAGCTTTATCTAAATTATAATTTTTTCAGCTCTGCTTCTTTATTCATGCACCATGGATATTCAGCAATTATAGTAAACTGGCTGTTGTTATAGCTACGTACTTACTTACTAAAAGAACTTACCATAACTTGGCAGCTATTTTTGGTAAATGAAATAAAAAAAATCATTCCCCTCCGAAAGGACTCCCAATAACTTCCCAAAATTTGTGCAGTACATTTATATATATATATATATAAAATTTGTTGGCAACTCTAAGTCAGCTATAGGATCCTAGCACAACTATGAAGCAATTGTCTCGGAAAAAGGCAAATAAGCAATCGTTCCAAAGTTACACGCCCATTATGAGTATGATATATATGATGAGATATCTCACGCCCCATTTTCAAAACCGCCCACGTTTTGCGACTGAAACTGTTTAGACAACACAAAGGTATAAAAACTGTACAAATTAAGCTCCTTTGGCCGTCGAAACACAACTTTTTAAGATTTTACCTTTTTATGTATATTGAAACCACGCCCCTTTTATCGATATCGCCCACGTTTTGCGATACTTCTCGCAAGGAGAATATACTTCCGTGTACCAAATTTTGTTATTATATGACTACAACAGATGGGAAGATATAGCCTTTAAAGCTTTTTTGTCTTTTATGGCAGGTGCCCTCCATTTTTCTGAAACATTTCGTGTAGCATTAGAAACATGCAGAAAAGACCAATGGCTGCTGCTATCCATCAGATCGGACAAAGAGTCTGGAGACGTATAAAAGATATACGGACTCCTATCAATCACTTTTTATAGCAAAGGTGGGCACCAAAGTCGCAACTCTGAGAATATTTGGAAATGCTCTTGATTCAAAATACGGTACAGGAACAACTTGTCTCAAAGAAATCGTATTAATTTGTAAGCTAAATTCAACAAACGGAACGTGTCCATCTGGAAGTAGCTAGCTACAGACCTCAGTCCGGATTTCAAAACGGTTTAAATTAACAGAAAAACACTTTCCTTGCCGTAAGCTATAAAAAAGATTATAGCTCTTAATAGAGCTCTTCTGTTTCTAGCTGTTGTCAGTGAAGCAGCAAAATTCAACAACCTGACTACAAAGTTGAAAAAAACCGCTTCCTTCATGATTATGATGTAATCGACGGAAATTGTACTAGAGTGCTTTGCTATATTTCTTATTGAATTTCACAATTTGCCTGACACCCATGCGTAGGAGTCCCCCCATAAGAATCCTCCCTCACAGGAAGAGTTCCTTCGAAGTCATAAGTGGGATCTATTGAAAGGTCGAAGCCGGCTTTGTTTGTCAATCATCAGAGAACTTGGCGCACCTCCACTACAACCTTTATAAGAAATAGGAAAAAAAAATAACACATCCGGTGTCATATCCCATCGTCCCGAAGACTTTGTGCCAAAGAGCCATCAATAATTCACCGTTTTTAAAAACCTCGAACGCAAAAGGAAGCCCGGTTAAATTATTATTCACGAGGAATATTGTTGCGTCGGTGAACTTTGTAAAGAGGATCTTTTTCCATTCTTACCGAATATAATCCATTCAATCAAGAATTTTTTTAACTTTATGCGGCTTTTGCGGAGTAAATTAAAATTGGAAAGCCATAAAACCGACAAAAAGTTGTTATAGCACTCCAACTGAACGGAATGGAATCCCCCTCTGGCACAGCTCCATAATTTCAATTTCCTTCAATTTACTTCCTCGTGTCTTGCCAGTAGGTGGATATTATGTTTCGTTTGGCTCTCTGTTCTGTTTCGCACTGCTCTTCTGTAAATATTTATAATACAATTTGATGACATTTAACTTTTTTTTTCGTTAAAACTAATAAATTAAGTATGACCGTGTCATTAGGATTAAAGTCGGATTCAGAAAGTGGATCTTATAATGTACAACACATACCTACACCAGACAGAAAATATATATACAGCAGCATAATTGGCAGGAAAAGAAAAAGAAAACAAAACCGAAGAAGAAAAAACTGCGAAGTAGCAGGAAAGCATCAGCAATACTGCAACAGAGTCCTTTTGCAATTGAGACACTTGACAAAAGTTACTGATGGAAGGACCTTCTTCAGGCAGGGTGGTGGATGGCGGTGAAACGCCAAGCAGAGGATAAACGAAGCGTAGGGGTTAGACAGCAACGTACCGTAACCGTCGAAAAGTTCGTCTTCTTCGTTGCCGATGAGTTTGAAGTTGTTTAAAAAAATGTTTGCAACAAAAAGAAGTAGCGAAACGACTAAAAAACGACAAACGGAGAAAACAACTTTCACATCCCGCTTTGCTTATGTCCTTTTCTTGTTCTTATTCCATCCTTGGCCCCGAGGGGATCCATCCAGATCTACTGTGTTCCGCTTGCATGTTTCTGATGAAATTCTTCCGCCGCAAAAACGTCTTTTTACAAACTTTTGCACCCGCAAGTTTTTCTTTCTGTTCTGTGTTTTTTTTTTCTTGTTCTCTCCTCGCGTTTCCTGTTTTGTCGGTTTTTTTTTTTGATCTGTGTTTTCAACAATGTTCGCTTTGTTCGCACAGTTTATTACACTTTTACACTTTTTTTTCCTGGTCCAAGCGCGTATGGAACTCGTGTAAGTTTTGTGTTAAAGTTTCCCACTTTTGCTGGGTGGCGAAAAACACACAAACAGGCGGCTGTGCGCGGGTGTTGGGTAGTGGAATGTGTGGGTGGCTTTTATATGTGTACAGTGTACACTTGTGTGATACGAAACATAATGAAGTAAATCAACTAATAAGTTGGTGTTTGCTGGCAGAGCAAACAATATGCCGACACGACTGAAGAAGATGACTATTTAGCTGGTTTTATAAATAAATCTTCTTGTTGAACATTGTTGACATTGTGGGTTTTTGGGGGTGCAGCGATCTTGATATATGTCTTAATATAAAGGGTGATTTTTTAGCTAGTTTGGTTTTGGCAACACTGGTTTTGACAGCTGACGTGTGTTTAGTACCTTGTGTCACTGTCAAACAGCTTGGTTTGCAATTTAACCATTGATCGTCTTACAAATGAACAACGCTTGCAAATTATTGAATTTTACTATCAAAATTCGCGCTCGGTTCGAAATGTTCATCGCGCGCTGCTTCCATTTTATGATCGGCATTCTCGACCTTCTGAGCAGTCTATTCGGAAGATTGTGACCAAATTTCGCACCAAATTTACTTTGTTGGACATTAAACCACCAAAACGTTTACGTACTGTGCGTAGTGAAGAAAATATTGCGGCCGTATCAGCTAGTGTGACAGAAGACCGCGAAATGTCGATTCGGCGCCGTTCCCAGCAGTTAGGCCTTTGTTACAGCACTACGTGGAAAATTTTGCGGAAGGATTTGGGCGTAAAGCCTTTTAAGATACAGCTGGTGCAAGAACTAAAGCCAGCCGACCTACCACAACGCCGAATTTTTGGTGAATGGGCTCTTGGAAAGCTGGCCGAGGATCCGCTTTTTTATCGAAAAATTGTGTTCAGCGATGAGGCTCATTTTTGGTTGAATGGGTACGTAAATAAGCAAAATTGCCGCATTTGGAGTGAAGATCAGCCAGAAGCATTGCAACAGCTACCAATGCATCCCGAAAAAGCCACTGTTTGGTGCGGTTTATGGGCCGGCGGCATTATTGGGCCATATTTCTTCAAAGATGATGCGAATCGCAGCGTTACTGTCAATGGTGAACGCTACCGAGCGATGATATCAAACTTTTGTTTGCCCGAAATGGAAGTTCTTGACTTGCATGATATGTGGTTTCAACAAGACGGTGCCACATGCCACACAGCACGCGAAACAATGGCGCAATTGCGAGGCGAGTTTGGTGAACAGTTAATTTCACGTTTCGGGCCGGTCAATTGGCCGCCTAGATCGTGCGATTTGACACCATTAGATTATTTTTTGTGGGGGTATGCCAAGGCTAATGTGTATAGGGACAAGCCCGCTTCGATTGACGCACTGGAAGCCAACATCCATGCATTCATTCGTGAGATACCGGCCGATATGTGTGAAAGAGTATGCCAAAATTGGACTCAGCGGATGGGCTACCTGAGACGCAGCCGCGGTCAACATTTGCATGAAATTATCTTTAAACATTAAATTGCAAGGTTCAAACTATCGATTCAAATAAATATTTCATTCATTTTTTCGAATTTTTTGTGTTTTTTTTTTTTAAAAAAGTTCTAAACCTCTTAAAAAATCACCCTTTATTCCATATCCTTCTTATTGTGTTATTGGTTACTGGAAACCGTTTTGCAGTCTTAAAATAGTCAATTAGACATTATAGACATTAGGAGAAATGTGTCCGCTACCGCTCAAATTCAACTGACAGATGCATAGAATGCACGCCATTTAAAGCAAAGTGAGCCACTAGTAAAACGCTTTTGCCGGTTGCGATATATTATATTTATTAAATAGGTAGGTAGGTAGGTAGGTAAATGGGTGCTCTTGTGACAATTTTGCCACAGCTTCCCTTAGACAATCAGTTGGGTCCATTGTGTCCAGTTACGGGGACCATCCAGTGTGACCCAATCTATGTGGCTTCAATATGAAAAGCGGTTTATTTCGAGAGATCGACATTCTTCAAATCCTCTAGGTCAGCGATGAAGTATCTGTTGAGAATCCTCTGTCTGCTATTTTTAGGGGCTGGGCATTCGCAAAGTAGGTGGCGAACAGATTCTATTTCTTTAACGTCCCTACAGCTTCTGCAAAAGTCATTATGCAGTATGCCCAGCCGTTCCGCATGCACGCCTATCGCGCAGTGTCCAGTAATGACCCCCGTAAGTATGCGAATATCTTTGCGGCTAAGTCCGATCATGTATTTAGATCTCTTGTTGCTCACCTCTGGCCATCAGATCACCTGTGCTGAAATGAAGCAATATTAGTGCGTGAAGTTCTTTTCTTGCCATAATACACGATCTTACCTTTGTTTTTGACATAAAGTATGTCGTATTTATTCGACCCTAATCCCATCACCTGATCATTATTGATCCATGGTTCTTGAATTGGGGCCACATCCAGCTGCTCCTCCTCGAGGAACAGCCTCAGGTTGCCTGAGGCTACCTTACTGTGATGGAGGTTGATTTGGACTACGTTAATTTTTGCGTGTAGTCGCCTCCTTCACAGTCTCAGGCGCCCGTGTGTCCTCTACAGTCCGCTTTATGAGCTTGAGAGTTACCTCACTCGCTGCAAATGATAGCGGCATCTGCATATCCTTTTTCAATGCTACAGGTGGTTCATCGAATATAATGATGTACCCTCTTCCACTATTCTTTGGCTCATCCTCGGACACAATTTGCCAATCCCTCATCGGGATCTGGGGGTTTTGTGCCTGCAGCACGCTTAGGATCTGCTCCCGTTTCACCCCTATTTCTGGGATGGATACTCTGCCCTTTACTTTTACGGGGACTTCTTCTTTAGGTACGGCCTTAAGCATTGCCCCCTCCCATAGTTGTGCGCCATTTAATGCGATCATGGCAAAGTCGTTTGATGGTCCTTGCAATCGATATATGTAATGCCTTTGAACCATCTCATCTTGCCGTAAGCGGCGGCCTTTGCACCAGTCTTCGCCCGAATGTGTGAGATAATATATTTCCACATTCCATGGAGTACTGTCCACTTGGTTTCTTAGAATCCACCACAGCTAGCTGCAGCGGGTTCCTTGTCACCTCGCTGTGCCTCCCACTTAGGCCTGTTCCCCACTGGGGCTACCAGTGGTCTGTTCATGCCGCTTCGCCTTCTTCGGAATGTTGGGGGCGTCCTCTGGGGACCTCAACCTCTTCGAGGCTAGCTCCTTCTTAACAAAGCCCCTCAGCAATAGGTTTCCTCTGGAATCCACTCGGGCCCGGCTTATTGTCGGTCTCCCTCTGTTCCATCTTTGCACCTCTTCACTGAGAGACTACGGTGGGCTTTGGGATCTGCCTTAGCGGCATCTTCCCGCGGCCGTTTTACGCTCAGGCTCAGGCCTCGTGAGAGCATCTTTTGCTATGGTCTCCTTGGCCCATTCCAGGGGGGCTCGTTCTTTTGCTGTTAGGGAGCATTGTTCTTTGGCGACGAGAATGTCATAAATGTGCTTGGCCTTTAGGTACTCCCGTTTCCTTAACAGACCTGGGGGCACCTTTTTCTTCTTCGCCTCTCCTTTTCCTGTGTTCACATTCAGCTAGGAGTTGCTCCTCTCGCTCTTTCGATATTCCTTCCTCAGTTGAGCCGGCTTCTAAGGCCTGTTGAATCTTTGCGACTTTAGCCTCTACTCTTAGCGGAGCAGTCACCTTGTTTTATTAAATAAAAAAAAAAACTATCAAATAATTGTGCATTTGTGATATTATTTCTTCTTCTTCAGTTTTGTTGCTTGTGGGGAATGCTTAAGGATGTGTGTGAATATGTCTACCAATGGCCGAATTTGACCAGGAAAATGGATATAGGAAGACACATAGATGTATGATTGCAGGTTGATATCCAGCAGTTTGACTTTTTACTGTGTAATATGATTTTACGTACGAAGCTAATTTCAGCTGATGTCGGTTTCGGAGCAAGAAGTAATAGATTTCATTGTTTTCAGTAATAGTTTATCGAAATTCTTACCTTTTTGGACACAAACCTAGTTTAGTAAAGTTACCGAGAAATAATGTTTACAAATAGCAATCTTGGGAGAGCCAAGTAGAGGCTGCGTAAATCCTTACGCGATGTTTAACTAAACAACATCGTGGAGGCGTCGTCATCTAATAAATAAGGCTGATAGTATTTACGTATGATTTTGTTCCTAAAATATGGCGTTACTATGGAATTTCATCCCAAGGTCCAAAGTGCGCACTCTTACCCCCAAATGACTCTATTACTTTTTCGCAGCCGCTATAGCTGCGCTGTAGGGACTTTGTGAAATTCGCCCTCCATCCCCATAGCATTTACCCAAGGTCAAGGCAGACCTTGACTCATCTTCGTAATAAAATCGCTTCAATTTTTAATGCAATATTTTACATCCACCCAACCACAGGTCTTAATAGTTTTCGCATTCACTGTCCACTCTCCAGTCTCCACTCCCACCGAGGGCAAATACAAACCGCTTGGCTTCATAGACGTTTATACTTCGGTAAGTTCGAAAGAAAGACCAAACTCATGCTAAATATCTTGCTGACCGGAGAGTTCACCCAAGGTACATCGCATCGCATCAAATAAAAAGCAGAAACCGAATCAAAACTAACCACCTCTGACGATAATCCCTTGGAGCAGCGTTCCAGCGAAAATTGATGTGGATACGATCTACTCTAAGCGAAAATAAAACTCGAAACCTTTCACTGAGCATATCGATGCTCCGCTTCTGTTTTGTTGTATCGGGCTAATAAGGGTTATACATGTGCTGAAAGTATCCCTCCCACACACGAACGGGGTAACCTACCTACCCACCTCATCGACTGTGTATTTGGTCGGTTCGTATCAATTTTGATTAAATTCCACTTTAAGAACATCAACGTGTTAGAGCTGATGATGTAGTGAGAAGGGAGCGCACTGTGTCGATATTGGATAGGTTACACGTTTTATCAGACGCTCTGGCTACGCATCATGGCCGCGCCCTCCCACCACCGTCAGTCCGGTGCCTTGCGATAAAATGGATTTTCCTTCTTCAAAATTACTTTTCGCTCATCCCTTTATTTATGACCTTGCCTTCGGTGTGTGTGTGTGCATAGATACCGAGCTGCCACTGCGCCACCCTTCTGCACACGTATTATCCTCCAGAAATCAAATTATTCATTACTCAACTTAATTCGGGGTCCCTAGTTGAAGAGGATGATCGGATGAATGGCTGTTGGATGGCGATAGATGGACGGATGGATGAATGATGACTTGGCTGCCCAAGCACCCAAAAATACACAAACGGGCCGAAATAAAATTTGACCATCCAAGATTTCATTAAGCTCTCCGCATTTCATGTGGGTCATTGCGTCAAATCTCACATCTGCCTCGTTGCGTGTGTGTGCGTGTGTCTGTGGGCACACCACCGTTCTATCAAATTTTTAGTCTACCAATTACAAGGATACGTTTATTAGGCTCAATAGCATCCGCTATGAATATAAGGTAAATAGTAAATAGGACATAAAAGGCTCCACATTTGGGGTAGCTGTCATAGTTGTTGCTGCCATAGTGGTGGTCTTCCTTGACGACTTTTGTTCTTGAATCGTGATTAATTTTTTTTTTATCCTGCGCTCCTACTGCCTGGAACATGAAAGCTTTTAATTAGTCCTTCTGTTGTTTAACGATCACATTGCCAACGTCGTATAATGGAAGTGGAACGGTTTTAATTAATTAGGCAACTCTTCCTCTTCGTCGTTTTCTTTGTTTGCTGGATATGGTACTGGTAGCTGCCCAGTCCCAGGACACACATAGCTTGGAACACATAAAGTTGCGCGTGTGTGTCCTGCATGCGAGAGTGTAGGGTAATGTGTGTAATGGGTGGTGTGTTACAGATGGCTTCTAGCAGATAATCAAGGTCGGGGCTGGTCGGTCTTTGGTCGTTTACGTCCGAAGGCGGTTGTGATAGTTTTGGAGTAATCAAAGTATAACCTTATTTTTGGTGCAGCAATTAATAGTTTACTAAAAGGGACAGAGTGTATTTATAACGAACAAAAAGGAGCTACTGGTTTCTTCTATTTAAGTTGAGAGATTTTAGTCTGTACATTAATCGGAAGGGGATGGGTTAATGAGTAATGCAGGTTCTGAATGACATATAAAGGAGTTGACAACTGGCGAATGTTTTGGTGGCAACGAAAGCGTTTGGTTACAGTGAGGAAGAAGGTGGTTTGAAGAAACGTTGGGATACATCTACCTGAAGTCCTTAAAGTTTATTTTTTTCAGTTTAAAGACACTTGTAAAAGTGGTGGGGCTAGGAATGCCCCTTTAAGTCGGCGCAACAGGTCCATATGAACCCTAGGCCTGGGATCTCAGAGCCACTCGTTTTGTGTGAGTTTTTCATTTTTGGGACGAGTGGAAGGGATACACAATTTTATGCCGAGTCCAAACGGCCAATTGAGAAGCTCCTTCATGACAGTTATTCTCTCCGAGAGGTGGCGAAAACTTTGTATCGAATCGAATCTTCGGGACCCCTCCCTTAGTAGTCCAAAATACTAACCACTGCGCCTACCTGCGCCCACGCTATCTCCACTATACTTCAGTATTAATTCGCGGTCCTGTTTAGCAATTAAAACACTTTTTCCCCTATTTTGTGGCTAAAGATTGCATTCCGCGCTTACATGCCGTTTTATTTTCCTTGAAACGCACGTATAGACTCCGCTTTCTTGTACATTATTTCTGACTTTTTCCCTAATCCTAGTTCCTAGGAGACTGGCAGTGTGGGCAGAGTCTACGAAGACCTCCTGAGTGAGAAACTCTCCACTGTGTTTGATTGTCTTTCTATTCGAGACAAACAAACTCTTGGGGATTTAGGAAATTCCCTTTTTCATTCCCCATTTTTCCATACGGACTTGTCTATGATGAAATGGAGTAAAAAAGGGCTGTGTGTGAGGTAATGTAGCAGATAAATTACATCCACGGTTGGTCAGATTTAATTGAAAATAATAATATAAAAATATTTGAAAGTTGTCAGGTCGCGTTCATTTGGCCGCGCGTTGAACGCACTCACCGTGAATCGGAGTTTATATAGCAGTGATGAAAAAGAGATGGATATCTTTCGTGCATCTATCCCCCCAAAACCCATTTGTTTACATTGCTGTTTTTGTAATTTCAATCCCTGTCTGTGAATACATGTGAATTAAAAAAAAATTAATGTTGCTAATGGCTGGAGCACCATTCCTTTTGCTTGGGCAAAAACATTGATTTGTGTTTCGTATTGAACTTGTTTGGTTTTTGTTATGGCTTCAATTAAAATAAGAAAAAACCGTGAAATACACATTTCGAAATAGCGAATTCTTGCATTAAGGTCCAATTCATGAACTCACATAAACTAGAAAAGAAATGAGCCGCTTTTCCACTGGGAAGTTACATAACTCTGTATTACATTATCTTTGCTTTATAGTTGTCGACCTGTTTCGTCAAGTCATTGGCCGCATTCAAGAATCTACTTATCTTAAGTCAACTAGATTGGTCGGGATAAGATGTCACGTGAACGCAAAAACTAGATTGGTCGGGAACGTCACTTTTCCTACATCCACACATCCGAATTGTCAACTAAGTACTCCAGTTACGAATATCTGGACTAGATTCGTTGCCTACCCCTCCATAAACGTCAACTGAAACAGCTGCTCATGTTACCGATTTCAGGCAATCAAAACCGAGATAGATCTAGTCAGACAGCTGTCAGACTTAATAAACTAGATACGTACTTGAACGTCCCTATTTTAGTAAGGCGTCGTGCGCGGTTTCCACTTATGTGTTTTTTTAACTTAAGTTCCCATATACATTCCGGTAGCAAAAAATAGAATAGATTTCATATTGTGCTGCAAACTCCCGCAAATCTTCTTTTATAATATAAGCGTTTAATACTACGAAATAGATCTTATTAAATATTAAATATAAGGTGAAGATTGGAGAGTGTTTTTATTAGGTGATTAAATTCGGTAATAATAAAATTCATTCTTTATTTGAAAGAGCTATGTATTCTTTTAAGTATGGAACATAAAATAGTTTATTGTCCGGCGCGGCTTCTCACAGTGACAGATATCCGGGTGGCTGTGTTTTGGTAGGGCGCAAATATGGCTGGAAAAAAGTATGCTTTATGACTGGACTGTCAGCTCCATATGCCCCTTCTACAAAAAAAAAGGCGATCCTATGTCTTGCAAGAACTATTGCGTCATATCCCTGCTCAATGTCACATATAAGATTCTATCCAAAGTACTCCGTGAACATCTCAACCCGATCTGCAACAATCTAATCGGCCCGCCACATCGACTATAAAAACTGTGGTTTTTCGCCTTCTTATGGAAGTCCTTGCATTCCTCGCCAAAAGAGGACGTACTATGTCCTCTCTGATTTCTATACAAAAAAAAACAATGCATTGTCTCTTTTTACTAAACTAACCTCCAAATGTGCTCTTTTTCTTCTAAAGACTATGATAAAAAAAAAATGTCCAGGTTAGTACTTTCTCAAATAAAGTAGGCAGCACTGGAAATAAATACTGTCCCCAGTATTAATAAACATTTGACGTAGGTAACTGCTGAGTAATGAGTTGACAACTTTTACGCAGTGTTAATTATTAAAGGGTTGTGACTTTATTTATGTCATCTGGCGATGATTTGAAAACTGTCATTTGTCAAGTGTTGTTAACAAGTTCTTTTTGCATATTGCTTTGCCTGATCTAAGGAAAATATTAGAGTTCTGCAGTACGCAAATAAAAAATCATCTCGAGTAAAGCTTAGTACGCTGCTCGAGCTAAACTAAATTTTATCTGGTCTCCAACTTTTCTCTCCAAGCATCAGCTTAAGTCGTAGCTAAATTTTGACATAGAGAGAGCTGTGGATAAATGTGACAAAAAACAGCTGTTCTTGGAAAATAATTTGCTTCAAAAATTCAACTCTTTCTGGTTTCATTCATTTCCAGTTCTATGTACTCCTCGTCGAGGTATTTATTCAAAAAACGCAGAAAAAAACAAGAGAACACAACGATCTGTCACAATTTAGCTTGGGAAAATGTCCCGACCCATTAAATGGGCGCGCTAAATCTTGACAGATACATGAAGTACATTCTGAAACAAAAGTTTGATTATTTAGCTCGAGCAGCGTACCACTCAGCTAAATGGGTTCGCTAAAATTAAGCTGAGCTAAATTTTGGAGAGAATTTTGTATGGCAGCGAAAATTTAGCTCGAGCAGCGTACTAAGCTTAAAACGAGAATGGCGAGGAAGTAAGTTTCATATTTGTATAAAAAGAAAAAAGAGATAATGCATGTTCATTTCATTAGTGTTAAATATCACCTTGATAACGAGATGGCGCGCAATGCGTATGGTGAGTACCTTAAGGTTATGTTAAACATTCAATTATTAATGTCCAACAGAAAAGAACTGTTTTTTTTAACCAAAGTCAAGCATTCACAAGCATTCATTGAATGGAACCGTACAATATGTAAATGCCTGAAGCTCCTCTTGTTGTAAGGATTTTATATTAAAATTACGAAGGGCGCAAAACGCTTTACGCTGTAAAAAGTATTTTACAAAGCTAGAGTTAGATGATAATCTTGATGTATTGATCTTTTAAAAAGCAAGTCAAGATGCAGAATTTAGAAATAATTTGGTCCTTTCGCGTAGGAATTCTATTAAAAAAGTTTTTCCGATTTAGGGAATTTCGATATGACATAAAAATTAATGTTGAGGAATTATTCGAAAGGAGTGCTTATAATACATAGGCTCCTTGGAAAGAAAAATTCTTCGTCGGATTTTTAGTCCTGTGTGCGAGAGGGCGAATTGAGGAGAAGATGCAACCGCGAACTCTAAAAAAGCCAAAATACGTCGACTACGTTGGCTCATATCGACATCGATCAAATGGACAATAATGCTGCAGCTAAGAGAATCTTCGAATCCCAGCCCCCTGATTCGAGACGAAAGGGAAGACCGAACTTCCATTTCAAGGACCAAGCCAAGATTACACTAAATTTTTTACTTCTGTACCTCTAAAAGAACAAAGTACGGTTTCTTTTATCGGTACTTCAATCATACAGTGAACCAGTCTTCTAATGGTTTCGAATCTTTCATGAAGTAGGATTATCTAAGCCACAAAAGAAGTTTGTTTTCCACGCCTTATGCAAACACGTCAAGCAACCCCATGTCCACGAAAAGCGACCAAGATTCGAGCCAAAAAAACAAACTGATAAAAACCACCACAAGAAAGAAAGAACTTTCCCTCCAACTGAATTCAACTTGTCAGAAATGCAAATATACTAAACTCCCTTGTTTTCACAGCCATAAGGCCTCAATCATACCTTCAAAGAGACTAAAAAATAAGCCGCATTAATCCGCAATCTAAATTAGTAAGTGACACGCATTCCGTTTCCAACTGCCTTAGGAGATTGCAAAATGCTTCTGCTTTCGGGGAAATGAAAACAAAACCGCCAACGGACTAAGCCTTCCCGCGCGCACGCATTCTAATAAATATGCTCCCCCGTTTCATCGTAATCCTCCCTGTTGCTACTAGAGATAAATCCCCAGTTTCTCATTTCGACATTGCCATAAAAACGCGCACAGATTCTTATGGACTTTTTTCTAAATTAAAAAACAAAAAATAGTAATCACCTTACCCCGACCCACAACTCTGTTACCAAATTATCACATCGGCTGTGACAAATGGCCTTTTCCATCTCTGTTACTTGTTTTTATCATCCTCACGAGAAAATCCTTCCGGGTGAAGGCGCCATGAATTCATGTGAAGAAAGCTGTCCTGCCATGCCTAAGGCTGGCTGACTTAACGGCATCTCGGCAAAAGGAGATGGCGGCGACCCCGGAAAAAATTTCTCTATCTCATCCAATGTTTTTTTTGTTTTGTTTTTAATTCACTCTCCCGGTCTAAGGGCGCTCGAGCTAAATAAATCTCCAAGGATGCCACCAAAATGCGCACTAATTCTTTGCGTGTTCTTTTACTACCGCAAACAAAAATGTAATTTTTATCATCGTCACCTTTGCACCGAAGCACAATAGAATCCGGAATTCCCTTTCCTATAATTTCTTTATATATTTTTTTATTATCCCTGTGATTTATAAAAAAAAAACAAAAAAAAGTACACGTCGTCTCTTTTCCCTTATCTTATTTATTTCGATTATCCAAGAGGTTGTGGTGCGGGGTAGGTTACGCTGCAAAAAATAAAGTTGCAATGCCATATTTTGTGCCGTTGTGGAAGAAAGAAAGAAGTCAAAGGATAATGGAAGAGGAATAGCAACATCAATCGAGACAGTGAATGGATGAAACAGAAAGTCAGCGATGGCAGCGGACAAAAATCTTTTTATGGTCTATAAAAATGTCCTTTTGGGTATTTATACATTTACTGCGCTGCTCATGTTATTCTGTAATATCCATCTAGAGAATCCATTTAGGGTGATTGAGTTTGTTTCTAAATTAAAAAAAAAACAAATGCATAATATTAACTTGGAAGGATCGTTCAAAATTTTAACAATGATTGAACTTCGTTTATGTAGCAAATTAAAAATATTAAGCATCGAAGAGGTGTAATAAATTTTGCCAGCATTTCCTGTTCGAGAGCATTTTCCACTTGAGAGCTTTGGAATCGCTGCGCTATTGTATGTGTGAAATTTTGATTTGCAATGATGGGATCTAAATTTAATTTTCGTCTACGTTTTTGGTTTGAGGGACGTTCGGATATCGAATGTTAAACGTCAACTAGATTTGGCTGGACTAGGTATACGAATTACGAACGGGTTGACTACTCAACTTCAATTGTTTTTTGTACTCTCGCGGTTTATTTTGAATTTTGACACTTCGAAATGTCAACTGAGTATACAGACAGGACTTTCTTGACTAGATTTATCAGTCACCCCTCCAAACGTCAAGCGAAAAAACTATTCACATGACCAATATGGGCCAATAAAAACTGAAAGACAATAATTCAATCAGCTGTCAGACTTACTGAACTAGACATCGAACGACCCTATTGAATCAGAAGAATTCCTGGGTAAAACAGTAAAATCGAATGACAGTTCTGGTTTTGGAAATTGTATGCTGCTCCTCGGAAGCAAAAAATGTCATTCAAAAGTGACATAACGAAATCATGAACGAAAATTCGACCATTTTTCGATTTGCTCTTGATTACAAAAGTGCCACACATCGTTCACCCCTATCGAGGTATCCGATCATAGCGAAATTTTCTCCGATTTGTACGAAATAGGAGAAACTCCATTCGAGATATCCGTTCCGATACAACTAGTTCCGCATTTTGTCAATTACTTTTGACAGCTACATGGTACATTTTGTTCGAAGCTTTCCGAAAACCAATTGCTGTGGATTATTTAAAAGCGGAATCTTTTCTGAACGCACACCTCGAAGGGTTGACAGATGACATTGTGCGGACGTTTGAAACTCTCGTTTATCCTGACTAGGTCTGACGGGAGGCACTCAAGCAGCTGATTTTTTATTACCCTATCTTGATGATCATGAGAACAGTTTTTTAAGTTGTCGTTTTTAGTATTATTTAATGTAATTTCTTTTTAGTTATTTTCCTAAAATGAACGTGCAATATTGTCCGGCACTTATTTCTTATGTGGTATTCGATTGGGCGCTCTAAGAGCAGTTTTTTTTGCCCTCAGAGCAATTTTTAAGTTCGTTTGGTACAAAAAAAGCAATCTATCTCAGATTTCAGAGCACTTTTGTGAATCTAGATATTTTCTCAGATTTACCAATACAAGTGCATTTGAGTTTGACAACTGTTTGAGTTTGTTTAGGGTTTCGTGAATTAAGTCTACAGCAAAGAAAGGCATTGCACCGGGTGAATATGTTTTTGTAAATTATTTAAGTATAAATTTATATAGAAATCAATCGCGACGGAAATTTCGAATGTTTTAATATAAAATTTAGCCAGAGAATGGAAATCGCTAAGAAGTGTCGAAGACTACACATATTCAAATCGCACGAATATCAACACAAAAAAGAGCAAGTGACGTTTTAATGTTCGACTAGGCACATGAAATCTGAAATCTCAGGTGTGCGCACTCAGCCAATAGAAAAAAGAGGAAGGAAGAAAAAAAAAAACCCAAAATTGACAGCTCTGCCGTGAGCTACAATGGCGGACTTGCATTTTTTGGTACACTGAGGAGAGAAGTAAAATTACAGTCAAAATAAAAGGTCTTGCACTTAATTTTTACTACAAGTTTTGTTAGTATTTTTTATCAACTCGGTGCTAAGTTGACTTTTCGATTTTATGGTGTCGGACAAATATTTTTGGGGAAATATATTCCAGACAAATCAAGTCGACTTGATTTTTGAACGTGTGCCCAGTTGCTTAAAGTGAATTGGTTTTTAAGATCCCAGCCAACCACCCCAAAACAAGAAAAGACCAACAAACAAAAACAATCGCTGCTTACATTAATAAATATAAATACATAAATCTTGCTAGATTTTAGTCTTCAACTCAGCCTCTGGATGGAGCACTAAGCCAATTCCCATTGAATGGAAATGTGGACTTCTTAAATACCTATTCCTTGTTGAGTATTGATAAAGAATTACGTGAATGATGGCGAGGTCAGAAAAAATGCATATTGGTCGAAAACACTCCCAAAACTAGGCGTGCCAATGAACGACTTAGGTTATAGTCTTTTTGTAGTCCTTAAAAATATCTTTCTTTGAAATACGTACAGTCGTTTTCGCTGCAACTGGAACCTTATACCCGTAATTATTACGAATGTACTGATATTTTGTAACCAATGGGCACGTTCAAAAATCTAGTTATCTTAATTCGACGGCAAAAACTAGATAAGTCGGTAACGTCACCTCACTTACGTCAGTCACATATGCAATCTGTCATCTTAGTACTCAGTCACGATATCCATACACGTCAACTGAAAAGAAAACTGTTCATGTGACCGACTTAGACCAATCACAAGTGAGACACATCAAGTCAGACAGCAGTCAAACTTACTAAACTAGATTCCTGAACGTCGCCACTAAAAAAATGTAATGTAGTCACAACACACCTTACTCCTTTTGCAAATTCTCTCTTCTTCTTCTTTGTCAATCTGTATCGAAAGTACGAAAAGAGGTTATGCGCAACTTACTTGCAAAAATTAATCATTTTCTTTCCAAAAGTCCTGCCCGAACTCCCCATTTTTTGAGGTACACCTACACAATTTCAACTAGTTCAAATATGAAAACTGCAATGTGAAATCGAAAATCATCGCCACCTTCAATCGCAATCTCTTTTTTATGCGACGGATAAATTTGATATGCCCTTTACGTGGCCACAAGACCGACATTTTACCAATTAACCCAATACAGTGGAGCGCACTGAACTTCGCTCTCTGATTTAGTGGTTCGATAACGTTTCGCCTCAAAAGACCAATGAATTTGTGTCGCTCTGACGTCTCAGAACTTTATATTATTTAAGATGGCTTTTAGTGGATTTCCATTCCTCCCTTGGCGCGTCAGGACTGAGGAGCTCCAGCGAAATGCATAAATTACCATGAAACGAGCTTTTTATACACTCCACCACCTGGTTCATAAACATTATCGGTAGTAAAGATTAAGCAGCAATGATGGCTACGATGGTTGTTGGTGCTCTTACTCCCCTGTGGATGTAGATATATCCAGTATACATCCCCCCGACGCTCGTACCCAGCGCGGTGCAGGTGATGGTCAATGGGTCTTGTGTGTTGTTTGTCGAAGAAAAGGGGCGACGACGACACGGTTGTTATTTTATTTCTTCTATCTAAGATGCAATTCCTTTTTTACGAGTGTCGATCATTAAATATTCATAGTTCCAGAAATGCACCATCGGTGGCAGAGGTTTACAGTTTGGAGCATCGAGGGTTGCGTGATAGTGCAGATCATAAGAGAGATACACGAGACAAATGAACGCATTGGTACAAAGTTTAGTTTTATTTACAACTGCTTAGCTTCAACTACAAAATTATTCTTTCTTTTGCTTGGAGCCAATAAGGGCTGAAACGTATTTCTTCAAAAGCTTACCCAGAAGGTAGACAAAGAAGATGAAGCCTCCGAAGACCACAAACACAGTGTCCAAGCTGTGGTACTGAATGAAACTTAAGTCCAACGCAACCGATCGGAGGTGCGGAGCTCCATTGTGCCGCAGGACGTATTCCACCCAATAGACGGCCGTCGCCAAGGGTTCCATGGGTTGATCCTGGTAAAGCTCTGAAACCAACTTAGCCCTCCGAGTGTATTGCGGATTGGTAAGCAGCTCTTTTATCGTCGCTCTAAATGTCTCTGCGTTGAGTTGGGCGTAGGGTACTGTCAAAGCAAACCCGTCTCCGACGGCCCTCGCCATATTTACGAACTGATCGAACAACAGCGGAACTCCCAGCATTGGCTTGGCATGGTATACAGATTCAGTCGTTCCAAGTAGACCTCCATGTGTTATGAAAAGCTTGACGTTGGGATGCGCTAGAATGTCGTTCTGTGGCAACCAGTCCCCAATGAGAATGTTCTCACTTTTTCCGGGCAGGCTTGCGTTCTCGTACTTCCAAATAACGTTCTGCTTGAGCGACCTAAACGTGTTTAAAATTGCCTCGAGCTTGTCCCTGCGTAGGCTTTCGCTCTTCAAGTTAGTACCCAGTGCAAAGTAGATGGCGCCATGAGCAGCGTTGTCGAGAAACTCCTTTATTTGACTAGGAAGCGGCTTCGCCCTCCGTTCGATGTGCAGTCCCCCAACCTCAATCATGTTGTTCAGCAACGGCTCTGGATTGCCAATGGAAACATGCTGATTCAGCAAAACGAGTGAGACGTTTTTCAAAACTTCCGAGAGACTTGCCCTTGCATTGGGAAAGAATCTTTCATAGACCTGTGACTGATATGGCAGCCAAATGAGATGATAGCCCAGGTACTGTATAGTAAGGGCGGCTAGATTCGTAGCTCTCTCTATGAAACTCATGCGATCTGTATTGCCCAGGAAGACGTTGGGCACAAATGATGCTGGTGTTTCTGTTCCGGTTAGTACGGATGCCCATAGGCTATTTCCCATGGGAGAAATGCCAATCACGGGCGCATTAAAATGCTGAGCAAAGCCGAAGAGTGCATCGGTAACGAATATCTCACATATGACCAAATCGAAGGTCCGATTTGGACTTGTAAGCAGTTCTTGTACGAGCGGTTGTTCGAGAACTCTTTCCGAAGCGGTGCGACCACTTTCAATTAAGTCTTTGAAGACATGAAAAAAAAATCTGTCGCCCGCCTTCTGCAGACTGTCGTGGAGATCTGAAAGAGAGAGAAATGTTTGGTTAGAAACTCTTTACTTCATTTGATGATTTTCAAGGCGAAAGCGAATTTCAAGACTTCCATTTTACGCTTTTAATACTCGACCCTAAATAGGTCTTTATTTTAAGATTTATCATACCCAGGCAAAAGCTTCTTCCATTCCCAGATCTCCCTGCCTTACCAATGCCCCCTTTCTTTCATATACTGCCTTAGACCATACTTTTTTTAGGAAACGAATTAAGGGTTAATGACATCTTTCCTTAAACCGCTTTTCCTTAGTTCAGGGACCTTGATCAGCGATTTAAAACCCGGTCACTGTAGTTTTACTAACTTTTAAAATCCTGCCTCCTAAAATACCGACTTTTTGTTAACAGTGCCGCTTTATAACAACATTAAGTTCTTTCATTGGAATCACTCTTTTTGACAACGAAGGCCCATTTGCTGATGCTACTCATAGCGATTTAAGTTCTACTTAAATACCTTATGGGCTGCTTTTTCTATGTCATAAACTGTCACATTAGATTTTAGTTGGTTAAGTTCCGCTATGAGTAGTATCAGCAAGCTGAATCGCTGATATCTGCGACTAAATAGCGAAGTGTCAGAAACTACGAATATTCGTTTGTTCGCAGTTCGCAAATCGCTCTCATGTAAATAGCCCTTAACTCCATATAACTAGCTATCAATAATTGAATGAGTACAACAGAGAGGTTAATAACTGATTCTCAGCTCACAAGTTCGATCGTTGGAAAAACTCTCACGAATGTCTGACAAAACGCCCGAGATTCAAACTGTCTTCAAATTTGTTCTCAATTTTTCGTTAACCCGCTTTAGCTATCAGAACTAGTTATTAGCCTTATACTTCATTTGCAACATCACGCAAAAATAGTTTTGCTTCGCTGTTTTTGTTTTGTTATATTTTTCAAAGTGTCGCTAATGGCTATAGGATATTGGGTGTGTTTCCAAGTTCTTCGCGTTCGCATTATATTGTCGGTTCGGCTTTGATGCGAGGGCTTGCCGACAGAGGACACGAAGTGAGTGTTATTACACCATTTGCGGGCAATGATCGAATTGAGAATTTTGAAGAAATTCCAATACCCGAGGTGTTGGAATATTTTAAAGGTAAAATTTGCGCTTTATGTACTGTTGTTGTATACGTTTTATTGAAGTGAATATATGAAGTTAGTAAACTAATAAATTTTCAAGGAGGGGATGTAATAGGTGCCGCTACGAGAAGTACGTCTTTTATATTTATAAAGAAAAAGAAGACGTGTTCCAGGAAATACTTGTTCGCTCGCTAAGAGTGCGTCGACTTTGTTTTGGCTTACTCATAAGTTTTCAACAAATAGGGAAGTTTTGTTTTCCAAAAAGTTTTACAATTTTTAAAAATGTCTGACAGTTCTTGAAGATGGTGTTTCTACTTCAATTCAATTCAATTACGTATACAATCACATAAGCTACCGCACAATCTCCTGCGAAATTGCGCAGGAAACACACCCAATATCCTATAGCCATTAGCGACACTTTGAAAAATATAACAAAACAAAAACAGCGAAGCAAAACTATTTTTCCCCATGATGCTCGGTCGTCTTCCAGCCAAGTACAGCGAATTAATGAATTCGCACTGCAAGTACTAGTTCTAATTACCCGGGTTCTTACACTGCCAGCGAATATGGAATCTGTTGTGCAATAAATTAAATGACATCCATTGTCTGTGATGTGTTGCTTGTGACAACCATTTTAGTGAAAATATGGACAGTTGTGATGGTGACTGTAAAGTATACATTTGATTCCATTGCCGGTGATGGTGATTCAATTAGCTGCTCTCATTTGAATCGGCGTAATTCATTTCAGATTTGAATGTTTCATAACAATTACATTACGCATTAGAAATGTCAGGTGGGTTGGCATCGGCGACTGTAAGTATAAACATTTCTGACATTAGACCTTTACAATTGTGAAGTTGAAGTAAGATGGAGTTCAAAAAACGGACTTTCATTTATTTTTAATCGTTTCTGAAGAAAATCAGGGACCAGGGTATCTAATTTCATTTGTAGCAAAGCAAGTACGAGTAGAGGAAGATGCTATATTTTAATATTCGGTGTAAGAGCGCACACAGCAGAATACGAAGAGAAAAGATCCACTCTGAAATAGTCTTCGATCGAAGATTCGGCTTAAAGTTTATCAGCCAAATTTTTTTGTTGGAAAATCAGAAGTCTCGGTCAATCCAGTAAAGAGTCCAACTGGAGCAGATGCAGTGGTGGTATTTTGATAAGTTCTCTCACCTCAAAATCGGTGCGAAAGGTATTTTTGGAGCAGAGGCCACTGAAATATTCCAAATTCGTTTATTGTTCATTTTTTATGGCATGATAGAAGTTGTGTAGGTAATCAAAAGTGAGTGCGATAGAAGCATCGGACTATTTTACTCTCTTATTCAACAATTAATGCCTAATACAACTGACCAGCAATAGAAAATGTTAGCAGCTATAAAGTGAAGTGGTAGTTAAGGCCCAACATTTGTCAGCGGTACATGAGGGCATGAACCCTGGAAATAAAGATGTAAACAAGCGGCAGGACAAGTTCAAAACTTGAGTATGTACGTGCAATTAGTGGAGAATTTTAAGACCCGATCTGACAATATTTCCATAAAAGGTTTTATTGGCGCAAGGATTATTGCCACGCGACCCAAAAAAACGCTCACAATACACCAGCAAATAATTAATTTAGCTAGGCGGAATTTTTAACTTAATAAATCAAATAAATTGCCTTTAAAGAATGTATATTTGCTAACCAATACAACTCAGTAGTGTTAAAATGTAGTTTCACCAAACTTCATCGCATTCGCCCACGGTTGGCAGAATTTTTTTGTATTTTTTGTATTTTACACACAGATTCTAATTCACTTTGCACCTATAAGAAAACAAAATGGCGGACTTTCAAGAAAATTTAGGCGGTTGGCGCCAAAAGGATTGCGAGTTGAGATCCCATTATTATCATTTGTCTATGGTTGAAACTTTACGCCTTCGATATTAAGTCTGCTAAGTATAGGAAAAAGTTGCAACAAAATCATACATGCGGGAATTTGCTTACTGAAATTAGTCTTTCATTTGGACACAGCCGACTGCCACATAAATTGTTGGACTTTCATTTTATTTTTGTTCGGCTCTCATTGACTGAACATTTTGAAGGCATTACATATAATAATTTAAAATGGGAACACCCTGTGTAATTCAGTTGTCACAACAATTGTCACCCAGCACATGTGCACGACTTCAAGAAAGTTTCCTTTGGATGTTGCTCAGAATAAAATGAATGAATAAAAACTAAACTGAATAGCAAACTATTACAAGTTTAAAAAACTTCTTTTGATTTTTTTAGCGCGCTCGTTCATTTATGACACGTTTGTCTTAAAAGCTAAGGCTTGCAAATCACAAAAAATTTAATATAAAACGTTGCCAAACAAAAGGTATGGAACGCACTCATTTTGACAGGTCAGGACAAATGTCAAAAAAATTAAATGCCTCAGTTCGCATTTAGCGGTGAATTAACTTTTGTTTTCCCGGTTTGTTTCAAAACTGTGAACATTATTTCCGAAAATTTTGAATATGTTTTGTTAGTTAAGCAATAAACTTCATATTGTAATACGAAAGTGAATGCGGAAACAATTATAAATTTTGCGAAGACAAAAAGAACTCAGCCCTTCTTTTTTATATAATTTTTTTTTCTGTACATTAATTTTTAATAAGTCATTTTCACTAAAATGGTCTAAAATGACCAAAACTATATGATTCGTATTTATTTACCCATTTTCTCGTTACTATTTTCGTTTATGCTCAAACGTTTTCCACTTTTTAAAAGAATGTCAGATGTCCATACCCAAAAGTGTCACTCAAATGCGTGAGTGCTGCCAGATTTTCAGAGTAGTTTTGCTTACTTAATAGATTAAGTACTTCACAGCAAACTTACTTTTATGAATAAACATTTTTGACAAGAAGATTAAATTCGAATTAACTCTTTTGACGTGCGTTAGTGGAGACACTGATAATCTATTGACCAAGGGAATCTGATGAACAAGGCTGCTAGTCGTTTATGTCAACTTGATGTGTCTGGACTTCATGTTTCCTGAACTTAAAAACTAGTTTGGTCAGTAACGTCACTATTTCTACGTCAGTCACGAAACGAAATGTCAACATTGTGCTTAGTCAAGACTAGATTTCTCGCCTACTCCTCCATAAACGTCGAATAAAAACTGTTTACACGTACTGTCTAAGCGAATAATAACTGAATAAGATCAAATTACAAATTAGCCAGTCAGTCAGACTTAAAAAACAAAACCGTAGCTTTGATGGTCTCAATTATTGTTACTGGACTACTTACATTCCGCTTTGGTTTGTTTTTATATTTAGTGTGCTAAAAAATTAGTTGCACTCTGTAGGTACTTGCCCATTAAAGAGGTGAAAAAGTTATTAAGGGGACATTTTTTTGTATGTCACTAAGGCTTTGAAAGCACACTATCGATTTTATCTCTTCATAAATAGGTAATCTTTTTCGAAATGGAACATTTTATGTCATTGTTTAAATGAAAATAAATTGTAAGCGGCAACACTGCCCTTGAATATTTGATATTGAATATTGAATATTTAAATGAATGTGTTCAGCTGAAATATAAATATGAAATACGCCCGTACTGCTTGATATCTTTCGTCGATTCTTTGGATACCTCAAATGGTAAAATCCAATTTTAGTAGATACGAGTATATAACTACTACAAGATGGAGAAAACTAACAAATAGATACTTTTGAGTTATCGTGTTGTGAGTGCCTTGTGGGATTAAACAAATTTCTTCCCAATTTTGTCAAGGGCTGCCTACTTGTTTTAAGTCCTAGAGAATATATTTATAACATTTAGTGTTGGCCTGGGGAAAAGAACCATAAAATTGTTGACCAAATGGAACAAGGCGATACGTTCACAATCACAAGTCCAGCCGGTTTAAGTGTACTTCATTTGCTTCAAACAAATTTTCTAGAGACGTAACTAACTGTCATTTTGGACACTTATTCATTTTTAAATAAACTTACTCTTATTCCACGACAAATAAGTATCAATTTCGTTCAAGAAAGCAAATTTACAGCGGTTGATCAAAACTTATTGATTTTTAAGGATTTCTTACTAACAGAAATGCTTTTTAGCAAGTAAATGACTTCCGCTGAACTCCATTTTATCTAAGAAGCATAATCTACATGTTATCTTTTACCATCTATAAACTTTGAAGTAGACCACTTTAAGTTGCACGCAATTTACTCAAAATAAAATTAAAAGATTTTCATAGCTACCGAAACATCTGCTTGAGTGTTTTTTTTTTCTACTATTTTTTGAACTATTTAACCTCACAAAAACTTCGTCTAACAAGTGAATAAGTGTGCATAATTACTCTCAGTGCTAAGAAAAACTAAATCTATAAAAAGGAACTTAAATAATCGCGCATGGCAATTATTAGCGAGTTTATTTCCTGCACGGTCCAAACTAATAACGAGCAAACATACAGAGTGTTTGCGTGTACGTAAAATGAGTCAGATAAGACCAAAACCATTGGAATCTCATGCCAAGTGGATCAAACCTTTGAAAGGGCTATTTGCAGACACCAAACCCGCTTCAATTGTAACCAAGGTCATGTCCACGTCGCGTACCATAAATTTATCACTACAAACAGTTCACAGATTAAATGTCAACCAGGCACTTGTTTGGAACTTTCTCTCTGACAAAACTCCACTTCTAGAGGTGAGCGCTTTTGTGTGTTGGAGAAATTTCAAAGCGACTCCGCAGTCCGACAAGTGTTTGTCCACAATCCAATTACGTTTTATCTGGCCCATTCGAACACAAAAATCCATTATTATTATTGGAAAAGTATTTATAAGTAGTAAAAAAAAAACAACGGACGAAATAAACGGAAATAATAATTGGTTGAATTAAGGACATCACAATAATGATGATGAGCGTCGTCTCAGACGAAACTCCTTCAATACAATGGCGGGGATGATGACAGTGGAGCAGCAACAAAAAAGATCCGTCCGTCGATATAAGAAGATAAAAAGGAAAAAAAGAAAAAAAGTGAAAAGGCGGGGGCCAAACGACATGGAAAAAAGTTACTTCGAAGGACGAACGACGCAGCCATAGAAAATGAAAAGTTTTGTAATTAAAATTGGAAAATTTCCAGATAATACTATTTCCCTCCTATCTGCTATATCTGCGAAGCGTTTTGTTTGAAGAAAGCTGTATTTTTTCGCTGCCGATTGAGTAGCGAATGGTCTGTGCACTGGAGGGACAAAGGACAGAACAGCATAAACCGAACATCCAAGTCGGTTTTCGGTTTTCAGGACACAAATTGAAGATTTGCCCGGCTTGTTTTGCGGAATACGTACATTCGTTTCGGTGGGAACGGGTGTCTGCTTTCGATTATTGGTTTCTTTTTGTGTTTCCAATTTTAAGCAGAATCTTCTCAATTGATTGCTTCGTCTTGGCATTGTTGTTGTTTTAGCTTGAACTCAAAGCAATTATTTGAGGACTAGCACAAGTTCACTCGAATGAAAATTAAAAGAGTCCTGCGGTGGTTTCTTCTCGATGAGGCGTCTTAATTGTTGTTTTTATTAGTTAATTCCTTTTGTTTGTGTGTTTCCTTTTTTATGGGAAATTATTATTAAAAACAATGAATTTTATTAAGCGATCATTGTGTGAACAGTTTTCCTGTTGATTGGACATTTTCTTCTGTGGTTTGATTGATGTTTTATGTGACGTTGGCTTGGTTTACTGGGAAATACTAGTCATTCTGTCACATTTTGATCCTGAAGCGTTTTTAACCATCTGGCATCGCTGTGGACAATTTTAGGAACGAAAGGCGGGTCAAATTATTTCAAATTCTAAGTCGTAGTTGAAAAATAATGACAACTATAAAGTCATTGGGTATAGTTCACTGCACCAAGGCATTCACTAACCTTATGTGGCCTCAACTACTTCTAGTTGCACACTTAAAGGTCCCCGTCAGTTGTACGCAAAACCTAAGTGTACTATTTGCATAACAATACACAAAAAAAAATTGGCGAAAGTGACCCTTATTGATTGAATGACATACGAAACAAGGCGAAGTTCTGCAAGGATGGGTATCGGAGCCATGCCTGTGGAAAGTTATGTTTACGACGGAGTTAAAGAGCTTGTCTCAGTGCAGCCTGATCGTGTGGGCCTTGTTTCTATTACAATTGACCCATAACTTTGGTCTAAGTGCCTTCATCTAGACATCAAGCTTACATAACCTTAAAACCTTGTAGAAACCAGACAACCGAAGAAGAATACTTTTGTCAAGTCTGACTCTGAGAGGATTAGAAACTTTTTCACAACGTCAGAGCTTTATACCTAAATACATATCTGCTGGGAGAATGACAGTTGACAGCAAACCATGACAGGAGTGACGAAACTATAGCCATCAAAGAGGAGATAGAAGCATTGTGCTCTTACTGAATATTGGAAAAGTCTGAAAGAACAACGTTTATCCTCAGTTTGCAGTTAAAATTTCCAATTACGGTCAAGGCAAAAGCCGCTTGTCCGCAGTCAAAGCTCATAAGGTCTTCACAAACTAGACGCCCTACTTCTCATGGATGTTCTACCCATAATTATAGATACGTAAAACAGAAATAAACACGCGTTCCGGCGACCAACACTTCTGCAATCACTTGAAAACATTTCTATTTCTTATTTAAAACATGTAAGATGAGAGTTGTAATTAGTGTCAGTAAATTAAACCAACAAATCATCAACCAGTTATGCAAAATAAATAAATAATTTTCCGTTCATCATTTCCGAAAGTCATTTTGTCTTGTAGGAGAGCGAAATTTCGTTAACCATCGCTGAGCTTTCAAATAATTCAACAAGATGGCCGACCAAAATAAGTATGAAGTGCTTTTGCGTGTTAGGTAATGCTGTCCCTTTCAGTCAGACGGATATTTAGTATTGGACATCCCTTTAATTTTCCTTGTTTTACGAATGTGTGATGTTCTAAATGCAGCACAAGTATTTGCAAACGCCAGGACGTTGCCATCTTCACTTAAATTTAGTCGGGTAGATGGGCGGTCTTGACCTTAATCGTATGGTTTGTAAGGTCATCTTCAACGTTTAACGTTTAACACAAGCGAAATTGCCATATCTTCTCTTTATAGGTCTCGGTTTGAGTCATATTCGCCTTGATACATTCTTTCTACACCTTTTTGCAGCTGTAGTAGATTTCCTCGATGGCGCGCTTCTTTTGTGCTTTATTTTTCCTTAGAAGCCGGCCTTCCCTTTTCATTGTCGAGCTCAAAAGCTTATCTCTTAGCTGGTGGTACTCTACATCAAACCAAGGGTTTCGAAAGTGGTCGGAAGTCTTGATGCGCTATGTTGAAACTTATGGCTTCTTGACATCGATACTACTGGCCTTTGGCAGTTAATACTTTCTGTGTAGTGCTTTTTGATAGATTGATAAAAAAAGATAAAAGAACACCATCGAGACAAGTTTTTTTCTATTTCGTTTGCAGCCGTTCAGCGTTAAAATTTTCTCACAACGTAACGTCAGGCATTTGCAGACTGAAGGAATGCCCTTATTAAACTTATCTCTTTCAAAGGCAGTCTTTGTGATTATTCAAGTGAGGAAACAGTGTGCTGGCTGCAGTAGTGTCACGTCTCGCAGCGAAGTTCGAAACCCTTTCGAGACGTAGTGTCTTGTACGTTTTCCATACTACCAAAAGTTCTTCTGTTTGCGCCTTAAAATAACAGAGCACGATTGAAGTAAAACGCTACTTATGCATGTTTTACCGAAAAGCCTGCGAAAACAGTCTTTGGTAGCAACATCAGCCTCGTGTTATCGAATAAACTCTTCATGCGTCGAGAGTTCAGGACTAAGTTTGCGGCTTATAAAAATTGTCAGTATGTCACTGGAGCCCTTAAAAGGATATATCAAACAACAGTATTCTATTTCGGCACTCTAAGTAGTTCCGAAAAATCCCCACTAATCTCCGCTCCAAATATGTCGCAGTAACAGAAGGAATCTGCCATTTTGACTGTTCATTCCACTTCCCTTCCACTTCCAATTGCCATCGCGTTCAAAACTTGCGTCTATAAGTTCATCAACAGATTCTAAACAGTTCTAAAACAGATTATCCTCTAATTGATTTAGCAATGTGCATATGCTATGCATACACCATATACAAGCATTGAGAACTCTCTCTCTCTCTCTCTCTCTCTTTCTGTCGGGAGAAATGAATTTCAAATTCAATTGTCCGTCAGATGGTCGATATGAAGTCATTTTGTTCGACTCCTTCTAAAAATGCATGAGACACAAGCACAGCTTTGACAAAACATCGACCACAGGATATATGAAAATTGAAATTTTCCACAAAATCGTTATTACCCTTCGATGCTACATTTGGGCAATTATAGCATTCGACTCCATTTCCAATTGTCATCGCCAAAGGGGCTTGGGCCTGCCGAATATGGAATGAAGTTGAAAATTCCCAAAATCATGTGGATTAAGTTGGAATGTTGTGAAAATGATTTGTGTGCTGTTCATGCGTGCGGTACAGGGTATACCCGACAAACCGAAATATCATCCTTGTGCACAAAGAGAACGTGTAGACGTAGAGCTCTCTGCCATAAATAATGTCATCACAGACTGTGAAACGTATATAGCCAGAGTCAACCACGGACCACCTCCCGTGCCAGGTTCTATGCCCAGGCCTTATGTGCGTATGGTATAAAATCGAGGGTTCTGTTCAAATGACAACATAATATTGAATTTAAATGAATATGTCCACGATGGCAGATCCTGAGCAGCCCCAGCCATCGCCCTCTTCCCCGCTCTGGCCAATGTGTCTTATGCGTCTTCGCACCGACTCTGTTGTCATCTGACTGGGGCAAGTGGCGTTCAATTTTGTGGACTCGTTGTCCGATAATAAGTTCCTGAAATTCTGAAGAAATTTCGGAGCGCCCATGATGTGATGGTGGTCCTGGTCCAATCATATCGAAAATTTTAATTGCTTGGAATTTGGCATGTGTTACATTATGGAATGTTGTGTTTCACAATATTGGTATTGAATTTGGACGTCAGATGCCCTGGCGAATTTTCAAAATGTCTGGCAATTAAATTTGGAACAAAAGGAAATGCCTACAGGCGGAGTGTGTGAATTAGAAATTTGTTGTTTCGCATAATTGGGAGGGAAAAAAAGCATAACTTCAGTTTATTAAACATGCAATAGCTGGCAGTTGGCTTACATGGTCCAATTTATTTGTTTGGCTTCGCCAGATAAAGTCTTTATGCTCCTGGTAATTTTGTTGGGTGTTCTTAAGACAATCGGTTGACAAGTTTTAACCTTTTACTGGGCTTTGGATAGAAGAGGCTTTGGGGCTATTGCAACAGATGTGAGTTAAGCAGTAGCGTCATTTAGTGTCATTTAGTCCGGCTGCAAATGGGTAGTTATAGGCTGTTTAAGTCCCATTTGAGTGTGGTCTATCACCTTTGGTTGGTCTATTAGATCTTAGAGGCTGCCATTTTGGTAGCAGTTAATTCCTCAAACCTTGAAAACTGAAATGAAATCACACGTAAAAGTTGACTAACTTTACTTAATCGAATGCACTATATGTGCACCACTCATTTTAAACTACAAATAACTAAGTTTCTGAACTATTTTCCACAACCACGGAATTAAATTCACAGAACAGAGAAATGTTCGCCTGTCAGACGTGACACGCTTCACATTTCGTTCACTTTAAGCGGGGAATATTCGGCGGCCGTTACAAGTTACAACCGTTTCCGAAAGCTGTCATTATTTATGAGAGAAAGTGCAATCATTTGCTACCAACAAATGCTGAAAAAGTTGTTTTCATTCACCACTACCATATATAGAATAGCAACCGAATAATTTCTTAATTCTAACGGCGAAAATAGGTATAATTTACGAAGGGTATAATTTACTTCCTTCATTTTTAAAGTACTACCATTATTAAAAAAATTGAGCGCCCAACTATTGATTGAAACGACAGCCCTGGCTACAATTACAAGTATTGTATTTGTCATGTGTGAAACAAAAAAAGTAACTTAAGTAACTTAAGACTCACGTCGTTTTATGACGTTTTAAAAAAGCTGATAGTATTTAGAATCGTTGAAGTGAAGCAGACCCCAGCAGCGTCACCGTTGTTTGTATTTGGAGAGTTTGTCACAATTTTTTACTATTTTTCCCTTCCAAATAAGTATATTCAAAATATAACACGGTTGCCCATCATAACTCTTTACAGTTATAGTTGTTAAATATCCGGCGAACATTCAAAATTCGCAGAGTAGCTTCAGAAATGACACCTTTTTCGACTTATGAGAATTCTGCAGCGGCCACTCTGTTTATTTTAAATTTGACTCTTCGAAATGTCAACTGAGTATGTAGGCAGAATTTTCTTGAATAGATTTTTCTCTCCATAAACTTCAACTGCAAAAACTATTCACCTGACCACTCTGGGCCAATAAAACCTGAAATACATCTTGTCGTTGTCAGTCAGATGTCAGACTTACTAAACTGGGAATCCGAACGTGACCAGTGAATGCCGAGGTAACAATAACATGGATGATGGATCGATCTAGATCAATTTCGACGACTTGAATTTAACAAAAAAAAAGCAAAATGCCAAATGCTTTAAACGTTTAATGGAATCTTTGTATTTTTCGAAATGTCAGCAGGTGAAGTGTGAGTGAGATGAATCCAGTCTATTGTGTACGTGGAGATAAGTAGGTACATGGGCTAATACAAATGTACGGTGAAGAATTTATATTGTTGCGTACCCGTGAGCGCAGCCAAGAACTAGTTGTCAGTCTGACAGTTTTCTGCTGTCAATTCTTTTTCGTCTTTTTACTAGGCACCCGACTATAAAATAAAGGTGGCTACAAAAGAAGAGGACCTCAAACGTCAAAAAAAAAAAGTACAATCACTGTAGTTAGGTAGATTCCTCGTATTTAAAATGCAATTTTTGTTTTTAGTTTATATTTTTGTGTTTTGTTTCAATAAAAATAAAATTCGTTGTTTAAAAAACATGATTCTTAATTATTATTATTAGAGATATTTTCATGCACGGAATTCCTTACTAAAGAGAGAGTTTTATCTTCTATATACAGAAAGATGAATGTATAGAATAGTAAAATAGTAGAATAGTAGAATAGTAAAAAAAAATTATATTTTACTCCATTCTTCTTTTTTTCACTTCGTACATTATAGTATATTTTTTTTTTAATTGACACTCTCCACTTTTCGAGAAGATCGTATAACACTTTTAGTGCCATCATTCTTTTCTGTATAGGTGATACAAATAACGGTGACCTTTTTAAATTCAACCCGATGCGTACAGGTGACTTACAGTATCATAAAACTGTTTCCATAAATCGTTCTCTTGAAGGTATACATTGTTAGGTTAAGGGGTTTTCAATAAGGATGAGTCGATGTTGAATTCGGATAAGACAAGTTGTGTGCATGTAAAGTACTATTCACATGGGAGCGAATTGTGAACAAATCAATTTAGCTGTATTTATGAATTGAAAATTGTTATTTGTTCTATCAGAAAACCATTATATTTACTTAATCAAACATCTATTTAAATAAAAAAAAAAAAACATCTGTCTCAACATCTAATTCAAAGCAAAATTAACAATTAAAGCAATTTTCCCGCGAAAACAAAATTCTTGCCGCGCACTGTCACACTTTATTCACAATCCACAGAATACAGTCGCGATCCACAAGATCCCGAATGACAAATTCTTAAACTTAACCTTTAAAAATGGAACTGGATCGTGGGTATCTGAGACCAAAAATTGTTTTCATGTGAATAAAATGTCAGAAACAACGAAAATTCGCTTGTTCACAGTTCGCAATTCGCTCTCACGCGAATAGTCCTTAAGGTATTGACGGCGACGCGAAATAAGGACCGGAAAGTAAAAATGAAACAAGGGCCCAAAATTGGGGTAAATTTTCATAGTGAAATTATGAGGCTTATATTTTGGATGGATGTTTTTCGACGCTCGATTTTTTTCAGTTATTCTTACATTATCTTACATTAATGTAAAAGCCATGCTTCGAAAACTGGTGGTATCCTAGGAATTCCTTACTGTGCATTACGTTTGACAACTGTCAGTTGTAAGCTAGTTCGCTGCGTATAGAAAGAGATGAGCTGTTTGCAACATCCTACCCAACGTAGCTTTCGCATTAGTTACATGTCGGTCGCAATCATTAGTGGAACAAAACCATTTATCTTATAGAAAGGAAGGAAGAAAACTATAACGGATATCAATAACCACATAGTTCAACCTTCATCAATTTTAAGTTCGCAACTAGTAGTCTTCCACGCAATACTTTGACAGTCGCTTCGCTATGTCAACTGATGCATTCTGTTGTCACTGCCACTCCCGGGCGAAATATTTTCAACTTTTCATTGAAAATTCATTCACGCCCTTGAAAAATCGCTCTTGTAATGCGATTTTTGGTATTCTGTCATCGTGACACAATTCTTTATCTATTTTGTATAACACTAACACCCATCTCTCCGGCATGGTTCCCTTGACAAATCGTGTGTGTGTATTTGGTACCCCTACGTATGGCCAAAAGGAGTTAAATTTAAAATTCACAACATCGCACAGTTGGGTCCTTCTTCCCAGGACCCAAATACCTTCGCTGAATAGATGAACTGTGTTTGACGCCTTAAGGCGAACATAATGGGAGTGGCCTATATTTTCGCCTCTTTTTATGGACCATTTGCTAGGACAACGTATAGTTGTTGAAGGTTTTGCAACAAAAAGTCGGTTACACAACCTCGATGGTGTATGCCATATCGTGTGGGTATATCCGCGCCCCACCCCCCTCCGAAAGCCGTTTAACATTGAAATTAAATTTGAATGTGATTCGTAGAACATTTGTTAACGTCTATGCCTTATGTTGAGAAAAGGCGGCCTCTTCGGCTGGAGGATATGTGCATTGGTACTAAATTGCTTCAACAACTGAGCGATTCACATCACGTAGGCATCTTAAACGCCACATGCCGGATTTTATTCATTTTTCAAGTTGTGCCATCAGTCACCACCATTCAACCCATTTGGGGCCGCATTCGAATATTGTCTATTTTGAGTATCTACAGATGTGAGTGCGTTTGTGTGTGTGTGTGTGGGCGTAAATGGAAAAGGGCTGAAGTTATGCAAATAATAGAATGTCTCTTCGCAGAGAAGCGAATAAAAATTGATTTTTGACGGTTTCTCTCTGACCGGCGTGTAGGGAACTGATGAACTGTCAGTAGGGGTGAATTATGAGATGTACGTGCCTAGCGAAGGGGCCTCTGTAAAATTTGACGCACCTGCTTGTTTTATGATTCACGAAATTACACAAAGAGTGCCAATAAAAGTGTGCGAAACGGAAATAGAGACTGAGCGGGTGGCGGGAAAATTGTTTTATTATCATCCTAGATATATTGCAACGACGCCGTATCAAGTGAAAGGGATTCAGGGATCCGTCTTTCCCGAACGTTTTTAGAAACATAATCCATTTGGTGGCGGTAAATAAAACTGTTAATCATTTTGGATAATTGAAAATTTTATGGCACAGCTTGGATGACTCCAGGTGGTTGGTGTGAATCTTTTATTGCTCGTCCCTATAATTTCGCACGACGACATGATGGGCACAAAGGTGACAATCAAGGGTGGTTCATTCGCATTAGGTTTCTTATTACTTTTACGAGATTGTGTGGTGAGTTTTGATGGCTGCTTGGGTGGGAAAATGTGCGCTTGGAGGATGCGACAAAGGTGTAGATAATTTTGCAGATCATTGATTGCATTTGTGATTGTGTTGCCGGACTTTAGTGTATTTGTTGTGCAGTCTAGATAGATTTATTTGACGGAAGTACGTTAGAATCATCTGATTGTGGAGGTCTTCGTAATATAGGTTAACTTTGAATAACTTGTAAGGCTTGTGAATACTTTACCTTGTTTATAACCCACTAGCGGACCGCCGCCTGCTTTGTAAGAAATTTAATTCAAAAACGAAACCTTTATAATATTATACTTTAAATACAGCCCAGTAGATAAGTGTATTCATTCATTTAAAAAGTTTTCACAACGCAATCCAATCCAGCATATTTTGTTTGCATTTTCTTTTCATGGTTCAAGAGTCTTATGACTGTGTAAGACACAGCTTATGAATTTCACAGCCTAAAGTGATATAATGAAATTCGAGAGAATTCAATTCCGTTGCATCCACAGATCACAATTTTCGTAACACTTTCACCAGTTCACTCTCCAGCTCCAGCGTACCCATAGCAGCTCTATGAGCACTTCAAAAGTTAAGTTGAAAGAACAGAAAATATATATATTTCGCCACAGCCCCACCTATCAGGTTTAAAACTATCCTATCTTTCAAACTGCAACCATCAACCATAGATAGCTACAAAAATTCATTGAAATTGGTAGAATGGTGTCGGGGATCGACAAAACTATCATATCTTTAAACGGAGGCAGTGTAGAAAAGTTCGGGAAGTAGTTTCTCAACAATTTACTAACTACCCAGAAGTAATTTATTGACACTCGTCTTAAAATGAAATCTAGATCATGTATGCAAAAAGTCGTAAAGCACTCTTTGGGTGCGCTTTCAAGGCTGGTGAGTAACATATCAGGGGCCCAATACTCATGAACGTAGTCGAAATATAGTCACGCGCTACGAAAGTTTGAGTCTTATGTATGCAGAACTAAATCCGTCTACCGAATTAGTGCATTAAGAGTCGGCTGTTCATTTTGAACTCGATACTTGTCGTATTTATAACGGTAACTATCGATTTAATAGCGCTGAAGAAATGACAACGCTAAGAACCGAGCGAATTCAAAATGGCCGGTTTCTTTAGGTACGAAACTATGAGGATTGCCTCACGGAACCAATTTATGGGAATAGTCAAATCATAACAACATGTTACGCAGAAACAAATATTGGACCATTGTCATCAACTTGTCCGTGCGCATGCGCATATTAAGCGATCTTACGCGCTTAAAGCGCCAACGTGAAATGAATGTTCCAAATAATAGAGCAAGCTAATGTGACCGACCCGCTAGAAAATGCTTTACGATGGTTCCACGGGTGACAAATAATCGGTCGGTTCGGAAAGGGAGGTTTAGCTCTACCAATGAACATCGGACCGTTGGTGCTCATGCAAGGTTTTCATAGGAAAACAAAATAATGTATGGAATTAGAAGCAAGAAGTTTACCAGGAATAATTTCATTTATCACAAATCAAAGTTTATAATTTGTTTGCTATTGAAAAAAAGAGATGCTCATTGCTCAAGCTCCATGTTGGAGTCCTAACGTATTGTTGAGAGTATGTCTGGAAAATATTTCGTACTTCCACAACCGCCAGCGAAACCTGTTCAAAAATACTTCCGTTCAATTTAGTTGTTCACATAGAAAAAAAAATTGTAAACCTAATTTCACAGCTCGTTATGAATTTCCTGGAATCAACTTACACATCAATTACGAGAATTCACTGCAACATCATCAGCCAGCCAAACAAGACTCTAAAGGTGCACACATCTCGTCGCCGTCGCTATGCATAGCGCATACATTCATTCATCTTGCTGTGCGCACCATGGCGCTGCCATCCAGCGAAATGTTGCATCCCTGAAAGATACACTAACTCATCAAAGAAACATACAAACAACGAAGGAAACCGTGCAGCTAGTAAGCTATCTCGCTGATGCTGTTGGTGTGTCAGCCAATTTCGCAAAGTAAATTTCATGATGCGAAAAATTCCAAAAACTGTGCGCTGCTGAAAACTCTTAAGGACCCCCGGAACATCACTATACAAAAGGAAGATAAATCATGAAAGACGAACCAAGGCTAATGGCAAGAGGGATGCGCTGCGCCAGAAGAGCGAATGAGGCCCGAGGCACTTTTAAATTTATTTTGCGGGTAATTACAAACGAAGAATGTGCATTCTTGTAACCGAAATTGCTTGTTATCCTTGCGGGAAATGGAGTTCCCTTTAAAATGGGTTCTTCTTCTTCGTTCGTTCGTTCGTTCGTTCGTTCGTTCGTTCGTTCGTTCTCCATCCTTGCACAAAGCAAACAGAAGGACATGCAAGGTATAGTGTTTCTTGTTCCCATACTGCACATAGTTGTAATTAAGATAGGGAAATGGAAAGACAAAAAGTACACAAAATTACCAAAGGATGAGAAAAGAAAATTGAACTCAGACACTCTGGCGTATACGTGACTTTTTTTTTCTCTCATTCAGTTTACAATGTATATCAGTTGAAATTACTCTGAAACTATCAACCTATCACACTTAAACTGAGCAGCAGCTGCCATCGTTTATTGGAGTGGACGTGGACGTTAAGCTCGAAGGCATCTTAACCAGCAGCGAGCCAGTGGTGATGAGAATTCTGAGGGCAAATAAAGTAGGTACTTGTGTAATAAATCGTTGGGTTGCGTTGCAGTTGTAGCGCTTGTGTGCATGATGCAGAATAATGTTTCACAATCCGATTTGCTGATTAATTATTGAGAACTAAAGTGGTCTTAGTTGCGAAATGCGTTTCGCCGTTCATGTGGGGAGTGGGATCAGCACCACACTTCTCCTTAAGAGCAATAAGTATAAATCCTCCAAGATTTGTGCTTGTCCGAAGATTCGTATTAAAAAATTGCCGTCTATGTTATGAGTGAGGTTGTATAAACTGGCATATAGGAATAAACTCATGATCATCTCCCTCAACTCTGGACCATTGTAGAGAACTTTTGGCATCAAATTTTGCCAAATCCTAGAAGAAGTACTGGAATCAGGGGATAAAGACCTTCGGCTACTTTTTTCTATTTGAACGAGCTCTTTCTACGGAAACCGCAGTATTTTTTTTTTTTTTTTTTTTTTAAGTTAAAGATGTTCTTAATTCATTTTTCGGTGGTAGGTGTTCTTTTGCATTCGAAAGTTGCACTTTTCGAAAGAAAAAAAATAGCGAAGACGGTGACCATTATTCGACTTATGGCATAAAGTTTTTCTTTCAATTTGTTTAGCTATAAGTGTAATATTTTTTACTGTGGCTCTCTTAACAATACTTCCAAGGTTGTAAGGCAGTTTTTTTTTAATTTAATAAACTCTAAAACGCATTCACTTTAAAGACATATAAAGTGTCATGGATGTTCTACCCATAACTATAGATACGTAAAACGGAAATAAACACAGCCACTTGAAAACATTTCTATTTCATGTTTAAAACATGTGGAATGAGAGTTGTAATTGATGTCAGTAAATTGAACCAACAAATCATCAATCAGTTTTGCAAAATAAAAAAAAATAAAAATTATTCGTTGGCTTCCCGGAAGCCGTTTTGTTTTAGAGAAAAGCGAAATTTCGTGGGCCATTCGCTATAGAAATATCCCATAATAACTACCACGTTAACAAGATGGCCGACCAAAATACGTGTCAAAAAGGTGCTGTCCCTTCCAATCACACGGCTATTTAAAGGGTCAGCTATCTAACTTTTTTTTTCAACTAGTGCTTATTTCACGAATGGTAACACTTAGTTCATGTCTGATTCGACAGATAATTAGTTTTATCCTTCCGCTGAACGCATATGGATGTGTATACGCTTGAACAACGCTGGGAAATATTGCGACATTACTTTGAAAATCATGGTAATGTTGCAGAATGTGTGCGAAAATTGCGTACGGAAGTTGGAAGAAGAGAAGCACCGTCAGCTCCATATGTTCGTTATCTTCTGAAAAAAGTGAAAGAAACTGGCAGCCTCATCGATAAACCAAAGCGTGAAAAGCCAAAAACAGTGCGTACACCCGAGAAAATTGCTGCAGTGGCGGAATTTGGTCCAGAGGCATAATTGGGCCATTTTTCTTCGAAAATGAGCAAGGAGTGGCCGTTACAGTCAATGGCGATCGTTATCGGGCCATGTTGAACGAATTTTTGTTCACAAAAATTGAAGAGGAGGATATTGGCAACATTTGGTTTCAACAGGACGGCGCTACGTGCCACACAGCCGAAGCTACACTCGATGTTTTGCGCCCTGTTTTTGAAGATCGCATTATCAGCCGCAGAGCTGATGTCGTTTGGCCACCTCGGAGTTGCGATTTGACACCGTTGGACTGTTATTTGTGGGGTGCCGTAAAAGATAAGTGTTACGCCGACAAGCCAGAGACAATTGACAATATTCGTGAAGCCATTGGTGAAATACAGCTGCACACAATCGATAATGTGCTTAAAAATTGGACCGAAATTGGAATTTCATGATTAAACTAATTTGCGCGAATTGCATTTATCTTAATTGTGTATTTAAATATACATTTTTTTTTATATTTGGAGTAGTACAATTGAAAGCACTAAAGGTAATTGTAACACCCAAAAAATAAGCGAACAAGTTTTGTGCGATGTTGTGCATTCATTTTTTTCTTCGACCATATGCTAGAGAGAAATAAGCCTCTCAGTCTAGAAAGCATTTTGCTAAGCAAATTCACCAGGATCAAGAATATTATTGTACACATCTGTGACACAGGAAAACTCAGTCTGGGGAAATTGTGCCGCAGAGCTCAGGTTCAAGTTATCAGTCCTGTTTGTACAGTGATTTGATTCGGAAAGGAGCATTAATGTATATTTTTGCATGACCTTTAGAGGACTGTCCCCCTTTTTGAAGCTTGGATTCAATCAATGCCTGTATGCTTTCGTGGGTGTCGTTGTCTCTTCAGATATACCATGTCGATTGAGGCGTTTTTCACTTGCTTTGCGAATTATTTTTAGTCTTCGTTCTAGCTGAAAAAACTATGTAAATAGTGACAGCTCATTATTTGCGTGCTTCCACTTGCTCGATGATTCTGCAGAACTCTGAAAAGTCTCAAAAGGGCCAATGAGCCAAACAATTTCATTTCTGAAGCTATTCTCAAAATTCTTCATTTTAGTTAAATTCCTAAAAACAATAACTTTCACATTAATGCTGCATTTGCAACATCACACATTCCTTACACGGCAGATTACACATTACCTAACACGCAAAAGTCCTTGACACGTATTTTGGTCGGCCATCTTGTTTACTTGGCAGGAATTATTGAAAAGTTCTGTGTGTTTATGTTTCTAAAGCTGGCTTACGAAATTTCGCTTTCATTTAAAACTAAATGGCTTCCGGCAGTGATGAACGTACAATTATCTATTTATTTCGTGTAACTGATTGATAAATTGTTGGTTTAATTTAATTAATTAATTTTGGTTAAATCAGAAATGGAAACATTTTCAAGTAATTGCAGAAATGCTGGACACCGGAACTTGTTGTTATTTCCGTATTATATAACTAGAACTATGGGTAGATCAACCAAGACATTTTGGGCAAGTGATCTCAAACGTACCTCTCTCTTCCATCTCGAGGTAAAATGCGTACGTGATGTTGTAAATCTAATATAAAAAAGATTCAATGGACAAAAGGATAATGCTAATTCGCCCCAAACTCGCTAGACGAACAAATAAGTAATCTAGTACTTATTTTTTATAAAGTACCGACCTTAATTTTATTAAATGAAATAAAGAATTAAAAATTCTGTTGAATTTGTCTCTTTTTCTATTGTTTATTATTTGGAATTCTAAAATATGATCAACACAATAATGAATTACATTCCCAAATAGAAATTGTTGGTTAATTTGCATCGATTGGAGAATTTCGCTCAATAGAAGACGTTAGTCGCAAACAAAGCATGTGTCATGCATTTTTCAATAGTAAATAATATAGAAATTGAACTTTGATTTAACGTTTTACAGATTTGTAGAGCGAAAATCTTGAATCATATCCACCCGATCTAGCTCTTCACCCAGTAGTCCCTATCGTCTTAGTTTCTGTATTCATAGAAGCGGAACTCTTCATACATGAAGTTCATCCACACAGTTTGCCTATCGTCCAAAGGTCTCAATGTGTAAAATTGTGCAAAATTAAACTTAAGTGGTCGTTTGAAAAGCTTCTTAGGTATAAGCTCGTTTCTTCGGTCTAAAGACTAAAGTTCTTAGGTCTAACAATATTGACAAAATGTTCGGATCAGATTTGTAAGACGTAACTTGCTGTTCTGCCTTAAGAGTAGGTACTGACTTATCATAACCTCAACAGAGTCCGTCATCTTGACCATGAATTCAAAGGAGTCTCACTCTGAGATCTGTCCGACTGTCGGCCACTAACATTGCAAAGATTGAATCGAAAATGCCTAATTGCGACGCAAAGTCACCCATATTATTGTTAAGCACCTACGCCAACTCCCTTTCAATCCACACATTGTGTCGACTTTCCTCCTCCCATAAACGGTTCACGAATAAAAACGGCATGGCGCGAAGCTTATATATAAATTAACGCATGCTATTTTTATAATTAAAATTTATGGCATCCCCTTCCTCGTTTACTTGCACCAAAAACTTATACTTTCGTTTCCTTGGCACCGGTGATAAAAATCAAACATCCTTGTGTTGTGCACAAATTGCCATTCATTGGTGTTATTCGAAATTCTGTTTTCACCACCTTAGTAGTCCCCATTAGTTGAGTGCTACAACGCTCCACCTCGCCTTTCTTCGTCTCCTTGACCATATTCGGAGGAAACTTTTGAAAGCACTTAAGGGTCACATAAAGTTAAGCCGGTGATTACAGGCCAAACTTAAGCACTTTAGTAGCCCCCATCCACCATACTTTGGTTGTATTTACTTTTCTCCTCGCCTCTTATATTCGCCTTATTCAACCATATATAGCCAGTTGGCCAAGGACAATAGACGGAGAAGGCCCAATTAAACTTGAAGACATCGCCAGCCAAGGTAATTACTTATAATAAAGCAGTAAAGTGCCTACTGTGGTATTACTACGTAGGGATGAGCCAAAGGACACCTTAACCGAGAAAAGAGAACGATGCGGCGATGACGACCAACGACGAAATGAACAGGCCAAGCAATAATCTGATAAACGATGTACTTGGGCGAAAGTCCAGAGGTGGATGAAGGGTGCATGCCTGTTAGCTTCTTTGATGGCCAAGCCGCTAAAACTTCAGGAAATGCTCATATTTTCCCCTCCCCCTTGCAAGTTTTCTACTCCTTTTGGTGCTCTTTGCACTCTGTCACTTTGTATTTGTGTTAGGCAGAAATGTAGCGGTGTTGCCGTTCGCGCGACTTCAAGGGGACGGAAACTGAGAGATTGTCATGTGAGAGTTGTAAAATGCACTTTAACTGGGGAAAAAGGGCATTTTTCGCAATCCCTTTGGAATGGCCTTATGGACGGTTTTTAATATTGGAATACTTAACGTAAACTAACTAACTCGTTCCAATGGAAATACCTTCCAATCAGTTCATTCATCCGGAATCGCAATCCATACTATAGGCAGCTACCTAGAATCACAATAAAACAAGTCAAACGACAACAAAAACTATCTGCCAATGTTCTATCTAACGGTGGAAGCATCGTCATAACAATACGCATCCGGTTAGGATGGCTTAAGCGAACACATAAACCGTTTTTCTATGCCAGCCATAATCACTCCCGTTATTTTAATTGGATTCCGGATCCGGGTAAAGACAAAAATGTCTGCAGTTACAATGTAGCTTCTCGAGTCCTCCACGGCCACACCGCACACAACTGCTATGCGCCCGAAGCGTTGATCAGCCAGCAACGTACATCATTGCTAAGAAGGTATCAGTCACAAACAAAAGCTATTGCCCCTGCACGGTGGTGTGTACTTGGGTGTCAACGAGTCCTGCCAATGTCACTGTGACGAAGGAAGCAAAACTCCATCAGTGATGAGAGTCGCGGCAGAGACAAATCACAGCAATCAAGTGGAATGTGTATAAATTTCAATAACATTTCATGCAAAGAGTATGGAATATCACCCTTCCTTTGACTATGACGACAACTATACAAGTAACACAAACTCATGCAATCAATGGGTGTATGGGAGACTTGCAGGCATAGCTTGTTCAGAATGTTACTAGATATACAAACTATAACGGGAGTGAAGTGGTGGTACGTATAATTGCATTGAGTTGACAGCCCGATTGATAAAGTATTTTGTGAATCACGAACTTCTGTCATTCACTCGCTATAAGTTGCCAAATGATAGGAGTTAAAAAACCGCCACTGGTAATTACCTTGGCATTGTGGTTTAAAGTGTTAGAATCAAGTTGAATTTGGGGCTGACAGAAGCATTTCTTAACCGCTGGTGTATATCACGATGACAGGCACATTCGATTTCTAATCCTATTAAAGTGAGATGTGGAACTTAAGTGACGGTTTTACGAGATAAGACTTTTGCCCGCGTGTCTATGAAAAGGGAATGGTGTCTAACTTGAAATAACGTGTTAGCGAATATGAAACTGACAGATTGGGTAAAATGGCCTCAAATAACTATTGTCGTCAGAGCCGTCTGCTTATGATGGTTTTTGATGGCGGGGAGAACGGGTACGTAGTTTCCTTTTAAAGTAATTCGCATGTACTCATCAGTCTGGAGCTGACTCGCATAAAGATAAATGTGCTGTTGAGTTGGGGACGTTAAAATATCTAGTTTTGTAACTCTGACAGCTGGCTTACTTGATGTGCCTCAGTTTTGATTGGCATAGATGGATT
Source organism: Cheilosia grossa (assembly GCA_963082955.1). NCBI lineage: Eukaryota > Metazoa > Arthropoda > Insecta > Diptera > Syrphidae > Cheilosia > Cheilosia grossa. Next base: position 13,765,837 of record OY720144.1, on the reverse strand, counting down.
AAACATTTTAACAACACTCAACCGGTTAGGTTTAAGGTCACTACTATGCCTCAATTTGGAAGTTGACGAATTGGAAAGATGAGCTTTAATCATTAAAATAAACCTAACCCCTCCGAAGATGTCTTTTGCAAAATGCTTTACCAACTCCGACACACCTAAGACTGCAAATCTTATGTTCGTCTGAATTAATTCAACGACGGTAAGGCTAATATTACCAAATCTAGGCTTTAAAAGTTCAATCGGATCTTAAAGACACATTGCCACACTGACAACCACAGCTACAGTTCACTGCACGATTTGTACGTGTGCACAAAGATTGGGTATTCTGCAACGAAAAAGGAAGAGGACACGACAGTTTCGGGAAGACTTGCACTCTATGTCCTTACCTTCATCACAATCTCAATGACCAATGAGGCTGCCAGTATAACGAAAATTTAGAGCTTCATTTAAAAAGAAATAGTTTATATGAGCTGACAGTGTCAATCTGTCCTTCTTTCATTCTAAGTGAAATTTATTAAAGACCAAATAAAACCAACCAATAACCACTTGGCATCAGAATAATATTTAAAAAATTATATAGATATCCTTGACAAGTCCGACTTATATTGTTTGTCGGGTGGCCACTAAAAGCACGATGTATACTATGCCGTAAAAACAAATGATCTTATTTAATTTATTTTTTTGTGTTCTTTTAGGTTTTCATCCTCGCGAATACTCTCCAAGGCCAATGCATTTCCCATTGGTTCTTCAAGAAACATAAAAATGAAAATACGTCCCTATATCCGAAGATATGAGACCATAGATGACAAAAGTCTACGCAGAGGGCTTCCTACATCTCCTGATTTTACCATCTATAAACCGCAAATAACCACGGTGTTATCGCTTTCACATCGACTTAGTGGATTGGCTCTAGTGAGCTACTCTACCATTTTCGGGATTGGTTCTCTCTTTTCGCCGCATGAGTTTTCTGTTCTTGTCACCATGATAGAGGCGCTTGAGCTCAGTGACACTGCATTGCTTGGAATGAAATTTTGTTTGGTCTACCCATTTGCTTTTCATGCATGTTGCGGGGTTCGTCATCTTCTATGGGACACTGGTAGATGTTTGACAATTAAAGGAGTCTACGCCACTGGATACGCGGCTATTGCTGGAGCTTTTGTTTTAGCGGGCATCCTAACTGCGCTATAAATGTTAATTGAAATTGAATTTGAATAAATAAAATATGGAATTAAATCTTTGACTTAAATTCTAGTACAGAAACTAGTAGCGCACTGCATAATAGGACCGGCTTCATTTGATGACTTAAATGAGGAGCTATTTTTGAACGGTTATACTCTAGGATATTTCTCAGAAGCTCGCCAGAGATGTCGCATTGAAAAAAGGCCTTATTAACCTGACAAACATCGGTTAGAAGTCCACACTAATCACTGAACCACAATCTACAGCGAAAAATCCAGCAGAACGTCAGAATAGACAACTTAACTCTGGGGGAAGTAAGGGCTTGCCCAAATGTATACCTCTGAGATTTGATCTCACCAAAATTAAAAGAAGGCAAGAGTGTCAATGGACGTATGCACTCTCCCAGCTCTACAACATTCCAAAAGCCGAACCCCTTGTTCAAAGGAGCTGCCATAGCGGTTGTCGGTGCCCAGATGGAAGAGTCTAGGCAGCACTCTTTTCATTTAATTACTAATTTTTGATTTAATACTCAGGACCTACACAATTTTGCATAAATCCAACACGAACCTCCTTTTAAAAGATCAATCTCTGTCTAATACAAAAGTCTTATCTCTACTAATTTATATATTACTTTGTCGGTTTGTTGGAGCAGAGATAGCTTCTTTCGTTTTATGTCTAAAATTGGATGGAATGCATTCACTTGTACAGCAAAAGGCACTTCTATTGATGGAGCAACAATATCGTTTCATATAGAAGGGTACCCTATAAGTTATGCCTATGGCGGCAAACTGATACTACTTCTCGTGCAAATGTTGTCTATAGAAATGCATTCTGTCCATCGTAGATCAAGTATAGTTCACAGCTCCTAGAGAAAAGTGACATAAGCCCCTTCCTTAAATCAGCACAGCGAATGCTGCCGTCTAACTACAAACTAACATATGCAAGTTCATTATAGAAGTGTGATCAGCACTCATACTTTGTGAATTTTGTATTGCATATGCACATCACATGTGTGAATTGCAATCGGAAGTGGGCATCGATTTCATACAGCTCCTGAGTGTCTGGGATCTCACTGTTTCCAACAATGAGTCGGTTTAACATCTCTAAGGGACACAATGGACCCAACTGATGGTCTAAGTAAAGCTGTGGCATAATAGTCACAAGAGCACCTTTTACCTACCTACCTAACATCTCTAAGTAGTTAAAAAGTCCACCAAAGTCATGTACCTGAACTAAAACACATTTGGCAGCCGCTAATTAAAAAGCACTTTTATATCAATCCCATCGGGATCCACCTAGAAATGAAGAAAAATTCAATTAGCTAACATTTTACCGATACCTACTCAAGTCAAGCCCTATCATTTGAAAGTAAAAACCAAAAACACAAACATTCGGTCTTTATCTGAACTCTTATTGAAAACCCGCTTGGTACGCTTAAGACGTTTAGACTGATTAGCATTTCACCTTATCTATGAAAACACGGAGAAATATATTTATATATTTCGTTTTATTTATTGCCGCATACGTTTTTAATTTCCTCACACAAAGTTATTCTACTGACAATGAAGTGGTAAATAAAACTGTTATGCAACATGGCATACTCTTTTTCCACTTTTTTAAACCAACTAAGATCTTCGCCGGGAAAGCTTTATATTTACAATAATATACTCGACCAGCTTAGAGGAGGGCGAGAATTGCGGCCAGCAAGAAAGATGTGCCAACCATTGCATAACCAGTAGAGTAGACCTCACCAATTTTCAGGAATTTGCCAGAATCCCATATGAGATGGCGCACTCCATTTGCTGTATGGTATCCCAGTGGGTAGGCTAAGATGAATTTTAAAGCAATTAGACTTCCGGCACTTAATTGCAGACCCTCAATCATGGTCACGTACTGTGAGAAGTCGACGGGCGATACAAGAGCACCCAAACCAAGTGCAGTCGAATATCCAGCCAGCACGAGACCTGTCATTCTGTGTGAGATTGAGAGCATGCTTGTCAGTTGTGGCTTGTAGATGGTCAAATGTGGAGACAATGCACGCTGAAGGCGAGTATTCCTTTCATCGAAGGATTCCACTGCTTCCACTGTTGGAGGAACAATTTTCATTGTTACATTACGGGCTGCGCTAAGAGCTCCAGCGGAGCGAAGTGCATGTGATTGGTTTAGTACACGGGTCAATGAATACCTGCAATGTAAATCGAATTATTTTTTTAAGGATTGAAAGATGGAATTTAAATTATTAAATTACATTTTGATAGAGTTGTATTTTATTTTTCGTTTCCTCCAAACGTCAGACAGACAGCAACTATTATATAAGTTTGAATGATTTGGCAGTACTAAAGATTTGTGAGTGCTGAAGTTAGATGTAATGATATATTATTGACATTTCTGTCATTAAATTACAAAGCCAAGTAGATAGGTAACTATATAAAACAATTTAAAGTGCCAAGATACATTGTACACCTTTTACATAATAAATTAATCAATTGCTGTTTCTTTAACTGGAAGTGAATTCGTATGTATGGCTCATGCCCTTTTCGTTTTATTTTCAAGTAAAAAAAAATCAATTTTTGCACTATATTTGCGGTGGTAATAGATTTTTTGAGCTTGCAACAGAACTGTAAATTGTACTAACGTAAGGTGGGATGCACAATCAAAACCCAAATAATGAAAAATCATTCAAAATGTACAAAATATTGAAAAGTTGTATGTTTTATGTTCATTGAGTTGTTCGTAGGAAAATCGTCTCCAAAATCGTATACACATAGCTCTGCACTTAAAATGATAAGGTTCACAATGTAAATTCAGAAACGCAATGTGTACCTTACTAAAATATATGGAGCGTTTTATTCGACACCTATAAGATGCAAAAGTTACTTGTCAGCAGCACCTTTCGTTAACAACTTTCTGGTGATGTGTTCATAACTACTAACTATGCTTCTATTTTATACTATACTGCTTCTAGTGGAACGCTGAAGTTGTATGATAGGTTATACATACCACTTTATCACAAATATGGCTTGAACTGTGTCATTGCGCATTTCCATTGATAGATTCAAAAAAGTTGACTTAAACGAATAAACTTTTAGAATAACATTTTTAGTTCCTACTTGAAATTTTAGTAGTTCACAGTGGCCATAATTTCCATTCAAATTGTGCAACTGAGCTTCCGTAAATATAATGTAGAGACTAAAATTATTTATTAGTACGGCGCAATATGTTTGCGAATATATCATCTTACGACTTATAAAAACTTATTACTTTTACTGTGCATAATAAAAATTAAATAAATATAAGACGTTATAATCTAACAAAGTGTCAACAACCCCCAATTTGCCCACACACTCCATTACCACCTTAACTTATGTTCTATTACTATAAATCTACTAGGCTCGTAATTTTTTTTCATACTGTGGCATACAAATTTCCAAACTTCTAGGGCAGCACTTTTCCGTCTTTTTGCATAGCGCGTGGCATCGTGTCAGTCCATTGTCGGTGTGACTAATTTTATTTTCCGTAAATTTTTACATTAAAAATCATCAAATCAACATGAAGTTGTACAAGGATCTCATTTCTGGTGACGAGATGTTCTCCGACACCTACAAAATGAAGCTGATCGATAATGTTATCTACGAAGTTTACGGAAGTCTGGTTAGTCGCTCCCAGGACGACATCAGAATCGAGGGCTTCAATCCATCTGCCGAAGAAGCTGATGAAGGAACTGATATCAACGTAGAAACTGGCGTCGATATTGTGCTCAACCACCGTCTTCAAGAGTGTTTCGCCTTCGGCGACAAGAAGTCTTACACCCTCTACCTGAAGGATTACATGAAGAAACTCATCGCCAAATTGGAGGAAAACGCACCCGATCAAGTGGAGGTATTCAAGACAAACATGAACAAGACAATGAAAGATATTCTGGGACGCTTCAAGGACTTGCAGTTCTTCACTGGCGAATCAATGGACTGCGATGGCATGGTGGCCATGTGTGAATACCGCGATATCGATGGAAAGAGTGTACCCGTCTTTATGTTCTTCAAACACGGTCTCGAAGAGGAGAAATTATAAGGCACAACAATGGCAGATAGTAAAACAAACTTTTTTTTTCTTATTTCACACCACATAATATTTTAAGTAATTCAATTTTATATTTCATGATTTATAATTGATTTTTTATTTTTACGAGATGCTACTCAAAATATTTAAGCAAATGAGAGAAAAAAAAATAATTGTACGGTGTTTATGAAAACTGTTTCTTCTTTTCGTTGTAACTGTTCATCGATATCGATAATGATTATTAAAAAAATCTAATGCTGACGGAATCAAACTGACTTTATTTTTTTCTCTGGTTTGAGGTGTCCTTCACTGGCTCGCCTAGGTTATTGCTCTTCTCGGTAGACTTGTTGATTTCAGCAGCGGAGAAAATCGCATGACTCATACATAACCTAGTTTTTTCATGATGACACTGCAACTGCAAAGGACGTTTGGCGTCATGCTGCGGACTGCAGCAGTAAATAGCAGGTAAATAGAGTTTTTTGGCGATGACACTGCGAATGTACTTTGGCGTATGGTTGGCTGCATTGTTTTTTTTGCTCTAGTGCTCTAGATTTTTGTTTGTATTAAAAGAAATTAATTGCAATCGACGAGGAATTTACTGGACGTGGAAATACAAAATGTTGACGCAACATTGATGAAAGTTAGCGCATGCGATCTGCCGCTTTCCTGTTGGTGCTTTTTTATTTTATCAGTAATCTTCTAAGTAGCTTTTTAATTTAGAAATATTATTGATTACGAACAATTTTTGTAAACTTAACTTAGTCCAGTGTATTAGGAATGCCAAGGTATAGCTGCATATCAGAGGTTTACGCTTTGAATGATTGTCAGTCACTTTTCGCTTGTACTATTGTGTCTGTTGTATGGACAGAGAGTGAAGAGTGGTATACACCTAGAAAACGGAGTATGAGCACCGATCTGATCACAAAAACAGCATCGGTGTCCCCACAACCGACGTTCCCCGAGTTGGTAATTGGTACACCAATGACACCAACTCGCATGTACAATGAAGCGACAACCCGTTTCGATTAAGTGTACCGCGTAGGTCTTATGTGTGAAAAATTGAATCTGTCCACCGCCCTAATGCAATAATAGATAATACAATTTGGTTGGATAGCCTTTGGTTGCCACGCTATACTCGTATTTTTAATGCTTCGTTTCGATACAAATCCCCATGGGGTTTAGGTGACATATATACCTAGCGCTTAGCTGCTTAGGCCTCCCTACTGGTACAATATTTTCCCAGAGAGGGTAGGTTTAGGTTTTATCATTACTTCCATTGATGCAAAAAAGACTCCAGTGTTATCGCGGCAGCCCTTTAAATTTTGGTAAGAATTAAACATTAGCTATCCAATTAAGACTGATACAAATATTACAATGACCCTCACTGTTTAAGCCCTTTGTAGATTGGACAACATATGCTGCAAAGCCCCATTGCCGTCAAACGTTCTTTGCCACGTATACCTACGTTTTAGACACAAAATTCATTGGTTTCGTCGCTTGAAATCCAGCATGACGCACAGGCATCTTGTTCTAATTAAAAGTAAATCAACACACCCGGGGTGATAAAAGCGGGGATAATTTTTCTAGCGGGCAGTAACCCATCTGTCTTCGACATATTGAAAGATGTGCAGTACAAGTTCCGCAAAACGCATTATTGACTGATATTAGTAGTACATGGCTTCGAAGAGGACCAATACAAATCATCGTGTTGACTAAGATTAGAACGTCAGTATAAGCGCTCGCTTTCTATTCTAGCATTTTAAACAACAACTCGGGTCACAGGAAATTCGTGAAGTTGTGAGACAATAACATCGTCTTATATCTTACTACAAAAAGAATCCTTTTCTGTATTTTGTGAGCGAAATTAGCGCCACTTCTCTAAATTTTAGACGTTACTTGAAAAGGAACAAACATAAAATTTGACGTCGACATTCAGTTGAAGGTTTGGTTGCAGAAATGAAATGATTTCTTTGCTCAAAAATACAGATTTCCTCTTTACTCAGCGAGGCTAAGCAAACTCTCAGGAAAGTTTAAAACATTAAGAATAAAATGAAACAGCACCCGCACCAATAAAAGTTTAAAAATGTGAAAAGATGTACAACATAGCAAATGATATTTGAGAATTTCTTTTATTTACAATTTTATCAGTTGAATCGTTCAATTTATAAATATTTTCTTTCATTTATCGTTTGACAAATATAAAACAAGAAAAACAGCTTCAAGTTAACTGCAGTTGAAAGGATAAACTAACTTAAGGCTAAGGGTTCAATGTATCTTATACCAAAACTTAGTAATGAAAAAAAATTCTCAACAAATAAGATGTTCACAACGGAAACGACACTTTGCATTGGATTTCGTAGTTTTTATGTCGTTGGTAACAAAAAATAAGAAGCTTTAATAAATAAACTGTCGTTTGAACCGTAGAAGACAACTCTGAATCGGAATGATAAATTAATCGAAAATATTTAACAGAGAAAATTCTGCTGCAGCTACACAAAAGACTGGATCATGTGGCAACGCATACATTTGTTCAGCATTTTTGTTTGTATTTTTAATGATATATAAACAAATAATTGTTAAACATACACTCCTATTTGCAGTCATCATCACACATAGTCGAGTTGAATGTAAATCTGCTTCACACCCACCGATTCGAATATCATTCGCGTGTGCGTCACCACGTACTTTGGGTCGACGTTTTTCGAAACTTCCAGTTTTATCGCTCCCACATACACATCTGAGCAGAGTGTCCAAAAGTGTGGCTCTTGCACGGCGTATACTCCAGCCAGTCCGGTTACCTTCTGGTAGCACTGGGGTAGTGACCGGTCGAGTGCGTTTGGCTGACGCTGCATAAGGATCAATATTGATTCCTTGATGAGACTGAGCACACTGGCGGCTATTAGGAGGGCGATGAAAATCGAACAAATTGGATCTGCAATCATCCAGCCAAACATTTGCATTAGAACGGCTGATATGATGACGCCAACTGATCCTAAAGTGTCGGCCAATATGTGAAGGAAGACGCCGCGCATAATTTGTGAGTTGCTGCCGCCCAGGTCGCTGGGCACAATACTGCTGTTGCCATTATGGCTGTGCCCATGGCCGCCATGGTCATGATCGTGACTGTGACTGTGACCGCCGTGACCTCCGTGGCTGTGATTGTCATCGACTGTGATGCTGTTCAGCATTTCGACATGATTGCTGTGGCTGTTGTGTGAATGGCTGTGACCATGGCCTCCACCGCCATGCGAATGCCCATGGCCGTGCTGGAATGCATAAATACCGACGAGATTGACCAGTAGGCCCAGCACCGAGACGACGAACAGTCGTTCGTGCTTCACCTCTGGCGGTTCGATGAGACGCTCCACACCCTCGGAAAGGATGAAGAAAGCGATAAACAGGAGGAAAAGACTGTTTACAAAGCCGGCTAGCACTTCGGCTCGCACATAGCCGTAAGAGAATTTGTCGTTCGCCTTCCACTTGGTTATTACAGACGCAGCTAGACCGGCCAATAGACCCGTACAATCGAAGAACATGTGAAAGGAGTCCGAAATAAGACCTGAAATTAGAGGAAATGCGAGTTTTAGTTATGTAATTAGAGTTGTTGGTAGTAAATTGGAATAGGTGGACAGATTTAACAACATCGGGGTTTATTCCCGAGCGATGGAAGTGAGTTCTTTTGAAGAAGACCAGAATATTGTGTCGAAGTTTCGTTATCAGTTTTGAATTCGATGTTTGTTATAATTCCTACCTATGGTCATGATGTTTGGCTACAAAACGATATTAACTCTATCCCATCCAATCATCCAATAGATCTCCCTGGACGACATAGTTAAATGGCTCCTCCCCCATGCAGCCCCTGTAGCAATCGTTTTAATATTTGTAATTCGCCGGATTGTTAGCCCTACAAACAAGCACAACAGTGCTTTCTACAGAGTTCCCAATGTACCTAACTTCATTCATTCATTCTGAAGCAATAACGAGCATATCTACATGTTTTACTGTGCTCAAAGGCGATAAGCTTATTTTTTCATGGGAAATGTGTTCCTAGCGTGCAAACTTTACGTGATTTTAAACACCTCAATATTATAGTGATAAGACATTAATAAAACTAGAGATAGAAGGTTGTATTTCAATTTAAACAGACAGCCTTGGTTACTCTACTTTATAGATAGGTGTTAAGTGTGTCAACACCCAGGACAGTTTAATTGTCTCAAAGAATTAACACAAAGAATTCTTTTAAGCACTCACCCAGACTGTTTGTCAATATTCCATAGAATAATTCAACAAATGCAAAACTCAGATTTAGCAGCAGGAAAAGAAACAAATTTCTAGAATTTCGATCGGAAAATATTAGCCGCTTCCAACTGTTTAGCTTTTCTTTGATTCTGTAAGATAGATTTCGGCCATCCTTGTGTGATATTGGTAACATCTTTTTACTGAGTTTTCTAGTAAAACAGAAAATGGAGTTTTAGTAATATGTGTTTTTTTAGAAAATAATCAAGTAGCAATGCATACGTGGTTTAATCACTTGGATTTGTTGCGAATTTTAACCTAAAATTATTTGTTTTTCCTGGGCTGCGATAAAGTCGAAATAGATGCTTATCAGTAGTTGAGTTTTTTTCTTAAAATTACAATTTGCTGCGTATTTATTTCATGGTGTATCGTTTCGTATTTTAATAAGAAAATAAAAAGGAAAACTGTCCGAAATCTAGAAACTATTGTTGATTCTGAGTTCTGACGTATTGTTGACAACACCACAAACCCAACTCAGAAGTTCAGAACCCGAGGAACAGCAATTGACAGTTGTTGTGAGTTCAGCGACTGCCGCACTTTCTTTCGCGGATGTGTTGCAGAAGTATGTCCTGCTTGGAGAATACTGGTTTTTTGTTCACAGTTTTTTATTTATACATCATTGAAAATTATATAGAAATTTATTGTCATTTATTTGAACTTATTGAATTAGGTACTAAAATATCTTTCAATGGGTTTCTTTTACAGAATTCGCATTGATGTTCTTTGGCATAAGACCAATATCAATGTTTTTTCGCGGCTGAAAATCACATACTTAAGATCAATTTTTTGAGAAAAAATTATTTTTTTGAGGAAAAATCAATTTTTCTTATTGAGATTGCTTTTCATGTTCGATCTGCTAAAATAATCAATTTTTTTTTATCTGGAGCACTTCTGAGAAATCTCGATTTTTTTCTCAGATTTACTCATACTTTCACCAATGCCAATGTATATGACCAACAGCTGGCTATTACGAATTGTTTAACGTTGGAAGGATTGCTTTTTTTAATTGAAGTAAAAAGATGTTGTTGTTTTTTTGTGGTCAACTCAATACACACCAATAAAATTCGGATTTCATGTTTGATTTGGCAGCTTAAATCTGAAATCTCAGATCTAAATTTGTGTGAACTGTGCATCCACCCTAAACAGAAAATATAAATACCAAGCACTTCCTCTTGGTTGTCAATTGTTTTTTTCTGAGTTTTGGTAGTTCCGATAATTTCCGGCCTCCATCTTTTTGAATTGAAGTATTCAAGATGGTAAGTTGTGTGATGGAGAATTTCCGAAAATATTATCGTTTTCTCATTACAATTTACCTCCAAAGTACATAAATACAATTTAAAGTAATGCAAATTCATGCAAGTGCTAGAATTATTTCCAGTCGTAATCATTTTAGTGTGAATTTGTCAAATTATACGAATTGCTAGTGATGCACATGGCTGGCCGCGTTCCGAATGTGTTTTTGTTCGCAGAGAAAACGAAAATGTATTATCGAACAAAATAAAATTAATATGTGATTGAAACTCATTTGAAATGTTTGTAATTGTGGTTTTTCCTTTAATTTTTAGCCGCCTAAGAAGGATTCAAAGTCCTCGGCTAAACAGCCGCAAAAGACTCAAAAGAAGAAGGAAGGAGGTGGCGGCGGCAAGGCCAAGAAGAAGAAGTGGTCCAAAGGCAAAGTGAGGGACAAGTTGAACAACCAGATTTTGTTCGATAAGGCAACTTATGAGAAGTTGTACAAGGAAGTGCCACAGTACAAGCTGATTACCCCATCGGTCGTGTCTGAGCGTTTGAAGATCCGAGGTTCACTGGCCAAGAGGGCTTTGGTTGAACTTAGGGATAAGGGTAAATATTAATTTAAACAGGAACAGTTTTTAGATTGTAGCTAATTTGATTTTTTTTTTGTTTAAGGTCTGATTAAACAAGTTGTCCAGCACCATTCGCAAGTAATCTACACAAGAGCCACCAAGGGTGATGATGCGTAAACTTAATTCGCCCCTGAAGGACTTGTTATAAAGTTACATTTATACGATTTAGGGAGAATAAAACTCGTCAAAGCTTTTTTAAGTCGATCTTAAGATTTAATTGTTTTTGAGTCGAACTGTTAGTGCGAATGTATTCTTATGCGGTTGGTCTTTTACAGCATAGAGAGGAGGAGCCTGCAGTGCCCCACCGACACGCAATTTATACCAAACAAATTGGGCGTCGCACCAAAATCGTTCTAAACAGTATTGCGAACTGTTTGCATTTGACGTGTTCCTGCTGGTGGATTTCTTTTTAGTTGCCTGGCAGTATTGTCTAGTTCCCGTGTCCTCTTTAAACAAAAGAATGGCTTCGGAATTCAGCTTATGGTGGATAGTCCTCTTACTACCAAATTAAGGACTGACCTGTTCGTTGAGAAGACAGTTCTGTATCATTTTCATACGACGCCGCAACCTCTTTTATTCTCTGACCAGTGTTGTTTCTTTTCGCAGCGCTGATTCTACGGCGCAGGCTTGTTAATGCGTGGTTGGTTGACTTCAGTGTTTCAATGATTACTATATGCACCACTTGAAATTAGAATCCTTTTTCTCCACACTGCCTTTGGCTGCTGCCTAACACGAGCAGCTGGAGTGAATAACATAACTTCGTTTACCTAGTTACTCCACATGCAAAAGTACGAAAGGAAACTATTCACGACAGAGGATTGTTGTACTGCTGTGACAAACACAAACAGAATGGGTATCTTTTTATGCAAGAGAAACAACATCAGAAGCTGCACATTCAATAGAAATGGGTTTATTCTAGTGGCTAAATCTAAACACTAACTTAGGTTAAGTAAATTACAATAAAACATCAATCGAGCAGCTGATTTCTGCCTCGACTGAAGATAATTTGAATTTATGCCTTAAGTGCGTCTTGGAGTTTTCGCCGGGCCATGTTGACGCGATCCTCCTGGAGACGGATGTCGTCCTCTGATATGACCACTGACTGCATCAGCGGCTGGTCGGGATTCAGGAATGCTCCGGAATTTTTTGTCAGTTCTGTTTTCGATGAGGTCTGGCCGGTTACGGGTTGATTCTGCACGTGTAACGCAGTCGCCACCGACTGAAGCACAGTTTGTTCGTCAACATTAGGCCCAACCGAACTGATTCCACGCGGCAGATCAATGTTATCGAACTCTTCGCCGGTGATATTACATGCGCGCAATCCCTCTAAGCGTTTCTCCCAGAATAGTTGCTTGGGCTTCTCCTGATTGCCGTTTTTTAGGTCATGCTTGACTTTGCTGTTCTCATGATTACGAACTACCGTCACTGGCTGTTTGAAGATAGACGCAGTCTGCCTTATTGGCGGCACCAGAGATACATCTGTCCGGATTGCTCGGCTGTAATGAGGTAAAACTAAATAAGAACAAACCAAATAGCTCTCGGCAAAGAAGACAAATAAAAACATCGAAGGTATATCCAATTGAAGGAATTTTGTTTCAGCAAGATCTACTTGAGTTGCCAATGGGTGTAATCTTTTTTCTAATTTAGCTTTGGACACAATAAACAAATGGAATAACAAACATAAAGGTCAATTTTGGTTAGTGTGGTACAATTAATATAACAAAACTGAATGAACTTCATGCGCTGGTAGATACCTGAACTCAAGATGTTGTCTTAGAGTCGACGATGGAAGTGAGGAACTACCACAACTACTTGATGCTGAGATGCTATGGGAGGAACAGGTAGACGGTACTCCACCATATCCACTGGCATACGATTGTGGCGCTGTGGACGGCGTCGCCGTTGGCGTTGCTGTAACTGGCGGTTTGTATTTTCGCTTGAGGGAACTCAACGCAGAGCCGCTACAGCGATGCAAGGAGATCGACGGTGGTGGTAGATTTTGTATGGTCTTACCCGATTGAAAGTCAAACGATGAGATATCAATAGAGTCGCCTAGTTGACGTGCTAGTTGGGGTTTACTATCAAATTTCTTACCACTGGGACTAGATTATATTTATAGATATAGGTGTTTTAGAGGTATAATTGGATGCTAGAGTATAAATAGGTAATTAGGTTGAGTTTGGGTGGGATTTCCCCAAAGTACCTGTAGTAGTAAACATCAACTTTCCCTGCAGATAGGCCAGACTTTCGCAGGACTTCTTCGCGTTGCCATCCCTTTGGAAGAGAATTGCAATCGGCACGCTTACGTTCGATGGATAAGCTAGGATTCATTTATTGGTACTAGATTTTGGTAAGCTTGTCGCGTTAAATAGATCCCGTTAGGAAGATCCCGAGGAAAAATAAATTATTTTGTCTGAAGAAAAGCGTCTAGTTCATGTCTAGTTCCTTTTTTTTTTTCTCTAACTGGATTTTTTTAAGTCAACTTTTGGCTGTCAGTTGCAAAATTTCCTTTGGCGACAATTTTTCATGGTGAGCGCATTCAGCGAAGATTATTATACAGTGATAATTCGTGAAAGACGGAGGTTATACCCAGGTTATACCCTTTATACCTAGATCTAAATCTGTGGTAAAAATGTAAAGCTATACGGTAAACATTTATTTGTGAAAAGAAATAGCTGAGTGATCAAAACATTGCAGAGAAAAATCTGCTGCCAAAAACGTCATAGGTATTGGTTAAGTTTGCATCAACATTAAATTTTTTATAGTAAATTTTGTCTTAACTACTTATCTCCATTAGACACAGATTTTTTGTTAAATATTTTTTCTAATTATAACTCAAGAACGGATCGTCCGATTTTCACAAATGAGTTGATCGATTTGTATTAACCCAAGGATGGGCATAGGGACTACATTGAATTTTCTTAAAAAAAATTAACGTGAATATTTATGTGTTACCAATTTCAGAATACAAGCTACAAAACTAGGTGGCTAGCAGCATGTCAAGCGCTTGTCGAAAAACATTAAATTATAAGTACTCCTGTTCTAAATTTCGATAGAATTTTATGCAGACTCCTGTTCTGTAATTCCGTAGCTCTTTAACCGCGCATAAAATAAAATTTTTATCACAAGAAAAGACAGAGAGACATTTATTTTATTGCAAACTATGCTCATACACGTGAGATCGAAATAAAAATATCTTATACGTATGATGTAAGTTTTTCTTTATAATTTTTCGTTCTGATATATTGGCCGCGTTCCACTGCCTGCTTGATGAACAGCGGCATGAGAAACTCCATATAAAAAAAATTGACAAAAAATTGGCGCTAGATGTCTAGCACTTTTGGTGAAATATCCCTTTCAGGGAAATTTCTCAATCTAGCGCAAAACTACCCGCTGCATTGAGAGAAAAACAAACAAAAAAAACAGTTGTCAAAGGAAATCGTGCAAACGTTTACAAAATAAAAAAAATACGAAACCGAGCAATTGCAATTGTGATAAAATTGGTAGTAACGTAAATAAAAAAGGAATTCAGACATTGTTTTCAACATATTGTATGATTTCTTTGATTTTAGTGTGGAAATAAATATGCGAAAAAGTGTGTCAAATTTCATTTTGCCGCTGGCGCTATCGTTCTAGCGCGAACGTTCCTTCGTCTGGGATATTTTGTGCTAGACGTCTAGCGGGCAGTGGAACCCGGCCATTTATACCATAAGAAAAGTTCCTACAAGGATGTAGCAGCACCATTACGAATGAAATTTGAAAAGAAATTTTTGATGACGTTCATTTTTAAATTTCTCAAGTGTCAGTTCGGTGAAATGTGCTCAAGGCAAAACGAAAAATATAGCTTTGGCCTTTGGCTTATCCATTTTATATCTAAATTAAAATAAAATCTTTTTAAATAAATAAATAGAAATAGAAGATTTGAGCAACAAAGCGCGCTTACGTTATCGAACAAATAATTGCATATAAAAAAACTTGCTTAACTGGCGTACAAGAAGAGTTAAATATATGACCCACCCCGTAGAGTGTGCATTTACATAGATTACGACGATTTGTGAAAATCAATTACTAAACATACCAATATCTGCTTTCTAAATTATAATGGACAACTCTTCATTGCGTGCTCGGTTTAGTCTTAGTTCAACAAACATGCCAACTCCAATAGCAGAATCTACATGCCTAAATAGAGCAGGGTAAGCGAAAGTCGTAAAATTTCTAGAAGCAACTCTAAAACACCTGCTTTTTTTACAGTACACAGACAAAATTCAACTGGGGTGAGGGAACGATAAGTCCACGAAGTCGTAATAATTCGCTTACGACCACCAAGAATGCTTCGATGTCAAAAAACGTAAATGGAACGCCACCTAAGGTTTCGATGTCACCGATATCGCGCATTGATCCGAGGTTAGTTTTTGTAGTTTCAGAAATGTTATCGTTACATATCATTTTCTCGTTTTAAACAGGACTTATGTAGATATCCATAGCAATGGCTTAGCATCAAGAATTGTCAAATATCACGATAATAGTGCTCGATTTAATCGAAGTCTTTCGATGGGAAACCTATACAACAAGCCCGGACAATTCCCAGTTGTGCATTTGAAAAAAAACGAAATGCAGTACAAAGCGAAGAAGTGTAGAAACTTATCTATGACTAGAATTGCTGCACCAGGTGAGAGTTACTGAAAAGTTGTCAAGTACAAAGATTTGATTATTGTTTGCGTTTATAGAGAAATCCGTTTTTCATGGGAATACACTTTCGAGCATATTGCGATCGGGCTCGATAGTTGGACTTCAGAAAAGTGATGAAGAAATATCTCGGGAAAATCGACCGATTTTACATCCTCCCCCAACAGAGAATGAAATGGCACCCACCAGGAGTGTGCTCGAAGTCTTGAAGGAAATTTCCCGAAAGAGAATCAATAGCGATGTAAGTACCATACAATTAAACTGACTGCTGGGCATATATACTTTTCTGTACCCACGCAACATCAAACCAATCAAGAAACGCACTCCCCCAAGTCACTCATAGCAATTTGTGGACGAGTTTTTTCAATCAATTCGATTTCCTTTGCAGGAACTAGACGGAACCGAACTAGTGAAAAAACACTGTAAGGAGCCAGAATTGGATACAACTGCATACAACGGCCAAAAGACGCAGAGCAAACGGCAGAGAGAAATTTCTACCTCGGTGGCGACCAACTCACAAATATCCCCCGAACAGCAGGCCGTGAAGAAACGTATGTGCAACTACAATAACGACATCCTGAGTTCCCTCAGCTCAAGTAACCTGTCTATGAATAAGAAAAAAAACCTGGAAATGCAGTCTCAGAAGCGGACCACAGAGCTCACAAGCACGGAGGTTGAATTTTCGTCTTCTCGCAGTGAAAAACAACGGCGTGTGGGAGGAAACCTTGACATGGAACATATACCTCAGTCCATCAAACCATACACACCAATTACTCCTTTGCCAAGCACTCCGCAACAGACCACTGCCAGTGGTGATGAACTGGACAAGAATCGGATTGGGAAGGTAACAAGAAGTGCTTCGGAACCCGTTGTTCAAACAAAACCGAAATTGACTCTATTCAATAAGGACTACGACGAAGAGCCCACAAAGGTGCACAGTGATAGTGCCGAGTGCCGAGAAGATGGTGACTTGCGTGGAATTCAGTTCGTCAAACCGAAGAAGAACAGCTCGCTGTCTTTAGATGGGACGCTTTTGCTCGAAAAGACAAAAAAATCAAAACTGGCCTTGATGCTAAAAGGACTGAAGGGCGAGCTAGACGAGGAGGACGAAGTGGATGCATTGCCAAACCCGAAACAAATTGTAGTAAAGGCGATTGTTTCAGCTACACCAATTCCAAGTGCTACGTCGACTCCAGCTGTAATGTCATTCGGAACAGTTACTGCTGTGACCACTGGAGTTACACCAACACCAGCTACGATAGGTAAATCTGTAGTTGCAGCGCCGACAACAACACCATCTGTGGTTAAGTGCACAGTAAAATTCAATCCACCTGCATGTACGGCTGCAGTCAGTTCTAGTGCCTCAAATGGATTCCAAATGATGCCGACCGTTGTTGTGACAAGTTCTTTATCTGCCCCGGCGGTAGTGTCCACAACATCGACTCCGATCCCATCCGTAGTTACTTCAGTTGCAACATCAATACCATCTCTTGGTGGATTTAGCTTTGGCCTCAATAAGCCACTTTCCCCGCCCTCAGCCTCGACAGCACCAACAGTTGCAACGCCTTTGCTCACATTGCCTCAAACAACAGCGGTAACATCCTCATCAGCTGCAACCCTACCAGCAGCAGGTTCGGGTAAAATAGTCGGGATCAAGCAGCTCGGCTTTGGTACTACTATGACAGACGCATCGTCAACTACTCCTAGTTTAACGTTTGGAACGTTTTCTGTGCCGGCCACCCAAGCACCATCGTTTGCTATTGCGCCAATAGTAAGTACTACAAATTCAAATGCTTCACCGCCTGTGTTTGGACAATCCGCCGCGGCAGCTCAACCGGCATTTTCATTTGGATCTTTAGCGGCGTTAAATTCTACCTCAACCACAACCGCCACTCCTGCAGTAATGACCACCAGCGCTCCGACATTCAACTTTGGAGGAAGCAACAGTTCGTTCGGTCCACCAGTCAGTCAACCTTCAGCAAATCCCATTCTCAGCATGGGTACATTCGCTTCTGCAGCAAATCCTATTTCCCAGCCAGGAACAACAACAATAAAAGAAAAAACGTCATCATCACCGGCAGGAGGTTTCTCATTCCCTGGCCCCTCTTCGCAGAGTGAAGCCCCAAAGACCGGTTTTGGCAGCACAATTCCAAGCCAGACCGCTCCACCAAATGCAAACGCCACATTCTCCTTCCCCGCCAACAAGCCAGCATTGGCAACACAACCAAATCCACCGAGTGCATTTGCTTTCGGATC
Organism: Cheilosia grossa; assembly: GCA_963082955.1. NCBI lineage: Eukaryota > Metazoa > Arthropoda > Insecta > Diptera > Syrphidae > Cheilosia > Cheilosia grossa. Next base: position 13,747,499 of record OY720144.1, on the reverse strand, counting down.
GCCAGCAGCACCTATTACCACAACAGCTCAACCGTCGATGTTTGGAGGCGCAACTCCCATTAAACCTTCAAACTCGTTCACGTTTGCTGCATCAGCTCCCGCAGCACCTACAAAGAGCTCATTTTCGTTTCCTTCGACGTCGGATAAACCAGTTGCTCCAAACCAACCACTACCCTCCATCGGCGGTTTCTCTTTCAGTGCTTCAGTTTCTAGCAACGCACTCTCCACTCCGGAACCCAATAAAAATATTTTCGCCGCACCTGCGTCTGGCGATGCACCACCAAAGTCACTCTTCAGTTTTGGCTCAGCTACCAGCAACAGCATTCAACCGGCTAACAAGCCAACAATATTCGGCGCTTCTACTGCCAATTCGACGAATATTTTTGGGGCTCCCGCCACCACATCTGCGCAGAGTTCTCCTTTCGCCTTTGGATCGTCGTCTAGTACATTAACTAATCAAGGAGCTACAACAAGCGCTCCAACTACGAACCTCTTTGGTGGGGCAACAGCTTCGAACAATTTGGGAGCCTCTTCCACTTCCGCGGGTTCTATATTCGGAGCACCATCAGCAACTGTAGCGCCACAGCAACAATCTTCCACATTCAACTTTGGCTCAAGCTCCAGCAGCACTGCGGAGTCAAGCAAACCCGCCGGAGGCTTTGTCTTCGGAAGTAGCTCATCGATTGGTAGTAACGCCTCAAAGCCAGCAACCGACATGAACAAGACGTTTGTTTTCGGAGATGGTAACACAACTATTACGCCCGCACCAGCGGGAACGGCAAGTCTGTTCGGCGGATCCAATTCCACCAGTAGTAGCAACTCTGGAACCACTGAAAATAAGATGTTCTCGTTTGGCGCAGTCGCTGCACCTAGTGCAGGGAACAACAACACATTTGGTGGTAGTCGTCAAGCAGTCAATCAGTCACCTGTTTTCAATTTTGGAGCAGCAGCGTCTGCTTCCACAGCTCCAGCGCAGAATGGACATTCATTCCCACACCAGCAGCAGCCTACAGGGGTCGCGCCGCCGTCGACCATGTTGGGCACATCGGATCGCCCAATAAGGAAAGCAATGCGTCGCCTCCATAAGACATAAGTTTGTGTTTCTATTTATATTTGTGTTTCCGGCTAACAGCTGATGAAATATTTTGTAAACTCGTGGCGTCTTTTAATAAAAATGTCGTTTGTTAAATACATCCAACAATTAGGATTTCTTTTGTTAATTTCTATGTTCCGCGCAATTTTGTTCCCTCTTCAGAAAAGGAAAATGTGTCACCAAATATTGCAGAGCGGCTTATGATGAGGTGGAGTGAGTTAGTTCATTCAGAGAGGGATGCTTTTTCGGCTTTGGCCCAAATGGGCACGCCATTAATAAATCTGTTCTTTCAACAACATCCTTAGGGCTAGGTATGTAACGAAGTCAACCGAGAAAGCGTTGTTAAACAGACTAGGAATAAACACACCAGGCTACTACAGGAACTGTCAAGTTGTAGAAGACTGCAAGTACCTATCCCAAAGGAGTTTTTGTCTTTGTCGTCTGAACTAGGTTGGGTGTTTACTTAATGAAACCAGATGAAACTGTCAAGCATAATCGTCTTATCGATGGCGGTTGACAAACAAGACGATTTTTTGCGCGACAACTGGGGAGCAAGCAATAAAATAAATTGATGTAAATCCTATGAAGGATATTTAATTATTTTCAATAAGTTTATTACTCCTGACTTAAATTCTATTCGTTGGAACGAACTCATTTCGTCCATTTCCTGGACACAGCTTAGCAAGAACGCTGCATTAGGATTGGCTGCTAGGTAACTAGGTGTAGCCTGCATTTGTGGTGAGGCTTGTCTGTTCGAGTTTTCAGAAAGCCGTTCAAGAGTCATGTGTTCAGTTCCGTTCTGCATTGGTTGGGCGATTTGTTTCAAATTGATTGGCACGCTTTCTTTAAGCAGCGGAGTGGAAGTGATTACTCGATCTGATACGTTCTGCCTTTGTTGGGGGTCCAGTGTAATCTGGTGACCTTGTACCCGTTGTGGCAGAACGTTGTTCATCAAGCCCTCCGACTCATCCTGCCTGAGTTGAGGAGTTATCAACTGATTGTACTGTGGAATGGTGTTCAAGCTTTGTGATACATTTGGGTTTGGTGTTGGGGATGATGATTGCAGCGATTGCTCAGTTATGTTCTGCGTCTGTTGATCATATTGACTTATGAAAGCTTCGTCATCTTCAGATACCTCGCTCTTAATCGCAATTGTATTTACATTCATGTCAATAGTCGCATCACTACTCGATGATTCATTATCCACACTACTTGATTGTATATTAATTCCTAACCTTTCCCTAATAAATCTGCAATGAATTTAAATTGTAATTTATGACGTAACAATTTGTTTATACAAAAATTGGAAACATACCTTGTGTTGACACTAATGGTAGGATCGAGGAAGCCTAGTAAGTCATTAAATACGTATTTTCTTCTATGCCCAATTTGCCATTTTCTTTTTGAAAAATTTTGTTTTTTCAGGCATTTTTCCCTTTTGTAGTATTCCTTTATGTGTGCCCATCTCTTCTTGATACCTGCAACTAAAACCGAAACAATTATAGTGTTTTGTAGGTCCAACGTTCAACAAAGATTTAGGTATCCCATTCAAACTGCAACTTCACTTTAAATCAAAAGGTTTTTCCTTGCGTTTTTAACTTTCTAGAACGCGTTTTTATCAAAACAAAATATTTCTTTTTATTATTCACACAATTTTACAACTTTATTGATTCAGAATTATGAAGCAAACTTTCCCTAGTATCAATGTTCGTATAGGCGTCGAGAAACGAATTATTTACAATGAAACTGTTAAGACTGTCAATTTTATCCAAACACCACTGTACTTAAAGGTGTAAGCTAACTTTTACATGCGTGGCTGTATCAGATGTCACTTTTCCGCTCTTCTACTTTTTAAATAAAACCGACGAGAATTTGTATCCTTTGTGTTCAATTAAAGGCGTTTTGGATTAAAGAAAAGAATTGCTATCTCAAAAAGATCAAACCTAGAAGTGTTCCTTCTATGTTTCATTGAAGAAAAAAGGGTACTTCCCGGCCAATTCTTAACACTACAAAAGTGTCCAACGTTTGTTGGATCACTAGGATCCGAAAATATGCAATTAAGCGCGCGAATGTAAAATTTAACTGAGATAAATTGATTTGGCTTATTAAAATATGAATAATTATTTTAGAAAACAAGAAAAGAGTAGCTAATGCAAAAGTGCTCCAATGAATTTCATTCTGAATTTGGGGGCAATTCTTTTGGATCTTCAATGAAATACGCCATAAGAAGCGTCTTTTCAATATAGAAGTTAACATTTGCAGTCTTGTTAAAACGCAGCAGAAACGTCATTTATTTTAAGGATATAAGGCAGGGCTCCTGCATGTTTATCTACATAGATTAGTGCTTCACCTTTTTTTACCTATGCAAATGTGATATGGCTAGGTAGGTACCTTTATTCATTACTCACTTGATTTTTCTTGATCTGTCGGACTTAGTTCGCTCCATTCAGAAATTAATTCCTGGCCTATTCTTCTCCATGCCTTTACCTTAAGATCTTTATGTAAAAAATCTTTTGAATGGATGTTCCACAAACTTTCTTCTTTTTCAATTGTTGAAATTAGTTTTTCGGTGTCGTCCATTTCTTCCATTTACATCTTACTATTTCACATACTCCAAAAAAGACATCAGGTACGATGTACGAAACAAAAATTCACACAATATCCCACTTCATCATCTTTAAATTACAGACTGAAAAATTCGGAAGTCGAAATCATAGACAAACCATATACTGAGACCACCAACTTCGGCCGATTTTCCGTTACAATCTAAATTTGTATGGGAAGGCAAATGCTAGGTGCGCTAGTATTGTTACATAAAATTTCGTATAGAAAATTGTCACATACCTACTTCAAAAATTCCGGCTCACCAACACACTCGCACCTTGCAAATGCCACTTCCGCTGTGGACAAAGATTCTGACCAATGCCAACAGCTTTCATAGAATTTACCCGTTTAATTAAAAAAATTTTTTTTTTTTAGTATTAAGTGTACATTTGCTTCAAATATTTATGAAAAATTATCAAGGCAGAATGGTTATAAAACATTTAGAGCCAAATTTCATCAGTTATTTAATGTCGTTTTCCATTGGGACCACCAGAAATCTTTTTCAGATCTCAGATTTTACGCTCCAAATGGAACGCGCAACGAAATTGATCTGCTTTTATAAATGGATTAGTGCGTTATTTGGCAGCAATATCAGCTGATCAAATTGCATTTGTTTTTGCAAAAATCACAAATGGATATCGACTTCGAACATGCTTTCCCTGTTGTAGATACAATTTTAGCATTTTTGGTGATTCGTAGTCTTCAGATGACGAGGAAGACTATGAAGATCATAATTCCTCCAAAATTATATCCATGGCTGTTTATGTATTTCGTTATTATGGTTTTCACGAAACTTTGCGCATTTGGCTTGAAAGCAAACTTCTTAAAATGACGTAAAACAGCTGTGCAAAGCATATTGGTATGTGTAGATCTGAAAAAATATCGAGATCTGCAAAAAGTGCTCCGAATCGAAAAAAAGATTGATTTTTTTGCCCAATGGAACATGAAAAGTGATTTAGATAAAAAAAAAGATTGATTTTTTGTCCCAATGGAAAACCACATAAGAAAAATTAACACATATATGAATGTTAATGATACCTATCGAAAAGGGGTAAAAACATAACCGTATTTTTCCCTAATCTGTTTCTAGTAGGTATACGTATTTTTTTGTATGTTTTTGTATGTCACACGGATTCTAGTTGACAACAAAATGTTAGAATTTGAAAAAAATTTGATGGGGCCAGCGGCAAGAGGATAACGAGTTGGGGGTCTCAGTGTGGAAATATTCCGAATGCCGCTTTTTCAATTGACTTCCACTTTCTATAATCTACCGATTCGTTTGCACTTCTCTTGACGTTTGGGGAATATGGATGATGTTTGATTTTCATTTTGTAGCTTATTATGAACTTTCTTCTGCTCCTCTCTTTGCCCTCTGTTGGTGACTTGGTGTTGGGTGGGCTGGTGGAGTTGGTCTGAAAGGTAAGTATGGAATTTGGTATGGTATTTATGGGGTTCTCGTACTCCTGGTCCTTACTCATGGGTCCCCAGGTTTATTTGATGTTTCTTTTAGTTATAATAACATATATTCGTAACTGTTAGCGCAAAGCCGGAATAGCCGGATAGAGGCCAGAATCAAAAAAATCATTCCATTGGCACAAAAAATATTCTTCTGGAGATTCTGTAAAGAGAATTTCGCTTCTCTATTTAAAGTCAGAATGCACTCAAGAAGCACCTCACACAAGTGTAATTTTATGTATTTTACACAATTCAGCTGACAGAAGCCGTAGATTATTTTTTGGCAATTCAATACTTTTGTGGATTCAATTAGAAGCAGTTTTCGTGTTAAATTGGATTATAGAACGAGTGGATCTTAGAGTGAAACCAATGGAAAACGACATTAGTATGGCTGCAATCAAATTTGAAATTTGTGAAAGCCTTCACACTCAAGTTATTAGTAAACCTTCTCTATCCCCAGCTTTAAGCTTTGGGTCAATTCTGTGTACATGCTAAAGCTAAGTTTTTAAGGTTTGATTCGGATTCTCAATTCAATTTTCCTGAAGTTTAACAGACTATAAAAGATTATATCTTAATGTACACACCAATTAATTGAAATAAATGAAATTCTCATAAGACATTTCATAAATTTTTGCAACAAATAGGCGCTTTTCTCTGTATCAATCAGGGCACGGCAACGGCAATATACTGCTGCAAGCGGTCTGTACTCAGGGCAAGAGCAGCTCTCAGTCTGAGTCTATGCTTACTAGATAAAAATAAATAAGACAACCGATCCCACTTGAGAAGTAACCTTTTCACTTGATCCGACCTTATTAAAAAGTTCAGTTTGAGATTTGAATATGGCTAAGCAAGTAGCTTTGCCATATTTAAATCGCAAATTTGGTACATTATCTCGTATGCATGAACGTATTTATATATTTATTTATGAATAGTATATTTTACTTAAATAATTTTGTTCATACAATAGGAATACAATAAATATTTAGTTTAACAAACGTTTATACCATTTTAGTATATGAATTAGTTACATGATAAGAATTCATAAAAGCAGAGTCAGTTATGAAATTTCTACCTACAATGAACCTAAAGGGGTCTTTAAAAATTTTCAGTGGCACAGAACTTTAGCATCGACTTGGTGTGCTTGAACTGTACGCCCTGTGTCGCCGCTAGAACTTCCTGCATGAACGTTGTCGAATTATGAACTGTAGTACCACCCAGGATCACTTTGTAACCGGAATTATTCATTTGATGGACAGCCAACGCTTCTTCGTAGGTAGCTCCACCAACAATAAATACGACCACATCCTGCGGTGGTCGTCGGAATGGTACCAGTTCGGAGTTTATTGCCGGATACAACGGATCTACATCACGTCCTTTGAATAAATCTTCTAGTGTTTCCTTCAGTAGGCAAGTGTGTTGGGTGAAGACGTTTTCAACTCCCTTAAGTCCCTGGTCATAGAAAATGATTAAGTCATTTTAATGTGACAGAGATAACTTCATACATACTTTTATTAGGTTCCGGGTAAGTTTGACGGCATCGGTGATTCGAACCAAATTGAAAAGTTCTCCCTGGCGAGCGTGCTGTCCAGCATACTCAATCAGACTGGGCACCAATGAAGTGCGTCCGCCACGATTCTTTATTATTTGCAAGAGACCGCATGTGTCGCAGTTGGCGTGTCGTTCGTACCGCAGAGCGTAGAGAGCTACCAGTTTAAGAGCATCATCAACGGAAATACGTTCATCGGCAACGATCTTCTTGATCCTCTGCAACTGGGCGGAATGTTCAGCTTTGCATGCGACTTCTTGCTCTAGTTCGGATAGTTCGAAAAGATTTCTTTTCGTACAGAGGTTGGAGAGCTCTCCCATAACACAGAGATGTTTGGTAACTGTTCCAGACATTTTTTTAAATTGTGGATATGTTTCTATGAAGTTTTTCATGTCGGCAATACTCTCAACCTGTAATTTAAACATGATGTTAACTTGCCCGAAAAATATTTCAAACGTTATAGACTTTTAATATGTCATATAATGCTAAAAAGTAAGCTGCAATGGTGGTTCCAAAAAATGCTTCAACAAACGTCGATGAGAAAAAATAAGTATAATTATAATGTCATCTATTAAGTGTCACCTTTTTCTGGTCTTTCGCCTTCTTCTGGAACTCCTCCATGAGACTTTTAATTGTGGCACCGATTTCGCCAAAATTTGCGTACATATTCTTGGCATAGAACTCATCCTGATCACCCGACAACACCACTTCCTTGAAATCCTTGGGTATCTGCGGTGTGCCGGACAGATCCACACGATTGTTTTTAATGTTTAAGAGTTCATGCACCATAGCCTGGTATGTCCACTGGTGCAGCAACGGTGTAACCGGATCATCCATACGATCCAAAATTAAAAGCAATGGTGGTGGCGCACCATTCTCGTGTGTTCGAAAATCAAAAAGCGACGACTCTTTGGTTGTTTGTTCATAGATCTGCTTGGCCAGTGTTTGCGCTGGGACGCTACCTGATCGGTAACGAATGACCGGGTTCATCTTTAGCGAAAGAAGCACCGAGGTGAGCCCCTGAACACTTCGACTTAGCGCCTCAGGTTGCCATGCGAGCCGGCTCAGGCATGTTGGAATGTTGAATGAGAATAGATTTGGGTTCACGCACAAGTAATCGGCATATAGCTCCTTGACTTCACGCACTGATTCGCTTTCATCGCATTCAGCGAGTACTTTGATATCTGTTCTTGGAATTATGTTACTAAAATCTAGTGAGAATCGTTTGTTATACATTTGTTATAGGTTTAAGTTAGTAATCTGTTACATATAAAATAAGATCCATATTTAGGGTTTCGTAGTTCGTCAGCTAGTAGGGCTATATTTTGTTTAGTGGGCCGCACAAACACGATGCATTTTAAATGCTTCAGACGTTCATTGGATCGACCAGAATCGAGGCGTTCGAATAGGTACACCTCCCGCTGGAGCATATCAGACTGACTGAATGCCATCGATATTATACTGGTCTGTATAGCAGTTCATTAAAATAAACAATATGGTCAATGAGGACAAATAAGTTTATGAATCATACAGGTACACTCACCGTTTCCTTGTCCAGTAGGATTATCTTCATGCCGGGCCCAGACTCGTTTGTCATTTTTTCCACATATAGCTTTATCGCTGTTATTACATTCATTTTGGAGGCTTACGTACTATGTTGTGTTTTATGTACTTATTTATTCAATTAACTTTTGCAAACAAGGCTTTTCATTTTTCACCGTACATCTGTTTTATTTTGAATGACATTTCGTTCAGTGGGTCCTAGTTGACATCAAAGAGGATCTAAACTAGAGGGCCAACTGAGAGCAGAAACGGTACATTTGCCTACAAGCTGCTTTTCCTGCATAGGAATTCCTAAGTATTAGTGCCTGTACAAATCAAAGGAGCGCCATTGCTGCCGCACGCATACTTAGGAAATCCTATGCAGGCATTTAATGTCAATCACGAGGCCATTTTGTAAGTGGGGGCGACTGTGCTCAACATTTTTGGTACCCTTTAGTTACACGGCGTTCACATCGCAGCTCAGTTTAAAAGTTCTTATAGTTTATGAAATTGTTGGAAAATGGAATTTCTGTAATAATTTCGTCACAATGCCAAATATCCTATACATAATCATAGTTTTTTTTCAGTATCTAGCATAAATCTGTCTTAAGATATTAATCAGAGAAAAATCAACTTAAACTGTTCTTGCACTTTTCTTAAAAGAGATTTTGTAACTTCAAGCTTTTATTGTAGGTATACTTTAAAGAAAAAATTGTTTTTCGTCGATTTTAATGCTTTTCATTTCGAAGTCATATTGAAACAAATTTTATCGTCGGGAAAAAGATATTTTAGTTTTAGTATAATTTTTTATATGTAAATGGTACGTTAAATGCATACTTCCACAATAAAGTATTTAAGTATGCATTTGTTAAATTCGATAGTTTTTTCCATTTTCTGGTAAATCCCATAGTAAAAAAATTCTGTATAGAATTTTAGAAAGTATTGATAATACAACACACACTTCAATTCAATTTCTTAGCGATATTCTTACCACGTCTGCTTCCTTCCAGATCGCACACCAGAATGCCGAAATATTACCCTTTCCCATAGCCTTTCCGTTTGACACATCTCTTTCTCTTTCTAAATTGCTACAGAATGCCCTTTATTTATGTGACATACCACTTTTTGCACTTGTTTTTGTTAATTAATAATTTAGAGAGGTTTGTTAAAATATCAGTGAACATTTCAAAATACAATGTTACAAAATGTGCAAAAGCACATTATCTATAGAAATACGGGAACTGAAAATTAACAAAACAATTTAGATTCTTGCGTTCGATTGAATACGCAAAATCTGAAATCGGATCAAATTAAACTCCACATTATATTACCTTTTTGTTAGGAGTTTAATCATGTGTACTCGTTTTTACAAATTTACTTTCCGAGAATTATATATTTATATTTTTTTTTTTAATATGAATAAAATTTCCATTTTTGATGTTCCTTAGTAACATCAACACTGTTCACTCTTATTAAACCACAGAATTCCCAATCATATTTTGATTTTGTACAAATACGGTGCTAAAAAACCAAGTTGAAAACACCCACCAAGCGTAATAGAAATTTATGCAATGTTTGTGAATATTTTAAGGAATTCACTTTTGCCCTAGTGAAAACTTGGGCTTAACTTGCATGGTATAAACCTATTTTTGGAACAACTCCCCAAGGTAGCTTCATGAATTATGCTGTCAAAAATAGTTTTCATGTAAAAAATATAAAAAAAAAACCTGAAATGTGAATGGATAAATATTTTTTGGAGCATAAGATGGATAGAGAACAAGTAAAGCTATCTAAAAAACCATACTCAACATTTATATCCTTTGCATTTATTGTTATAAAGTCATTTACAAATTGTTTGTTATTGGAAAAGTTCCACTCGGCGGCCAATAATAACATGTATTCACAGACAGGAGAAAAATGAGCGCGCGAGAGAGGGCTGTCATTCAAAATTTGCGGGGAAAATCGGGTAGGTGCACGGGAGTTGGCCCTCTAGTTTAGATCCTCTTTGGTTGACATGGGCAAGTGTGGATTGTGGAATATAATATGTATGCTAAAGCTATAAACAGAATACGCCACGAGATGCAGAGATAATTGATTAGGTAATGTCGTTTTTCATTGGGGTTTTCAGGTTTTTCTCTCAGATTTCATATTTTTCAGGCCGTGTGCGTGTGGTGCGTGTTTTAAGAGTCAGCTGTTCTTAAATTGTAATTTATGCCCATAAAAATCCACTCAATTTATGTTGATATCCATTGCAGCGATCAAATGTAAAATTTTCTCTATTTTTCACAGACTTGTCTTCTAAAAGCGTAATCAATGACAAATGATTTAGTGTTAGTGTAAGTAGTTGTGAATCTTGCTCAGATATCGAGATTCCCAAAATTGCTCTGAAATCTGAAAAAGATTGCTTTTTTTGTACCAAACGAACATAAGAATTGCTCTGAGAGCGCCCAATCGAATACCACATAAGCAAAATGTGGACAAACGCAAACATACCTACTAGCTGCCTACTGCTACTAGTATTGGTCAAATTTCAAGCGAGACTTCGAAGTTGGAAAACGCTATCGATTTAAAAAATGTTGCCTTGTGCGAAATAGCTCCATGAATAATAGTAAACATTTGAGTTTATTAAACGCGTGTATAATTTTATTAATTAAAAGGCATACAATGGTTTACATAAAAATGATAACACCTACCTACGTATATCACATAAGTAGTTCTGCAAATGACTCTAAGAAAAAATGTTCTATGCTTCTAGCTGTGCGTCTATTTTTCAATATACGATACCTACTTCTCCACGAACAAGATCAATCGGAAGCGTACAACCTTCAGCTTTTTCATTATATGCATACAAATATGTATGGTTTGTGTAAATAAAAGTGTGAAAGAAAACAATAAAAATGCATATAAAGTGCAAAAAACAATTTAAAACTACAAACATAAAATTAAGTCCTTTTGCTGTACTACGGCGGGTTGAAACAAGGTAGCTATTCAGTTTTTTCCTTGGCACAGTTTCTTATGATCCTGCCGAAATGCCAGTGTAAAAAGCATCCAATTATACGCAGTGGCCCCATGAACATTGCATGGTATATGCCCTGCAGTACACCTCCCCAGGGAAACATGCCGCCACACAGAACAGTCAGCATCCAGCTTTCAAAGCCCATGATTGAAATGAACGATCCTTTCTGTAAATCAAAATGTTATCACTCTACTTTTGAATAACTATACTGTCCTACCAATGCGTCGTTAACGATACACTTTGCGACATCATCGGGCTGAGCGAGTCCTCCGCTTCCGGAAATTATTTTCGTCACTTGCGGTTTAGTTTTCTCTTCGTTCTCAAAGCCGGGGGTATTTGTATCAGCGGGTAGAGCTAATGTTACTGTCACTCCTAAGTGACGCGATTCCATAGCAATTGTTTCGGCCATACCACGTAGTGCAAATTTGGAGGCGGCATACGCTCCATAACCGTATATACCAAATAAAGCCGCCTGAGAAGCCGTTATCACAATAATTCCCTCTCCAGCCGCCTTCATTTTAGGCATTACGTACCGTGTACAGTTGTATGTACCAAAGTAGTTTATATCCATCAATTTCCTTGAATCTTCTACTGAGATTTCCTCGAACACACCACAAATAGCCAGTCCAGCGCAGTTGACTAACATATAAATCTCTCCGAATTCCTTTTCAATGTCGGCGAATCCCTCGGCGATCTTATCGTAGCTCTGCGATATGTCCAATGACTTGTAGTTGAATTTTTGTTCGGGCGATTGTCTAAGAACTTCCATAACAACAATAGCTCCAGCTAGAAACAACAGAACACATTCATATAAAACATAAGACTTGACAGGGGTACTCACCCAACATTTTCTCATCCCTTGCAACCACTGTTACATTAGCACCCTTCATAGCACATTCCACAGCAATGTAGAGACCAATCCCTTTAGAACCACCTGTAACAACTACATGCCGACCAAATATAGATTTTCTCTTTTTCCTGGTTACGAAGGCATACACAAGGACATGGGCTGCTATAGCCACAGCAATATAAACTGCAATTTCGAGTGATAAGTTCATTGGTAAATTTTTGATTTTCTTATTCTTCGACAATAGAAAGCGCCAAGACAAACTTCTCTTATCAACCTTATTATGGGAACCAATTGAAAGCAGCCATTTATCTAAACAGAAAAATGACACTTTTCAATGTTTGACATTTACAGGGATGGCAAGGCACTCACCCGAAATTTATTAGAGGTAAGCCGTTTTTTATTTTAGCATGGTTTACGATTTAAATTAGATAGGTAGCTAAGCCGATTTTGATTTGGCACACATTTTGAGAAAAAAATCAATTAATTTTATTGATCGAGATTGTTTTTCATGTTTGACTTGCCAAAAAATAAACTTTTTTTTTCATCCGGTACGATTTTGAGAAAACTCGATATTTTCTCAGATTAACATATACTTTCACTACAGCCAGCTGTTACGATGTATTTATATTTGGAAGGATTGCTTTTTTAACAGTTTAATTGTAATTGTGTGAAAAACCATTAAAATGGATTTTCAATGCAAGTGAAAAAGCTAAATCGAAAACGACAATAGACCTGTTTTTTTGAGATTCGATCTCAGCAAAGAAAAGTAAATTAAGATTTTCAGCACGCAATTACAACCACTACGTTTTACTTGACACTTCGAGACTCGCAATAGTTGTTGTAATTGCACGCTGAAAATCCTACTTTGCTTTGCTTTGCTAATAAGAATGGATTAACGTTTTCAAAAAAGTACCAAAAAAGACTTTAGTGGCACGAAGGTAGCACTGGTAGCAAAACGACTTTTCAGTCAGATTAACAAGTTTGTAAATAAACAAAATGAGTTTCCAATTTTAGCATAAATTGCTTTTATTTTTAATATCTAGCAACATGGCTTTAGTAAGTTATAGTTCATCATCTGATACTGAAAGCGATATTGAACCACCAAGTCCAAAGATTCTTAGGATTTCAACCGAAAAAAGGTTAGTTTTTCTTTTCGCAATAGGATCTCACAAAAAAATGTCTGCCTTTCGTAGGCAGCTTACATCGGATTTAAAAAAAAAAATTGTTTATTCGTAGACTTCCTTTACCTGCTGCTATTATTTGCATGAATAAAGTTATCCATCAATCACCAGTGGATGATCCATCAGAACATGATGGACGCGTGCGATCTTTTGAACACGAACGAGGGAACTGGGCGACTCTTGTGTATATACCAGGTTAGCAAATTTTTCTATTTTGCCCACCATCCGTAATGAATATTCTCATTCATTCCAGTGGAACTTAGTATAATCGATGATGTGCAGACCACGGTTGAAAATTTCTTAAAAGACCAAATCGACCTGAAGAATTCAGATAATACCCATATAAGCCTTACCAAAACTGTGGTCCTGCGACACCATTGGATCAATTCGTTTGTGCAATCACTCCAGGAAGCTCTTCTTGCCATAGAACAGTAGGTAGAAACACCTGTGATAACAGGTTGATTGATTTCGCTATGTCAGTTTGGGGATGCTTTACTTCATCTGCCGGGACTTGTCAGCGTCAAAACAATCCCTGTAATCACAGTCAAATGAATGCTCATCGATAAACCTTGTAAATACGAAACAATCAAGTTTTCCTATAGATTTTCAATCACTGAATGTGTACACTAACGAGGACAAAACTAGAACCTTCATAGGTTTAGTGGCCAGTGAGATTAACTTTGAAAAATTGCACAATATTATGCTAAAAATGGATGCGGTTATGAACGACTTTCGATTAGATACATTCTATGAGGTAGACGCCAAATTTGATTTGAGTATACAATTTTAGTAACGTTTATTCTAATATTTTTAGAACCCGTCGTTTCATGCAAGTATCCTCTGGTGTACGGGAGACTACGAACAAATGCTGAGAGACAAGCTACCTGAGCTTAATGCAATACTTTCTGAAATGAGAAAAGCAAACCCAGATGAATTTCGAATTGCCCTCGACAAAATCTGCTGTAAGTCGGGAAATAAAAGCTATACGTTTGTGTTGAAATAATCAGAAACTTTACTCGAAAATATCAAACTCCTTCTACTCTCTTTGATCCTATATATGTTTTCCGTTTAGAATCAGTTTTAAAATAAAAGCCACTGCCAGCTTTGTTCGGTTAACGTAACATTTTCTGTTTTGTGGCTACATACCATAGTTTTAAAAATAATGTCAGCAGTCAATTCGTTTTCTTTCCATTGCTCTGCTTTGCTGCCTGTGCCTGTTCCTCCAGTTTCGCCTCTTCTTCTTCCTCAAGTGCACGTTGTCTTCGTCTACCTAGTGGTGTTTTAGACCACCACGTTTCAAATGCTTCCTCTTCCTCACGATAAACAGGGTCCTTTGCGCTATAATTGTAAGTGAAACCAGGATAAACATTAAATGGACGCAATTTGTCTAAATCAGTTACCACAGCGCGTTTATAAGTTCCACATGTGTCAGTGGCTGTGACCGCAATTGCAGCTTCCTCTTACAGGTCAACACCTCCTGTATGCAAGCGTTCACAGATCCAATTGTGTAACCGTCTGATATCTTCGCCATAACACTGCAATCCATCTGGCAGAGTCCCCCACTATGCTCACTTTAAATGGAAAGATTTGTGATCACAAAGCCTACACAAATACGCCGGCAACTTTACTCTAAAAGCGTTTTCCATCCAAATGACAGTGCTCCATAGTCAGGTCTCGGAATGTAGATAAATCGATTGTATGTCTGCTGCAGAAGCTTCTGATCAGCTTCCCAGGGTAGGCTTGAAGTTCCAATGAAAAGAACTCGATCCTCTGGTGCTATGTTCTTAATCAGTTTCGGCAGATCCTTCTTCAAACGTTTCGGGTCACTTCTGTCAGTTTTTGGAATCTTCTTCATGAATGGTCGCTCCGCATCGCCCATGTAAATGACTGCTGGTTGCAAAAGTCTTGATACCTTTAAAACTAAGTGAATCAACATAATGAGACCAGATTTCCCGGGGTACTTTCCCACAATATTTGCTGGTGTCAAATCGAATAGAACCGCTCCCACCTCGGTGCATATGGCATGTAATAATGTCTTCTTGCCACTACCTCTAGGGCCGGCGAGGAGTAACGAACGAATACAAGGGCATGAGTTACGAATGGTCTGTGAGCCTAACGGTAAAATGCAATATTCGATCAGCACTTGTCGTACATCGCCAGCAGATGGGTTTATACCGCTTCTAGCGGTATAGGATTTGTCACCGAGGTATGCGCTTAGCAGTGTGTCGGGATATTTCTTAATTATACCATTCGTCACAAGTTCTTCGAAAAGCGATTCTGTAGTGCGATCTGGTGTAAGATCCTTTTCTTTTTTCTTCTTACCCTTCTTGCCGGAACGGCGAGTTTTCTTACTGCTCTTTTTGGCCTTTTTACCAACAGCTGTCTGAGGAGAAACATTTGAGTTTGGTATCGATAGCCGTATCCATACTCACTTGTAAAAGATCGAGTTCCTGTCTCATAAGTTCATCAACAATCTTGCGCAATTCCATTTCAATTTCGGTGTACTTCTCTGCGTAAATCATTTCTTCATTATGTGTCTGGTGGAGGTTATCGACTTCTTCGGTTTCTTTCCATATCTCACAAAATCTGTAAAGTAGGACAAATATACAAGATTGCGATCTCACGAAATTCTGCACTAAAACAGAACGTCGGATAAGACTTATAGCTGGCTTCTTGGACTTGACCTCAAAGTAACAGACTAAGGGGTACGAACCCGTCCTACTTTATCTCATCCGTTGCTTTACTTTCATTAGTACGATCCGTTTACTTACTCCTCAATTTCGCTCTTCAAGTCATTTAAAAACGCCGATTGACTGGGATGATACGTTCCGTCTTGGTTTTCCGCAATATTCAAATCACCACTTCTTGCGGGAGACTTTGATTTATCTTTCGTCTTTCGAGACTCCTTCGATGATCTTGCCGATGACCTACTGATTTCACTTTCCGTGCCTTGAACGAATCGGATAAAGATTCTTCACGCTTATTGCGCTGCTACTTACCTGGCCTACTGAAGATATGCAATGAGCCACCATTCTCCTCAGTTGGAAAATCGGGAAGCTTTCCGGTCTTATCATAACAGTCCTTGATCCATGATCTGATTTCATCTGCAATATCATCCATCAAAACGGGGCCTTGTTTGGTTTTAATCTCCTCTCGTATATCGCGTACTGCCTTTTCGTAGCTTTCGCGAAAATCCTCTTGAGTCTTGTACCGCTCGAGGAACATCTAAAGTAAAAACTGTACGTCTATTTTGTTTGTGAAATATTTTTCTTACTTGATTCATTTGTTCCACTGCTTCGGACTTTTTTCGTTGTGGTTGTGGAATCATTCCAATTAAAACCATTTCTTCGACCTTTTTGCGCCGGGTCTTTCTTCGTGCCGTGTGACCACGCCACATTTTCTGAATCCTCATAACAGCCAAAAGACCGGAATCATTTTTCTCCTGAATATTGTCCGATTTGCTTTTCTCTTTTAACAGGCGAATTTCCTTCATAAAATGTGCTCTCAGGCGGCCCTGTCGAGCACGCTCGTGGATTTGTATCAATCGAATTGCCTCGACTTCGGTGAGCTTCTCTTCTTGCGGGTTCTCCTCCATCCATCCCAACTTGATAAGTATCTCGTCCATAGCCATTTTTCGGAATTGAATTTCATTTCGTCTCTCACGGTGGAAATACCGTGGTATATGAAGTTCAATGTCTAGTGGCGTTAACCTGAGCTTTTCCATTACTGTGTCGTTGTAACTAAACTCCATCATGTCGATGTTAACGAGATCGTGTTTTAATTCGATGACTCGACCCAGGCAGGAGTCAAGGACACGCCTTATTAGAATCCTCTTCTGTGGGTGAATCATTTTATCGTAGACATCTTCTAGCCGATTGGCGATGCAAATGTACCTTAGATAAAATTCATAGGTTGTAGTTTGTAGGAGGCATCTGTCGATAGTAGATTCTCGAGCTTGTTGGTCAAAGTCCGTGATTGCCAGGAACTCCAACTCTTGCTGGGTGTGATGCCATATTTCGTTATACAATAGGTTCGACATGATGGAGGGCCCAGCTAATGTCTGACTGACTCCAGACAGTTCTAGTCTTTAGATAAATGGCTGTCGGCCGGAATTGTAACTCAATCAATAATAACAAGGCAGTAACTAAGCAAGTCGCACTTGGTAACTACTTGGGGTGGACATTGTTTATTTAACCGAGAATAACAGTTCTTTCTTATTGGGACGCATTGGGAAGATATAGGTAAATTGAAAATTGCGAAACTATTGGATATTCTCGGATAATTAATTGGTTTATCCCGGATTCTAAGAATTTAACTCTGAAGTTTTATCATCCATTCGTTCACATAACCAAGGTCTGTTCCCTTACGATAATGCATTCGTTTTATGGAACTGCATTGAGTAAAAATTCGTAAGAATTAGTAAAATTTCGTAAGATTTAAAACTAACTGCCTAAACAGCGGTATGCGGCGGTAGTACAAGCCAGGTAGGTACAAGCTGTCAAAGTTTGCGGTGCTGCACACACAAAAAGTGTATACAATGAAGTAGCGCGATTTTCTTCAACAAATTTTCAGAAATAAGTTTTTTTGTTAAATTCAGCTACTCATCGTTTACACGTATATAATTTTAAAATAAAATCTCTTTTTCTTTTGCCAGTTCTATTAGCTTGTCAACTATCAACATCGTAATCTTAGAACACGTCTGAACGCGCTCATTATCAGCGCGCTTATATTGAATGCTGAACTCATGCGATACTGAATTGAATGCATATTTTTGACTTGTTCAACCAGCACCCAGCACGTTGTTTTGACATTTGACATCAAAACTAGTATTGTTTTTTTTATTTACTCCAAAAGTTAAGTTACTTGTTGGATAAGTAGATTACCATAATGAGAAACTTAAAGCTAAGATACACTACAACACACAATACTACAGCAGTTGATCCCAAGTTCATCGCTTTGGATCCCAGCGGTACTAATAAAAACACGATATTCATCTGCACTGACAAAGAGTTGATTTCGTACAATTTCGCCGACAAGAAGGCCACAGTTCTCGCTGATGTACTCGATGTAGTATCCTTTGAATACCTGTCCCTTGAGAATGAAATTTGCATTGCAACAGGGGCCGGAGAGGTGCTTCTTATCAATCCGGAGAACAGAAAATTAAATGAAGTGACCTATTGCGATGGAGGCATTGAAAAAATGGTTTGGTCACCTGATCAAGAAGTCGTTGCCTTCGTGACAAAGGCACGACATGTCGTCGTAATGACTTGTACCTTTGAGCCCATATCCGAGGCAACACTTGATGACTGCACAACAAGCCAAAACGAGTTCGTTTCCGTTGGATGGGGCAAGAAAGAAACCCAATTTCATGGATCCGAAGGCAAAGCTGCAGCAAAGGAGCAAGTAGTACTTCAATCTGATGGAAATATCACAGATTTGCCACCACAAGAAGTTGACATTACCTGGAGAGCAGATGGAGCGTTTTTCGCGGTCACATTTGTTGATAGCGGCCGTCGAATGTTTAACGTGTTTGACAAAGAAGGCACTTTCAAATACAAGTCTGAGAAAAACTTGAACGATTTGTGGCCAGCAATTGCGTGGAGGCCATCGGGCACATGGATTGCTGTACCACATAAATTTCCCAACAAGAGTACCATTGGTCTATTTGAGAAAAATGGTCTGAGGCATAGAGAGATTGTGCTGCCGTTTTCTTTTGACAATGAACCGGTGGTTAGTCTTAAATGGAGTGCTGATTCGGATATATTGTCCGTGGAAACGGTGTTAGAGGGAAGGTCCAATTTGTACTTGTATATGATTGGAAATTATCATTGGTATATCAAGCAAACACTTTGCTTCGACACTGTTTTGGGAACTTACGTTTGGGACAATCGCATCGGCGAGGAGAAGACTATGTACGCAATGTTGCCCGATGGAACTTTGGCCAAATATAGGTGAGTTTACAGAACACAAAATTGCTACTAAATAATTGCGTTATGTACTAAAACACTTCTTCATGTCTTTTGTTGACGCTTATCTTGTTATTTTTGTTGGGAACTTTCGCCACAGATTTCAGCCGGAGTAGTCACTCTACATAAATTATGTATTTTTTTTAGAATTGGCGTCTTGTATGAACCCTAACAAGATTCATGAACGATTAGTGGTTATGTAGTCTCACGACTGGTTCCTGTTGCACAGTTTCCGAATTTAATAGTTCTCAAATTTCTGCATCAACATTAAAAGCTGACTAACGCCTATTCGGTTTCTCTTTCCAGCTGGACCTACAAAATTGATCGTTACCAAGCTTCCGTGGAAAACCAGAAGCCCCGAGCAAATCTCAACAAAAGTGCTTTGGTAGCAGTGATCGATGGAAAACGTCTCTTAATCACGGACTTTCGCAAATGCATCATCCCACCGCCGATGAGCAGTTGTGTATTAGAGTGCGATTCGTACATAAATTGTTGTGCCTTTCTTACCAGTTGCAGAACTGCAGAAGAGGAAATTTCGCTTGTTATATGCAACGCCAAAAATGAATTGTTGCACTACACCCTATCCGCCACAAACAAGTTTACATTGGCGCGTACAATTTTGCTCGAATCCTCAGCGGTGCCGTTGAGTCATAACAACTTCCTGTGGCCAGCTGACTCTAAGCTATATTGGGTGCAAAGTATCGGACACAAGTCAAAGCTCTGGTTGTATCAGTTGCGTGAAGAAATCCCACTGAGCACTGTGGAGACTGCTGAGACAATATGTTGCCTCGAGGGAGTCGACTTGTTGCACATTATCGCTCAAAAATTGAATGGGAAAATATCGGAAATCTCTTACTTAAACAACGGTAAAGTGGATAACATAAATGAGAACTTCTGCGATCCCGGACAACCCTGTGATCAAATTGAGTTCTTTAAACGCAACAGTCAAAGCGGTGTCATATCCTTAGACAACCATCAGGGCCTGCGATCGAATTCGAAAATTATTTCAACGGATGTTACATCGTTCCACGTCACCACCAATTATGTCGTGTTCACACATCTGGCTGTGATGAAGTTCCTACGACTTAGCGATGGGAAAGTCGTAAACGAGCGCAAAATCGAACGAGGATCCAAACTTGTGACCATACTTCCGCATGACTCGACGACGATTCTTCAATTGCCCCGGGGAAATCTGGAAGTCATCCACCCAAGAGTCCTGTGTCTGGAGTTGGTCGGCGATCTGTTGGACAATTCGCTCTACCGCTTGGCAATGGATCTGGTGCGTAAGCAGAGGATAAACCTGAACATAATCTGCGATCATAATTTGGGAAAGTTCCTGGAAAATTTAAAGGAATTCCTGTTACAAACAAAGCCGCAGTGGCTTAACTTGTTCCTTACGGATCTGCTGAACGAAGACTTTACAACGACCATGTATGCGAGTAACTACCCCGACGCTGAGCGCAAGTATCCCGAGGGCTTCCGCATTGAGAACAAAATAGCGCATATCTGCGAGCAGCTCTGCCAATTAATGGAAGCCGAAAGTTTTAGCAAGTTTTTACTACCCATAATAACGGCAAATGTGAAGATTGGCAAGATCGAAAAGGCATTGGATATAATTTGGCAGGAAAAGAAGAAGGAAAGTGCCACTACCGCTGGCGGCATATCAATGGCAGATGACGCCTTGAAATACCTCCTCTACCTGGTGGACGTCAATCAGCTTTATGACGTTGCCCTGGGCATGTATGACTTCGGTTTGGTTCTTATGGTTGCCAAGAAGTCGCAGAAAGATCCAAGGGAATTCCTGCCGTTCCTCAACGAGTTGAAAGTTCTCGAGGAAAACTATAGAAAGTTCAAAATTGACTTCCATCTCAAGCGGTTCGATAAGGCTCTTGTAAATATATCCCGCTGTGGTGGGGAGCGTTTCGAGGAAGCTCTCGATCTGGCCAAATCGCACAATCTATTCAAAGTGGCTCTTACGGCGTATAAGGGAAATATCGCCTGCTATAAGAAAATCGCACACGCGTATGGCGACTATCTGCGAGAGAATGGAAAGTTTGAGAACGCGAGCATCATGTATGAACGAGCCGAAGATCGCGCTCAAGCGGTGGCGTGTGCTCGCCATGTTCTAGATTGGCAGCGTTGCCTAGCGTTGACCAAGAAGGAGGGAGCATACCCGCAAAATGTTGCAATGTAAGTATACAAGTGATGGTTACCAACATTCGGATGAGATTGCTTAACAATGAATTTGCAGTTCGCTGGTGCCATCGCTAATGGAACACGGCCGGTATGAGGACGCTTTTGAGTTGCTGAAGCGGTATGGTAATAGTTTCACTGAAGGAATAGCGTGCCTGCTGAAGGGAAATCTCTATTTGCGGGCAATTTTCGAAGTCAGAATGGAGAATTCCGAGTTGTTGGGTAAGATTTAGCTTTTCAGCATGAAATTTCTTCAGGGAGCAGCCAAATTGTGAAATAACCCAACAAATTTGTAATTTTCTGTTCTAGAAAGCCTCATCCACCCTCACTTGCTCTCGTATAAAGAAACACTCGAATCGAATTTAAACTCAGATCGTGAGCAATTTCTCAAGCAAAAGATGCGTCTGCTAGCCATCAGGGAAAATAAATCCAAAGAAGTCGACGACATGGACGACAGCGTTCAAATCGATGAAAGCGATTTGCTGTCTGACACAACAAGCATGCATTCGTCCAGATACACATCCAGTTCCCGGGGCACAGGGTAAACTACACCCAACTCCATTAACCTTTTCTTAGTCGTTTCCTAAAAGCAATTTCAATTTCAAAATAGCAAAACATTCCGATCCAGTAAAAATCGCAGAAAACATGAAAGAAAGCTACTCAGCTTGAAGGAGGGCAATCCATTCGAAGACATCGCTCTGATTGATGCGCTCCATACACACATAATGAAAGTTTACGGCTTACAAATGCACATACGTGACACATGCAAGGCGCTATTGGAAATATTCGAAGATGACCACGCTCGCGCCATTCAGGGTCAATACAAGGCTCTACTCATCTTCATTCGGGAGTCATTGGATGAAATCTGGATACCAGAAATAATGACAACCTCACAGTATGTGACTGGACCGAATGTAGACTATGCCGCATTACAGAATGAACAGCGATATGCGATGATAAGTGAGTTTTCGCGATTGGTATCCACATAGCCAATTACTATTCATTTTCCTCAACAGATCCCTTGAAGCGATTCAAACCACAACTGACCCTGCAGGACTGGGAACATGAAATTCTAACGTAGATTTTATGGCTAATAAACCACATGGCTTTCAATCGAATTGATGCGAAAAGTATTTGTTTTCTCGATTGATTTGAATAAAAAGATGCATGCTCCGGCATCAATGAGCAGATTGAGTAAAGATTTGCATGTTTCATGTAGGCAATCAGTTTTCTATTTCACTCGCTTGATGTGTGGAAAGTGAATGCTATTCGTGTAGATTGCACTTGGAATGAAGAAATTAACAAAACCGCACACGCAACACGCTTATTAAGTCAGTCAAACATGCAAGAAAGTGTAAGTGATTGCGCTTGCAAAAATGAAAATAAAATCATCGACTAATTGCGCGAACGTATGATTAGTCAAATGATTCTCTTGTGGTTGCTGGTGATGAGTTGAGTTTTCTTCGGAGATTAAAAAGGCAATTAACAGCAGATGAAGGGGCGTTCAATACGTATTTTCATCGTACGTAGATAAAGTTGGCTGGGCATTTACGCCCCTAAAAGTGGTGTAATGACACCTCTTTTTGTTGTTGAAACAAATTAAAGCGTACTTTATAAATGGATGGTGAGTAAGTGTTACTCATCGACAACGGTACATTGTATGGATAAATTGTAGGCGGCAGCGCTTTCGCGGATTTTTATTAACTTTTTTATGTTCTTTTGAATTATGGAGTTTTTGTATTACCGTCAAAATGATCAATGGCGATCCAGCTGTCAGCGGTTCTTACAAAGCTAATCTTCCAGTTGTGGAATGCAACAGAAATGGATGCCTCTATAAAAGAAAGAGTACTTTATCATTATTATTTATCATTATTGAAATATGTTGCTGCCGGTAGTATTGACCGAATTATTTAGAGAACGTGTTTTTAAGCGTTGTAAAAACATCTGAGTAAGCTTTTTAATGAGTCCCATTCTTCCATACTCATCTTGAAATCTACTTCAAGCTTCTACCGACTCTTTGTACTAACACTTACGGCTTACGAAATTTCAGACAGGGTTCGACGCGTCAACCGCTTTTGTCCAGAAACTGCATGACGCGACTCTTTTTTTTTTATATTTATTTCGGACGTTAAATTCAGATCTGATTGGATAGTTTTAAGTCCTCGGTTAAACATGACATTTTTAGGGCTCTCCAAGGTTCCGATTTGTGTTCGATACTTATTTTTTATAATTATTTGAAGCCTGCCATTCGAATTGATTATTCGATATTCCTTCGATAGAAAACCGAAGAAATCAACGAATCCTCAATAGAAAGTCAAAATAGAGACATCAATTTTGTGGATATTTACGGTTGACCGGTCGCAAGGTTTGCCAAGGGACGAAGGTGGCAATGGCAAAAATAACTAGTTCGCAGCATAATACGAAACTCTGCTAGGATCTTAGGGACAGGGATAAGGCCGGCAATGAAATGACTGATGAATTGGCACAAAATCGGTCTGCTATTGATAATAACCCCCGTCTTTAGCCGATCAGGAGATCACACTCCGTAATCTAAAAGATCGAATAAATGATCCGATTCAAATGAAAGTAATATAATCGGCGATAAATGAATTTAACCGAACAGACAAAGTGCTTGTCCTTGCCGGTGCTATGACGGTCTTCTAAGAAAATCGACCTTAAGTCCTACTAGGACAATCCTCGCCTTCTCTGCCTTAGTCTCCGAACACAGAACACCTGGACGATAATACCTACATAATACACTTCTTGACATGTTACTTAATAACTTAGTGTTCAATGGATCTACAAAGACCTAAATTGGGCATAATATGGCCGCAAACTTAACCTTACTCGTTTTTGCATTCGATCATTGGTCTACATCTTTGCTTCTTGGAGTCCATTATAGTAATTCAGCTCAAGCCAACGCCTGGTTGTATAGATAATATTCCATACTCGTATGTTTAATTTTATTCTGTATGTATTTATAATTATTTATTAGGATTTCATACTTTTTAAAGCTTACACATTCTAAATTAGGAACATTTTAATTCAGTCTTATAGCAGTTACATATTTTTAAGTATTTCTTTTCACAAATTCAACACATTCCCATTTAAATGATCTAAAAATGTTATCATATTTAATGTCATTACCAAATGACTTGTTGTATAAGTGAAATCCCTTGTAGATGATCGTGTTCTGTGCGCCCGATGGGTTCTGCCTTCTCAACCCGATGAAGCTTCCCTAACATGTCTGACCTAATTTAAAAGATATCTTGTCGCATCACCATATTATATATTTTAAAAACCTTCAAAAGAGTCTAGTATATGCCTTATTTGAGTAAATCTGTTGCACCTCAGGATATACCTTATAGCTTTGTTTTGTAGCTTTTGTAGCCTTTCGATTTGACGCTGGTTGCAGCAGGAAAACAATATTGTGGAACAAAACTCAATATGTGGTTTTACTATAGTATTATACAACTGTTAAATTTTGGGGTTACTGCGCTTTCGTTGCTGTGGAAAAGTTTCTTCTCTATTTTCTAAGGAGAATTTTTAAACTCCCGTGCAGCTCTCCCAATTATATGCTGTACTTGGAGACTGGAGTGGCACCAATAATAGTCTTAAAATGCACCTGGATTATGTTCTTAAAGTAAGTGCGATGCCCAGGAAAGAATTCCGAGCTTGGTGCTCGCGCATATGATAACATATAAGGTGAAATGTGTTCAATAGTGGGAAATACTAGGAGCGGAATGCGATTATAACTTTATTTTCACACCAAACGATCAACAGGAATCACTAAGGCAAAATGTAAACATATTACTTCAGAAAACCAGTCAAAGAGTTTATGATACACTTGTTAATGAAGCTCAGTCATCTCAATACAGAGTTTACTACAGCCAGCAGTTAAACCATCACCTACAAGAAAGAACGTATTTTTTGAACAGTTGCCGGTGGATAAAATAGGTACCATCTTCAAAATAAGAGATGTAATTTTAAATCTTAAATTAATGCCGCACCGCTCTGAGCTTCCAATTTTATGCGACCTCAGGAACCGAGAAGATGCAATGCATTTATTTGCTAAATGCCCATACTTAGGGAGTTCCGCAGTAACTTCTTTGGTTCGCCAACACTTGGGATAGAGGAAGCAATCCATATCTTGAATGGTGGTACATGTTGGGACCTGGTCTACAATTACGCAGTGTACGCTACAGGAACTGCATAATCGAAGGCAATTTTTATGTATTTAGTAGGTACCTTGTAAACATTTTTTGTTTGAATAAAATAATAGTCGTTTAACTAACTGGTCATGCATTTTTGGAACTTATTCAATGATCATTCAAAGATATTTTATGTTTTTAACGTTTTCAATAGTTTTTCTGTTAATTTCGATAGTTGTTGTTCCATTCATATTTATTTCCATTTTATCCAAAACACATGTGCAGAATTCAATGCGCAGTAAGATTAGAATACACACGTTAATTCTGCACTCACTGCAACATGTCTCTATTCCTAAATTTGCTGCAAAATTCAAGGGTACCTCTACACAAAGAAAACAGATTGCAATTTCACGTATTTTTCATCATCGCCTTTTGACACTGCTGATCGTGTTTGTTTTTGTTTTGGTTGTAAACACATCAGCTGTTTAGTGGACGAACGACAGCAGCCCTATTGGCCGATGCAATGCATGTCAAACAATTTTCTGCACATCTGCTTTAATTGCAGCACTGCACTCTGCGCTGCGTCCAGAATTTCTGCACATGTGATTTGGACATTAACCTTGTTTTTCGTTCGTTCAATTCTAGCTGATTCATTTTCAGCCATTTTATAAATTTATTAATATCATTCATTAGTTCATTTTTACATTCATCTTCGTCCTTTTCTGTATATATAAACGTATCATCAGCGTAAAGTACTATTTAAACTTTAAAATTGCTGGCATATCAATTATATAAATTATAAATAGTATAAATAGTGGCGAACCTTGTATCAAACCTTGCGCACTCCCTCTGTTCAACTTCTATGAGTTCTGAAACGCTGCTGTTATTGACTTTCGTCCGCTGTGATCTAAATCTTTGTTAAGAAAGATCTAAACCAATCAAGCTCCTTATCTTGTACACCAGACCATACATTTATATAATTTTCTTAAAATAATTTCCCTATCAATCATTTCAACGGCCCGCTCAAAGAATAGTGCCATCGTTTGTTTTCTCTTTCCACCTTCTTTCCATTCATTCCCTTCATGGTTCAGTGTTGCTTCACATGAGTATATTTTTTCTTTATCCCGATTGATATATCGATAGTATATTGTTGCTCTCAAAGTAGTCCATCAGTTGCTTTATAACCACCGTATCGATAACTTTTTCTATTGTTCTAAGCGTATTTATTGGTCGGAACTCTTTTTAACTCCTATTGATGTTTGTCACTTTTCCTACTGGTGTCACCATCGAATCTTTCCAAGGTTTTGGAAACTTTTCTGATAGAAGCGATTCGTTCTTACTTGTCTTAATGTTCTCCAGTTATCTGTTAATATTCGCGGACTTAGTTTTTCAAAATCAGCTTTGTTATTTAGATTACTAAGCATATTTTTTTAATTCGTCCATTGTGATTGGATGGAATTTGAAACTACTTTCTGATTGGTTTATATATAGTTACCATATTCTGTCTCCCCGACTGATTCTCCAATTTCTTTTATAGTTTTTATAAAATACTCACTGAATTTGTTTGCAATATATTTAAATCATCTTCATAGATTTCGCCATCAAAAAATACATTTTTAATTTTGTTCTTTTGTTGTTAAATAACAAGATGTTTTATTTGATTCCACATCTCCTTCTGCCCATTGGCTCGTCTAATTTTGCCATTTTTGCTTTGTTTATTTCGACTTTTTAATTGGTTTCTTATTAGTTTTTACTCTATCCATTGTTCTCTACTGTTGCTAAATTTTGCTAGTTGGTATTTCTCAATTAATTCTTTTAATTATTTGTGTGTTTTATTTAACCATCCGTTTGTTTTATTGAACTTAAGTAAATGTTTGCTCATTTTTGACAGTAGCCTAGGCCCACATAATTCTATTATGGTTGTCCATTAACACTTATGTCGTTTTCCATTGGGACAAAAAATCAATCTTTTTTTTGATCTAAATCACTTTTCATGTTCCATTGGGCAAAAAAATCAATCTTTTTTTCGATTCGGAGCACTTTTTTCAGATCTACGCATACTGCCACAATACCAATATGCTTTGCACAGCTGTTTTACGTCATTTTAAGAAGTTTGCTTTCAAGACAAATGCGCAAAGTTTCGTGAAAACCAAAATAACGAAATACATAAATAGCCATGGATATAATTTTGGAGGAATTATTATCTTCATAGTCTTCTTCGCCATCTGAAGACTACAAATCACCAAAAATACTAAATTTGTATATACAACAGGGAAAACATTTTTGAAGTCGATATCCATTTGTGATTCTTGCAAAAAGAATTGCAATTTGAACAGCTGACATTGCTGCCAAAAACGCAATATTACATTTATAAAAGCAGATCAATTTCGTTGCGCGTTCCATTAGCAGCGTAAAATCTAAGATCTGAAAAAGATTTCTGGTGGTCCCAATGGAAAACGACATTAGTTTCACTTCTAGAAAGGCTTACGCTGCAGCCACGCAATGAGTGCGTAGCGACTGCGCGAAAGAAAACATTTAAAATCATATTGCGGTGGTCACATATCTTATAAGTTCTAAGCTCTGAGTGATTAACAATATTGTTATATCCAGAGCGACGTTGCTCAATCGCTAGTAGGTAGCTCACTGCGTGGCCTTATAAGTTAATCGTGAAATTTGTCGAAATTTTTAAAGCTTGTGTCATTATTTTCTACATTTGCTGAAAAACCGTTGATTGAGCATTTGCGCGGTCTCCATTCCATTCCTTCTTCTGGGAGCTTGAATATCCCTCCCCTGGAAGTCCGCTACGCATTTCTTTATCTGGATGTCCGCATTTTCACTTTCCCAGTGAATTAGGGCGATTCTTCGATTCACATCAATTGTAATTTAACACTAAACATGTATCGCCGGAAATTCCCAGTTGAGTTTGTCGTCGACCGAGGCGAAAATCTCGGTCCGGGGAACTAAAAATGAACAAAATGCAAGTGGCCGGTATTTGGTATACGAAAATAAACAACATAATCAAAATTATCACTTGGCAACCCTTTGACTGTATTCCAGTTGCATTTCAATGAACATAACTAAAATTCTACTATAGCCGTTTTTCTTTTTTAGTTCAGAGCAGAACCTGAACTGTTATACAAAAATTTCGTGTTTCTTTTTTAGCTCAGATACATCAGAGCTCAAATTTGTGTTTCTTTTTTCGTTCAGAGCATGATCAGAGCTCGCTCTATGAGCTCAGAATAAATTGACTGAGCAGCCTGAGGAAAATGCTGATTACGCATGTACAAGCACACTTTCAGTCACATTGGACAGAAAAAAAAAGACAGGAAAAACAAAAAACATCAGAATGCTCTGCGTACGCTCAGTTCAGAGTGCGCTCATAATGCTCGAGCTCAGTTCAGTGCTCAGCTCTGAACTAAAAAAGAAAAACGCCTTATATTCCCTTGTCCCTTCTAGTCGACAGACGCACTGATCAACTCGTATACATATTTAGTGAGTCTATTCTCAAGTGGTCAACAAGAAAATTAAACTATTCAATTCCAGTGGCTCTCTCAATTTCTCTACTCCATTCCAGTGTAGCAACCATAGATCCGAACAGCATAACAAACAATGCACCACACCGCCAAAGCGACCACAACCAAACAGAAATACATTCTGAAAAGTAAATCGACTTTGATTTTCCGATTTTCTCATCGACAACAGGTTTTCCACACTCCACGCCAGAGTCCAGAAGCTGTACCGTGCCTTGTAGTTGTTCAGCTGGCTTGGTGTGCCTCTTAATTACCGTCTCTCACAAGCGACCAGACTCCCCCTGCTCCCTGTCCATTTCCATTCCTCCCAACGATAGTTGCAAAGCAAATGCTTTTCATTATTTTCAAAATTGAATCCACTCTCAGTCTCACGTCTCCATCTCCATACAAGAGACAAGACAAGACACAAACACAACAATTGAGTCGTTTTGAGTTCCACGCAGCGAACAATCCCATCATTTGAGTGAGATCACTTGTGTTAAGCGGACGGTTTCTCGCAGCTCGTCGTCTCGTCGAATAAATCGTGTAAATTGTTCCGAACCGCGAAATGGTTGTGCACTTGTGTACAATGTACATGTAAATTTCATTCACTCTAGTGTCAACAAGTTCACACACAACTCAGTGTCAGAATAGAAATTAAATTTCAATTCGTATTCTCGACTCTCGAAAATCGAATTTTGAAATAGTTTTCCGGGCGCCGTGCCGCCAGCAGTCTCTTTCCGTTGTTAGTGAGTGGTCTTGGTCGTCTAGTGCGCGAATAAATAATTTAACCAAGAAAACCAGTTCTGTTCCGCGTTTGTGTGCTAACTAAAAAAAAAAAACATTCCTTGCCAAATAACACGGAAATACTCGAAGCCAGTAATTATCATATTCTAAGAGCCCATATACCCTCCCTCTACCAGTGATAACGTTTCAACCTGTTTTCAGTTCAGCAGAAGTTTTAGTTTCACTCGGATTGCCCACATCAATTCAAAAAAGGTAAATAGAAACCAATCTTTCCAATTGGAGATTTTCCATTTTTCCAAATATGTGTACTAAAACTAGAATACCTGCCCAGAGCCAGACTTGGACTTGGAAGGCATTCAGAGCAGAGTGTTTGGCACTGAGGCTGGGCGCCCAGCAGAATGAACTTTTGGCCAACAAAATCGCATCGACATTTCGCAACCTTTTGTTAACCCTCATTTTTCGCTGTTGTGGTTTTTGGTTTTTTGTTTTTGGAATGAGTGTGGCTGAGGAGTGGTAGCATATTTAAGTTGTTTTGTTGCTTTGGTTGTTTATTTCGCTTATTCTTCGTGAAACCATCGACCAGCGCATAGGAGAGTTGAGGAATTCTATGTCAGGAGGGAATACAACACAAAAAGAAACTGCTTCAGTGAGTCATGTTCTTCAGGTACTCGGGACAGGCATTGTAGTGTGTCGGCGGGGCGGTGGTGGAGCTGGCTGTTTGCTTGTTGTGGTCGATGCGTTGTTGTTTTTACGCTTTTTTTCGGCTTGTGGCCATTGAAAAGGTTTGGTAGTACCTACGATGAGTGGTGTGCCATAGCTCTGATGGATGACCGGTTTTTTGGTTGTTTTTCTTGCATCTTTGATCAGACTATCACTTCAACTCTTTTGTGTCTTCATAGTTTATACACCATGCATCATGCAGTAGCCGGAGGGAGTAGGAGTATACGTGGACTGTTGTTGTGAACTTTGTGCCCATTTTCGTCCTGCATAACTTAGTTTATTTCAAAATAACAAATGCAAGGGCACACGCAGTGTATTCAGTGATTGGAAAGGGGCATTCGTTGTACGGAAATCCTTTAAAAATCGCCTCCATCCTACGAAGACTGTAAGGTAAAACACATTATGACAACTAGGAGTCGTTGAAAGACGATTACATGTAATGCTTGCCCTTCATTGAATAGACGACTATAGGGAGGCGTCAATTTAATATCAATCTACACTGTCACGCTAGCAATCGAACAATTTGTGCTAGATGTCAATTTTTTGTATATACATTTTGACACATGGCACTACTCACATAGTGGTCAATGAAAGCTGGGCATTGGGTTTGTGACATTCAAAACTAAACCTGTTAATTCGATCAGATTTCCCCGGACTTGAAATGTCAACTTTGTTCCTACTTGGTCGAGAAACTTGTCGCTAAATTTGTAGGCTATCCTTCCCTGAACATTGATTGATAACTGCAATTTCATTTCATTTCATTTTAAATTCATTTTTATTTGTATCCTTAATTTAACTTATATACTAGACAAAAACGATTAAATCTAATTTAAAACTAACATTTATCTTAATCTAGCTTACTGGCTCTCAGCGAGCCCTCTAAACTAAACAATATACTTAAAATTATTGCCTTTCGGCCTTAGTTCTATCGATATTCAATTTTGTTTGTTTTTTATTCTTCAAGAAACTTTGAACAACTTGAATTCTTTATTTTTTTTTATTTTTTAATTTTTATTTTTTTTTTATTTTTTTAACTGCAATATGTAATTGGTGTACCAGACGTGATCAATCTTAAGCCATTACAAATTTAGACAAATCAACGTCAGCGAGCTGTCAAACTTGGTAGAGCTACTGGAGCTTTTTGAGCGTCCCCAGTGCTAATATAAATAGTTGATAGCACCTGCGTAATAACGACAATTAGGATTTTCTGAACCTTGGATCTTAACCTATTTACAGTACTGTTATTAATAATGATATTTTGGTCATAACTCTATATGCAAAGTCAGTTAAAGAAGCTAAAGGCGGATAACCCTCAGAACAGAAACTCACCTTTGCTTTTCCCATCCCTTTTAAAATTTGACTTAATCAAGGTTCAGTCTTGAGATCTTTTATCGGACATCTGACTTATCACATATTACTTGGCGGCAAATATACACTTTCTAGGCATTAATGTCAGATTTCACAAAGATTTTAATTTTGTAAAAAGAAACTCTTATAATTCCGCGAAAGACCGAAGGCACACCACACTGTGACGGACAACTAAAACAAGCTTTTATATAGTAGAATAACATTCGAAGATACCCTAGAAAGTTGCAGATTAATCAATAAAACCTCTAACAACTATTCCGACATCACAGCGCTCATAAATTAAGCCCGTTTGCAGACACGTTCTTTCTGTGTTTTGAGAGAACAAAAAAGTGGCTGCTTTCATAGGTCGATGGCACTCTGGTAAAAAACTTACTTTATGAAGACCATAACCGATTAAGATTAATGAATTCCGAACACGAACTCTTCGCCAAAAAAGGAGATGTCATCGGAGCCATATGTCACATGAGTCCTTTTGCCTTTCTTTTCGTTATGATCTCCGATTTCCAAAAACTATCGATAGTATCGATAGGCTATCGATGTTTAAGCAACCCTACTTCTGTGCCCTGATTATTGGCGGTTTTTTCCGTACTGGCGGTTGCGCAAAGGGTTCACGAATAGGCGGATTTTGTTAATTTATGAGTGATATCGAGAACTGCCAGCTTCCAACATTTCCTGTTCTAATGTAGCCTTGTTCCTGGAAATTCCAGGCGAGCTTTATGTAAAGTGCGACAGTTTGCGTGAAAATGTCTGTAATTGTGATTAATTATAAATAATGCTTTGGTGGGACAAACAAATTATAATACAATAAAATTGATATGTTCGCAATTCGCATACAACGCGCTCATGTGAATAGTCCTTTAAAAAGTTTTAAATACTTGTTAAATATTGTGGGAAAATTCTAAATTTGCTTTCTTCCTTTTATAATTTGTCATTTGAAAACGAATGGCATCTACTGTTTCGTAGTAGTGTCTACGTCTAGCTCACCCGCAGAGAAATCTTAAAGTCATCTAATTCTAATGTGATTTGTTTTGGTTTTATATATAAATGAAAATTTGTGTGAGAATGATCTACAGTCTGTATTGCATTGTAAAACTAAAACTAATATTTATAACCTTTCTCTAACGCTCAGGGAGATTGTGGCAAAATTCCGAAAAATAGAATAAAAAAATCAGTGAAAGAAAAAAGTGTTAAGACTGTCTATTTTATCCAAACACCACTGTACTTTATGGTGTAAGTTACCTTTTATATACATGATTGTATTAGCTGTCACTTTTGGTGTTTTCCTTCTTCTGCGTTTTAAATAAAACCGACAACAAGCCGGCGTCTTTTTCAATTTACAAGTTAATCTTTTATTTTCAGTCTTTTAAGAAGTCAACAAAAAGTGTCATTTAACAAGTATTGGCTCTCCTAACACTACAATCGTGTTCTGATAGTCAGCCGCGTTACATTTTAAAGATATTTATATGGAAATCACAGTTTTTGTAAAATTTCAAACTAAAAAAAGGGAAAAAGTAGCAACAAGTTGTATCAGGGTCCTCGAAAAAAGTGCCAAGTTATCGCGTTGGTCACAGCGCGCTACTCGCTCACACATTCAAATCCGATTCGGAACGTTCCCCGGCGACATTGCGGAAAAAACCGCACAAAATCAAGGCACTGTTCTCGAGGCTATATTCAATTACTCGAAAAACGCTCCGTTTGATTCACCAACTTGGTTTTAACATTTTTTCTGACGCGCCATTACTCGGCCTGTTCCTTGACTTTTAAATTTTACGGACTTTCACTAACTCTTACGAATTTTCACTCAATTTCATTCCTCAACTCCAAAAATTTGTAAAGAAAAAACTGGTTCGAGAGAGCGAGGTATTACCATACTCCACTGAGAAATTTCAATAAATTTCTTGTCGCAGTCACCTGACAAAATGACAACTGACAGATGATTTGAAATTTGTTGTCCTATTTGGCATGCGCGTGCATTTTCATTTCATGTCTCTTTCCTATTCTCGAATGTTTATAGTTCAGTCAAAGCAAACTCTTGCACATACTTGGCTTCATCAAAAAGAAGTTCGATTAATTGCGAATCACTCGTCACTGCATAGGAATCAACTAATATTAGGCGTGTTTTTTTGATCTTAGATTTCAGCAATTTAAAGTAAAGTAGGATTTTCAGCAATTACAACAACTACTGTGAGTCCTCGAAGTGTCAAGTAGAACGTAGTTGTTGGAGTTGTGTGCTGAAATATCCTACTTTACTTTGTTTTTCTGAGTTCGAAGCTCAAAAAACACTCCTATTGTTAATAAATTAACAAATTCTTCGCGTTAAGCAGACATTTTCAAAAGTTTTCTTTACCACTGCAATTCATGAATTATCTGCCATTTTTCATAGATTAGGTAGTACAAACGCTTTCACTAAAGTATCGTTAACAATTACTCACAATGTTATATGCATAAGCAAAAATTCGGTTTGTTAATTCTTAGGCCGCCACTGTATGTAAAAGGTGTCGTTATAAATTCGCCTACACCTTGGCTTGACTCTCACAGTTTATTGTTTTGTTTACTTGTTTTCTTCCCCTCTTAGCACACGTACGTTTTTCTTAATCTTAATCGGCGCTTTTACTGTCAATTCTCGTTTACAAAACATTTAAAATTCCTCTCTTGCATTGTTTACACAATGTACATCAAATCGTGGAAATCAAACTCACGTTTGACGGACAAAGTGTTACGGGAAACGAGTGGAAACAAGATGAACATAATAAACAGTGGATGGATGTATGGAGTTGAAGCACCTTGTAGAGTTCTACGCAAACAAAGAGAAGGCACCATGAAATGGATGGGTTAGGATGTTGCCTCCCTGACTCTTGGTGCGTTGATTGTCAGCAATCAGCATCAACTTTTCTATTAGTCAGGTACTCAAGCGGTGGACTCAGCTTGCAGTGACGGCGCTGCGGCGGCGAAGGTTCACCCACAGAATTACAAAATGCATAATATATTTCTTATGCCATAAAAGGTGTTTACCTTACAAATTGGATACAGTGTGTGATGCAAAAAAGTGCACACTTCACTTGGTAGTCTTGTGACAGCTATCTGCAAATTTTAGCAAGCGAAAAGTTATTCATAACAAAAACTACAAAAGACGAGACCTGCAAGAAAAAAAAACCATAAACGCATGTTAGTATATATTATATACTTCCATCGATCGAAAGGAACGTTGGCATTGAATTTTATGACTAATACTTTTTCCTACGAAAGGTTGAATGACAGATCGCAGCGATGGGATAAGAACGTGTAGCATGGAAAAGGTTGTATGGGTACTTGGTTGTGATTTACGGTCGAATTGGCAGCGGATGTCAATAACAGAGAGAGAAAAGGCAATAATTCCTCTTGTTGTACCTGGGAAGATGTTGAACTGAGTTTCTGCATAAATATGCAAATAGTTTCTGTCCGCAAAGAGAATAAACAAATATATTTGAGTCATGGACACGGTGCATGGAAATCGAAACATTAGGCGGAATGAATAATATTCTAACCTCAAAAACAAATATGATATGAGACAAACAAATTTTAAAACTCCTGCAATGGCAAGACAATTTCATATTGGTAGAGGCTGTATTTCCCCCTCGCTTCAAAAAGCCTTTTTTTAGACAAATTCATGTCAAACCAATTCAATTCATTTGAACTATTTTGTTTGACATAAGGATGTGCTGAGAATTTGACCTAAAAAAGGTAACTCTTTCTAAGTACACGGAAACGCTGATAAATTGTCAGCTTTTGGAATGCCTTTACCCACAGAAAGTCTTTTAGTGACTGGCAGCACGAATTTTGTAGCAATAGAACAACTTCTGAGTCGTGAGTTGATGATGAAAAGTGGAACCTTTTTACCATTCCGGTGATACAAAGTTAATTGGGCTTTTGAAACTTCGAAGGCAATTGGCACCATTTTGAATCAAGCTGTTTTATCAGGCGTTTAACGCTCAATATCCATTATTTTGCTTGAAAGGTTGCTTTTTTCGTTGGGGTGGGCTAAACCCTTCGACATGTTGTATTAGCGAACATTCTGTGTTTTTATGGGACAGGGACGGAAAAAGTTATTAGAGTTTCTCGTATGTATATGGAAGGAGTCATTTATGACTTCTTATAACCTTTGTAGTCTCTTTATCGCAGAATCATATATAGTGGAATATAGTTTATGCAACTATAGCCAGAAGTGTCATCGCCACAGTGGTGCATTTACACTGCGCGTCATCAGGTTAGCACACCCCTGCTCTTAATAGTTTTCGCTCATTTCTAATAAAACTAAAAAGGCTTAAATTCAAAAAATTCTAGCGATTATTAACAAATCAATTTCCAACTAAATAAAAGAAAAATTAACGTTTCTCTATTTTTAAATATTTTTTTATAATTTTTTTTCGAAATCAACTGAAAAATTAAAAATTTAAATTAGGTCATCAGGTTGGCACACATCTCTTTTTTGTAATTTTGTTTAACTTTTTCAAGTAATAATTTATTTTTAAACTTATATATTAACTTATTAAAACATTTTTTTATAATTTTAATAATGAGTCGATCCTCCCTTGTTGAGAATGAGCTCATAGATCCGATTGGGAAGCGATTCATACAACTTTCCAATATAATTCAAGGAAATGGTTGACCAAGCACTTTTAATGCCTTCAATTAATTCCTCTTTGGTTGAATATTGCCTGCCAGATTCGTAAACTTTGCGAGCCAGCCATCCCCAAACGTTTTCTATTATATTGATGTCCGGTGAGTAAGGCGGCCACTGCAATAAATCGACGTTTTTTGCTTCAATCCAAGACTTAATCACCCGCGCAGTGTGAATCGGAGCATTGTCCTGTTGGAAACGCCACGGCACATTTCCAAACAAATTTTTAAAACCGGGAAAAGCAGTTTCCAGGACGTTTTTATAAGCGTTTGCATTCATATTTGTATGCAAAAATTGCAGCTCGCACGTACCATAGTAGGAGATAGCTCCCCACACCATCACACCGCCCACACAACTATGAAGTCGATCTAACTGATGTTCCTCCTTCCGAAGATCATGGAAATAATAGTTGTATCCATCGGGTCCTTCCAAATTAAATTTCTTTTCATCCGAAAAGACAACATAGTGCCAGTCAGACTTCCAGGCCATGTGCTCTCGTGCGAAATTTAACCGCATTTTTTTTCGAGCATCGTTAAGTGGTGGTTTTTTCTTCAGTTTCAATCTTTTCAAATGTTGAGCATTCCTTATCACCCCTTGAACGGTAGATAAGCTCGCTTCAACACCAATATATGCCCTGATCTTTGCCGACGATTCATGAGAGTTGCAAGCGTTTCTCAAAATTGCTCTCCTGTCAGCATCGGAAATCACTTTATTATTACCGCCTTTATTATTTCGACCATATCCCGACTTGTTACGTAAAAAATTGTATATAACTTTTCGACTTCTGCCGATTTTTTTTTTCGATATTTCACTTATTGAAAGCCTGAGCTCTTTAAAAGCTTCGATTTTTGCTTTCTCTTCAACCGATAGCACTTTTCCTTTACCCATATTAAAGAAAATAGATCACTTGAGCAGTAAATAAAATTTGGTTTCAATACGTGTTCAAATTCCGAAGATAAATGAAAGACAAATTGCATGTGCTAACCTGATGACGCAAAAATTAAGCAAATTTTTCGATTTAAAATAAAAGAAAATAGCAAAAACCATATAACGGTATATTGTTATCGCATGTTCCCTTTGCCAGTGACAGTGCATACGAAGATGAGAAAAATAGAAAACAAAAAAGTAACTGCAAGTTAACAACAACAAAATCAGAAGCAATTATATTAGGCTGATGAATGTGTGCTAACCTGATGACGCGCAGTGTATTTATGACCCTCAAAGATGCCCAGAGTTTAACTTCTGTTTGTAAATTGGACATTCAATTGAGTTTGCAATCTACACTGCTTCAGCCTGCAGGTATAGTAGTTATAGTATATAAATCTGATCCTAGGGTTATACCAAAATAACATTGAAAGAATAATGCGAAATGCCAAAGAAGCAAAACTATTGTGGCTAGGGTGTAAATTGCTCTGCCATTAGAAGAAGTAATTCCTGTTCGAAAAACGTGGGGTTCGAACCTGTTTTGCAATTTTTCGCTGCACCCACAGGTGTTACAATGGAGGTATGCGAATGTTTCTCTATTTCTATGAAGCGTGCAGTTTAACTGTTTACGATGTTGCAAGCCATTTCGTTGTGTTTACCTTTGTATCATGTCATATCGAGGTCAACTCTAAAATAAAGCTGCTTGGTGGTATACTTTTTATAGAGCTTTATATTTGTAGCAATACTCTGCTTTTGGTAAAGCAAATTTTGACATTCCGACGTAATTATGACGTAAACACTTGTCCTAAATGTGTCACTACGTGTGGTCACGCTGGCTGTCGCAGCGTACTCTCACGAGAGACACATGTCAAAATTTGCCACGAAAAATGACAAGTGTAATCTTGGTTTATTGCCCTTCTTGCAAGTCTCAGGCATAACTCTTTATACCCTATTTACACT
Organism: Cheilosia grossa; assembly: GCA_963082955.1. Lineage (NCBI taxonomy): Eukaryota > Metazoa > Arthropoda > Insecta > Diptera > Syrphidae > Cheilosia > Cheilosia grossa. The sequence goes on along the minus strand of OY720144.1, from coordinate 13,709,017 downwards.
GAGCCGAAATCCGTGTTTTCCTCGAAGCGTCTAGATCTAGATTTCAAATACAAAAAATAGATCATTTAATAATACTGATACGTTAACATTATAAATGGATTATAATTTAATTATCTTTTTAATGTTAAATAACTTTAGTGCTTACTTTCTGCACTCAAACTTAAGTAATTCGCAAACTACATTATGATCTGGTTTTTCAAGTTCAGATCTCGATAACAGAGAACCCCGATGTAGGCAGCCATTAAAAATGGAAGCATTCCAGCAAAGAAAAGTAAGCTAACAAGAAAATTTTTACATTCAATGTGACTTGGCAATTAGAAAGGCAATTCGGAGATGGGGGGGTATCTGTAGTCTACTTGACTTTAACACCCCTATTAAACGATAAAGCTGCCTAGAAGTAAATAAAACCTGCTGTAAGGCTAAAGTCATGCAATATAGTTATAGTAGGTTCTTTTATTGAACATCTATCTCAGCAGCGGAAATGATAAGATGAAACATTTTACATTCAGAGTGACTTGCCCCCAACCTGGCCATCGGTATGCAATGATTTTGGATAAAGTGCGACAAACTGGTTAATTATGTGTGTGTCTCGACTTTTAGTTTCATTTAACATTCTCTAGTACCCGCTTGTCAATGTGAATTTCCCAGCATTCTCATCTATGTTGGGATTCTATGGGACTACTTTCCGTCAAATACGTCAATAATGCGGGATCCGTCGAAGCAACGGTTTCTATGAGCTGTTCCCTTTACTTCTTACTCACTTTATGTTGTCACAACAACATTTCCTTCTTTAATTCTGGATTTCTTTTAAAATGTGCATAAAACGATTTGCAGTCTTTAGTGAACTTCTGCACATGTTTCTTAAACATAAAGCTTATTATGCAGCTGAGCTACACTAAATCTACCTGCTCTCCAACTTATTTAGTTCAAAGATGAGCTAAAATCCTGCCTAAATTTTGACATAGAGTGCGCTGTGGATAAGTGTCAGTGAAAGTAACTTCCTTTAAAAATGCAATTCAATTGATGTCAACCATTATTTAAAAAACTCATCCTTTTTTTTAGTGGAAGCTGCGTCTTGGAGATAATTTTGTATGTGTTATAAAATTCAGCTCGAGCAGCGTACAAACCTTAAGCGTTAATAATTAGCCTGTCAGTGTCAATACCTCATCAATGCCCACGAAGCAATAGGTTTGACGTAGGCCCTAGTGCGTACTAGTGCGCACTGGTTTAACCCTAACGTGTTAGATATAGCACTGAACTCGCCCTGGTACTGAAAACCTGTGTTTGACATGAGTTCTAGGGCGCACTAGTTGTGCTCAGTTGCGCTGTCATTTCGCGTGCTGTCATGGACTTGTTTATCATGATAAAGGTAAATACAAATAAATTTGGTATTCAAAAGAATCGAGTTCATTCATTTTTAACAATAAACAAATAATAGAGTGAAGCTAACACATCGTTCACCAAAAGATAAATATTTTTCAATTTTAAAAACTGGCAGACTTCAGGGCAACATATTTTGCGTTCGATATAGTATCCGAGTTTTCAGGGTTTTGCAGGGTTTTTAACAGGTGTGAAAAGCATCTGACGCTTCTCAGTGCGCACTATTGGGCACTAGTGCTAAGCACGTCAAACAAACCTATTGTGACACCGAGTTCGCTGTTAAATTTGCACAGGGATGTTCGCAATAAAGTCATTCAACGCTACACACTGCATAGCGTATACCATATCATAAATATTATTACCCCAACAGTGCCAATGAAGTCAATAAAAAATTTAAAGGTCATCAATTATATTTAACTACCATCCACAGAACCACATAAAAGTGATAATCACTTTTATTTTTATGCTATTTACTCATCGTAGGCATACTCAACTAATTGCGAGAATATCTGAAACACGCAGTATGTATATTCATGCTGTAGGTATATGGTGAGTCATTAATTTGAGCATTTTTAATAACATCAGATCGCTAGCCCGCGCTGTGTTGAACGTGATCACTTTCACATTTTTTGCCTCGAAACGCGTTATCGTTTTAATTCGATTCCATTCGATTATCTTTCGATCGAGACAGAAAAAAAACTTAACCGTAACTATGCACGCTTCTGCCGTGCCATACCTATACCGTACGTCACTTATGCTTTCCTCCATGTGTTTTGTTTTCATTTCTTTCCACTGCATTCTTTATTACAATTTGATGGACATTGTTTGGGAATTCCAGTTCCATTGTCCGAATTCAATTGCTTTCAACCCACCAAACAACAGCAGGCCTCGAGAAAATAATTTAATTGGCGAAATTCAATTTTGAATGCGCAAAACAATTCTGTCAATCGCAAGCCGTGTCGTCGCTAGAGAGTGCACAAAGTGTCTTCTTTTCATTGCGGTAATTGCTGTGATTATTGCAGACCAAACAACAGAATTGCGTCTATCAACTGCATTTCCATTATTTCTACACGAAATCGCTGTTCAAGTACGATTTTCGTTGGTAAATTGCGACATGAATTGCATCACTTGACAGTCAGCAAACCAAACTCAAAATATCAAAGCGATTAGTGTTTCTTTTTCGTCTGAAGTACACTTTCGTGCGTTTGGTGAACTACTTTTCGTGCGATGAACGCCGGCTGGAGTTCATCGAATCGATTATTATTTTCTTTTTCTTTTCTAATGCGATTGAAGGACAAGACGAACAATTTTTTCAGAAATCAATTTCGTTCAACAAAACGTTGACGCATGCGATCATAACTCGGCGCCGCACCGATTTGATTGCCGCTGACCTCTGCCATTGAGTGTGTTTTCTTATTTTCGAGCTTTGACAGTGATCGGGTTTTTGAACTGTTCAGGAGTTTATTTGTGATACGATCACTGCTGCGAATTGACAGAAATGATGTATGAGAAAATGTCTGCGGGCCAAATTTACCTAACGGTATTTGAATTATGTGGGGATGTGCCACACCCATAAACATTGTATATCTGCAGCAGAAAGGTTGAAGGTGTTGGCTAGATCGAAAGGCTAATGAAATGCGCTCCTTACTTGGGTGTGTTCAGTCAAAGATTGGTGCTCGATGAATCATTAAGCTTATAATTTTTAAATGAACCAGACAACTAATTCAATTTAAATTTTGACAGCTCCAATAAAGAAACCTAAGTTGCATTAATCGCCGGTGATATGATTTAAGTTCGAATTAATGCTCCAGTGATACTCATTAGAGGTCATTTTAATATTTGTCATCAAAGCGATGAATTTTTTTATTGTTTTTACCATGTGGCCGCAGGGCAACGACACCATAATAGGTTATACGTTGTAGCGCCTTACACAGTCCGGAGGAAGGTTAAATAGATTCATTTTTGTTGTCGCCATGAACTTTGAAAAATAATGAATTCGTGTCTTTAAGATGATAACTTCTCATTAGGTCCACACATTGAATCTCTTTGTTTTGAGGTGGTTAATTTCGTTATGGATCAGTTGCTTAATGACGGATGTTGGTGCCGTCTTGGGAATGGTGTCAAATCATCAATTTGAACAGGCAGCATTAAACAAGGTTAGTTAGAAAAGTAGTATCTTAAACAACATATTGGTGCGTTATTATGTAACCATTTTTGCGCCCTCCTTATAACAAGTCCAAGATGGTTCTATTCGTCAAATATGACAGTTCGTAAGAAAGTTCAACAATTGTGTCAAACTATTTCACTGTCACACATCATTGATTTATCACGTACCTAGTTAGTATTAAAGGACATCAGTCTATTGCACCAACTTTCTGTAAGCAAAGAACTTCGTGGGTATATTCAGCAGGAGGTATAAGTTGTATCCATTATAACCTGGAATCTCCGCCTGTCCGACGGATGATTTTCGTGCTGATGTGTGATGCGCAAATGTAATGGTTGGAATCATATTCAAGTCACCAAGGATGGCAGAGCCTTCTTCGAACTTCTATGACCATTCTTAATGGTACATAAACATCGTCACAGAAATCTATCACGTAAGATTAGTGGGATGCACTATATCAAATATTCGACAGCACTGTAACTAACAACCAAAAATTTCCGTCGGCCATCTTATCACTAGCTGTCAAATGGCTATAAAAATACTGCCTATGAAGAGTTTTCGTTGTATTTCTTAAGTCTACTACCCTTCTGAAACACATTTCAGGACTAGCTGTCAAATGACTATAAAAATACTCCCTATGAAGTATTGTTGTATTTCTTTAGTCTACTACATTTCTGAAAAACATTTGAGCACTAGCTGTCAAATGACTATAAAAATATTCCCTATGAAGAGTTTTCGTTGTATTTCTTGAGTCTACTAAACATTTGAGCACTAGCTGTCAAATGACTATAAAAATACTCCCTATGCAGAGTTTTCGTTGTATTTCTTAAGTTTAATACCTTTCTGAAACACATTTCAGGACTAGCTGTCACATGACTATAAAAAATATGCCCTGTGAACAGTATACGTTATATTTTTTTGTTCTACTACACTTTTCCACACTCCACTTTGTTTTGCGCGCAACTTTATTGATACCTGATCAGCAATGATGTGGTTATCAATCAAAATATGCTATGCTCACACTTTTACTCCGACTTATCAGTCAATTTATTCTTAGCTCATAAAGTGCACTTTGACCATGATCTGAACGAGAAGTAAAAATCTAAAACTCACTCTGTTGATATGTTTCCGATAAGGAAGCAACAGTTTTGACAGTTTAGACGACTCTGCTCTGAACTAAACAAGAAAAACATCTATTAATTGCAGAGAAATAGTTTATAACTCTCTCTCTCTCTCTCTCTCTCTCTCTTATCGGGATAAAAATCACGTGTGACCAATCCAAAAGTAGCATAAGTCACGACAAATTCTCTATACAGATCCAATTTAAACGCAAGTGACTCACGTACCTCTTCTGTAATGTGCATTTTTACCATATCACCCACAGCCACACTCCTCCATCATTTCATGCTCTTTAAACTAATTCACTTGGCGTAACTGCGCAGTCACCCTTCAAGTGGCAACGTCTACAGCTAGATCCTAATCCTAATCCCATTGGTTAGAGTATACACTGCAGTAATAGGTTTAACTAATTTGTTTAAATTGTCTGTGCGCTGCATGTAATGTGTGTCTCGGGAGTTTGCTTTTTACAACTACTACTACCGGTAGTAAGTACTTCTTGACATAAGTACATGCGTTTTCGGTTTTTTTTTTTTTTGTCAAAAGAGGAACGAATAAATAAACTGTAAGCCATTCCCAATTTAAGTTAAATGAAACTTAAACTGATTGAAGATAATTCAATTAACGTCCCAGTTACACGACACAAATACTTACTGACTCGCAGTAAGATTCTATATAAATACATTTTATTCGCTTGGGCCTTTATTCATTTTCGTAGCATAAAAGTTGGGCAGAGATGGTTGTTTCTTTTTTTTGTCTTGATACTCATGATGTGCTCTGCTCATGATGTTTGCGCTTTGAGTGTTCTGCGGCATGAAAAAAGCCATACACACTTCTTGGAGTGTGGAAGTAGAGGTAGAGGTAGCGTTACAAATCATTCTGATCTTGGATTAGTTAAAATGGCATAAAGAAACTAGATTTTCCTGTAAGCAAATTGATAATTGAATTCCATTTACTGGGAAAAAAGGTCGAATCGATAGACGCTGGGGGTGCGGTCTATCTCAACAGGGAGACCTTAATGTGGAGGTATTTGAATAACTTATCAACTGCATTAGGTGTAAAATCCTAAGCTTGATTAACGGGGCTTCAAGATATTACAAGAAATGAGAATACACGAGAAAGTGAAAGGGAAATACGTTTGTTCGTACTATGAACCCATGTGATTGCAGAGCCCACATGTTCGTTGTCCTCTTTCTAAGTCTGTCAACGCAATCGGGACTGGACATTTTACTGAGGCTCAATTGCATTATTAGAAAAAAAAAGCGCGATTGACAAGAGTTATTCTCTGTTTAATTTCGCTACATTTTTGCCAAGATAGACAAAGTATTGTATTCTTTTTTGACATCAAAAGTACCGGTGAGCTCAACATCGACCTTGACAGAACAGCAAGCATTCGGCGTTGTGATACCATCCAGCTTCACAGTGATGCCAAAGCTGGACATGGTTCTATGTATCCACTAAATTTTATTAAATTTTATATATTTACGAACAAAGGCTGAATTAACTTTATTAACTGGTTCACATCCAAATGTCATTTGTCAAAATCTGATATTCTTCTCGACTATATACATCTAAATGATCAATACAATAGTTGGCGCAACAGGTCCGTAGGGACCCAAGACCTAGCTTCTCACAGCCATTCGTTTTGTGTGAGTTTCATTTTTGGAACGAATGGAAGGGATCTACAATTTTATGCCGATACCAAACGGCTAATTGAGAAACTCTAAAGACAGTTATACTCTCGGATGTTTGTCAGACGTTCGCGAGAGGTGGCGCAGTGGAAAAAAAATGATCGCGTTAGGGAATTTACAGGAACAGTCCGAAATCGGAACAGACTTTTTTTTTAAAGTACGAAACAATTATATAATCCGCTAAAAAAAATCGCACAAAATCAACAGAGCACTGAGCTCTTTTTGACGGTGCCCTGCTCTAAGCTAAGTCTGAAACCCAATGGAAAAAAAAACTGCAAATGTCACACAATAGTCTTCGGCTGCTGCGAGTGACAGATGGCTTTTATGAAATAAATACATAAATTACACCTGGGTAATTGCTTCTTCAGTGGATTCTGACATCAGGTCGAGAAGCAAAATTCTCTTCACAGAAGGACCAGTTGAGAATTCTGTCAGTCACTGGAACGGTTTCAGAAGTATTTTTTACGATTTCGTACTCTTTCTGACGCTTTTGTTTTCCACAATGGAAAACGACATACGAATACTTACAGCTAACGTATTTGTTTCCGACATCGTCAGTGTCAAATAAGAAAAAGAAAAAACCGTGTGACAGCTAAAAACGTGTAGGAAAGCAAGGCAGATTTTGTGTGACTAGTTTAAGTTAAAGGATTGCTGAAAAGCTTTCAACAAAGCTAAAAAGCAGGAAGAAAATATTGCAGACTTGAAATTAAACGTAAACGTATTTGTGAAATAATTGAAATTTTTGATGTTTTGCACGAAAATGTGCTTTGAAAAATGATCTTCCGGTTGATAAATAATAATCCACGGTATATCGTTCAAGTGTATCGAATACGATTAAGTTCAAAATCGATCATTCATGGCAGCAAAACTTATTCTCTTCTCTGTTCATCCTCGCTTTTTTGCTGCTGTTTATGTCAGCTGTCACTGTCAGTGTATCAGTAGCGAATTGTTGATATTTACACCGATATATGACTAGGCCAGACAAACGAAAAACATTAAATATGGATATTCAAGGTCGCGAATTGTTTGCATTTCTGATGACACACAAAGTACATCATACAATATAGTGCACAAGTATTCTTTGTTCAGCACTGAAACATTTCAATATGAACAAACAAAAAATCCAAAATCCATCTTTATTACGTGTTAATTCCGTGTTCCGTGCAAATCAAATCAAAGTGTGCATATACAAATTTAATTAATCTAATCACTTAAAATTCCATTAACGCTATCGACTGCCTATAAGTTTTATGTGAATTACTTTTCCTTTTTCGACGCAGTCAACTAAAACGTACCAGTATATACGCTCATTCGTGTGGCAACGCTGAATGAATGCGCGCGAGTTCTGTTTCTGGACAAGTAGTTGACCTTCAACTCGTTATAATCGAGAGGGGATGCGCATGGGACTTGATTAGACGAGAGAATTTTCATCACGGCTCTGTTCCTTAACTGACGACACGACCCGACGTACATTTTCCCCGCTAAACAATAATGATCACTGCTTTTAATGTAAAACGAAGATTTTATTACGTGCCTCAGAAATGCTAATTACTATTTGAATAGCTAAATTAGATGGAGGGGGATGGTGTTTTGTATATTAGCATTTTAATTACTAGCACACTCTTGGGAAATCCCTCCGAAAGCTGTCTCTATAAACAACAATGGCCGGGTACCACTGCCCGCTAGACGTCTACCACAAAATATCCCAGGTGAAGGAACGCCCGCGCTAGAACGATAGCGCCAGCGCCAAAACGACATTTGACACTCTTTTTCGCATAATTATTTCAACACTACAATTAAAGAAATGGTACAATATGTTGAAAACAATATCAGATATTTTAATTACGTAAAATCACAATAACACTTGCTCAGTTTCGAATTTTTTTTACTTGGTAAACTTTTGAGAGATTTCCATTGACAAGTGCTTTTTGTTTTTTGTTTTTCTCTCAATGCAGCGGGTAGTTTAGCGCTAGATTGAGGAATTTCCCTTAAAGGGATATTTCACAAAAAGTGCGAGACATCTAGCGCAAATGGTGGAATATCAATTTTTAAATATGGAGTTTTTCATGCCGCTGGTCATCTAGCGGGCAGTGGAACGCGGCCATTGTGTTAAAGGGGTTCGATTGTCAGTGTCAATTTTACCGATTGGAATGTTATTTTAGCGAGGTTTGGATTTTAAAATGCAATGAACCCTATAAATGTAAAGTCTGAAATTAACTTCGTATTAATGAACGAAAAACCCAACAACCGGCTTGTTAGAATTTACGTCAAAAATGTATACCATATACAATACACGTTTCACAGGTAAATTGCTCAAATTTGTTTAATATCACTGACGTACATAAGTGACTTATAAGCGATCGAACGGGAGCTTAAGATTTAATTCCTCGCCAATATAGACACATTTCACAAATTTCCCCCCGATGACATTAGACATGCAAACGAGTGATACTTATGCAAACATTTTTCTATCAACTGTGTTTGTATTTATTTTGTTTATTCTTGAACGCTTTTTTAATAAAAAAAAGTTCTCGCTTAATGGAAGTATTGGCTTTCTGACTCATTGAACCGGTGATAACTGGTCGCTGGGTTCTCTTCTCCATCTCATAGGTGAAATAAATTTAAATGTTTGTTTTTAAGAAAAAAAGCGCAGGGTATTCCTAAGAATCAGAATTTCCGGTTTCGATTGTTATTAACATTTCACGAAAGCAATAAATATAATAAAAGTGATGCCTGCAGTGAAAACAAGTTTGGATCAAGGTTATGTGACGGGTGAGGGTGGCTTGATAGTTCGCAAAATTAAATGCAAATCTATGACACATTTGTAGATATAATTTGCGGCAATGACCTTAGATAATGCTGGTATTTTGCAAGAGAATTGTCTATAAAGTGGCTCTGCAGGGAAGAATGAGAGCGGCTAAGAGGGAACAACAACTACTTCTCAGTATCAAAAGGTGAAAAACAATAACACGGCGAAATGCCACGCGAAGAGACTACCTTATGGATGGATACCTAATTAAAAAAGAGAAACTGTCAAAAAAACTTTGAAACGCCGATGACAGTTCTTAAGATAAATGCTGTCTGTGGAATAAACAAATAGGAAGATTTTTACTGGTTGTTATATAGGTTGATCACGTGAACGATTGACGTTTATAATCACAGATTTCTCGACTGAGTACAAAGTTGACATTTCGATTGTCTAATCGACTTAACACGAATAGACTTAGAGAACAGGGAACGGATTTATTGAAGTTTTCTGAGTAACCGCAAAATATGACACATTTTTTGTACTGCGAATTTATGTACGGTCAGTGCGGGTGGAAAAAAATAGAACACAATCGAGTTTTCTCTGTCACCCCACTTCTGTTTGTCAAACTGCCAAAAGTGTAACTTAAGCAGCACATATCCACCCATTTGTCAGCATAAATCAAATGTGACAAATGTAAATATGTAGAAATCACAGAATGCTGCAACTTTAACATCAGTGCTCTATTTTGTGAGTGAGAAACTATTAGGCAACAAAGTTTTCATGTTGCCTCATTGCCAAAGTAAGAGATTTTAAATTCTTTCAATTTATACGTGTTGCGTGACGATTGGTATTTTAATCAAAGCGGTTTTGTAAATTACTTGCTGCTAGTATCAATGAAAAAAGGTGCGCCAGTAAATTGGCTTTTTTTTGGCCGTGAAAATGTTCTTTTGCTTTTTTTGACCAATTAAACCTAACGGTTGAACTAAATCTTGGTCTTAAAATGTTGCTTATGAATTATTAAGTTAGTTTATCAATAAAAAATAAACGAATTATCTTTAAATTTTGGAGAAAAATAATTTATTTCTTTAAAAATAATTTAGTTATTTTTCAGTACGAAAAACTTTCCTATCTATTCCACTGGAATATATCATTTCTTTCCATCTGTCAAGAACTGTTTTACTGATACGATTCAATCAGTGGTGAATGATTTTTTACATTTTTTTTCGTAGGGAAAAATTAATAAATGATTTCTTTTAGAAAATTTGAAGATGATTGCTTCAGTTTTATTTTATAAACGAACTTTAAAGTTCATAAACACGACGATCTGCGCTGTGTGTCCTGTTCTAGGCAGTTATAAGATCTGCAAGAAAACACAAGAAGGATGAAAGTTAATTTCTACTGAATCCGAAGTGACAGTCAATTTTTCTGATACTTTTTTTCGCTCTGACCGTCTAAGGCCCTAGTTTAACCCAAACGTAAAACGAAACCGTAAAAATTTTCCTTGACTTCTTTTGACAACTTAAACCTAACGGTTGAACTCAATCTTGGACTTTAAATGTTGCTTATGAATAATTATAAAGTTAGTTTATCAAAAAAAAAAAAAAAATACCTTTAAATTTTCTAGAAAAATAATTTATTAATTTTTCAGTACAGGAAACTTTTTCCGACCTACCTCTCAGTCAATTCCACAACAAAAAAACCAAATCATTCCACTGAAATATTTCATTTCTGTACTGTTCAATCTGTCAGGAGTTTTTTTTTCCGATGGAATCCAATTTGGTTGTGTGGTTGTTTTCGTAGGGAAAATTTTATCTGACAGAATTTTTGGTATTCACACTGTTCCAACTTTTTCGGTTGCATTTTACGTATGGCTATAGTTGCGGCCTAAGCAAGATGACGTTTTTGTAACTATTCCAAAGCATTCCGATGGTTTGTGCCAATAACTATTGCAATTCCCGCTGCGCTGAGTACAAAACTACGTCTTGCTTACCAACATCAGCTATGGTCATAATTCTGTACGTAAATCGCTTCAACATTTGCAGGCTAGTTTACTGTAAATATTAACCAATGACCGTCCAAATACAATCCTACTAATGAGGGTAATAATAATTAATTATAATTAGTTGGCGCCAGAGGTCCGAGGGACCCAAGGCCTAGCTTCTCACAACCATTTGTTTTGTGTGAGTTTCATTTTTGGAAGGGATCTACAATTTTATGCCGATTCTCAACGGCTAATTGAGAAGCTCTTCCAAGACAGTTATACTCTCGGATGTTCGTCAGACGACGTTCGCGAGAGGTGGCGCAGTGGAAAAAACCCTATGTTGGAATTTGGGTTTTTGCGGGATTCGAACCTGGGACCCCTCCAACACACTAACCACTAAGCCACTGCGCCTACTAATGAGGGTATAACCTTTCTAAATTTTGCTGATCCTATTTATCATAAAATTAAAAGCTAAATCACATTAAACAAGCAAAAATATTACTCTCAACGATTTCAAAATCCATTCTCAAAGTTCATTAAACGCGTTCAGTGAATTACCCCACAATCCGCAAAAAGTTTTACTCCAAAGTACCTAACTAGGTGTACGTATACCGTCTGCCGGCTGCTGTCTTGCAGCCTTCAGTCATTTTCAAGTGAAAAATAAAAAAAGAAAACCGAAAAATCAATCCGTTGTGCATTCCACGATTGAACATTGAACTATTTGTGTTCCATGTTTTCGCTCTGCCAAACCGCCATTGCAGAGGAGAATGGCAACCAATTATTATTGGGCTCCGTCTGTGGTGCTGGTTGGTATTTTAAGTTCGTGCTGTATCTACGTACAATCTGGGAACTAGACGTAAATTCGACGGTTTTCCCTCTATTTAAACCCCAAAAGTGTATTTTTCTATTTATATTTAGCTGCTGGTGGGTGTTTACGTTAACGTCAAGTTGGAGGGCCGTTCAACTTGTTTACACAATAACTCGCAACAACAACAACAACAATTGCATTAGCTGCCGCTAAATCGAATTACAAATTTTAAACAAAATTGCGAAATCAGATTTCTAAATGCTCCGTTCCTTAAGTGTCAGGCATATATTCGACATTCCGCATGATGTGTCAGTTGGCTCGTTGTTTAAATCGGAGGAATTCGTTTCGTATGAGAACATTTATAATACACACACACCCCACAGTGCAATTTTTTCTTCAGTTATGTGTAGACTACATAATGGGCACGGGAACGTTATTGTTTATATGCTGGGCGGCGCGCTGGTTTTGTGTGTCGGAAAACGATTGCATTTTCTGCAGCAGCGATTGTAGGTTAGTGGTTTAGCTGGTGGTTAACTCTTGATGGTTCTCTGTTTTTCTCTCCCTCTTTCTGTGTTCTTTGGGAGCGCTTATGGTAGGCAACCGTGCGCACTCAATTGAAACGATTTATTAATATGATTTGGTGTCAATGCAAGGTGACCCCCATCAGCGTGCTAGTTTTGTGAGGTTCTATCTCAAAGTACAGGGCCCATGCACTTTGGTAAATTGATTTCTCAACTGATTCGATTTGAGTTCATAGTTTAGATATTATCATGTCATGGTGTGTACGAAGTTCATGGATTTAATTGTTTAATTGGTAAACAATAGCTTTGGTGGCGAATGCTTGAACTGATCACAAGATGTTGGTATTTCGCTTGTGTGTTTCGTTTGGGTTTGGATGTATTAATTGGGTATTTACATGTGTGTAACAGTGGCTTTGCAATTAAAATTTGTAATCTTCACCTTCATTTATTTGTACATACTAGGTAGGTTGGTGGTTATGGTGAGTGTCAACTATCTGTCACCCAAGGGCGCGAGGCTACTATTGGGGCGCTCTGATTTCTAGTTAAGTATAAGTCTGACAGCTGGCTGACTTAATGTACATATTTTATTACGCCAGATTCGTCACGTGAATAGTTTTTTCAGTTGACGTTTATGGAGGGATAGTCGACAAATCTAGTCAAGAAAATCCTGCCTGCATACTCAGTTGACATTTAGAAGTTTAAAAATTGAAATCAAAACAGCGAGAAACACGAAAACAAAGAATAATTCAAGTTGACTAGTCAATGCGTTCGTATACTTAGTCTAGACGAATCTAGTTGACGTTTAACATGAACTAGATATTCGAACCCAATCTTTTACTAACTTCATCAATGTCCTCATCAATGTCCTCATCAATGTCCTCATTGATGAAGTTAGTAAAAGATTGGGTAAAAAATGATGCCAAAGTGTCGAAATTTTGTCAATGAAAGTTTTAAGGCGATGAGTTTTTTTGTTTGGTCGAGACAGTAACAGTAACAGACAGAGAGAGACAGTAACCTACTATATAGTGGAGAATGCTTCGGTTTTTTTTTTTTAAATTTCTCTCTTTAACGCCTTAAAAGTGTCCTAAGGTGCACATAAATGTATTACTTATAAAGATTGTTAGTCCAGTCAAAGGGTTTAGAATATGCGTTGTCTGTGTTTCAGGGAGCATTGTACGTTCATTTGAATTTTATTTTATTATTTAGTTACTATTTGCAGAAACAAACCGTGAAAAACAGCAGCAAATTTAAAGTTCAAAACAAAACATTGCCGGATTTGACATTTAATCTCATGTGTGGCATTTTCCATTGGGTGGTCAGAAAAAAGATTTCCTGCTTTTGAAATCAGCTGGCTGTCAGATTTCATATTCCATTGGCCGCAATGTCAGAGTCAGGGCAGATCTCAATTTCTGAGCGAGATTTACACCTTCTTACACTAAACATTTGTCATTTGTCAAACTGTATTACTTACGTTTTAAGACGACAAGTCTTTGAATAATAAAGGAAAAATAACATTTGGATATCAACATAAATTGAATGGATTTTTATAAACACAAATTACAACTTAAGAACAGCTGACGTTTAAAACAAGGACCACCCCAAAAGCAAAGTAAGAAAAATCTCGTTTAATGTTCAATTGGGCACGAAAAATCTGGTGGCGTTCAACTCTAGTCTTAAATTGATTGTAAAATTTCGCTAAGTGGACGAGTTCAGTCAGATTCTTACCTTTATTTTCAATTGTTTTATTGAGAGTTTTTATTTTATTAATCTACTGGAATTATTTAATTTGAAAAACTGTAAAATGTATGTGTACTAACACATTTTTCAATTTTGATGGATTTTAAGGCCTGTCAACCAATGACTTACGAACACTGGACCTGTACCTAAAGAATGAGAACACGTTAGCGCCTAGTTGAATAAATAAGAAATCACTAATTCCCTGCAAAGACAATTCACAATTGGTAGGACCGTAGAGGAAATCAGAATATATCTTTGAGGAATAGGTCCAAGCGCCGAGCCTTGGGGCATAACGCATACTCTTAACTAATGGAAAACTTTTTTAATTTAAATGTTGTACAAATAAAACATTAAATGCTTGCCCGGATAAAATGGATTATGACCAATCAACTTGAAAAAAGAAAAAAACGGGAGTAAATGACATGTGCGATAAACCTTTGAACCACAGAGTGCAAACACCTTTTCGACTTCGAGGAGAACCATAGTTGGGCGTCTTATTGCGAAATCAAATTCAATATGAATAGTTATTAAGATCAAACTGTACAGCGGTTGCGAAGTGTTTACAAATATTTATTTAATAGCATTTGAGCTCAGTATATTGTTATTGGCATATAACTGTAGGGGAGACCATCAATTTCAACAGATTTTGAAATTAGAAGGGGTCTTTTCGTTCCACAGGCAAAAAACCTGAATATCATTTATATCTTTTTGATCAATTTGCACTCAGTGTTCATTTAGTTCCGTGTCGATGAGAACACAACTTCTAAATTACTTCCAGCTGTTAACCCCAAGAAGGATCTAATCACAGGTAACCTTCAGCAACCGGTTACTGTCTGACAGTAGGAAGTAAAAGCGCCAGAGCACAGTACAATGACAGCACAGTTAATTGCAAACTTCACTAATTGCGTTCGTTCCCAAATTGTGTGCGCACTTCATTTCACAACCTATTCAAACGCTTGAGCAGCACTTAACACAATCAGGTTATGGGTTCAACTGCGAACATATTTCTGAGTATTGACATTGCCCTTGGATAATCCGAACAACTGATGCTCGAATCGAAGCTTGGATTACCTAATAATCCAAGCAACTGAATTTCACTTTTACTCGTATGCTCGCCATGATGTGTGGTCCCACAATGGCGGAAGGCTCCGCAGCAAAGTGGCTTAAGTAGGTATGTAGATTGTTGATATTTGTTTTCCCATAATATCAATGGCTGCGAGTCCATTGACACATGTTGTGCTAATTGAATTGATTCGAAACAAATTGTGTTTCGAAATGTCTAACGCGATTATGCGTAAGTACAACCGAGACGACATAAATAGACTTGGGGCTGCGGTCGGCTTAAACAAAAGTAAAAGTTTGTATCGTCGGATTACCTGTGCCGGCGGAGCATTCACCTGCAGCATGTGTTCACTGTTTTCCCTCTGGAATATAACGCCAGGAAAGGCGCAACAATATGTACTCACACTCCGAGTTATTGTTTTGCGCCGCGTGTGTAACATGAAACACATTTAAGTTGTTTGCTGGTGCACTCCAAGCCAACAAACTTGTCCGATGCAACTTATTGTTATGATTATGACAGATGTAGCGATGACGAAGTTGGTTGACGCAAAGAGCTGCGCAAATAAACGAATTATTGACTACGCCATTGTGATAAATGCAAACTATACCATTCATCGCTGAATGTTTATTCATATGTTTGCGGGGACCATGCGATGGTGCGCGGTAGATAACAATGAAGGGAACATAGCATCTTGGGTATGGTGTTCGGAGTAAGTGACCTACCCAGACCAGACTAGACATCAGTGTCAGGAAGTAATCTGTTTTGCAGTTGTTTGGCTTCGAGAGGGAAAACAGCTTTCGCAGTGTTTGAGTGAATATACGTTTTTTGCAATTGAATGGCGTGCAAGGAAGTCGTGGCCCCGTTTAAGACTTAACGATGTATGAATTTGAATTGACCGGAAGTTTGAAGCAGGATGTAAGCGTTGATGTCGTTTCCTTGCGGAGTTTCATGTAGCAACTGTTCAGTGGAAGTGTCATGCAGATAGTGTGACTCGTTACTCGTTACTTTGAAAAGGTAAGAGAAGGCTTGATTCGGTTCCTTTTCGAGTTAAAAAGCAGCGAACTTTTGATTAAGCTACAAATGGGCGAACGCTAGTGAACAAATATTTCCCAAGATTGGCTTTTATTGATTGCAAAGATGTATGAGAGGTCAAAGACGGTGTATGAAAAGATGTTCAACTCGGGCGGGCTTTTGCTTGATTTTGAGATTTAAATAGCTATTTACTAACCGCAGTAATCCGTCCGGCTATAACCAATAAACTTCATGAGAATAAGCGTGGTGCTTCACACAAAATGAAATAAAATTCTTGAGTTAGCGTGGCTCTTAGCTACACTTGAGCGCGCCACTTATGCGACGCCTTGTACTATTGAGTTGACTCTTGGGGTTAGAATCGAGCACCGAGTATCAGATTTTTCAATGTTGGATATCTCTCTTTATTGACAGCATAGAAGTTGGTTGTACCTTTGTTCTTATCTCAAGTTCTTTGGATATCCGCATTCTTACCTTGACTAGAAAAAAGTTTAGTCCGTGACATAGTTGGCCGTTTGATAGCAAGATTGTTTGTTATATCTCTTCATTTATATGTATAGTAAATTTGTTTTTCTGTTTGTGGATTTAGTAATGTTTAACGTTAAAACTGCTCACCCACTCCGTGTGGATATTGCAGTTATAATATACGGCTTATTGGGCCAGTATTTAGTTCTTATTTCATTGCAATCGTTCAATTGATTCAGAAGAACATCATCCGAAATGTTGACAATATAGTACATTTTTTTTTATATTAATACTGCTCATCTTTAATTGTACCAAATTACACGCATCCCTAACACAAGTTAAATGTGGTTTTTACCTTTAATACTTTTCAATAAAACTACACCCGTTTTTAAGTTCACCTGAGCTGGATCGTCTTTTCTTTTTTACTTTACTACGTCGCATTCTTTACATATCTAAAAATGAAACCGCATGAACTGATTGCATTCCTTTTTGATATATTGTTGGAGAGAACAAGCGATTTATTGGCAAAGATTGGAACTATAGCTCTTTCGAACTACACAACTAACTCATCATTCGATCCCTTCAAGTGATTGTTTAAACAAATTAAGTCTGACCGTCAATTCTTCATAAAGACACGAGTCGATGTTGGAAGCCTGCGGCGACCATGTTGTTTTTGTTTTGTTGTAGAGAGTTTTTTTTTTAAGTCACTGTGCACATTCAAAAATATAGTCTTAAGTCGAATAGGTTGGTCTGGACTAGATGTAACCTGAACGACAAATCCAGATTGGACAGGAACGCCACTTTTCCAACAGCCACATACCTATGCGAACTGACAACTTAGTAATCAGTCCTGAATTGCTTGACTAGATTCGTCGGCTACCCCTCCATAAACGTCAACTGAAGCAGCTCCTCATATGACTGACCTCAATCAAAACTGAGATACATCGTGTCAGACAGCTGTCATTTTTACTAAACTAGATACTTGAACATCCCCACTGAACAAACAAAATTTCATTCACTTATTAGTTTCCCTTTTGACAAAACAAAATATTGAACCTTTTTTGTTCCAATTTCCCACGAAAAAAAAAAAACACCTGGCAACCCCCTATAAGGTTCGAATGAGTGCATCACTCTACTAATTCACCTGGTACCTATAATTACTCCACTTCCGTTCCAGTTTATTTTACCCCAAATAAATTAATTCAGTCCTAAGGCAATAAACAAAAAAGCACACTAATTATGGTTGCATAGTGTGTTTACTATTTATAAAAAAAAAATCATAATCAAAGCGTAATTATCTCCCAGTCTCCCCTGCAAAGCGTAATTCTTTTTCAAGTTCATACACCGCGCGCACACTGTTCAAAGTTGATTCGATCAATTCGACTCCATAAAAAAAACTTGAAGAAAAACGATTTCAATTACAAAATAAAGAAGCAAGAACTCAATACAGAGAATCAAATTATACAAAAGAACGAACAGAACCGCGCACAATTTACCTAGTAATTGTCAGGGATTTTTGCAATGAATTGGAGCACAATTGAAGCAGCATCGCTTTACACAAGTTATTGTGTGTATACCTAGTCTTATTTTTCATAGTCTACCCGCATTCAATTAGTCACTTTGATTGTCCCACTTGTGTTCGAAAATTAAACCGCAAACAAATTGTGTTATTATCGAACGAAGCGAATTATGACGTTTCACTGTTCAGAACATCACTTTGCCAAATGGGTGAGTTCAATGAAATGAAAACTTCAGCTATTAGCGGATATGTGTAGTTAATTGCGCGAAATGTGCTATAAACGAGCACGATGTGCATAAAAACATAAACAAGAAAGACGTCGTCGTTGCATGCAATATGGTTCCGGTTCCGTAAAGAGTAGGTATTATGCCGTTATTACATTGACTAGGCGATTGCGGTGAGTAGTGAAATTGCCGTCTATTTTTTTTTTTATTGATTTTGATATGTTTCCCTTTGTTGGTGTGTGTTAGCTGCAAGCCTCTTATGTGGCAGAGTTGCTGTGTTGTAACATAATTGTGTGTTTATATTACGCTTTGCCATTTTATTGGGTTTTTTTATAGCACATTTCGTTTTTTTCTTTCAGGGAAACCATTTGAATGGCGGTAGATGGACAATGAGTTAAATTGAAAATTGTAAGTTTATTTAAATGTATCTTCTGGCGCATGAAACTCTTTTGAAACAGCAGACGATTTGAATATAGATTTTGGATTTTTTTTCCTAAAAGAGGCAGTTAGGTAACAATGGTCAGTGGCTTTGATTGCAACAAATTTGTTTATCTGTGGGTTTTATATAGAACAACTGGTTCACTGGTTCACTTATTTCAGCTGATTCATGATGTTTGTTAATTCAATCTGAACCGAGTTTGTGAACGGAATCACGCATTGAAGTTTTTGAAGGTTAAATGATTAAGCGATTTGGAAATAAATATGAAAGAAATGTTAACAAACTGACTTTATTTTACGTGTTTCTTTCTCCATTTTTATTAGGATTTCACAATGACAGCGCGGTACACCTCGACCGTGCTGTCATTCTAGAATATTATCCAAAATGTCAATCCATAATGACAGTGTACAGCTTTATGTACCGCACTCTCATTCTGGAATAGATTTGGAAGTTATTTGAGTCTGGATTCCCCAAGGGTTTGATTTACAATGAACATGACAAAATGTCAAATTCTCCTTCAATTCTGTAAGGGTGAGAATTCATTTTTGTTGACAGATGTTGTGTTCACTATTGACCAAATTAATTCGCTGTGCTTTTTGAGGTTACAAGCTATAGCTGAGCAAAAGAAATAGAACGATTTGCAAAAAAGTAGCAAAATCAATGTAAAACTACATTCAGCTCTTTTGACTGATGAAATGTCATCCTGACAGCACTGCACATTGGAACTTAAAGCATTGCTAATAATAATTTTTAATCTTCACGCTAATTTTGTAGGCCACAATGCGTAATTCGGTATGCAGTATTTCGCCATGTTTACCAATAAACATTTTTGGTTTCGACTCAAAATTTTAGTAGTGGCTATATTTTTCGTACAAAATATCGCAATTATCAGCTTCCGTAAATTTAAAGTCGAGACTAAAATTTGTTATTAGTACGGCGAATTGTGTATAAGACTTATTTTATAACAGCTACGTAGACTTCAAGAGGTCGTGTGCTTATTTCTTTCTTCTTGTAAAGAAATTAATCTTTCTTTCTTCTCCTGTCATACAATTAATTACTATTTTCCTCAAAAACTCGTCATTTTAGACCGCTTATTAGATGGCGCTACAATTCGTGAGATATCTGTTCCATGTTGAAACGCTAACAGTGTTGAATTTCAATTTCAAAAATCACAAATGTCAAACATTATCCTGTGCAGTGACAGTTGAAAAACACAAACACTAAAAAATAAGAATGTACAGCTTAGGGTTTGCCTTGTGCTGAATGACGTGCTGAATTTCATAAAATTTCGTGCATTGGTCGCAATGACAGATAAGCACACAAGATCTCTTGTGTCAAGTTGACATTTTATTAAACCCAGGATATATTCAATACTTTTTTATGAATCTTAGAATCTCTGGTGGAAATTCATTTCAGTGTTTTTGTGAGAGCAGGCCATCCTTGGTGAAGGAGTTTTCTTGTCTTTCATGCAGGGAAGGCATTCGGTGACAATTATTTTGTGTAAGTTGTATCCTATAGCCTTTTGATTGCAATCAATATCAGGCTTAGAGTTGCGTTCGCTTTAGACTTTCCTATTTTTATGTTTTCAGATAGGATATCCCACAGGGGTGTCAGCTTAATAGCAAGTTCAAATTTAGGTTACCTGCTGTCCAGCAACGCAGTACCTACTGTGTGTTGGTTTGATGCTCATTAAACCGAAAGGTACTACATATATACTTTTCATTTATGTACTAGAATATAGAGTTAATTAATACAAGCGCTTGAAGCTGTCATTGCTGGTAGTTTTATAGCTTTGATGGTTTGTGCTGCCTTCTCAGCTGCCTATATCTTAGCTTCGAAAACACTACAGTCAGTTGAAATGGTTGATACTTAGACGATAGGAACTGCCATTGGAATCATTTCACAATTAATCGTTTGCATGTTTTGATAACCTATAAAAGTGTCACCTTGTTGAAGTGTTACACCAACCAACTGTCATTTCTGTTGTTCGACAGTTGTATGTTCTTGTCAGTGGTCAGTCTATTGGACAGTATCACACCTGATACGTCCATCAAAAAATACAAAATGTAGCCCTTATTATTTAACTTTTAGCCTACTTACATAAATTCTAGATAAAAAACTGAAAATAATTGGTCCCACTTATACAGACTCTTACCTAGATTGCGTGTTCAAGTGTCAACGCAACAATTGCTACCATCCACATACGGTCATTGCTAGACCACGGTTTTCTCTCGCAGAGATCTCTTATCTCCCTGAACTAGGTTGGTTGCTAAAATCTTTTTTTATTTCAACAAAATTAGCTAAAAAAAGGTAAAACAACTCGCTGCAAAATAATAGCTTCGCTCAGGTCTAGGTCAGCTGCTGTTTCATGGAAATCCACCACAACCATTAACTTTTAAGTTAATTAGTGTGTATCTCTAGACAAAACGAACTTTAACAAGAGCTCATCATTAAAACTCCCATAAAAGCCGCTCTGCTGGCTCCAATTACCAGCCTCATCTATCCGCACTCGGAGACCTAACTAATTTCCAAAAACTTCCCGGGGAAATTCCTCGCCCAGATTTATTGCCATTTTAGAAGAAATTCGGCTTCTTCGTGGTACCCTTAAACAGATTAAATTTGTGTCCCCTTCCATCAGTCAAATACAAAGTGTGACTTTTGTGTAACCCTCACCTATACACAACACACACTCGTTGTTTATTTTTGTCTTGCAATACACGGTCAAAACAGCGAACGATACATGTAGTTTGTGTGTTCAACCGTTTCGCCGCATGTCGAATGTGATCATAACGTAATGACAAACGGCAAATGGCGACAACGACGATGGGCGAAGCGTATTGCTTATGCTGCTGCTGCTGCTGCAACAACCATTTTGCATGCCACATAATGACACGGTTCCGCTTTTGCGAAACAACTTTGCTATGCATGCCATCGCACACCACGCAGCGCAGCATAACGACAATCGTTTTGCAAAGTACGGTCACGTTTACGTTTTAAGTCGTTATTCGCCGTTCACTGCGCTGCTGTGTACGAGTGGCTTTTGTCTTACGGCAAATGGCGTAGAACCTTACTACCTCTGTAAACAGTCAAACAGTCAGAATGTATCCATAGCCATCGCAGAGTATCGCGGGACTATCCACCGTCTGTGGCTCTGCCGCTCACTTTTCCTTGTGACTTGCGGTGTGGCAATTGTTTTTGGCCACTCTAATGCCCTCGCTGCATTTCCACTGACAGCTAAATGATTTATGGTGAATGGAATTCCATTGTTAGGTGAGGTGTCACCTCTTGTTGGTGCTTATGGCTATGGCTATGGTTTCTGGTGGTCATTCGATTTGGGGTTTTGCGCCTATAAACAAAGGCAAATGGTTTGGCCATTTGTGAATTCATTTCGATATCAGAGTGATGTTTTGCGTCCGTAATGGGCCGGCGGTAATGGTTAAAATAGACGTAATTACTCGTACGAAGGTGCGAGATGGGAATGTGTTCACATGTTGATGTGTGACTGTGGCTGACCGAAATTAATATTGCTAATTGGGGGTTTTGGGGGCACAAAATGGTTGCCCGCATTAAAAACGAATTAAGTGAACTCAATGCGGGGCTTTTACGATAAAGATATCGATGCCGGGCGATACTCTCGTTCAGCATGAAAAGGGCAAGCACAACATTGGTGTCGAGGGAATTAATATTCTCGATGGACGACACGATTTTATTGACAAATTTCCTGATGACACTGATTAGAATTCTATTTTAAGATCGAAGGTAATGGCCTTCGGGTTCTTGTCGTGATGGGCGATTAGGAAAGCGCTAAAAGGTTATATGTGGTAGTTGGTGTTCATGTCGCATTTGTTTTGTGATTGAGTCAGAATTGTTTGAATTATTGTATCGAATCTACGAGTGGTGGTTTGAAGGTTTCCTTTCTAACACTTATTTCTATAGTTCCAAGCAAGTGTCACGTTATTGGTGTTTCAATTCCACAGGAATACTCTCTGACTGGCTTTTTTTAACATTGAAGCTTCATTAACGTCCACACGGATCAGCGCTCAGTAGACCTGAAAACGCCACTATTATCAACTGCTAATAGGAATGCTCTCAAAATTGCCTAAGTTATTGTCGAAGTAAGAATAGGAGTTTTACAAATTAAGGTGTCTGCATTTAGAGGCAAACCTTAAAGTGGTATTCTACCACTCTTTCGCTAAGTTCACCTGCGGTTATTACAATCAATGCGGTAGCATATATGCAATTCCGGCGAACTGTTACAGGGGACGTTTTGTCAACCATTGGTACCAACTTAACAAACTGGGAACTTGGAGTTGATCCGCAAAAGACAGAGTTGTAGGTTCCTTTTACCATTGTCAAGGATCTGGGAGCTGTTCCTTTACCTTTCGCAGAATGTAAAAACTCCTATAATCCCCCCACAAGGTTAATTCTGAATAAAAAACAATGAAAACTGTTTTTTTTTTTCATAGATGGCAATACTAAACGCGCAAAAACAGCTTTAAAAGTAGGACCATAGGAAAAACGCACCCGAAAAAGGAGGCACGCTAGAGACGTATTTTTCTGAAAGACATTCATTTAGAAAAAATATTTCAGTAAAAAGCCCAACCCCCGAGTTAAATCTACACAAGCTCAAATATCAATTTTGGTTGAAATCTTTAGAGCCGTTTCCAAAGAAATCAAACTGGTTTAAAACCGATATACTTATAGGAAGAACCGTTAATAAAAGGGCTAGCGGGCGAACAAAAAAGTGGCCCTTACTGTAGGCCCACAAACCCCAAGGCCCAAGTTTGATATTTTGAACAAATAGATACAACATCTTCCTCTTACTATACGTATACGAGAAAGTTGAATATATTTTCTACACTATAGATGGCGCGCCTCTGATATAAACTCCACTACGTTGTGCAACATCTGCATAACTTCTTCTGCTCTGTGGGTCAATGACTTTCCGAACCTTGCCATGCCCATCTCAATACTTCAGATCAG
Source organism: Cheilosia grossa (assembly GCA_963082955.1). NCBI lineage: Eukaryota > Metazoa > Arthropoda > Insecta > Diptera > Syrphidae > Cheilosia > Cheilosia grossa. Next base: position 13,685,148 of record OY720144.1, on the reverse strand, counting down.
ACCGATTACATCCAATCGATGTTATCATCATTGTTTCAGCCATTCCGTGCTTAGTTCCCTTTCTATTGGCGTTTCGCTTTTCAAGAACATCTGCAATAGTATATCAAAGACGCCAACGCCAAGGTGAAACCGAATGTGGAACGTGTTTCACTTGGGAAAATGCATCTAATCGTGTTGCTATCTTTTTACAGCGACCCCATCAGCACCACTCGCCAGTTCACGATGCACTCAAACAAAAGCCGCCCATCAATGCAAACCAAATGCGAATCAAATGCAAAACGAGCCGGTCTGTTGTCTGCTTTATTAGCTTTCGTCGTACACACTATAAATGGCATCTGAGTTATATAATAAGCTAGTTGGTGTGGCTATGCGATATTTATGCTAATCAGCTATGCCCGTGGAATTAATCGCCGCTCAGCGTGATGTTTTCCATCTTCTGCACACGAATAAAAGGAGAACGACAAATCAATGCTTTTGTAATTTGTTAAAGAAAGCGTATACATAGCTACAACTCGGTCGGACAGCGGAGAGCATCTTTAATCCAAAATAGATGTGTCTCTTGGGGAATCCGTTTGTACATATTGTTTACAGCATTTCACCGCAGCTATTTATGCATATGAGGTTGTCGCTTGTTTGTCATGCCTGAAACTAGTTTGTTAGACAATAGGCTACGCCAAAGTGGAACGTGTCACCTCGCCATGTCTATTGGTGGCCAACTGGGTGACGGAATGCGTTGAGAAGCACTTTGCATTCATGGATTCATGTTTGCTGTGCGGACACTTCAAGATTAGTTCCGCAGAATTAACGACAGCAGCGAGACAACAGCAAGACAACTTTTACTCCCTAATGTGATGTATGAGTTGGATATTTGTTATAAATGGTTCCGGGGTGGCAGTTCTCGGCCAATTCAATAGGGTTTAAAGAATTTACATTTTCTTTATCTATTTCTGTCGGTCGAGTTTTAAAGTGAATGGGCAGGTAATCTGCGGAGCTAATTGGTAATTGGAGTTGGCGCGTGTTTGATAACTAAAGAATTCTGAGATTGAAATCGATTGAACAAATGGGAGGGCGACCATGTTGGTTGGGCCGGATTGAATTGCTAAATGTTGAAGTAGGTGCCACGCAAGCAGTGTTCCCATATTTTGAAGTCTATTTTCCCCTTTTTTATGTTCTCGATTACGTAGAAAGAGAAAGACATTTGTATTCGCACTGAATTTCGAACTCGAGATGTTAATCAATTCTGACAGTACGACGATAGAGGAACTCAAAAAAGTGGGTCGCAAAATTCCATCCGTCTATCCGTCTGTCTGTCTGTCTGTCTGTCCGTATGCTCCCGAGGTCTACAGTTTAAACGGTTGCCCGGATTTTATTTCAAACTTCGGATTTTGAGTGGGCTTACAGATCGGGGCCGTTTTTCTTTGCAAAGTAAACTCAATATTAAAGGTACTTCCCATTCATACCAGCTTGATTTGTTCGAAAACAGCTCCAACGATTTCAATCAAAATTGATATTTGCGCTTGAGTAGGTGAGGCTAACGTGACTGCATACCCAGTTTTTCGCTAAAGAATCGAATAAATATACATATAAGTGATTTTTAAAAAATTTAGTTTTCTTTAGCTTACCTGAATACGACAATAAAGATGTTGATCAAAATGTCCTTAATTTTGAATTCAAAGCACCGAAAACATATATATAGTTGGCGCAACAGGTCTGTAGAGACCCAAGGCCTAGCTTCTCACAACCATTCGTTTTGTGTGAGTTTCATTTTTGGAACGAATGGAAGGGATCTACAATTTTATGCCGATTCCAAACGGCTAATTGAGAAGCTCTTAAGACAGTTATACTCTCGGATGTTTGTCAGACGTTCGCGAGAGGCGGCGCAGTGGAAAAAAACCCGAAAAAATGACCGAAAACGGTCATTTTAAAAACTACTCATGTTTCGAAAACCCCTTTTTCGAATTGGATAAAACTTCAAAAACCAAGTACATAATACTTACATTTCGAACAATTTCTAATACTCAGTTTTCGTCTGCATGTTTTTACAAAAACCGCTCTACCGATTTTGACCAAAATACAGATTGAAGATAATATAAACATTCGAAATAAGATCCCGCACTTAGTTCTTCTCAAAATATTCGAATAAATCAGTTTTTTAATTATTTCTCAAACATGTCTACCCAAAAGTCGATCATTTGTTCGTCCATCGGCATATTCGATTTATAACTGCTAATGCAAACTCAAAAACTAATCTCTAAAATCTTACATACATATCTTTGTAAAGATATCGGTTTAATATAAATCCAGCTTCCAATCATAGACACCTTACACTTTTTTATAATATATTCCAGTCAAAAATACATAAAATTCAGATCAGAAAACAGAAACTCCTGCTACACTTTGCTTTGCACTGAAAAATCTTGTAACGTGTAAGAGTCTTAAAATAGTACATAAGCTGCTTACAACTCTCTAACCAGAACTTGCGATAATTGCCTGTTACTGAGAACTTCAGCCTACAAAAATTCATATTGTTATTTATTTAATTTGGGTTAAATGAACCACCAACAACCCAAAAGTGGATTTTATTTAACATTATTTGTACATTTCATGAACAGTTTCTCTTATCTAGCATCGGTTCTCAGATTTTTACCTAACCCCCTGATAATATAAGAAAACAACCAACCAAACTTTTGATGAACGAGAAAGTTTCGCTTGACTCAGTCGCGCACTTTATTTTTTATCAGCAAAATGATTAGTTTTAACCTAAGTTTGTATTTTTTTGTTCACATTAAAATAATACAGAACTGCAAGTCGTTTATGATTAATAAACATTTATGTTACATGTTAACAACATATTATTATAACATATTATACAAGGATCAATTAAGTGAATCGTACAAAGTTTTTGAATTTGAAATAATCCTTTTCTGTTAGACAAAATATCAAAACAATTGAATGCATTCAAATTCTAACGTAGACGTCCGATGGGCTGTTTTCTTTCATGTGTCGGATGAACTTTTCATTGAGAGTAAACTTTTAAACAATTAATGTGTGAATACATTTATTTTTAATAAATATTTGCTATTACATTTCATATAGTCAACATCCACCGACGAACAGTGTCAGACAGTGCTTGTTGGCCACGATATTTTCGTTAATATGCACGTTGGGTTAACACTTTTTCGGTGGGTTGTTTCGCTAGGAAGCGATTCATGGTCATTATATTCTTACTGAATTGACGTTTAAAAAGTAAGTCCACTAAAGTCAATCGGTTGATAACTGTCAAAGTTATTCAATGTTTGCATACCGACATAAAAGATGGCGCACCCTGTATAATTTTAAATTTTTCTGAAAGCGGACAGATGACATTAGGTTCGTTCGCGTACGCAGTTTAAATCGAACGCAATCGCAATCGCACGAAATATATACACGTTCTCAATTCTCATCAAGAACTATAGAAAAAGAGAAAATCAGCAAAATAACGAGTAACTGATAAATACGTCAAATGCACAAAGTTTACTACCTATATACTCAAATCCGAAATCCGTACTAAAAATCAATCAAAAATCAAATGACAGTAAGGAAAATTTGGCGGTGGTCGAATGTTCTCCCAAAACGTCTCAAATGTTGCAAAAGGGTAAGTTATATATATTTATTTACGATGTGGATTAGATGTCGAAGATGTAAGTTACTCGAAGTACTTTGGAGTATATTCTCAGCTCTTTGGGAGAGTTTCGCTCAATTTTTTTAGTTTGACATAGTTTTTGTGTTTGGCTGGGGAGAGTACGCGAATAGATCTATTACCGTTCGTCGAAAGCATAATGTACAATTTTTCGATGCTGTTCCTGAAACAGGGATGGAAAAGTCAATTCAATTTTATCGAATTCAATACAAATGAGTTTGATCGAGTACAAAAGTAAAGTGGATTGTACTTCTTGGCAACCATCAACTTTTTTCGTTTACACAAACTTAACAGTTTTAGATGTCAGCTCATAGGTGGATCTCATTGGGACATATTTTCGCATGAACTCGTGGTAATCGTGATCGTGTCTTCCTTTGTTTTCGTTCTTCTGTTGCTTTGGACAACGTTTGAAGTGGGTAAGTTTACTTTAAGTAAGCGTACGCTGGGTCAATAACTGTTGTCATCATTAGGCATTTGCGAACAATTGGAATTTTTAAAAGTGGGGTGCGGGAACGAGTCGAAATGCTGCTATTCAAATAGTGCTGTCTTCTCACATAAAAATGCAGCTCTTCACAATTCTGCTTCTTTTAGATCTGCTTTAAAAAATTCGACCTAAGTTTCTCAGATTTATACTGACTGTCCAGTAGGGGAATTGGCTTCAGTTCTACCTTCAGTTTACTGTTTTGATGGGACTTCAATCTCGGTGGGATTTTGGCAGTTACTTTTCATGCACAAGTGGTGTAACATACATTTTGTTACATAGACTTGGACAACGACAAGGCCGTTGCATCGTTTAGCATATATTTAATAAAACGCACCTCTTAATTGACAATCTTAGAGAACTGAGTTATCCTCGGACAAAAATAAATACATAGCTCCCCGCACCTTAAAAATATCACCATTTGACACCCACGCACGCCCAAAGTTGGAAATCGCATTCACCGTCCACTGGAATAGTGGCGAAACGAAAGAGCACTTCCTCTAGAGACGGCAGATTAAGCAACACCACTGACGATCACTTTCCGACATAATCAAAAGTTCAAAAGAGTTTTGGTGTGGAAATCAGAGATGAATGATTAAAAGAGATGGATATCTTTCGTACGTCTATCCCCCCAAAACCCATTTGTTTACATTGTTGTTTTTGTAATTTCAACCCCCGTCTGTGAATACGTGTGATCAACAAAAAAGCATGTTGCTAGGGGCCGACCGCGAATCATCTTGCTTTTATGAGCATCGCGGTCTTTAATTGTTCTGTTTTGTTTTAAATTTGTATGGTTTTTGTGGAAGTTTTAATTAAAATTAAAAAAATTGTGAAATACACAGTAGAGAACACTGAATTCTTGCATTAAAGTCCAATTCATGAACTCACATATACTCCAATAGAAATAAGCAAGTGTGTGTGACTTCATGAATTTTTCTGGAAAACAGCTTGTAGGCAGCCGCCTTTCTACTGGAAAGTTATATATTTATCTCTGTATTCCATTATCTTTGGTGGAAATGACGCACAGGCGGGAAGTGACCCTGGCCGTCCTATACAGTAGCCGGCCTTCTTTTCCTAACCTACCTATTTTCAAAACAATGGCACCCACCACAAATGTACACCCAAAAGTATGCAATGTATTGCTACAGTCACCTTACATTTTTTTTGTATTGCTCTAAAAGTATGCAACACTATATATCTGATCCACTCGTAACATGACAGAAGAAATTTATTACCTCTGCAGTCGCCTGTACGATGACATTGTGCTCTGGCGTGTTATCTTATCAACGCGATTCAAGCACAAATGCGATATATGAGTAAGTATATACCTAATCAGAATGTTGTTCTTGAACCTATATTGGAATCTTTTTTATTTCTTGCTGAGATTGCCAAACATTTTGATGAAATCTAAAAAAATGTACTACTACTCGCTTTTTAATCTCTTGCAACGAACATCGAGCACGTATTTGTTGGTCATTTATCTCATTCTTTGTAGAATTACTCTGGCGGTTTCTAGCTAGCGGAAAATTAAAGTCAGACAACTACAACTGCAATTATTTGCAACGAACAAGAGCAGAGTAGAGCAGAACAGAAGGAATCATGACAACCTTTGGTGCGATCGAAATTGCTGGACTTTCCTTCGTTCGTTTCCCTTTCGTTTGTTATGGGTCCCTGTTTATGGTGCGCCCTGATGATGTCCATGGTTACGCCAGTTGAATGCCATATTAGCCTGTAGCCTGACGTAAGAGCTTTGGTTAGTGTGCCGGGCTGGTGCCGGTGGATATTAGATGGTAATTGTTGTGATTCGAATCGAATCCAATGTGGAAATGGGAAATGGAAAAAAAGACTTCCAACAGAAATAACATAGGGAACCACCAACATTAATGTGCACTTAACTTGCTGCATTGAGTTACAATATATAGCTGTCATTGTTGTTGGTCGGGTGGGATAGGGACTGAGGGAGTGATTATTATACCATCGGCTTTTAGGTAGTGATTGCTGATGGGTAAAAGTGCAGTGCAGGTCACGCAAATACATAATTGCGATGGCTGTGGGAATGTATGTGTCACTTGCAACTGGGAATAGTGTTGTCACTTTGACAGTTCAACTAAGAGGGTTCTCGAAGGTTTTATATTTACTTGTTATTAACTTTTGGTCGATATAGTATCGACAGGCAACGTGTAGTGACTGTTAAGATTTGTTGTGAGCTGTCGTTGTACTGAAGCCTTGTACAAATAAATATTTCTCTTGATGTGACAGTTGAAGCTCGTACTATTATTGTAAAACATGAAATATCAATGATCTATAAAGATCATGTGGGTAAAATAAAACACACCTATCTCATCTCTTTCTGTTTGGTTTACAATTCAAATGTAGATATCCAACGCGTTTTATTGACCACACATAGTATGTTCTAGATTGAGTAAGTCTTGCGGAACAAAAATAACATTTACAATCGACTCCGCTTATCTGAACTACGCTTTACTGAAAAAAATCGGTTAACTGAAACACAAAATTTGTCACGAAAATTTTTTTTTTCAATTATCCAAAGTTCGCTTGAGAGGAAATACCGCTTAAGTGAAAAAATAACTGTTTCAAATTGGTTTTGCAGCTAAGCGAAGTCGACTGTATTTTGATTTCGATAAGGATTTTCAAATTTCGATCTGAGATAAAAAATGTGTGCCTAATCAAGCATAAAATCGCGCAATTTTTGGGGCCAATTGACGTCGGCACTTCGAGAGATTACGCGACCCAGAAAGCTGAAAATTCGCCTTATTTTTTTTTTTTTTTAGTGAGTTCGTTCGATTTGTGAAACGTTCCATTTTTCCTCTCTTGAAACCAAATGTCGTCACTACCTAAATTTGTAATTTGTATCATTATTGTCTGTTAGATATCATAATTCGGCAAATGGTGAGCTTGAAAGAATGCTCGATCATAACGTCAGGCTTCACACTCTGAACGTTCCGCGAACAGAACTTTGATTGTAAGTTTTAACGATTTTGACGACTTGTTGAATCGTGTAGCATTGGGAAAATGGTGACTATGACAGAACACAATGACAGTAAAATATTTTAAAATTAATTACCCTTCACCCCATCGGCGATTTCGAATTTTACAGATGACAGCACTTGTAGCTACCCATCCATTCTCATTGGTATTACAAAAGCAAATGTAGGACTGTGTTAATTTGTCAAAATATAGAAATATTCGAAAAAAGTCTGCTGCCAATTGAAATCGCACAAAAGCTTTCTCTTCCACTTCTTCTTCGGTTTCTCAACAATGGTTAATATATGGTTACGATTTGAAGTTCGAAACATCGTCGCAATCACACAAAATTTTTCAATGTTTTCATCGAAAATTGCGGATGGAATAAAATTGGCAAAACAACGCGTGTATCGTATATCATCCTCAGACTGTAAAAAAAGCTCAGTGTGTTTCTTGCGGCTTGTAGGAATAGTGTTTGGACAAACTTATTAAAGAAATGAAAATTTGGAATGCAGGGTTAAATACCTGTTGGAACTAGTCCAATAATCGTTATAGTGAACTCGTTCCTAAATTGTATTTATTAAAAAGTAAAAATATGTCCGTTAAGTGTTGACAGCCTTAAGCGTCTCCCAGAAAAATGCTCTCCCAAACTGTGGTATTTCTTGTTTTATGAAACTGTGCTTTACTGTCAATAGCACACGCCACACGGTTTTTTGCGCCTACTTCTGATTCTGAGGAGGATCATTCTTTTAACAAATGTCGAACGTCAGCGGCCTTTTTGGTTTTGTCAGTCAGCAAATTGTCCTTTCCAAAAATGTTTGTTTATAAAAGAATAAAGTTAATAGGAATGAAATGGAAATTGAAATGAGAAATCGCTATAAAAATCATTGCAATACCCTCCAAATCTTCACTGTCACTTGTCACTATCGGTATTCTTTCTTAGGAAATACAAAGCTGTACTTTTCCATGTCATTTTGTTGTGACTTTTTCTATATACAGCATATTGTTCTGTTTTATTCTGTTCCAATGTTGTTTCGTTTGATTTCGCAATTGATTTCTGAAAATTTTCCAAGCTTAATGAAAGTCGTCTCATTTTGTCCTCTGCAGATGACTCAACTGTTGCCAACTTCATAAGTGTTTTAAATTATTCCTCTTGGAAGTTAAGTATTTAAATGACGTCGAACATTTTTTTTACCGCGATTCAAAGTACGGGAACGCTTAAACAAAAATTTTACATATCAAACCTTGTTCTTAGCCCTACATGTTTTTTTTTATTATTATATTTGATAGGTCTAGGCGCTGTGGTTTAATGGTAAGTGGGTTGAACTACTAAGCGAGAGGTTCCAGGCTCGATCACCGGAAAAACACAAATTACATCTTAAGGTTTGTTTCCACTGCGCCACCTCTTGCGAACATCTAACAAGCATACGAGAGTATTTAAATGTCATGAAAGAGCTTCTCAATTGGCCGTTTGGACTCGCATTCAATTTATATATCCCCTCCATTCGTCCCAAAAATGTAAAACTTGTTTCTATTTTGAAAATTATTTCAAATTATACAGCGTCCTAGTTTTCACTTTGACAAATTACGTGTTTTCCATGTGTCTGTTAACAACAATAAAACCAGTCGGAGAGCAGATTTATCGTTGTTACGGTACAAATTGGAATTTGGAACGTCAAATCGTAACCCTATTAAAATAAGCATTGTTAATTGATATATTGAATATTTGAAGCATTTGACTGACAGCCACCTGTCAGTTATAGTCAACTAGCCCAAAGAAATTCATTGGACCCAAATTTCCTTGTGTTTTGATGGCGGTAAGTCCTTTGTGATTCCCTTATGCCAAACTTGGCAAATGTGACTCAACTTAATCATCGTACAAAACCAGATCAAGAGTTAATAAGAGAAAATAGCACATCCGCACTTATCTATAAGAACAGTTGACGCGTGTCACAAATGAATGGAGTAAATATAACATTATTTAATTTCAGCTTAAATTTCTTCATGTTCTCTTTACAAGTATGTTCGTACCAAGAGACAAAGTCAAAAGGAAAAACTCGTGCATGTTGCGTGCTAAGTATTCCTCCACAGAAAATTGGCGTTTAATGTCACAAAATTAGTAATATCTTGGATGCAATATAAGTTCCCAAACATTTCGGTCGAGAAGTTGTCAAACCTTACAAAAAAACAACGAATTATGACATTATCTAGTATCGAAATTAATAATGTGGGAAAAAACTCTCATCTCTTTGAGGCCAAGAGAGGAATTACTTGCTACTCAATTTATTTTCGTTTCTGATTAGACCATGTATAGACTTTGTGTGACAGGGTTGTGACAGCAATTGTGTCTGATTCAAACGTCTTTAAGAAAAATAATTTAAAGTGTATAACACACTTTGGGAATCACATTTTGACAGCTAGCATATTTGTTTTTAATGTTTTTGCGATAAATTTGACTGCCACTGACAAACTATATTTTTATATATGTTTTCTATACCTGATTTTGTAATATTTTTCTTTTTGTTTCATTTCAGGTTCGTTTAACTTCAAATAGAAAATGGCTTCATGGTGCGCAACTGACCAAACAAAAGCACTACCGACCAAATCAAAGGAACTAAGCTAACTACATCTTCGAATGGCTAATTCGTGTTCATTCCAGTATAAACTAGGACAATAAACTCAGTCAAGTGCATTTATTTTATAGGATTCTCCTCCTCCGACCATATTTTCACCATCGCTTCGATCTACAATTTGAGGCGGTTAACTTTTGTAAAATATGCTAAAATCTTCAAAATACCTTCTCTATGTGTTCCTGGCCGTGCAATTGCTGCTTAGTGTCACAATACTAAATGCCGCTGTCATTAGAAGAGATAAGCGGGAAATAGTCACCAATGTGACAGGTTTAACATCTTCGAACAATGAAGTCGATTCGGCAACAGTCACTACGGAAGAGGATGTGGGAACTTCGTTGCTTGGAACACAATCCAGCGGCTCAAGTGGTACTACAACGGCAAAGCTATTGACCACCTATGCCACCACCACAAATTTGAATGAAGACAAGAAAGAAGATTCAACATTGACAGGTTTCACTGTTGACGAGAATACGGTCGGCTTTGGTTCAAATGGATTGGAATCGCCTTCTTATAATTTTGGTAGGGATAATAGTGATCCTACTAAAAATGTCGATGAAAGAACTACAGTGGTGTCGGTAATTAACAGTGTTAAGAACGACTTTCATGGAGAATCGTCTACAGCCGATGAAGCTACCACTAGTCAGTCAACGATGAGTGTTCCAGTTATTGACATAGGAAACGGGCCGACATTGAAAGAAGAGATATTAACCACAGATAACGGCTTTCCTCAGTCGACAACTCAAGCTGCTGACACAAGACCATCTAATGCCTCTACTGTCATAAGCGAAGACACAACTGCCAGTATAACCCATCCATCTGTCAAAATCAGGGAAGCAGTTTCTGAGCAGCAAGTGACGCTTGCCAAACCTTCTGCCAAAATCGAAGAAGAGGCAGTTGCAGAGGACCTTGTGACGGTTGCCCACTCGACTGTCAAAATCGACGACGCAGTTGCAGAGGAGCCAGTGGCAGATGATAAATCAATTTATCCAGTGACGTTTGCCAACCCATCTATTAAAATAGACGAAGTACTTTCTCACAAACAAGTGACAAATGGTGTGTCCATATCTCAAGTAACGTTTGCTTCGACTACGGCCTCCGCAGATACCGACAAAATTACAACAACAGATACAAACACAAGCATTGAAGGTTCAACATCACCAGGTCTTAGATCAAATGTCGATGAAAGTGTATCTCCAGCACAAATGCAAGCACATACAGAGGAGTCAAATGGACATGCGTTTTCAACAACGCAAACTGCTAGTTCACATGATTTGACAGATGAGACTACAATGAAAGTATCAACTGCTTTGTTTATCAACAACCTAAATCTGACAGACACCACTACACCATTGACATCAACCGTCAAATTCGATGAAACAACTCTCATCTTGACATCCACAGAGGCTGCTGATGAAAATCCTATTCAAGCAACCTTCCATGCGAGTGCCCTACATGAAGATCCATTACAGAGCCAAGCAATTAAAAACTCCACTCCATCTTCGGCTGAGAAGCGTGGAAAATTCATCGATGATAACTACAGTTCTTTCAATGAACTCCGCCTACCTAACACCAGTGACGTTTGGGCATTGGCTGGCTTGAAATCCGCAGGAAGAATTAAGTCCTCAGAATTTCCGAATAGCCTCGAAACTTCAGACGAGAAAGCTGTCAATACCTCCATGGTTACGAAGAGCCTTCTCGACTGGAGTCGCGTTATGAGTTCTGAGGGGATGGAATCCGAAACTACGGTCAAAATTACCACCACTGACAGTCCCACAACAACAAGCACAACTACGAAAGAGGTGAAAACTGTTCACGAAAATGAAGTCGAGAGGTTAACCACAAAATCGCAACCAGATGTCACTACTGAAGTTGTCAATTTGACAGATAGAATTGAGAATCATGAAACTACATCGCTAAGGGAAAATGAAGTCGAAACAAAGGCTTCACTTAGGCTGGAGACCACAACAAGTCTAGAGAACGAAAATACCCCCGAACGGCTGGATGACACTTCGCTGTCAAACGCCGATGATGATATTGCTGCAACAACCAAAGCATCTCTCATTCTTTTAAAGGGTCACGATGATGCCCACGACAATCAAGTTGATCCCGACAGTGTTGAAGAGAAACCACCCTCACCGACCACAACCACAACCACAACTTCAACTCCAACTGCAACTGCAACTGCAACGACAACGACAACGCCAACTACAACCCCTATTCCCGATTTGGTGATTACAACGAAAAGTGAAACAACCAATTCACCTGTGAATGGTGAAACGACTGAGGTAGAAAATACCAGCACGTTTGCAACATCAACATTATCAGCTATAGATTTCACTACATCGATGCCATTTTTGACATCTACAACAATAACAACAACACCGCCGAGCACACCATCAATTGCATTTAATATGGATGACAGAACAAATGAACCCTCAAATATGGCATCCACACCCACACCACCGCCACAGTCAGCAACCACAGTAGAACCATCGACAACAACAACTACAACCGAAACACCAGCTGTTACTGTTATGGCAGCAACGACCGAAAGCGAAACGCAAACGACCGAAGCACACACTCCCGCAGCAATAATCAGCAGCAACGATGCGATGACACAAAACGCCAACAATTACAACAACTACGAGGTAGTGAACAAAACGACTACACAATTCGCTGACAGCAGTTCTATAGAAGCTTCCGAGGCTTCCACACGCGTCGCGCCAATCTGGTCACTCAGTACCGCTGAAACAACGACGACGGCAACGGAAGTCGATAGAGTAGACGTAGATTTTGACGTCACTACCGAATCGATTTTAGACTACAGCAACGCGTTCGAAATTGCAACGCCACAGCCATCAACAACAACAACTGTTGCTAGCACATTCACATTCGCAGCTACGTCAACTGAAATACCCATCATCACCCCAAGTAGTAGTAATAGTAACAGGCCGTCAACAATTGAAGATTTGGATCATATCGATTCGAAACAAAAAATCTCGGATACAGCCGAAACGTCAATTGAGAGTAATGTCATCGATCCACTGCACGCGGGGGTGGCATCAACAAAAACGACGACAACCACAACTACAGCTCCAACGAAGACGACAACAACAACAGAAAACAGTCAAGAGAACATGAGAATGCAATCAACTGGAAGTGGAGAAATGGATTCCACTTCAACGACGACAGCAGTATACGATGATTCAACGACAACACTGCAATCGATATCGACCAAAAAAGAAGATGTCTACTCCATAGTGCCGACAATCGATAGTGGGTTCCATGTTCCGAAATTGGTAGTGGATGACACAACAGTATACAGCGTGCTGACTGCCGGTACCGGTGGTGTTGGCGAATCAATGGACCCCCCAGATGGCCAGGAGACTGATGTCAATGTTATAATTGCCATTTCAGTGAGTACCGTGGGTATAGTGGCGCTCATCTTGTTGGTTGCGTTTTTGTACGTCATGCGGAAGAGACAGAAGCAGATGTCGTACGGGCAGAGATGTCGACCGGTCAGCCTGGATGCGTACAGTTTGGATAATGTGTCTGTGTTTAATAGTGTTCGCCGGAAAGGAGCTACACTGAGAGCATCGAAGCGGTCGTATGGAAATGTCGCCTTTGATGATCCCTCGCTGCGGCACAATGTGATGGGAACGCATGAGCTGGCAAAGTATGTGGAGAAGAAATCAAGCATATGGGAGGAGTATAGGGATGTGCCACAAATCATTGCGAGGGCTGATGAGGTGCCAGCTGGATGTGAGGATAAGAACAGGTAGGTGCTAGTTGTAGTGCTTAAGTCAGTATTTATTTATCAGTGGGAGAGGGGGAAGTTGAATGGGTTGCTTGTGGTGGATAGATGTATTTTTAAGAGACTTGAAATGGATTACCAGATGTCAGGCTATGTTCCATTTGTTCTCGAAACGAAACGTCAAAAAAAAGAGAATGTATATTGAGCGTGAGAACTGTCAGCAGCCAACTGCAAAGTGAGTGCGACAACAGCTGTTTATGTTCGTTTCATCAATATAGGTTCGTTCGTGTACTTTCAGCATAGAAAAATTATAAATGTCAAATCTCACATATCGAGAGAGAAATCCCTCAATTTCAACAGAAGTACCCGACCAGTGTTCTTACAAAAAGTTTAAGAAATGTTATTTTGACATTTGACGAGGTTCTCTTTAAATGCATAATCCACAAAATCAAGTTGGAATTGAATTTATTATTACCTATTTAACTTAACATTTTGAATGTGCTGATATTTTCTATGAGAAATAGAGTTTTACTTGTCAAACTTTTGAGCTGTCACTTAGTTGTCAGTTTTTATTTTTCATTTTTCAGTAGATCGAAATTTGGCAAGTTGAAAATTACGAAAAAATTAAAAGAGGGGGATTTATCTTTTATTTGTTTTCTTCAATTTTCTCAGTACGAGGTCGCATTCGCACAGTTTCTTGGCAATTTTTTAATAATTTTACGTTTGCAAAAAAAATTACCCGAACGAACCTAATCAGTGGAATGGAAACTATGTAACTCTAGGTTTGGCTTTTAAATTTCTTAGAGGTCCACGCATAATGACAGGGTTTAACTATTTCGTCATTTGTGCCGCTAGATGCAGATGCGGCCTTCAAACTTTTCGCTAACTTCCATTTTGTGATCCACATCTAAAATCTAGATGATTATATATCCCTGGTTTCAGTGCGTTTCTGCTTCAAAAAACACCAAGTTAGCAAAAAATGCCGATAAAAAGTGCGGTCTTGAAGATCTCGTATTCTACTGTGACGCAGTATTGAATTAGACTTTGTTAAAGTGGGTGAATAATATTTACAGTTTTTCGTTGAGCCTTCTGCCCTAAAAACTGTGAATTCTTACAAACTACTTACTCAAAAATAGGTCGAAGGAAGGCTTTGGCTAGCATTTTTATCCAAGAGCGACTCTAAAGGGCGACCTTCGTTTAATTTGCACGCCGGTGTCGGTTTTAGACTTTAAAGCGAATCCCAGTTACTGCAAAGAACTTGGGGAAGACTCTAGGCAAATATATAGGTACAGTGGAGCTGATAGATTCACTGTTTCAAGAGTCCTACAATCAACCATCTGAAGGAGTATCAAATAAACAAACTCAACAACTGCCGTATCGACTGCAGTTTTTTTTTTGGTTGTTAAAGACAACCATGCACAAAGAATTTCCACTGTCAGAAATAACCTAAAAAAATAAATAAAATAAATGTCAAAATAAAGTTATAAAACCTGGGAGTAGAATAAAAATGTTAGTAAAAGTGACAACAATTTAGTACAATGCAGACGAGAAAAGTATTCTCTTTGAGGGCTTCAATAGCCTGAGGCTTGTTGACATACACTCGTGTCTTCATAAAACTATTTCTTGTTGACGTGTATTTTGTATCTGACTTCGCAAATGTCAAAGTAAAATTCAGATGCGACTGCATTCCTCCATAAACAAAAAAATGTTCACATGATCAATCTAGGCGAATAAAATCTGAAAGACACCAAGTCAGCGAGAAATAAAAAAGTAGATATTTATTTATGACACTTTGATTCCGACAAAAATTCGCCATGTTTTCGAGTATATTCATGTCAAATCAAACCGCTCTTCCTCGAAATTCTAAAAAATTCTGAATGTAGAAAGTTTCTTTCTGTGAAAGTCTTCAGTTCGGGAAATTCTCGATGCTTATAACAAACCTTAGAATTATCGTGTGAGTAGTGACATCCTTTCTCAATGTCTCAAGTTGTCTTATTAATTACTCCTTGGGTAAAATTGACAGCTCACAACCAAGACCCTTTCCGATTTTGACATGCTATGAAATCCCCAATTATCGGCTCGACACGGTATTGAATTTATTAATTTCACGCGTTTTTTTCTCACTCCCACCTCCAACTCATTCATTGCAGTCAAGTATTGCTTGATTTTTATCTGAGTTTGACAAAAGATGGTGATCTCGTTCAGGTTATTAAAGTAAACATCGTATATGCATTGTTCATTTGAATCAGAAAGTGCAACAAATCCAGGGATCGACATTTTTTGGTTGTTGTTTGCATTTAGTGGATATTTTTTTAATGAGACATGTCACGACATTACCCTTAATGACTTTTAATTGCAAATGTGCATTACTCATCGGATTTTACGTGGAGCAATTCGCACCCCTAGTTTATTGTATAGTTTTCCGGTAATTCAATTTAAAAGCGTTCACGTTTGTTTGGTACCTCAACGAAATGGACGACTACAACTTTCACCAATTTAAAGTCGATGTAAACTTATTACTACTATCGGACATTGAGAAAGGATGTGTCTTATTTGAGTTATTCCAATTTTGTCAATTAAATTTAATTTTGACGTTTATCGAGCTCAATCTCGATTTAAAGATTTTCCAGATTCATATTCAGTGGGAACGTTCAAGTATCTAGTTTAGTAAGTCTGACTAGATCTATCTCTATTTTGATTGGCTGAAATCGATCATATGAGCAGCTGATTCAGTTGACGTTTATGGAGGGGTAGCCGACGAATCTAATCAAGAAACTTGTGACTGAGTACTAAGTTGACAATTCGGATATGTGGATGACGTAGGAAAAGTGACGTTCCCGAACAATCTAGTTCTTGCGTTCACGTTACATCTTATCCAGACCAATCTTGTCGACTTAAGATAACTAGATTCTTGAATGCGGCCATTGTCATTTTGACGTTTCGTCTGTCATAGGTTTCAAACTCAAATTCGAGATTTGCTTTTATCTAAAGAAATGAACGGCCTTTCTTCTCTTGCTATATTTTTTCCGTTGAGACTTCTCCGTAAGACGACTTCCTAAAAAATGTGGCGTTAAAGTACAATACTCTATAATTTCTATGTTTCATTGACTATAATTATTGACATACGAGTATATTACAATAAAAGATAGCCACCCAAACACGGAAAAAAATATTCCACCAAATACCTGCAGTAAATTAAAAAACGTATTGTTTTCGCAATCCAAAACCTTAGCATACAGAGGTGTACTACATAACTACACACTTTTGTGTTCAAGTCAAGACGTTTATCTACATACCTACTTTTTTTCATTTATCTTTATTCATTTATCTGACGTTGACGTTTATTAAGTACATATATAAGGTCGTTGCAAATTTTTTTAATTTTTTTGCACGTACACTAGGTATGTACTCGCAATACATAATGCAGCCACTTTATTATGTGTGGATATTTTTAAATAATGCATTTTGTTGAATTGGGGATCGATTTGTGACAATTGCTGTTGGAAAACTCTATCGAGTTTTCATTTTAGGTATTCTTTTGAGAGAATAAACACTTTGCAATAACTTGAAGGCACTGCGCCACTAAAGTTCGTCATAAGGTGTTTTCTTAAGTGATTGTTTTGACAGTTAAATTGTGACAGTAAATTCCCAGTATATAATAGGTATACATATTCCTCTCCGAAAGACAGTTTTGTTTTCTGTCAAGAAATTAACTTCCACTTCGATTCGCCGACAAAGACAATTGATCAAGCGATTGCTTCTTGCGTCAACTGAGTGACGAGCAGTAAGCTACTTAAGGTTTGCTAAGTCCGTTTCTTCTTTTTTTCATACGTGGAAGCGCCTTTTTGTTGGAAAGAACATTTTGTCGCAAGATAGTTTTTGTTATTCTATTTGAACTAAGAGAAGGAATATGAAGGACATCACTCAAGTCAACTGATGAAACAGTTACTCCCCACCAAACGTCATTAGCCGGCGAGCTTTTTGTGACTATAATTCAGCACTTTTTACGAACTGGATTCGTATATGAGTTACAATATAAAACCTCTGAACGTGACAGGAATAATAATGCTGAATAAAATATGCTGATATTAAAAATTTACAATCGCAGGTCACTGCTGTCTCGTCGCTGACCCATTCACATAGATATAGACAAATGTCCCGATGAACATCATTCCTCGAAATACGACACATAAAGGCCTTACAACACCAGTTAACCCGGCGATTCGCATTTCGTGCGAGTTCCCCGACAAATGAGTTAGTTTGCTGGCGAGTTCTTCTGCGAATCACAGGCGATACCTACGTGTAAAATAGTTGAATCAATTTTATAGGTTTGGTTACGCAACTTTATATGATTTCTTTTTCATCATTTGTTTACCGCTAAGGGTTTATCTCTCATTTAATTGATGTCGCGGTGAATGTCGATGGATAAATCGTCGACGATTCACCGAAATCATTGCGTAAGAACAAAATGCGAACATATAGAGAATGTTTATGCTTTCACTTTGCGCGGTTGTGGTGTCACGAACTTTCTGCCGAAAGATTAAAGGGGGTGACTGTAGGTAAAAAAGAATCGAAGATCACATACCTATAAAGCTCTCAGTACATCGATTTCCATATTTTCTAGAAGGAAATCTTTGGAAACTTGTTTTTTTAAAGACACCTTTCCACAGGCTTACAACTTCCAACAATATAAGCGCAGAAGTAAAACCTTCTTGCGAACTTATGGTGCTTTTAGAGCGCTGAATTTGGGTTCGCATTTCTCAAGGGATATACTGGAAAAAAAAATCACATGAGAAAGCAACTGTCGATTATTTGTGTCATTAGGAAAAGGACTTGCTTCCCCTAATTGAATATAATTATTGCAAGTCCATCCAACCAGTGGTTGCGTGCTTAAGAGAAATTATACGAAACTTAATAAACGCGGATAGAATAAAATGTAATCTTCGCGAATTCGCTCGTCCGACGCCTGACCACTCACTTGTAAATATTTACTGTACTTACTCGTCCGTTTGAAGCAGATTTCTACACCAATGTTTTCCAGTCACTCACACACGCGTCGTAGTGCAATACACAAGTCGAGTCGATTTCTAAACGAGTCGACCTTAAACACATTTCCTGATCATCTAACCTTAGCTATGTCCTCATCTGGATTCACTGTTGCATTTTTATTGGAACGTTTGCATACAAATTTGAGTAGCCCTGTATTTTTCTAGAAGGTTTTTATATACCTAACTTATCCAGAATAAATCAGCAGACACATCAGTTCATTGATATCACAGCACCTCTGAGTGCAGTAGCCTTACCAAATTGGGCCAGAGACAGCGTTGATTATTCGCCAGTGCGTCTTGTGAATATTTTGCTAATTAGTCAGACGCTCTGTCCAATTTGTGAGTGGCTGTTCCGTTCTCATAGCCTTATTTACCCAACGCATAGCGAAGCATTCCTCTCCTACAAGTCACAATGTATATAGTAACAGCTTTATAAGTAATTCCCCCCATCCAACTTCAACGTTCAACCGCACTCATCCAATTTTTGACGAATTTTTGTTTTAATTTCAATCTTTTCAGATACGCCAACGTAATTCCACTGCCTGAGACGCGAGTCATTCTCCAGCAACAGAACAACGACGAGAAGAGCGAATACATAAACGCAAACTATGTCAGGGTAAGTGTGAAGCCTCAAGAGATGCAATTATTCCGTCTAATCTGCGCTTAAGTCACGGAAGCATAAACCATGAAAAGCAATTACGATCTTCATTGCCCGCACTGAGCCCATCCACAACTAGGTTCGACGCAAAACAGTGCGTAGGCTGTCTTTGCATTTGTGGCGCTAGATTTGGCCAAGTATTATATTCAAAACAAAACGAAGCCGCCCGAAAAGATCTTATAATCGTTTGCGGCTTTTTGGGTTCGTAAATGACTCAAACGTACCGTCGAAAATGACGTAAGGAGTTTATAAGTCTCTCAGTTTGATTGATGCCATCTTTTGAACGCATCTCTGCCGAATATGAAACGTTGCAAATCAACCTATGAAACGGTTAGAGTTTCTCTGTCTTCGAGACATTAGAACGAAAATAATGGAGTTTGCTCGTTCATAATTTTGACATTTCAGCGCGTCTAACCTTGTGCGGCACTAGAAGTCAATTATTATCAATGCTTAACTCATACATACACTCGTAATAAGAGTGAGAGAATATACGCGTTGTGACTACGTCCATTGTTTCATGGGGGAAAGTTAATCACCTTAATCGAAACGCTTGTGAGTAGATAAGTTGGTACTTATTTGGCGGGGTGCTCAGATAAGATTCTCCCATTCGCGGGAGGGTTTTTCCTCGGCGCGCAAGCAAAAATGTGTGCGAACTGTGTTCATTGTATGATTCAGCAAATGTAGGGTATGTTTTCACTTCGTGGTGGCACTGTGATTCACAGAGAGTCGTTGATTATTGGGTAGTTCATCATTTATGAGACATTATTTGCGCGGGTAGGTGTATATTCTTAGCATACATTGAGTGATGTAATCAGCCTCCAGTGCGTACAGCGCCGGCCCTGGACATTCGGCGCCATTTATATCATATTGTGACAATAATTCATAGTTCGAACGCATGCAGAACAGGCAGCTTGACGTTTTTACAGTTTTCGGGCTTTATGAAAAGGGCAAAGCAGAAAATGAGACCCTCAACTTCGAAGAGAATTGCATTTCCTACGTCCGCAAGCTAAAATGTCTGTTTTTCAAATTAATAGAAATAGAAATTCGCACTGTGAACTGTAATGAACTGTCAAAGCTGCTCTGACATTTGCAGGTAATCTATCTATGTATACATATATAAATTCTTCGGGGTAACGTTTGAACTCGATAACCGCCTGGCCGATTTTCATGATTTGTTTTTTGTATGTATTTCAGAAATTTCCAGAAAACCGATTTATTCTCGTATGCATTATATGAAAACAAAATGCCTGACTCTGTTTTTACTCACATTCACATTCTACTTGTGGACAGTACGCTAACCGTCAACTTTATGCAAAACTGTAAGCGAGATGTCTAAAATAAACGAATTGAACTGAACAGTTTCAAATACACTCTGGTTGTCGTTAACAGCGATGCTGCACATGTGTGAACCAGTCTTAACTTGGCTACTAGCAGTCTGTATAACATTATGTCCAATTCCAACTAACGTACCTTCGTAGGAATCGAATTAAGAGTAAAAACAAAATCTCATACATTCACCCACAAGCTGTCAGATTTAACAACAAAAACCAGAAATCGTGCAAATGTCGTGATCTTGTATTTCTTTCATTAACTGTCTCTCTACCAAACATTGCCTCTGATGACACAGACGGTTCGACTGTAATAAAATGTAGTCTAATGTCCTATGAGCCAACCTAATTCATCTTCATCGGTAGATAGTGAGTGATATCTTTTCTTCATATGACGATAAGCTGTGACTGCGATTGAAAGAAGACACAGCTAAAAAACTCAAGGGCAACACATTATTGAATTGTTCTCTTGGCTAATTTGTCATTGAACAGGGCGCCCCTTGACATGCCGCCCAGGCAACACACGCAAATGTCTCGCCCCAAAGCCGCCTCTGAATACGTATGAACATTATGGTTACTGTGCATTAATGGAGATAAAACGTTGACATTGATGTCCAGCGTGGGTTGAACCAGTGGTTTATGGCTTACGTTTTGGTCAGAAAAAAGTTGTAGAACATTTATAAACGATTTTACTGTTACTGTTGCTAGTGACGCATTTTGAAAGGTAGGGTCAATGAGCGGTGGAAATATATATTTGCCTCAGTTGGTACTCAGCTGTCTCATATATTTGCACAAGTTTCGGGAAAGAAAAACGCTGTTAATCATTAATAAAGATATCGGCAGGTTTTTTGAAACGGCGTTCACTTAATTTCAATCGGGGGCCTTTTCGTGGTGTGTCACCTATAAGCAATAACAAATCACTGATCTTTGCTTGCACTACGACGTCAATTATCGTCAAATTCTGAATATTCGTTTCCGTGTTTGACAGGAAAGACTCTATATTTGGGATGCAAGACCAGAACTTAATAGAATCAGTCAGGCAGAACTCGTCTAAGTTTTGATTTGACATGCCTTACTAAAGATTACAGAGAGAACTAGAAAGGTGACCGGGAAAAATAGCAACTAGTTGTAAGGCTTCCCAATTCATATTTACCTTACCTATTTATGAACAAAGATCGCGCTAGAGTCTAGGTGAAACCTTCGCATTAATCAATAGGCCTACACATTTAGTGTGGTCTTTGGCTAACTGCCTCCAGTGCACTTCAAACTCATTGAAATCCCTAACCGCTTGTGATCGCTCCCTAAAGGCGAGATTATCCCCCACTGAGTGTTCCCTCCGAGTTGGACACGAGTTTTCTTCTTAATTTCCTCCAAGTCAACCCAAAGGCGGTCACAATCACCCAAAGATTTTCGTGGTGAAAACGACATCAAAGTCAATTAGCACAAATCAGTTACCAGACCATAATGAAAAAGGTGGCGCAAAAGTCATCACCTTGGCGGAAGATGCTTGAATTTTTGCAAATGGCGGCAAATGTCAGTTCTAATTTGACATTTCTGAAGTAGAGAGATGTAAAATACACATGAACCGCTGTACTCCTACAGAACGCGGAATAAATGTTTCGATTGTTTTGCGGAATAATTCGTCAGTGGTGTTGGCGCAGCGTGAATTTCGGCGCAGGTTTCCCGGTTATCCAACACCAACCGCGCAAACACTACGACGTTTAGCCGCTCGCCTATATTCTATATGTTCTGCGTATGGAACAACACGAGATGCTACCAGGTCTGTACCGGCCCCGAAGCAGCCGTTTTGCTGAGAATATCGCAGCTGCATGGCTGAAGATGCCGCAGAGGACCCCGGAATATCGATCAGACAATGTCAACGAGCTTCAGACGCTTGAAGCCCTTAAAAAGAATATCCGCCATGAATGCGATTACCTTTCGCCGGAAGTTTTGGCAAGAGTGACAGAAAACATCATAAATCGGTACCGAATGTTGGTCAACTCTCACAAATTCATGAACAAATTAAAATGAATATACATTTCCATTTGCCAACGCTAAAAAATTATTAGAAAAAATCATTTCAACAAGACATGAACTTTTAATTATCTTGTTGTTCTTACACAAAAACCCAGCCCATATCCGGTGCGAAACACTTTCATTCAAAATTTAGCCAATATACGACCCTAACCTATACAAAATTCAAGAGTCACAATTATCTACTTCTGGCGAAACCAATTTGTAAATTGTTTGCTTTGAATCTGATCGATGCGATGTATCGATCAAAATGAACTCAAGTGGAACTTGACCTTGAATTTGAATATATGTGATTGAATTTATTTGTTTATTTATGCAAATCAAATCGAATTTGTTTATTCATGCTTTTTATCGTGCCGTCTGGAGTGACAATAAATATATTCCGATCATCAGTAGTAATAGAACGAAACGGTCTTTTTCAATTAGAACTTGGACATTTACATATATTTTTTGCAGGGTCCCAAGGACACAACCAACTACTACATCGCCTGTCAGGCACCGCTGGACACGACCGTCACCGACTTCTGGCGAATGATATGGGAGCAGAATTCTCGTGTCATCATCATGGCAACCGATCTAATCGAGAACGGCATCGATAAATGCGCCGAATACCTCCCACCATCGGTGACACTCGACAATCACACCGTCTTCGGTGATTTCCAAGTTACCCTCAAGAACCGCGAAGTAAAGGAGAAATACGCCATCTCCACACTAATGCTGAGGAACAACGCCACCGAAGAGAGTCGCGAGATAACCCACTACTGGTATCAATGGCCCGAGTCAGGAGTGCCCACCGATGAGGCAGCTGTCATCGCAATGCTCTTGGAAGCAAGAAGTTCCCTCAAAGCATACACCATCGAGCAAGGTGACAACAAAGCCGACACCATCATCGCTGATGAAACCAAGATCGAGATAAACGGAAATGTGACGTCGGAAAAACCAAAACAACCTCCAAAGGATCAAGGGTAGGTGTCAATTTCCAAAAAAAAAACCCCCACACCTTGTGTTTGTGATTGTTTCGATAGCCGTATTAATCCATTTGTTTATCCGTTCACTTTGTAGCCCCCTAACGATTCACTGCTCTCCAGGTACTGGCCGAACTGGTACAATTCTCGCATGTGACATCGCCATGCGTTGCCTGGAGGAACCAAAGCGTTGCGTTGACATCCCACAGATTGTGTACAGTGTGCGGAGGGGTCGTGCTAGCGCTGTCCAAACCAAGGAACAATACGAATTTATCTACAAAGTCACCCACATGTATGCAACGAAAATTTCAAACATTAACAATGACAATTAGTTGGCCCCCATCTTGTGGTTTATCTTTAAGCCCTTTAAGCCCTTTAAGCCTTATGGCTACTCACACACAGATTAACGAGCATAGGTTATAAAATTATTCAAAACAGCTGTTTATGGTATTCCTCTCTATTGTGATATAAATATATTTTTATAGTTTTTTTTTGCTTTGCCCTTTGTGTGCATTGGAGGTTTTCACACGCCCCCCGCAGTAGATTTCATTGCGGTGTATATGTTATGTTGAATCATGTATTTATCGCTATGAGTATTATAAAATATTCAAAATCACATTTACGCATTTAATGTAAGAACGGTATTATTCGAAAAAGTGAAATTTCTAGCGATAAGAAAACAAAACATTGTAAATTTTGTATATGTAAATAAATAATAAACTGTGTTATACGCATACATTCATAAATATATTTGTGAATTTTGTTATCTAAATGTTGTGTTACTGAGATTTTTATTGGCTTTTGTTGTGTTTACCTGTCTCTTATGATCCCAATTTAACCAAAATGTAACTGTATGCATTTATGAATTGGAAATTGTTATTTGTTCTACCACAAAAGCAATCAATCAATCAGCAGGAATGAGTTGGAATTTGATTTTAAAACAATTTGGTGTTTTTATTGCATCGGTTAACATATAAAGACTTAACTATACGGAAACACAAATTTTCCACTCATATTCTACAACCAGGACGCTGCCTTTCCACTCCCCTGGCCGCCGCCAAGCAGAGCGCCCTGCCAAGGTCCGAGGAAATCGAAATTAGAAACGTGATTGGTGCCAGAGTTGATTGGGCCATACGCAGTATCCTTTGCCAGTGTCAAATGATGGGCAGCTGCTGCGGCTCCATTTTGAGTCAAAAGTCCAAGTTTCGATGCTTCGTATTCCGACTTTTGGATCTCGGCAGCCGCGGCATGAGCAGACCGTTGCAAGGCTGATGCCGCCTCAGCTTCCCTGGCGGCAGCAATACGCTGTTGATGGGCAACGGCTGACTTTGAAGCAGCTAATCGCTGCTGAGCTAATACAACTCCTTGAGCAGCGGCCGCTGCTTCAGATCTTTGAATAGCTGCAGCCGCTTGACTCTTTTGCGTAAGAATCGTAGCAGCAGCCTCACGATCCATTGCCATGTGTTGCTGTTTGTGAACATTCTCCTTGGCCGCCTGCATTTGTTGCTGAGCGATGAGCACATTAGCGGAGGCTTGCTTTGCCGCAGCAATAGCGTTGGCCACATCGTTCGGCGATGGACTACAAAAAACAACAATATAAGTGAAAGGTGTTGAAGATAATAGGAAACTTACCCCGAATTCCATGGCCCTGCGTAGGATCCCCCTCCGGACGGTCTTAGTCCTCCGAAAGATGATCCTCCACCGAAAAATGGATAACCATGACCAAAGAGAGGAAGTTCTCTTTTCTTAACCTTCTCAATTTGAAATTCAGCACTGGCCACACCGATAATAGCTCCAAGGACCATCAGGATAAGAATCTATTCAATACAATGCGTAAATATATGAATTTCGTGAAATTGTGTGACTTCTATGATTCTTTACCGAACAGTTTGAAGCCATTTTCTTAGGATTGCTTGCTTCGTAGTTGGAGGTGTTGGGTTACACTGATAGTTGGATGGAAACTCACAGCGTATTTATGCAGCCATCGGATTGATTGCATTCCCGGCGCAAACTTTCAGTTTCACTGATGACACAATTGCTGCAGAGTCACGTGCGAGAATTCATTCGAACAGCCATCAGAGAGAAAGGGTTCAGTTTGTAATTACGCTAGTTAGACCTTAGAAAGGAAGCTGCCCGATACACACCGAATACAATCCGCACTGTTTACTGCGGGCGTAATTGGATTTAAAAAAAAAAAAAAACTACTTCGGAAAGTAATTGCGGGACAAGTTGTTCGTCTTCTCAAAGTTGGAGTGGCTGAAATGAAGCAATTAGGTGGCAGGTTGAGGTCAGAGGATGTTAGTTTTAAGTGGAAAAGTCGTCGATGACCAGGTTCGTTGTTTTGGTTCTCATGAGTTATGCACTTATGAAACAATATTTTAGTTCCAAAAAGAGATTCAGAGGCAACATTAAAAACAGAGAAAAAGTAATCGATGTCACCCTAATAAATAAGACTCAAATACGAAAGTGGTGGACCAACCGTTTTCTGATCATAAAATTATTTAATTCCTAAAACGTAATACAGGATACCAACAAAGACCCCAAACCATACAGAAATCACGGTAAACAGTAAAACTCACTGGGATTTATATAATTTGGAAGAAGAATCATAAAAGTCTAGACAAGTGCCATACATGAAACTAACTGTTTGGACAAAGCAACCGAGGATCTCGCTTTAATTCTCATTAAATCCTTGGAGAAATCGTGTCCGCTAAAAACAGGGAGGAGTGGGGATAAACTTTCTGCATGGTGGACAAACGAGATGGGCAACAAAATAAAAGCAACAAGAAAAAAAAACAGACAGATAGTGGCTGGGAATGGTATTCAAGAAAAAGGGCATTCAATTGGGCGACTAATCTGCCAAAACGATGTTCTTGAAGAGCCTTCTACAACGAAATAGGGACCACTAGACAATCCGCTAGGCTTCGCAAGATCCTTGCTTGAGACCATCGCTCTGGTTCCTCCTAAACACCCTAATGGCCATTGCACAGAATCTAGTCGTGAGACGCTCGGAGTCCTATTTCCCGGCATGGATATTCCTTTTTTCATTGACACCCATGCGGTTGAGATTAAATCTAATACCCTTTCGCGAAAATACTCGAAAACTTTATCGAAAACTGAGGTTTTCCCATACATATTTCAGTTTTCAAAACGAGTCATTTAAAGTCGTTTTCCACGAAACAGCGGGATGGCTTGACAATTCGGTTGGAGTCATAAAACCCTTAGGACCTCACAACGGATCTACATTGATCTAAGTGTGGCGGTTACAGATCCCTCTTGTCTCGCCAACCGGCTTACCTAACCTCACCTACGCGCGTCTGAGATATGCTTTAATTTTGAAAGCAGTTTACTGGTCAAATGAAATCTGGTAATAGTCGATACTGGGGCGTATGCGTAACCTTTTTCGCCGGAGACAAATTATTTCTTGAAATTGTGTAAATGATTTCAGTCCGATTTCTAAAACTCTTCTTACCCGTATAGGTGGACGACATTTGCAAATAGACACAGGACAAAGAAACACGCTCCAAATATGGAACCCTCAGGTACCACTGAAGTAAATGAAAGAGAGAGATCCAGTTGCTGACGGCCTATTATTTAGGAAGGCAAAAGTTTGCTCCTTTAAAGGAGGCATTTAGAGTCATTCCTAAGCCAGCACCTTTAAAAAGGTAGCACAGTCCGCGTTCATGGCCGGCTTTCAACTCATTTTGACTGCACGGAATTCAATATTCAAAGACATTTCTTCATTTTAACACAACCATCTAACTATTTATTGCATCTAAAAAATAAATTACAAAGGCAATCCTCACACTGCCATTTGCATAACCAATCAAATTCACTAATCACTTTTCCATGCGCACAAGCACCCCTTTCCAGATCAGGCGAATTGATAACCGGCAATTGTTGATGCACCCGGATTCAACAGACCCAATCGCTGTTTCTGTTTCCTCTGCTCTGTCATGTGATCTTTCAGTTCGCGTAATTGCTGTGATAAATTCGTAACCAATATCTGGGTTTCCTCCAAGTTCACCTGTAAACTTCTCAGCTCAATTTGATCGCCATCCGAGTCAACCGCTGCCAGCGACATTGCTCGCAGTCGGGGAAACCAATCCAATATGCCAGCCTTAACCATGGCATAGACATAGCTCTCGGGTCCGGTGAATTCCGTCGGATCCTTCACCTTTACCAAAACAATAAAGTACAAATAGTGCCACATGTTGTGTTCGCTCTTGATGTGCTCCTCAAAGCTGACGGTTTTGTTATCAAATGCCGATCGATTGAGTCCACAAATGAAACAGGTATTCTTCAAAATCAGCTCCTTCTGTTGCTTCTCCGATCTGAGATCGGCAAACGTGTCGATAATCACACCAAAGATTAAGTTAAGTACAATAATAATCACAATGAAGAAAAAGAGCAGGTCATATATGACACGCGCTGCAAACAGTCCTTCCTGTAGAGTCAAAGAGGGGGGATGGTTAGTTTATATCGTGATCTATAGGGGATGGGAGTTATTTCTCACCTTACTGGACGGAGCTCGGAGGATATCACCAATGCCGCCACCGTTACGCAAGCCCTGGTTTAGCGTGGTCACTATACACATGACCAACGAATCACAGGCTCGTTCCTTTTGTTCCCCGTCACCAGCTTCGCTGCGTATTTTCGCCAATTTCTCCGCAGATATGCATATGTTTGGATCACTGTCAATAGGCTGATCAGTCAGGTGATTCATCAGAGGTTCGCTCTCTTCTGCAAAGAATTATATAGAAAAAGGTAAACAACGAATCTCATCTTACCGAAGGGTAAATCCGGATCTACAGGTACTAAGAAGTCGTCTTTGAAGAATATGTAGCCTATAATCGAGAAGAGGTATACAAGAATAAGGGCTAGCACAGCCGTTAGAACTATAGATCGACCATTTCGTGTCACTGATCGAATCACATTGACTAAAGTCTCCTCGCGATAAACTACGTCGAATAACTGCAAAGAGTGAGTTTTCATATACAACACTGTCCAAAGGAGCTTCAGCACCACCTACCAATAGTGAATAGAAAAATGGATGCAAAAGAAGGCCACAAAAGACAAAGCATATGTATCCAATGTGATAGAGCAGCTGAAAGTCTGTGATTATTTTGAAGAAATTCTTCTCAAGCGTTCCTTGATTGCCCATTATACTGATTATGTGTACACCCTTTAGCGCCACCTGCAAGTGAATGCAAATGTGAGGTGAATTCTCCTTGCAATTGTAAACTAAACTCACCGTCACTGATCCCAACAGCCAGAGGGTTGGTTCCGGTCCTATGAGAAATATGAACCGCAATATCATCGAACCGATTAGAGTTCTTATCCCAGATTCACGAGGCAACATGATGACAATCACCAGGGAAAATAGCATTATTGCCCAAAACAGCCACGAAACGTGTGGAAGGAGTTCTAAACATTGAATATACATATAATTGATGGGGACCGATACGGTTTGCTCATACTTACCGGGCACAGTGTTATCGAATGGATAGAAGAACGCCACAATCATATTTATCACAACAACGCAGTTGAAGAGTATACTACTCCATAATGACATGTAACTGCTGACCCAAAACAGCGCCGGTTGTCCTGCAAGGGAAAGCAAAAACAAGCTTTAATTTTATATATAAAAAATCTGACGGTCAAATCTATGCCTCCATCTACAGCAGTGGAAAGAGTGAAAGAACACGCCGTTTATGCAAGAATCTGAACATGGCTCCAATGTATTCCAATCCGAAAAAGCCAGTAAACAAAGAATATGGTGGCATTTTTTTTTATAAAATACTCGGGAATACACTTACCCAGCGTTCAAAAGCGAATTCGTCAGGACAACCCCAATTCAGGCGAGAAAAACATGTTTGCCTTGCGTTTGGTAAAGCAAACGTTCACTGAACTTACCCCTCAACTTCTTCTGCCACTTCATCTCGTTGAACATCTCTTCGGCACGATCGAAAAAGTCAGCCACCTTCGAACCCTGGTCATCTCTTTCGGCCGTATTCAAAATCTTGATTTTCGTATCAGTCGTTAGGTACTCGCAAATCTCTGGAATGGGGAATACGATCTGCTCCAATGTCCTATCGTTGCGAACAATCTAAAATGCAGACAGATTGTTAACAAATCCCACCAAAAGGACTCTTGACTCACCTCAATCTGAGCGGTGTGTGTTGCGTAATACATCAACGCCTGACTCATTTTCGAGTCGAAATTCAGTGTTTCCTCCGATGTCTTGAGCAGTCCAGCCAACTCCTTGTTGTGCTGGGCCAATTGGTGGCACAAAATGTAAATATTATGACCAACCTCTCGCGGTGATACGGTCACATCGTCATCTTCCGGATCCGCTTCATCGTGCTCACTCTCGTCGACCATTTCCTCCTGGTGGTAGGCCTTACAGGCCACCTCGACCAACTGCTTTGGATTCATGTTGTACAATATTCTCTCGGCGTTCTCGCTATCACCGCGAGATTCCATGATGGCCAAGAGCAGCTTTGATGCGTTATTCTTCAGTTCTAGAACTAAATCCATTCGATTCTCGCCCAATGGATTGATGTTGTTCATGATCAAAGCTGTGATGATATCCAGTCCGTTGGATTCATGCGTTGCAATGCAATTCTGATTCTCATGACACGGACCCTGACAATACTCGGTGAGGGTCTCGAGCGTCTGATTGATGAGCGCCACGTTGTTCTCGTTGATGTACAGACCGAGGAGTCCCAGGCCACCTGTTGTGGAGCCACAAATGCAGTCCAAGAACATCAAAGTCTCCGACACGAGATTGTGGTTTGTCTTCTGATTCTGATTGCGCAAGAGATTCTGTAAGTCTGGATTGTGATTCTCGCACAGGAGCTGAAGGAATCGCAAAATCGGCTGCATGACCAGAACTTTGTTCGACAGCTTGTTGCGATCGTCTTTGTCCTTGTGTTTTTCCAATTTCTCCGCCAAGATGTCCTCTAGCGGGCTGGAAATGTTCAGGGCGGAGGTTTCATCACCGGGGGAGATGTTTCGGGCGTGACTGTACGACCTGGCAGTTGCTAGTCCAGCGTTGTGCAGTTCTTTTTTTAGTTCTTCGGTGATGACAACACCGTTCGCCTTGACGCCGTGTTTGCGGGAGATTTTTTCCAACTCCAGGCTCATGTCGTGCGGCTTGGTTTCGTGGGCTTTGGCCGCGATGTCTGAGGTATTCACAGTCACTGTGGACTTGATCTCCTGTTGAGAGTCTTTCATTTTCTCAAAGAACACCTTAAAGAAAGCCTGATTGAGGTCTCCGCTGAGGAATTTGTTGAACATACCCTTCTGGATGATCGGATTTCCTCCTTCGAGCAGAGCTATCCCCAGTTCTACGGCCTCAACAAAGATTGATGGCGAGTGCACAGATTTGATGACCAATTCAACAACCAAATCGGATGCTCCCTCACGGTCTAGATGGTTCTGGACTTCATGGAGGGTCTTTCCCGCACGAATCAGGTACTTGGCGCCTGGTCCATGAGTGACGACGTGCGGCCTTCGACTGTCTCCGCCTTCGATGGCCTTTTGGGAGAAGCCTTTACCAAAGTACCGAATAAGTAGGGAGATCCGCAGAGAATCTCCTTTCTCCCCATAGTTGACGTCGAAGGCCATCATTTCCCGGAGGGTCCGTAGAACCTTCACACACAGCTTCTCCTCTTTCTCCTCTAAGAGCTTCTCCGTGTGTTTGATGAGTTTTCGAATAAATCCACCACTCTCGCACTTCTTTCGCGATTCAGTGCCCTTCGGGAACAACAACTCGGAACGGTACAAAATGTCGACCAGCAGAGATAGCTCTGCCTCAACCAACGGCTTCAGTTGGTCCTCCAGCAGCGATACAATGTCCTGCAAGCCTTCTATGATACTGCGATCCATTCGCATACAGTTCGAGTAGTAAGCGCTGTCATACTTGGGCTGCTTCGACGCCAGAAGCCACTTTGTGGTCTGTCGCGTCAGCAGCGCCGTCTTGCTCGACATTGACACGACTTTCTGCTCTAAATCTAATGGAATTGCGATGCTCCGTGTCTTTGCGGACTCTGAAAGTGTCCTTATACAGTTCTCCACATTGAAACGCTCTGCCAGCGATAGCCACTTACACTGCGACAGCTTGTAGGTCGCTTGCAGCAACTGTACAAATATCATCTGTCGTGTCTGCACAATCGTACTCTGATCTGAGAAAGGACTGCTAAAGAATGTGCCCAAAATGGTCATAACTCCAGTCAACACATAGTTAATCAGAGTTTTATTATGTTCCACTGACTGTATCGCAATCAACTGGTTGATGTCAGCAAGGAATGACTTCTCAAACAAGTTCCACATGTGCCCCGATGAGTAGATCTCCTTCATTTCCACCTCAGTGTCAATGTAACAGTGGTTTAGAAAGTCCACGTATGATTCCTTCACCTCGGGTATGCAATCCGGGTGACATATAATCGTCACAATGTCATCGAGCGACAACAAGTTGTTGCACTTGATCTCGGTGTAGACATTCTTCCCCATCGTACAACAGGCAAGCAGTTTCACAAGTTCCACGTGATATTTCAGCGGATTATCATCGGTGAGCGGTTGATCCTTGTCGGTCTTTCGCATCATTGTGACAAATTGATTGAACGAGGTTTTGTCGCTGTAGAAGACTAGGACGTCTTCGCCTGCATTTATGAGCTCCTGCATTACCATATCTTGGCATTTGCGTATAAATTGATTCTCTGCCTTGACGATAGTCTGTAGGAATTGCAAGTAGACTACATGTCGTCCATGAATTTCAATGCAATGCACAAAGTGTTGGACGACTTTGTCAGTTACTTCGTTGCACAGCGAGAGGTTGTCTTTGAAGATGGCACAAACTGTCTTCGCTTCGAGGATCTAGAACGGGAAAATTTTTATTAGCTTTGTCTACGATGAGAATTCAGAAAGAGCATCCAAATGGGTTGGCAGAATGGTTGAAATAAGTTCAATTTGGAATGTTTTATGGTTAGCGGTATTGGCACAGGGCGAGTGGTAGACGAGGTATGAATTTGAAGACTTCGGGTGCATTTGGGTAACTGTTGATTAATTTTCACCTAGCACACTTGACAAAAGAGACAACTTTTTACTTTGTATTGACCGCTGGGTCGAGTCTAGGAACGGCCGTCCGAATTTAAAAGCAGCGCTTACGTAGAAATATATTTTTTGACTTCGGGGAGAAAAATTCTTGAGCGAAGGTCGTGAAAATATATAAATCAAGGTTACAACCGTTAATATCAGCATTTTATGCCCTTATTCTTCCGCAGTGTTGACTCAACAACACACTATCGTGTTAAAGCACCCACCAAACAAGGTCGGTTATACCTTTTCGCTACGTGACAGTTGACACTTGTACTCTGTTCACACATTTTAAGTATGAAAGGATAAACCGCTTTTGTCAAGTGCACATCACGATGGCGTCACATACAACCCAACAAAAATTGATTTAATGACCCCGGCCAGAGTCTAAATCACTGCATTCGAAAAAAATACTATAGGGCAAAATTATCACTTCAAACATTTTTTAGTTAGTAACAAATTATTATGGGCACCGACAAAAACAAAAAAAAAAAACAAAAGACTCATTCACACACAAAATCTCACATTTGTTCGTACACAATTGCATTGTAATCCCACCACCTATACTGTATAAAATTATATATTTGTATTACGTAGAACCGTTCAAAGCATGTCATCTACTCACTCCTGGATTGAGGAACAAATCCAAATGGTTATGCAGCAAAACCTGGTTCTGTTGGTTGCCCAGACAAAAGTTCTGCAGGAATTCGTGTGCCAGACACATTAGTTCTTTCATGAGAACGTCATCCTTTTCATCGTAGGGATTCTGCAGCAAATCCAAAACGACGGTATGAACGCTGACGTTCCGAAGAAGACGTTGTTCATGCTTGCGGGGCTTTACATTTGAACCTGCAACAGGTATGAGACAATACTTTTGTTTTAGATGGCTTGGAAAACACTCACCACTAGTTACGCAGAACTTGTTCATTCTGATGAGGATGTCCTTAACTTTTTGATACTCCATTAGTTGGTCCAAACTAAGCGATGCTCTATACTCTAAGCTCAAGTTCGCTTCCAGTGATTTGTCTATCGATCGATCGGCTGCGAAATGAGATAACAGTCACAACAGTCAACATACAGATATAGAAAAAATCCAGCATTACCCGAAACAACAATAGAATTCTCCTCCATTGCTTTTGATTTGTACACCCATAACTCGGACTTCTCGACACTCTGTCGTAGTATGTCCAAATCGGACTTGATTTGTTTGTACGACTCCACATCGCTGTCAGAAACAAGTAATTGCACCTAAAAGAAGAAATCCATCGTAAAATATTCCACGGGCGCTTTTGCCAAGAACATCTCTTACCTGGCGAAAAGCATGCAAGACCTCTTGTCGCTGACTGAAATGCCTAAAGAGAAGGTGCAGTGCTCCGGAAACCAATGGCGGATAGTCATGCATAATAAGATGCAGCAGTACCCTTAGGAACGTGCGTCCTCCCTGTCCGTCCAAGTCTAAGTTGGCAGCATCTCCCTCGCTGCCGAATATCCCCTCAGCTTGAATTCCAATCGATTCCAGGTCAATATTCTTCTGACGAGCGTTTATCATCGTTTCTGTTGGTTGAACTTCGGTTTCATCGAATTCCCGCTTGAAAATCGACAGCAGACAGCTGATGCGGTAGTCGAGACGAACGTCCAAAATGAATTGTAGAATTTCGATAATCTTCAGCTTGGTGTCCATGACAAGGGGGTACTCTTTCATTTGACTAACTGATTTGCGCTGTTGAATTGTTGGCGTGGCCATGGCAGAACCAACTGGACCTAGTGCCAGTGATGTCATGACCGTGTTCATGTCGCCAATCGATCGAAGAACACCTCCCTCAGCTGAAAAAGATCATAAAGATTGAAATAATAGCTACATCCGTGGATAAAGAAATCAGCTCTCTACTTGAGGTTCGGTATAGAGTCTTTCAATGCGTTCATGTGAAAATTGCAATGGAATTTTGACAAGTTCAATCTTGGAGTAGGGAACACAATCAACCATGGGACCATAAGTAGAGTCTCAAGCTCACAAATACTCATATGTTCCTCTTGTCATAGCATCACGACAAAAATAAACTTACAATCGACATCATTACTGCTATAGCGAGCGCCTCCCACCGAGTTGTTGTCCGATACACAATCGAGGATGCACAACAGGGTCTTGGTCAACCGCAGCAAGTCACTAAAACTGTAGAATCCAAAGTAAATCAAATCCCGAGCCAGTTTAACCACCTGCAATCACATAAAGAAAGTATAATCGGAGGCATCCTACAGTCTTATAGATCCCTACCTCAAACGTTAGTTTATTCTGCTCCTGATCTGTGAAAAGCCACGCTTTGACCGCAACATTGCACAAGTAGTTCTCTACGAACACTATGGTTGTGTTGAACTTTGCACGAACTGCTTCCTTATTGCAGTCTGGGTGCTTTTTGTAATCGTAACTGAAAGGAATTGAAATTGTTGTCTTTATTGCGACGGCAGTGCTTTCTTTTCTCAACTCACTCGTGGATGGACATCTTGGATGGAATTTCACTCCACAGCCTTGCATATTTAACAGGAGTAACTGGCTCCTGCGGATCACGATCAACGTGCAAATGCAACATTAGTCTACAGAACGATGCTCTCAGTTCGTAGGGAATGGTTTCGTCTGACATGCATCTGCCAAAGACAAAGATATATTAAAGCATCCTGAAATCAGGGTCCTTCTAGCGGACGCACCTTAAAATCAAGTCGATATTCAATTGCGGTGAGAGATTATTTAATGCGAGATACTGCCTGTTTAGGCACATATTCGAGAACAAGTTCAATTGATGCCGATAGTAGTTAAGAATGTCGCCTTCTTCAGTTCTTCCTTGGCATATGGAATCGGCCAACTCTGCCATTGATCTGGATTTCTGTACAAAAATATTAGAACAAGGCGTACAAGACATATTTTGAAAGAAAGAACTCACCGGTTGCCCCTTCCATTGCAGATGTATCTCATAACTGGACGATATTATCTCTTCCATGTCACCATTGATTTCCACCAACAGATTATCATCGTCCTCATCTAAGGTCTCCAGTGGGATATCCTGATTTTGCTGCTTCTTCACCGGCGAGCGTTTGATATGTGTTTCAATGAGAATATCGGCGTTTTTCGAGCTCAGAACGCTCTTGCAAATCAACTCCTGTGTCACCGCAATTGCCTTGCGATTCGAGACACACAAATCGGAGAGGTAATCTAAAAACCGCGAATCCCAGCAGAGCATGTTTTTGCGAACCAGCCCCACAAACGTCTCTATCTCCGAGGCTGTTATGTGTTTTTCGAGTAGTTTTCGATTGTTGTGCAACAACGCGGTGATGGTGTCCTCCGCAAGGATGTCATAGCCAATCTGTTTCTGCATCAGTCCAAAGTGCTTGGCTATGTACTCCTGGAAATGGTTTGCTTATTGTGTTAGATTTTCGCTTTGGACATCACCGACTTACCTGATTCTTCCTGTAGTCCTGTTGCGAGAGTCTCAAGATGCGATAGCACAGACGAAAGATATTCTTGTATGGACTATTTTTGGGATCACCAAGTTCATCCAATCGAAGGAACGGTGGCTCACCATCCTTCTCTTGAAATGGGCCCTGGAGAATCTTAAACAATTGCTTGAGAATATATTGTTCACGGAGAAGTTTCTGGCGGTCACGGATGGGGTTTTTAATCGTCAACTCGAGGGCTTTGGTTTTGTTTTGCTCGTTTTCCATGCCGGCGATGAAGTAGACAATATCCTGGAGTAGCGATACCAATGCTCGTCTTTCATTGATTGAGATGGTGCCGTTTTCGAGTTTAGATGTGACGTTTGCCAGCACTTTACAGGCGTCGTTGGCGAAGTCAAGATCACGCACTTCGACGGGCGAGACGGGAATCAGTGCAAAGGCTTCCTTATCCTCTTTGATGGCTGAGCAGCAAACCTGAGAATGAATGGGAGCATGTAATTGATTGCGTTTTGGCTGCGATGGTGACTTACCTTCGACATAACAGGCTTGTCATCGTCAATATCAATAGGAATCGAAGTGGCATGAACCCAAGTGCTTGAACACAAATGCCTCAGGCGCACATAGCTGGACTGTGGCACTAGGCTGTCTGCCCGTGTCATTGTAGTTGGATCTAATTCAAACACCGATGCCAATTCCGTGGAATATGGCACCGAAATCAAACGAAACTGTTCTGCCTTTGACTTATCTGAAAGGAGGAAATAACCAATTTCTGCTCAATCTTGCAAGACTTTCCAACTCTTTACCCATTGTCCGCATGCCACTGTCCGATGCATCCTCATAGCTCGTATCTGCATCCAACTCAGCTGCCAGATAACAGCCTGTAGCCAGGTGTTTAAAGCGATATAGGGAATTCCAATGTCCGGCGCCACCACGACACGAATCATGTTGGACCACCTCAATCTCCCACAATGCTTTACTGCTGGTCGCAGCTGTTGCACTGGTCCTGCCAGTTGTTCGCAGGAAAACATGCTGTTGCTTCTTGTACTCGTCCATGGTG
Source organism: Cheilosia grossa (assembly GCA_963082955.1). Classification (NCBI taxonomy): domain Eukaryota; kingdom Metazoa; phylum Arthropoda; class Insecta; order Diptera; family Syrphidae; genus Cheilosia; species Cheilosia grossa. The sequence goes on along the minus strand of OY720144.1, from coordinate 13,647,983 downwards.
AGAAATTTCTCCTGTTCCGCGTGAAACAATCGAACAACATCGCCACCTTTCAGGATGTGCTCCTGATTTTCCTTGTGCTCCATGAACAGAGTTATTTTCCACGATGTCGACGAGTTAAGTACATTCACTTCCTTGCATCCGAGATTGTCGGGCAGTTCATAGTTGGCCGCCACATGTAGATTCTGTTGATCGGCATTCACCGGATTCAATATCACTTTATCGCCCACAACGACATTGTCCCCAATCGATCGCAGCTTGTAGAATGGCATTATGTAGAACCATGAGCCTTCGTTGCCATTCGCATCTAAATAGACGCGCATTGCATTCTTTTCCAGCAAAGACGGAAGGCGTTTGTTTACGGTCAGGTATTTGTTTGACTTGAGATGCAGCAGTTGGACGACGCTTCCGTATTGTACGGAACTGCCGAGCAGCTTCTTGTTTTCGGTCTCATTTTGCTTCTTTTCAATTTCAGCAGCGTGCTAGGGAATACCAGATACAACATTCATGTTATTTCAATTGCGTTAAAAATGAATGGAGATAACTTACGTGAAGACGTGTTAAGAGATTCGTGTCTGTATTCGAGCTGGCGCTTTGTTTTGCTGCTTTCCAAAATTGCTTCTGAGCGGAGTATCTGTTCATGGGACATATTTTAATGAGGCAATCTAGAAATAAGAGGAGAGATTTGGTCTCATAGCGAAACTGTAAGCGCTAACCAAGCAGGGTTCCCAAATGCCCAACCATTTATATTTTGAAATAAGCGGGCGTTAATTTAACACAAGCGTATGGGTTTTATTTTAGAAGCAGCCCTCGTACATTTCGGGTCAATATTGAACATTCTCTACTCTCTACCGATCGTGGTCAATGAAACCCATGAACGGGAATTTATCCTTACCGCCTTACATTTGAAGGGAGTCTACTTGATACATGCTCCGGGTTAGGCTCCGTCGATAGCTACATTTTTGAAATATCCTCTAGCGTTGATGGGTCCATGTTTCCTTATCATATACCAGAACAGGGATGGTATGAGGCATCTCGAAAGACGGCGGCAAAACCGAAATATGTAATTGGTAGGAGCTTGTCAAAGGGGTCGATAATCTTTCAAGTAAAATGTGAAATCAACAAAGAAACACAGCAGAACAGGGATGATAAGAGGGTTATACAATTCATTGATAGTTTTCTTACCAACCGTAGGTAAGGTTATGCTCTTACGACATTTTAAAAGTATCCCGAACACTTTTTTCGTGTTAAGAAATGACCTGGAAGTGCACTTATTTCTTCAATGAAAACAAAGAAAGAACACTTTAGGATTATTTTGTTTTTTATTGAAAGGCTGATTCTTTTTGTCAACCAAAAACGAGAACGCTTGGTTATACTCTCGTTGAACGCTTAACCCTTTTGAGTTTCTTCCGTTTCTATACTTGCAAATGCACCAGTGACTGGTCATAGTATTTTACAAATTGAAATAACATCTATTATACTAATATGATAATGGGGACGTTCGGATTTCTAGTTTAGTGAGTCTGACAGCTGACTGACTTGTTGTATTTCACTTTTTATTGGCCAATCTAGGCCATGTCACCTGAATAGTGTTTTCAGTTGACATTTCCAAGCGTCAAAATTAGAAATAAACAGCGAGAAAACAAAAAAAAAAAATTGACTGCCAACGCGTTCGTGTACCTAGTCCATACAAATCTAGCTGACGTTTTATAAGAACTAGGAATCCGAACGTCAGCAATAATTCTAAATATTTTGAGTAGTTGTCTTTTTCTGAAAACCCCGAAACCTTCAGAAAGCAAAGAGCAAATTAAATGCGACACTATTGTGGACATTATTTTTAGCATTCATATAAAAAGAAAGTTGTATCACTTCTTTACTTTTAGCATTCGAAACTGTGCTGTTGCAGCCTTTGTTTAAGCTTCTATTCGGTGTTGGATTCCAAATAGTAATTTTGAACAGTTGCAAAAACTTTTGGACTCAAATCAGAAGGGGCCCATTGGCTTACATTTTGAGGAATTTCTACCTGCATTTGTGGACGCCTTAGGACTAGATTTATAGTTTCGACACTCGGGGAAGTAGATAGAAATAATAATTTCATACTTTCATCTTTCGGGAAATGGTTTTCGGAAAGTATTCAAAGTATTACTCCCAAAGTAGTTCGGATAGAAGGTCATGTTGGTTGAGGGTCCGATCAGCACTCCTGTTCCACCAATGCAAATCAAAGTAAATTGAAAGGGCCCATTTACTTTCGAACTAAACTGTCATTTTGACTTGACATCGTTGACATTTATAAGCAGCATGTCAACAGCCATTAATCATCAAAGACAGGTAACATTTTTCAATAGTCCGTTCCACTACTTGTATGTTGACACAATTGAGAGATCGCGGCTTGCTGTCAGTGGCACGCTTTGCAAGTTCCAAAACGGGAAAAAAGCGAGGCACATAAATATGCTGTGATCAAAAAGGGGTATCACTCACAACATAAGCGACTTAGGGACACAACGCTTCTAAGAGTCAGAAAAGATACCACTGTCGCACGTAGAAACGTCGTAATCGTCCTATAAGCGATCGGTAGATATGCCCAAGGTATGCGGCTCCTCCAAAAACAGTCGAGTACAACATATAATTTCATGACTAAGAACAAAAAAAAAAAAAAATTGTTTCTGCTAGTTATTTCCACTTTTCTTTCAATATTTCGATATTCGACCCGAAAAACTTTGAAACGAAAAACACATACTTGCCCTGCAAAAATATTCGCTGCAACAATAGGACTGCACAAGGTTCGTTTTATATACGTAGGTAGGTTATATAAAACCAAACAGGACCTTTTCCTCCCATGTGCTTTTCGTATTTGTTGTTGGAATCTCGCCTCACAAATTCGAGAGAAAGAGAGACGGTTTGTGCATTTGATTTGTCAATAGAATTATAATGAACCGATATCCAATTAGCAAGTTTCAAAAAGGTATCCTCGACGCGCATGTAATGTTTCTCACTTTCTGCCGCACCCTACGACAACCTACAATTCATTTTGCATAACCCGATTAAAGGTGTACTGTCCTGTCTATAACTTTCAAGGCTGATTTCGATTCATTGCCAAAAAGGACCCAACGCAGATGCCAGCTACAAGGCAAATGCATCTAATACAAATAACAAAGTTTCCGTGTGAACAAGGAAAGGGAACTAATCCATTTTGAATAACAAGTGCCGCCACGAACTTTTCAACTTAAAATTCAAACTTTACGAAAAAAAATAAAATATATATATATATATATATATATATATAGGTATATATTTAAAGGAAGTGAATTTGAAACTCGAAAACTTTATTAAGCTTCGTATTGGCTACGAACTCGGAGGTAATGATGCATAATGGAATCCCCCCACCCCTCTCTGTCACTATATAGATTCCCGGAGAGTGAAAGATGTCTTATGCTACAGATATGTAGCTCGTTTCATGAAAAGAGCAGTGATGAACCCAAATGAACAAACTTTCCCTGCGGCTGCTTCTCAACGTCAACAGAAACAGAAAACTCGAGAAGTTACATTCATACTAGGACAAACAACAAGTATATAGGTACATAAAGAATTTTCTCGTACATGTCCGTTAAGCGAAATGCATTATACAACTCATACTATTACGAAAGCATACCTCGAAATTTCTTTGGTGGACAATTCAAGTCTCCAGCCTCGGGACACACAACCGTTCGGTCATCGACCAATCTGTAAACGACAAAGTAAACAAATATAGTTAATCCAAATGAGTCGATGTGACAAAATTTCGCCGTCCCCTCTCCCTTACCCAAGAGTGCTCAAGAATCCCGCAACATTGCCTTCGGCGTACAGCGACACCACATCGCCCAAGTGCAGGAAACTCGCCGAACCGATAATATTGTCACCCATCTTGATGGTTGCGCTTTGTACACCCCGCACTCTCCTTGATCTCCTGTTCCACCGTATAGTTTGTTGAAAATTCCGCACTAATCAAGCAATCGAACCTGCAATATGAACACGCACGCACGCGATTATTAGATTAAATAAACCATCTGTCTCCTGTCAAGAGTGAAGAGATGGCCGAGCGCTGAATCAATAATAGTTAGGCGAAAAAAAGGCACACAAATAAATTAAACAATTTAATTGTTCACCACAGATACACTTCTGGATTCCCGCGAAGTGGATAATGTCCAAACAATCACTGCGCGCCTCCACCTCCAGCTCACTGTTCACACAGATTGCTGTGAAATAAAAGCATCTTCGTACTCTCTATCCAATCGAATCTCAAGTGGTTTTCATGGTTCTGTGGGGTTCTGAGATTCCGTGGGTAAAAATAAAATTGTTTGATGTAAACAATACGAAAACAATCTTCGACCCCCAGCTAAATTACACACGCGAGTAACGGAAAAATAAATTAATACTTGTACCTTGTCGTAGAGCTGTCGCAATTTTCGATTTGTTTTTTTCTTATTTCCGGGCGGGTTTTAATTAAATTTGAGATTTACAACGAGTACCTACAATAAAAGCGAAAGCTCCTGGAAAGGTGATAAATAATTCAACGTGAAAGGAAAAGGAAAATTCCTTAACTCTGTTGGGAACCACCCACCTGTGCGAGATGTAAACACATTGAGATGAACGTTTTCTTTAATTTTAATTGCACTGCACGAGCATCACTTGCACGGAACTGTAAACAATTTGGATGAATAAAATAAATCTTGCAGAGATTTTTATTTTTGTTTGAAAAATAAATTTCTTAGCCCGGATATTATCCACCCATCCGATTGGGTCAAAAACACGAACAACCGGAGAGCTTTAACCGATATTTGAATCTATCGAACGACTCGGCATAAGGATACAATTGTATCTATCCCATTCCACGGTGGGAACCGTTTCGACTTGAGGATGAAGCATATAACTTCCAAAATTAAGTTAAAATCATGAGAAGAAATGGGAGAGCATTTGAGAGTGTGGTGCTGTTGCCCCTCAGTTGGGGGGAGAGTTGCCAGGTTGGTTTGTTGAGTGTGTGAGCTTTTTGGGTGAGTTTTTATTTTTTTTTTTATTTTTATTGACGTCCGTAGAAGAGGGTATAGGGTGTGCAATCAATTCAGTGTCAATTTAATCAATGTGGGTGCATTTTTCTGTCCAAAAAACGTGGCAGAAGAGCACAGCTCAGAAATAAACATTTAAATTCCATTATTTTGTACTTATATTTCATTAATTAGGCACTTTTTCCAACAGGCGGCATTATTTGTCAAGTTGGAATGACTTTGATTTTTTTTTATGAAAACAAAGAAAACAATTTACTGCTACTACTAAATATGTTCTATTGTCAGTTCACAGCGACTTGCTACGAATCAGCCTGCAGGTATGCAAGCGTTCGTAAAAAAGTGCTGTTAATTAATTATTTAGTTGTATGTCTCGACTTTGGGTGGTGTTTTTGGCGACTTTGATGGAGCAGCGGTAGATTTCTCCATCATCTTTCTGCACAACCGAACGAGGTTTGTATAATTTCTCCCTACACAAACGCTTTCGTAGATAAAGAAATAATAGTTGACGCAATAGCTCTGTTAACATCAAACTTTAACTTAAAGAAGCCGAATGTAATCCACACCTAAGATATAAGTTTCCCCTAGAGGGCGCTTGCCACGGCAAGCAACGTCGCTTTGGCTTTCTTCGGTCTCCTTCACTGGTGTACTGCATAACCTCATCGACGACAGACTTACTTGTGTTAGGTTTTTCCAGTGAAAATAAAAGACAGCCACGATATTGCAAAATGCACTCAACGGCGGTTTATTCAAGACTAAACAATATAGAATATATAATATGATACAAAGAGAAAGAATTCAATGTTAAGTATATGTGTGAATGTTTTAATGAATGTTATAAACAAATGAGAATGTGTAAGTGGTTAAAGTAAAGTAAGAAAACAAAATGTACGATGATACAATATTTAACACTCCTTCTATCAACGTACTTTTAATTCATTTTTATTCAAAATGTTTCAAAATTCTACAAAATCTGATTATGTTATGTAAGTGAAATGATATTTTGGTTTCTAAGTCATTAGTTTAAGACAATTCAAATGTTTAGTTTTATCCAATGGCTTAGTTAAGACATCTGCAATCATTTCGCAAGTTGGCATATAAACGACTTCAATTTCTTTATTCAACTGCGCCTCACGAGAGAAATGATATCGGATGTCAATATGTTTTGATTTCGAATGTTGAACATTGTCTCTCGAAAAACGAATAGCGCTTTGATTGTCACAAAATATGACCGTCGGTTTAGATACCTTGTCGAATCCAATCTCATTGAGAACTCTTCTCATATGGATGACTTCTTTTGTAGCTTCAGAGAGCGCCATATACTCTGCTTCCATTGTAGATAATGCCACTGACTTTTGTTTTTTACTCTTCCAACAGATTGGTCCTCCTGAAAGAACTAGTAAGTATCCCGAACACGATTTTCGATCTTCAACGTCGTTAGCCCAGTCAGCGTCCACGTAGGCATGAAGGTCTTCGTTTGTTTTTCGATATGTCAGCTTGAAATCCAGGTTTCCCTTTAGGTAACGCAACACTCTCTTCGCAGAAATCCAGTGATGTTTTGTCGGATTAGACGAAAATCTAGCCAGGAAGCTGGCTGCAAAACAAATGTCGGGGCGGGTAGCATTGGCTAAATAGATGAGAGATCCAATGAGTTCCCTATACGGCATGGGTCCACCATCTTCATTTGACATTGAGCTGAACAACTGACTGCTATCCAAAGGAGTTGAAACCGTCTTAGCATCTGACATGCCAAAGCGCTCAAGCAATTTTTCGATGTACCCTCGCTGACTTATTTCGATTCGTCCTGTATCACCTTCCCGGGTGACTTTTATACCCAGAATACTGCGCACCTTGCCCAGATCTTTAATTTCGAATTTCCTCGATAAGGCCGCTTTGGTTTGTTGCAACTGTTGCAAGTTGTCTGATGCAATCAACAAGTCATCTACATATACGGCGACGACAACTGTCCCGAAATCGTCCTTATTGTGGTACAGACACGAATCAGATGATGTTTGCTTCAATCCTAAACTCTTCAGGAACTCGTCTAGTTTCTTGTGCCATTGCCGACCAGCTTGCTTTAAACCATAAAGTGGACGAAGAAGTTTACATACCTTCTGTGCTGAGTTTTTATTTCCAGGATATTTGGGTTGCTCCATATATATTTCATCATCCAGCTCCCCTTGGACATAGGCAGTGATGACGTCCATCTGGTGTAGGTGTAGCTTCAGATTTGCACACACAGCAAATAGCATACGAATTGTTTCGTACCGTGCCACAGGAGCAAAAACCTCGTCAAAGTCCACACCAGCCCTCTGCTCGCATCCTCTCGCAACAAGCCGCGCTTTAAAACGCTCGATCGAACCATCTTCTTTTCGCTTAATGCGAAACACCCATCTATTGCTCAAGACTGTTTTGTTCACAGGACGATCTACCAGCACCCAAGTATTGTTTCTGCTTAGTGATTGTAGCTCTGAATCCATTGCTTCTATCCACTTTTGACCATCCTTTCCGCTCACGGCCTCTTTAAATGATAAAGATTCATTAATATCATTATAAGCTAAATTTACCTCAGAATATATTTTCTTTCCGCATCGTAAAGTCATAACGCTAGGTTGGACATCGTCATCTACGCTGCTATTCGGCGACATGTACTTGTCTTCTTCTTCGTCTTCGGGTTCGAGATTGGAGTTGGCTGTTGGTTCCTGACATTCTGCTTTGATGGATGCTTTCTCATTCTGATCCTCTAGGTCGTCATCTTCAGCTACCTTCAGATCTTCAACTTCAGCTTCAGATCCATGTGATGGCACTTGTTGGTGATTGATTTTAAATAAATTTCTATTATCCAGTACATAGTTGTTTGGGTTTATGTATTCGAAGAATCTTACATCCCTGCTACGGATCACCTTCTTTGTGCTGACATCCCAAATTCTATAAGCCTTCGACTCTTGAGAATAACCGACTAATCGAAATTCATTGCCCTTCGGATCTAGCTTTTTCCTTCCGGGTGCTTTGTTCAGAGCAATTACTTTGCATCCGAACGATCGCAGAAAATTTACGTTGGGTTTCTTGCCATTCCAGACTTCAAATGGCGTTTTGTTACCTAGTGTACTCGTTGGACATCTGTTTCTAATAAACGCTGCTGTACTAACTGCTTCGGCCCACAAACATTTTGGAAGATTCGATTCTATCAGCATACATCTCACCATATCCAGAAGAGTTCGGTTAAAGCGTTCGGCGACTCCATTTTGCTGTGGTGTATGTGGAATCGTTAGTTGTCTTTGAATACCCTCCTCACACAAAATCTTATTGAATTCCGATGAAAGATATTCGGCACCATTGTCACTTCTTAGGAATTTAATTTTTTTGCCGGTTTCCCGCTCTGCCCGAAGCTTAAAATTTTTGAATGCAGTTATGACTTCACTTCTTTGCTTAAGAGTCACCACTTCGACGTAGCGCGATTTGTCGTCGATGAATGTAACAAAATACTGCGCGCCTCCTAATGATTTAACATTCATCGGTCCACAAATATCGGAGTGAATGGTCTCTAAGATTTCGTTGGCTATTTTACGCGAAGTTTTAAACGTTTGTTGGCAGATTTTTCCTTTTTCACACACAGCACACATCACATCTTTATTGGAGAATTTGTTGTTGATTCCTAAGACCAAGTCAAATTGCTGCAGCATTTTAAGTTGTTTAAAATTGATATGACCGAATCTCTGATGCCATCGTATTAAGTTTGTGTCTTCCAATGGTTCACATGTCAACGCATCATTTTTAATTCTGGTACTAACTTCCGTTTCTTGAATAACGTAAAGCTTTCCTCGTTTTTGTGCTCTTAAAAGAACTGATTTGTCTTTCTTGTAGATAGTACAAACATCCTCTTGGAAGCAGAATGAAAATCCATTTTTCGCTGCTTGCGAAACAGATAGCAAGTTGTGCCTTAAGTTTGGCACGAACATAACGTCACGGAGTCTTATCTCTGTAACTTTTCCAGATCTCGATTTAATCGCGATCAAAACACTACCGATTCCATTTGCTTCTATAAACTCCTTCCCAGCTGTTTTAATTTGCATTATATCAGTGCTATTCCAATGTACAAATTTATTTTTGTCGTTACACATATGCGCGCTTGCACCGCTATCCACACACCAACCAGCTTTGTGTTCATCATCGATACCCGCACTCAATACTGTCATTGCATTTTCATGTTTGTCGCTTATTCTTTTTCCGTTGTTCTTCGTTCGACACTCGCTTGCAATGTGGCCCATTTTCCCGCAAGAATAACACTTGATATATGCTTTTTGCCTTCTTTGCATATAATTTTGACTTTTGCTTACCGGTGTTCTATTCTTCGTGCGAATTTTTTCTTGTGATAGTAAAGCATGTGTATTATTCTCTTCGCCGTTAACTGAGTTTTGATTTTTTCTTGCGTCTTCTTCCATTAGCTTTACCTTAAGAGAACTCACATCGGGAATATCATCTCTTGTCTCTATCGCTACACAAAAATTTTCATACTCAGACGGCAACGTATTGAGAAGCATAATCGAAAGTAGTTCCGTTGGAATAGCGATTCCTGCTTCCTCTAACTGATCTGCACTGCTTTGGAACTCTCGTAGATGTTGCTGCATGCTGATTTCGTGTCTTTTTTTCATTTGGAATAAATTTCTGTAGAGTACTATTTTTTTGGCTGGTCCTTTTGATTTGTGCACTTCTTCTAGGGCTTGCCATGCCTCATTGGATGTCGTTGACTTTCTAATATAACCCATTTGGTTTTCCTTAACCCCAAGAAAGATCATTGCCTGGGCCTTAGCGTCCTTGGTTGTCCAACCCACATCGTCCGCCTTTTTTTCAATTCCGCCATTTGCGTAGCCCCAAAGATCGTTACAAATTAAAACACTCCTCATTTGCAACTTCCACGTCTCGTAGTTGTCTTCACCTAGTTTCTCAATGTGGGAAGTATTGGCAGAATTCATCTTTCTATTTTTTTTTTTTTAAAGAATTGTATCAAAGTTCGCGAATCAACGAAAAAAAAATTGCACTTTACAATTAACTCAAACTAAACGCGCGGCACACTGGGCCCATAACCTGTTAGGTTTTTCCAGTGAAAATAAAAGACAGCCACGATATTGCAAAATGCACTCAACGGCGGTTTATTCAAGACTAAACAATATAGAATATATAATATGATACAAAGAGAAAGAATTCAATGTTAAGTATATGTGTGAATGTTTTAATGAATGTTATAAACAAATGAGAATGTGTAAGTGGTTAAAGTAAAAAATGTACGATGATACAATATTTAACAACTTGTACGCGTCCTTTAATTTCTGGCAACAAAACATACGAATAGTGAATTTTGATGAGTGTTTTTTTTTTTTTTTTTTTGACCGATACAATTGCCTATCGAAGAGTGGGTAAAACTCCATAGGGAAAGGAAGCAACTATACGTGTTCTGAAACCACCCCAACAAGCTCCGTATCGGTACCCTATGCCTAGCTTCTCACAGCCATTCGTTTTGTGTGATTTTCTTTTTTCGGGACGGTTGGAAGGGACCGAATACGAACGGCTGAATTGAAAAGCTTTTCCAGGACAGTTATACTCTTGGATGCCAGACGTTCTCAAGCGGTGGCGCAATGGTAAAAACCTTTAGATGTAATTTGTGTGTTTTCCAGGGATCAAACCTCAAACGTTTTTTATTTTTTTATTTTTGAAGAAGATAATGCTGCCACGCTATAAATTCCACCGAAGAAATCATTTTTTGAGGTGCTTCTGTTGCGGATGGACTACTTTTGAATTTGCTTAGCTCCAATTGCAACACCCATTTTCAAACTAACACCACCACCTAGAAGAAGAAGACTAGAACGGAACAAAATTTGACAGCTAAAAAGTGAATTCACCGCCAATTGTTTCATTCCTTAATTATTGAATACACGACGCAAATAATGCTTGTCGGATGATCTGCCAAACAATATAGAATTAAAAGACAGTATCAAATGTCAGCTGTCAGATTAACTATCAAGTGTTGTCATATTTAAAAAAAGGGAATAAAAAAATTAAAAATTATCCAACGTCCTATGCTACACCATACTTCCTCCTAAAATATAGTTCTGCAGGTCCAGTTAAATGTGGGAACATTAGCTCAGTGGTTAGTGTGCTGCACTCGGCAGCGAGGGCTCAAATTACATCTTAAGATTTTTAAATCACTGCGCCACCTCTGGCAAACGTCTGACAAACATCCGAGAGTATTTAAGTGTCATGAAAAAGCTTAGCCGTTTGGACTCTCCATAAAATTGTAGGTCCCATTCATTCGTCCCAAAATTAGAAACTAGCACAAAACGAATGGTTGTGAGAATCTTGGCCTAGGGTGAACGAACCTGTTGCACCAACTATTTATTTCTTTTTAGATGGATGCAGTTGGAGGAATATTATGTGTTGTCTTTATAATTCAAGAGTACATCGATCAACAACTTGGTGCATCTCTGACTTGTGGCTGTTTTCACTGACAGTTCTGATCGATCGCCCACTTGTCCATACATAAGAAATAGCTAGTCTGATTAATTTCAACTCTCACGAGATCGTATATTCTCGGCAAAATTGAAGTATAAAAATTCAAACGTCCCTCTTGATCAGCAGAAACATTTTATGACTTTACGACATTACATTTATGTATTTCTGTCACACAGCAATTGGTAAGCCAAGAGGAAAAAAATTCAGTTGCAAGTTCTATATAGCCAACACCCACGTCGACAATTTCAGATGAAAAGAACTTGGAACAATCAAAATGTCTATTTCATTTATCGTTCTTAAAAAAATTAACAACCCCCACTTAGTTCGTGGCATTCCAACAGGTGGCCTAGAATGTTATTGTATGGCACATGCATAATTATATATTTTTGGTTGGTTAGGATTGAGAGAGAAGGAAGATTGGAATAGGTACATAACTGGCGACAAATTGCACTTGGAAGTTGGAAAAGAGAAATAATGATAGATAAAATGTATAATAATAAAAGATCACACTGCGCCATCTAGTAGATATTCATGAGTATCAGGCAGTAGATGTAGGGTGAGATTCCCAAATTGCAAACGTTTTGGAAACAGTAAAATGAATTAAAATTAAAAATCTCAATTCCAGTTTGATAGAGGAAAACGGACCGGTGAGAAAGGAGCATTCTCACCGTAAGCCTCCTTGAAGAAAGTTGTTCTTGAGGCAGCCCAGACTACAATTATATTCCTTACATATATTTAGATCGATCAAATGAACAGCCTTTTCAAGTTTACGTCTCTGCTAGTTGACAGTTCGTATAAGTGGCTGACGTTGGAAAAGTGGGGTTGCCGTCAAATCATTCTTTTTTTCTTTCAATGTAAATCTATTCCAGAGCAATCTGGAAATTAGGTTTTCGAATGTGCTTACTGACATCTATTTTGCGCGTTAGCGTGAGCTTACTGTCACATCCCGAAGGTATGAAATGTATGCTGTCTAACTATAAGCTAGTGCCCATGAGGTTACTCAAAATGTTGGTCGAAATATTATAATAGACCACTCGAAACCGCTGTACGCAAATTCGACCGTGACATTGACATGACTATTACATTAAGCTCATTCGGGTTTGCGGTTTAAATTGAACGCAGTCGATATAAATCGATCGCAATCGTACAAAGTCTATACACGTTCTCATCAAAAATGACAGAAATAGAGAGAATTAGCAAAATAACGAGTAACGAGCAGTCCTATCTTGGCTCAAATACAGCTCAGAGAATTTCAACCGGCAAATACTGGTAAATTTATGTCAAAATCCATTGCGCACAAAAATAAAATCTGTGAAAATAAAAAACCGATTTATAATTTTTTTGCAGTTCATTGTTATTGTTTGTCAATAACAATTGGACGAGCTATAGCTTCTGCAGAATGCCCCTACGTGGTTCGGAATAGCTTGAGGCTAAAAGATCCTCAAGGCGCTGTTTTTCATTTAATCAAAGTTGCCTAGCCACTCATTTTGGACATCGTCACATACAGCTTATAAACTTGGCTGTTGTTTCGTCATCTCTATTCGTCGAAAAATGTTTCCTTCAAAAAATCACACTATGCGACTGTCCTTTCTTTCAATCCAGCAGAATGAACTGGAAAAAAATTAATCCAGCAGACCAACACTGGCAATGTAAGAATTCTGTAGAGCTCGCATTTCGTCCTTCGAGTCATTAATTTCAGTCAATCAACCTGAAGTTGCAGCGGTTTTCATAGGCCAACTCCTCACCTGATCCATATTAGGCTGTCAATCGTGGAATTGATGTTTACTATCTCAAAGCTATTGACATCAATTGTTACCGTTTATTTAAGAGGTAAACAGATGTTTCTTTATTTGTTTATTGAAAATATATATTGCGTCTTGTCCTTGTTACTTTTCGACTGACGAATTTCGCCTGTTTGCAGGGAAAGTCTCTTTTTCGACATGCTTGCTGAAAGGCTACCTATATGAATGATATCAATTGGAGTATCAACATAGGTATCTCAGTAGCCTTTCTCAAATGAGTCACATGAAAGCCCATCTCAAAGAGCTCCTAATAACAAAGAATGCTACCACACGCGGCCTTAAAGTCAATAAAAAGGTGGTGGTGGTGTCGACTTGAAAATCATTGGTCTCTTTTTGTAGTCTTTAAAAGATTTAACTCAAAATTGTTTTATTAAGTTTTAATACAGTTCTGTTGTAACGATAGTCTCTCGTCTTTTGAGCTGATTTTCTTTTCCAATCACCCTCTCTGCATGATGCCCATTTGCTGCTGGAAATGCTGCTTAAAGGCATTTACTAGTCTTTCTTCGCTGTTTGAAAGAGCGTCCAGTCTTACAGCCAGCTGTCAGTTGTGAAGGTTTGATAGAAAACTCAGATTTTTAGTTTGACCTCGAGAATATGTGATCTTCCTGAGGTGATCCTTTTCGTGGCTCTATCACGATATTAGTTTTGGCCTGTGGCCTTCGCATCGCAAATATCCCCTACAGAGGCACTGGCTTCCGTTGAAAGCTGGACGATCTTCTCAAGAGCGGTTCTTCCTCTTCATTATCTTACAGAGGACGACAAAGATCCATTTTGGCAAAGAGTGTATACAGCCGCAACTGGACACTGGACACAAACGATTATTTTCGCTTTGGTAAGCTTCCTAGGAACGTTGCCCAAGTTCCCTCGTTCGCTTATTCGTATTGCCAAAAAAACATGAAACTGATCTCAGTACCATGCAATTTAAGCACATCTCCAATTGGCGCGCCAAACTTTAGATACGTTTTCGCATCTGGCATTGTTTGTCCAGGAGGAGAAATACTGTCACTTGCGAAAAAGCTCCCCAGTCTTGAGCAAATAAGCAACAAAAACCCTATTTTCGAAAATTCTTTCTAATCTCTATGAGTGGGATATACAACTTTGTATCCTTTCCAGCTCAGTTGTGCGAATTTCAACAAGCGGATAAGTTGTTCCGCCGGCTGTCCAAGTACAGACTTTTTTTTTTCTTAGACAAACTCTAAATAGATATTCCTCCCTAGGAAAATTGTCAACTTAAATTCCTCCTTTAATCGGTGTATCTGCTTTCCTTTTTCCAATCGCCTTTCCTATACTTTTCCGTCGGTCACAAAACACAAATCAAAGCGAAGATAGAAAATTTTAACTTATCAAACGGTCCGCTGTGTGCTAATGTAACAAAAGAAAAAAAAAAAGGTCACCCTCCCCTAGTGCAATAAGGTTCGTTATGTGGTCACCTTAAGTCTAATTAAGAAAAAAATTCAAATCTGTGTGTGAAAATTTTGGAAAAATCTTTTCTATCCACTCGGTAGAAAATTTGCTTCTGTAACACGCCCCTATATCCATAAATAAGGTCATCTTGTCGTCGATTTTTCGGTATTGTCTTCTCAGTGTGCGATATCTGGTTTGAGAAGTCATTGTTTCACCCACGAAGTAGGAGAATATTTTTTGCACAAGAATCTTGCATTAGCCAAGAAAGTGAATTGGAAAGCTCAGCAAGTGTATGTTGTCACTTTGACAGGCGGGGGTAAAAGCAAAAGCACACGCTCTATTCGGTCGGGGAGATTTTCGAGAGTGATTTTGCGCAGGCAAGTGGGTGTTACTATTCGAAGCTGTGCAGCTCAGAGAGTGCGGTTGCTATTTTGATCCTTAAGGAGGCCAACAACATGTGCGGTTTCTGTTTGTTTTCATTTGATTGTGATTTATCGTGTACACAAAGTGGATAAGAGCACGCAACGAAAACAAAGTGGGTTTAATGCGCCTAATGTATGGCTGGTAGTTCACTGTGGCGCTAAATGAAAACAAAAGTCCTATTTCGTGTGTCGGAATTTGTGTGATGTTGCAAGCAGTTGGGAAGCAAGACAACCGGCCTATTGGATTCTTTGTGTTTTTGTAAATCAGGTATTTTAGTAAAGATTAAGTCAGTTGTTAAGGACTATGAAAGTTGCTGCCAATCTATGGAATTTGAAAAGTCGGTATGGGGGTAACCATTTTATGGTCACCGACATGATAGTTCACACGAAGGTACAAACGGATGGCAACGACGTACAGAATTTTGGTCTTTTGAACGAGAAAGAGCCTTTTCAATAACTCAACAGATAGCCCCCACTATGCGTGCCGACTCAGTGTGTAGTACGCTGGATTACTGATTTACTTCCTTCACATGGCGCCATCTGTTGAATTTCATTGAAAATTACGGAAAGACAAAATGAGCAGATAACAACATAAACACCTTTGATTCACCGAAGCCACTGGAAATGCTGCAACTAATGTGCTCGATTTCACCCGACCGTCCCCAAGAAACTGTTGGTTTTTTGAAGACTGCGAGCAAGAATATGCAGCAATGCAATTCGCCTACGAAGCGGAGCTGCACAAGAGCTATCTATACAATCAGGAGAAAAAGTGAGAAACATAGGTTCGGCATGAGAAGCGCGTGCTATAGAGTTAGTGAAGAGGTTTTACTCCAACAACAACAAGACTTCAGAAGTGATCGGTAGAGATGAGCAAGGAAACTTTGTAGTAGTCGGTGTTGCGGACAGGGAAAAACAACTTCTGCGGGCTGTCAAACGGCGAAGACGACACAAATGCCGTTGTCAGCCAGTACAAATCATTCAACCTCGCCAAGAGCTCCGTTCACCCGACTGGTAAATTCAACCAGACTATAAAATTGGTGAAGGTGAAGTTTCTATAAGACAAGCCAATGGTTTATGGCAGAAGCGATAGGTAGTAACATCGATTGTGCTTCCTTTTCAACTAAAGTTAAAGAAGACGTGCGTATCTTAAGCAATAACATCTGAAGAAAAGGCTGCTTTGTTTGCCTCCATGTTTTGGGAGCATTCTCCTCCAGATTGTGCACAGCTATGGCCGCCAACCATCGATGGCATCGATGGCATCGAGCACGACCAATTAAAAGCACTCGTTAAGGAAGTCTTTTGGTAAACGGCAACAAGACCGGAATTCCAGTCATAGTTCTTTACGGCAGAACTTATGCTCATCTAATATAAGCTGTTCAACATTTCGCACTCTTAGAAGACGCTTTTCTTCATACTGAAAGACTGCTGGCAAACAACTGATTATCGAAAAAGGAACGAAATACTTGCCAGAAACGTGCCAGCCGTATACATGTCAATATAATCAAGGGCACGGAACGACAAGACGGACGTATGGATTTCAGAGGCGTCTTTCGGAGACCTAGTGAGCTATTTAACTCACTTATGACGCAGGCCATCGAGCAATATGGCGATTCCAGTGCGGTAGCCTCACACATCTCAAGGCCCCTATGGATTGCGACAACTCTGCTGGACTCCATTTCTTTTCCAACAATGATATTTATAGCTTTGCTGGTGACAGTACTTCTATATCTTCCTTGTCTGCGAATGGAACTGCAGTCAGTGATGCATGCAAATTAGTTTTCTAAATGAGTTCCTTTAAGTGGCGGACAGAAAAATTTGTAGTAACATACAGAAGCCATAGCTCGTCTTCAATGAAAAATGTAACGACTATATAACGAAGGCGACCCAACCGCCTGCTCATCTCAAGGAGTGCATGCATCAACTTGGAGTAACAATCAATTCGGGAATAACATGGCAGGACCACTTGTAACCGATATCGCTAGATCAGCTTGTTTTTAGTAAGTTAGATTACCTATTTAGAGAAAAATGCTCCCATATATGAACCTCGGCGCATGAACATTCACCTTATCTACTTGACAGAGAGACCAGAAGTTTGAAAACCACAGACTCTGTAGGTACAACGATGACAGATGGTCCAAGCAGTTTAACGAAATTAATCAAAATACGACGTATCAGTGCCGTTCAAGATGTGAAGACCCAAAAAGTACACGTCAGGATAGCAACAACCATTTTTTAAATAACTTCGACTACATGAGAAGTTAATTTTGAAACTTTATTCTTGACGGTGTCGACATACAAAAACTCAAGTGCATACTTAATACCGGACTGCAGGCAACTTAGATCCGTGTTGACGCGTTATAGGTTCGCCTTCCGAGAGAAGAATATATAGGAGAGTAATTTATATAGATGTCCTACCAATCAAGCTTTTTAGGAGATGATTGAGAATAGCGAACACCAAACTGATTTTCATGATTTGTTTGGAGAAAAGCATGCCTGATGAATAACCTCAGCATCGTTTGTCTGATTCACACCTTAAAGGCTTTAGACTCCTTTACATTCATGCAAATTTCTGTATATAGTACTTTAAAACCAAACAAACAAACTGATTGGTCCAGAAAGTCCACAGCTGACCAAATATCCACACTACGACAGACCCTGGAGAGAGCGTAACTAATGTCGTTTTCCATTGGGCAAAAAAATCAATCTTTTTTTTCGATTCGTAGCACTTTTTGCAGATCTCGATATTTTTTCAGATTTACACATACTGCCACAGTACCAATATGCTTTGCACAGCTGTTTTACGTCATGTTAAGAAGTTTGCTTTCAAGCCAAATGCGCAAAGTTTCGTGAAAACCAAAATAACGAAATACATAGATAGCCACGGATATAATTTCGGAGGAATTATTATCTTCATAGTCTTCCTCGTCATCTGAAGACTACGAATCACCAAAAATACTAAGTTTGTATCTACAACAGGGAAAACATTTTTGAAGTCGATATCCATTTGTGATTTCTGCAAAAACAAATACAATTTGAACAGCTGATATTGCTGCCAAATAACGCACTAATCCATCTATGAAAGCAGATCAATTTCGTTGCGCGTTCCATTGGCAGCGTAAAATCTGAGATCTGAAAAAGATTTCTGGTGGTCCCAATGGAAAACGACATGGCTCAAATCGATTACCAACATCTGTTTATCGATTTATCGATTCTAAGGTCGCATTTGGCATTTATGGACAGGAGTTATAGGGCCAGGTTGAGTATTGCCATTCCTGCCGAACTTGTCAGGAAGGCTTGTTATGCTTTCTGAATTCACTTGATTTCAGGTTTGGAAAAGAGCATTTAAAAGCGAACTCCAGCAGCGACATCAACCTGGTTAGGAAAATACGAATTATTCGCCTACGATGGATTGGATATGTAAACAGAATTGAAACTTACGCTTCCGATTAAGAAGTCTTCAAATCCAATCAAGGCTTTAGAGTAAGACATTACTATTGGGAAAGGGACCTCAACCAACTTGGAGGGCACAATTAAAGGGAAAAGCTAACGCTAATTCTGAAGACGTAGGTATAAGAAGGTTTCGATCTATGCAAATAATCTTCGTTCTGTTAAACGTACAAAGCGAGTCAAAAAAAAATCTGTTGCGATTTGTGAATACGTGCAGACACATATCTAATAGCCCCAACACTTTTGCTGAAAGCCGACACGATAAGCACCTTTCTTGTTCTCGTCAGCGAAATGAATTACCTTCGTAATAAGAAACGAAGAACTTGCTAGCAAACATAAGCAGCAATGGCGGCAAAGGGGACTTAGTCTGCGCTAGAATAATAAAAAAATAAAAAAAAATGTAAACATACTCAGTCCCAGGCTTCCAAGTGGCTGCTCCAATTCACGGCACTCTCAAATGCTATATCACACCTTTTCCAGACAACACTGGGCACAGTCCACAATTTCAACCAGCAAACTGTGCAGTTCCACTCGCGTTCCAAATATAAAATAGCCTCCCGAGGACAATTTAATTTCTTATTGGCTATAAATAAGCGAATAATTAGAATAAATTAAGAATTATGTTTATTCTCGGCATCTTGGAAGCGATAATGACTAATGGCAATGAGTAGGGTATGGGGCGCGCGTATTGTTGTACTTTGCGCACACTGTACAGCAAAGCCGAGCGAGCTTTTGACTAAACCTCGCTCTATCAACTACTGATATTTGTGGACGACGACGACAACGGCGACGAAAAACACACCACCACCGCACCGCCTAGGAATCACATGCACTTGCGAAGGCACAGCGTCAATCGAACCGCACGAGTAGACTGACTTATCGGCCTATCGTTGGCCACTTGATTGTAATTCATCTAGCCCAATCTATCATATCTGGGTGGTAGTGGCGTCGTCGCACCGAATTTACATGTTTGCCTTTAATAAATTGAAAATGTCACAGTCACTGGAAAAAATAAATTAAATAACTAGAATTACAATACAATTTGACAGCGGGCGGCTACTGCTGCTGCTGTGGCTGTTGCCGCTTTTGCGCAATCTATGATCGTTCTCCAGTGCTGGTTGCTGCTGGAGCTGGTGCCACCCACCGAAAACAAAACAAATCGCGGAACACACAGCCACAGAGAGAATTTTCACGACGACTGCATTAATTAACAATTCAGTTTGTGATTATCAAAAGCAATAAAATAAATTATACATAACGATGAGAAGCAGTATGGAACAACAAAATACACTTCATCGGAAAGCCCATTAGCTGTTACCTTTTTTATTATTTACAGTCTGCTAACATGGTGTACGGAAGCACTTTTAACACATTTTTCTCATCGCTTCGCGGCCACTGCTCGCACTCGATTAGTCGAGGAAAGAGTTATTGTTTAGTTAATTATGCTATACAGATAGTAGAAACAATGAAAACACAAATAAAATACTCAAAACAAATGCGAAATCTCAGAATAAAACGCAGCCGAACGCGAGACGATCAACAAGTGAAATTCAATTCTTTCACAACTAATTATGGAGAACTGTCAAAACCAACAAATTGATTAGAATGGAGGGATGCGTTCGTAGAGGCGAACGATTTCCAATTGGAAAATAAAACCCCACAAAGGTTCGTGGGTTTGGCTGTTGAATTCGAATGTAATGTGTGTAGATTCCTGTTTGTGCGATGGCGAATGAGTAATATTTTTTTTCACAGTTTATAGGAAAAGTCATATATATAAAATACGACCAGTTTTATAAAAGAAATTTCAATAGACAGCTAATGCCGTTAAACCAATGGCAATAAGAAGTTGCTTTAAATTATAAAGGAAATAGTAGGTAGTACGTTGCACTTAAGTGACGACGACTTGCAAAACATACATGCATTAAATCAGGACATACGCAGAGCAATTTAATTATTTCTCTACCCGGATGAGACTGAAATAAATGGCCCTTTTTTTGCGGGTCGAGACCAAACTGGATTTAGAGCATATGCTACCTGCTAAAAAATTATTCCCGTATTTAAATGACTCCATTAATGAACCATTAGAAATATTGGTCTAGTTGTTAAGCTATTTTATGGCCTAGAAGTAGTTCTTCATTGACACGACGTTGGTCCTCTCACTATTTGTACACTATGGGCCTTACTAATAATCATTTTTAACATTTACACTAAATAATTTCTAGGTCACAATATGCAATTCCGTATGGAAAATTTCGCCATTGTGAGTTCGAAAAATTTAGCCTGGACACTAAAAATGATTATTAGTATATGTCAATTAAATAACTATTGAAAATGGACAAAAATCGATAAAGGAACATTTTTGAATCGTAAAAATAAACTATGAAAATCAAGTTCACATACATCTGACATTTCTGTTTCCACAACAAATTGGGCCCTACTAATAAACACTATTAGTTCCGACTTTAAATATAATTAATTCACAATGGCTATTATTTCCATACGAATTTGGCAATTGTGAGCTTTCGCAAAATTTGAAGTCGAGACTTAGATTCAATCTCACCAGATTTAACACTTTCTTCTCTTTGTAGAGATGTCCACACAAACTAGAAACACTTTATCAACTTAAGCAAACAAAACAAATTAAATTCTACTTGAAATCTGTGAAAATGTGATGACGGATCCTATAAAAAGAGTTGACATTGGGTACTTTCAAGTATGTATCCAGTTTACAAAGTCTGACAGCTGTCTGTTTGATGTATCTCAGTTTTGATTGGCTTATGTGGTTTTCCATTGGGACAAAAAATCAATCTTTTTTTTGATCTAAATCACTTTTCATGTTCCATTGGGCAAAAGAATCAATCTTTTTTTCGATTCGGAGCACTTTTTGCAGATCTCGATATTTTTTCAGATCTACACATACCAATATGCTTTGCATAACTGTTTTATGTCATTTTAAGAAGTTTGCTTTCAATCCAAATGCGAAAAGTTTCGTGAAAACCAAAATAACGAAATACATAAATAGCCATGCATATAATTTTGGAGGAATTATTATCTTCATAGTCTTCCTCGTCATCTGAAGACTACGAATCAACAAAAATACCAAATTTGTATCTGCAACAGGGAAAACATTTTCGAAGTCGATATCCATTTGTGTTTTTTGCAAAAACAAATGCAGATTGAACAGCTGATATTACTGCCAAATAACGCACCAATACATTTATAAAAGCAGATTACTTTCGTTGCGCGTTCCATTGGCAGCGTAAAATCTGAAATCTGAAAAAGGTTTCTGGTGGTCCCAATGGAAAACGACATTAGATCGGTCATGTGAACAGCCGTTTCAGTTGCCGTTTATGGAGGGGTAGCCGACGAATTTAGTAAAGAAATTCATGACTGAGTACTAAGTTCACAGTTCACATATTTGGCTGACGTAAGAAAATTGACTTTTCCAACCAGTCTAGCTTTTGCATTCAGGTAACATCTATTCCAGACCAGTCTTGTCAACTTAAGAAGACAAGATTTTTTAATGTGTCCATTGTCTTCGAGACATAATTTCTAACATCCAGTAAAATTCAGCATGTGGTAACATTTTGTTTTTATTCTTTTGAATAACCAATCGATTTGTGTGAGTTTTTCATTTTTGGAACGAATGGAAGAGATCTACAATTTTATGCCGAATCCAAACGGCTAACTGAGGAGCTCTTTCCAGTCAGTTATACTCTCGGATGTTTGTCAGACGTTCGCAAGAGGTGGCGCAGTGGGAAAACCCCTAAGTTTGAATTAAGGTTTTTTTTCGGGATTCGAACCTGGACCCCTGGCTTAGTAGTCCAACACACTACCCACTTGGCATCATTGCCCTAATAAAACCAGAATTATATGACTGCAAGATTTCTTCTCACGCCTAACCCACCAACATAATGGAATGCCGAACAAAATGGTTTCGACACAAACAAATTAAATTCATGTGCTCATTTTGACTATATCTTTGTCTATTTCAACGATGAGTTGCCGTCGATCGTTTATCTTAATGCATTAATTTTCTAAACCCCTTTCAGTATCTGGATAATACGCAAGCCACCAGAACTAACAAAAATCGACGGTCATTCGGCTTGATTAGATAAAAAACAAGGAAAGTAGCCTGATAGGAAATAGATAAAGAAAAACAAGCAGCTGGAAATAACATCAATAATTGTATTTACTTGAGGTTATTTTTCTACGTATGTGACTTTGAATATTCTTCGATTTAATATTAAATACATTTTTCAGCAATGCTAACCTCAGGGCGTTTGACTGATTACGATATCCTTTGCTAACTGATATGAGAAGTTAAGCTTATTGCTTATTGGAAGTGTTGGAATAATGTATGATTCTGTTTCATAGAATTTTATCATTCATTGTTTTGATAAAATAAAATATAAATTCATGATACATTTCATACAGCAATCGGTTTTGCTGTAAATCACAAATTTAAATTGCCAATCCAATGAAGTGCTAACAATTACATGCAGCATCATTGCATTTCTGCACAATCTTACCAAATATATTCGCCATCGCTTATTATGTAAACTACATGCTTTTTTAGATATTATATATTAACGATATTTATATAAAATAGTTTCACATAAAACACTATTATTTCAATTTCCGTTCAACACACGGAAAGATAAAAACGCTTTAATGCGAATAAAAACTCTTTAATATGTGTCAAAAGTGTCAAAATAATGCATCACATACAAGAAAATAAAATTTCATACATTACTTCCAGTGAAATCTATAAAACAGAAAATTGTATGCGATGTATCAAAATAATTTTAATGTATGTAATGTATGGTCTATGAAACAGGCCTCAGAACACAAAAAAAAAATAGTATTGTATTTAGTCGTTTTTTAACGCCGGAATGGTGGAAGAGGGCATTTCTGGTAATCGTCGTGGGCAAATCAGCCCGAAAAGTCTGGTATCACCGGGTTGGACAAATTTATGTTGTTTTCCGTACAAAGAAGCGTCCGGTAGAGTCCGAATCGAATCGAAAAAATCACTTCTGAAACCGTTCTTTGGGTCATAGCACATTGGCACAAAAATACCCTTCTGGTGATTCTGAGGAGAGAATTTCGCTTCTGGATTTGAAGTCAGAATCCACTCAAGAAGCACTCACACAAGTGTAGTTTATGTATTTTATAGAAGTCAGCTGACAGCTGTCGTAGATTATTTTTTGGCATTTCACCAAACTTTAGTGGATTCAATTAGAAGCAGTTTTCTTTTTCCATTGGATTACAGAATGAGTGGATCCCCGAGTGGACCCAATGGAAAACGACATTAATTTGTTCTGTACCAAATGACACCCCGGCTATTCACCCTCAGACTCAGACTCTATAGAACTTGTGCTCACCGAGTGGGATTTTAGGAAAAGAGAACGATTGAGCCAAATAGCTAAATCAAACGGATCTTACTGACTCTCACGTGGAAAGTAGTTCTTTATTTCCCATCTCGGTGTTATATACAAAATCTTTCTTACATTCTTTACCTATTTCGATTCTTGAACCCTAAATCAAATAAATTATTGCATATGATGGACAGTTCCACTTGCAGCAAATCTAGGCAATGATGCGATAGATAGCTAGTGATGGTTGCCATTGGCTTTTATAAAATGCGTAAATTACAGTTGTGTAAGCGCTTCTTGATTCAAGAATCAAGAGATTTCTGTAGATTTTGTACCATTCCTGACAGGCCTGTAATTACTTTGACAGTTGATTTTCAGTAGGTGACTCTGTCCGATGTAAAATTGTATTTACTCGAAAAACTTAGTAAATACCAATATTTTGTTTACATTGCAGTGCACCCATCCGAAGGATCAACATAAGTCAAACAAAAAACATGTAAACTCGGACAACTTAACATAATATACGACAAATAGTTAACATTGAAAATCGTATGCCAAAGTAGATATTTTAGATTTGTATACCAGTAATTTTGATGAACAAAACATAGTTTAGAAACAGAAAACAACCAACGCGAGAAAATAGTCACACGAACAAGCTTCCAATTCTATTCTAAAATGGTGTAACCGACGTCACCGCGCACATCGTTGACTCTCACAGCCCATTTAAGCCAAACAAAAGATGGCAGCCTCCAACAATAATAGACCAGCACAATGCATTCTAATAGCACTCACCATGCTGAGCCGATTTAACATCGCTACAATGCTGAAGCAAAATTCGAATTCGGATAATCCATCCGAGTACAACATTGGTGGCGTATTGAGTGACATCGAGAGTGAGTTTCATTTTAATACAACAATAGAGGTAAGTTTCTCCCTATCTGGCCGGCTTGATGGTTTTATTTATTTATCCTTTTACGATAGCATTTGAATTTCGACGTGCATTATCATTACACAAAGGTGACGTACTATCCCAAGACGATACGAATGGACAAGAATCCCATCAAAACGGTCTTCAATGTCTGCGATAAGCTTATCGGTCAGAGGGTAAGTTTCTTTTACATTCTCCACTTTTGAGTGCGGGCAGAAGAAACATAGCTCGCCCATTCGTAGGGGCAGAAGGAGGCACGAACGAAACGATACGCGCTTAACTCGTTTAGGAAAGCAATTTACAAATTCATCCTTTATCTGCTCAAAGATGTGTCCTTTTTTCCTTCGACGCGGATAACTATAATCTGTTGACTACATTAGGATATTTTTGCCATCTTCTCTGTAGGTTTATGCGGTGGTTGTGTCTCATGAACAAACGTCGGGTGATCTATCACCGGCAGCTGTCAGCTATACGAGCGGATTTTATCAGATTCCCGTAATTGGAATATCCTCGAGAGATGCTGCATTTTCCGATAAAAATATTCACGTTTCGTTTCTAAGGACGGTGCCACCGTATTATCATCAAGCGGATGTGTGGCTGGAGATGTTGAGCCATTTTGGATACACCAAGGTAATGTAGTTTATTCCTGCATGCGAGTACGGATTGTTTTGTTTTTTTTGTAAAAAAAATTGTTTATGGAAATGGAAACTAATAATGAAATCGATTTCCGATTTCCACTGTGGGTGCGTGGGTGCGGAAGTAGGTATGATATATGTGGGTGGTTTTGTGTACGGAATGATGGGATTATTTCCACTCACATAAAACAACAATCAACTCTCTAACATTGCGTAAGCAATGGACTGGACATGTTTCCATATTGGATATGGGACATTTTATTTTTTATATGTAATTTGTGGAAATGGCTTTTCCGACGACTTTTTTTGTCATTTGGCGTTTGAATGAAACTAGATTAGCTCATTGCTTTTCCCGACGTTTCGGAAGGGATTGCTGCCTCTTCAGGCTTCAATATTTTAAGAAACCAAAGCGCTTTAATAAGAAACAGTAATGGGAAATTCTACACAACGATTAAAACAAAACGAAGAAATAAACAAAATTAACGCACTGTGTTAAATTTCCCATGATTGTAATTTAAATCAAACACCAAATAGTCGATGATTTATGTTCTTGAGTGGTTTCTGTGGGAAAGAAAAGTTTGTCTTCTAAATTAAATCTACCCGCTTGTTCTGTTCAAGATGTACGATTATGCTTGACAGGTGACAGGTTTTACTTGATTATCAATGGAAAGCAGACGATTGTGATTTATGGCATGGCCTGTTTTGTTGAACACCTATTTATGGGAAAGTTAAGTAGACGAATATTCAATAAAACAGTTCAGAGTGACGTTTGTAATAAAGTGGAAAAACTCGTAAATTTTTTTATGTACCTCGTCTTTTTTTTTTTTGTTTGATTCAACGTAACCTTTTTTTTATTGAAGATCCGAGAGAAAGACCCCGAAATTCAGATTCGCCCTTTTCAATGAAATTCGTTGGAGCACTTTGCAATCATGTGTGAAATTTGGTTTCCTGTTGCTACTTTTTTATTGTTTTCTAAAAGAAATATTAATGTTTTAATAAGCCAAATCATTTAAATTGTATACGTGGGATCACGTATGTCAATCTGACATTTTGCTAGTGTGTGTTGGTGAGTTCAGGACAATTCTTTAAAAATATCCCGGACAATTCTGTCGTGTTTAAAATTGACCTCAAAGTTTCCTTTTCTCTTCAATGAAACATAGAAAACATAGAAAGAGCACTTGTAGATTTGATCTTTTGACGGAAAGGGCAGTTCTTTTCTTCAATCGAAAAAGCCATTAGTTCCCCCTCCCTGAAAAGGAATGTTGCTGAAAGCAGTTTACTAGCAATGTTACGAACAGCGTTGGCCCGGGGCCAACAAGAAATGGCCCGCATGTATTTTTTTTTATTCCCAAAATATTATAAAAAGCACATTTTCTAATCTTATCACAAAAATTAGCAATGTGTTTCCTCCATAAACAAGTTCAAATTTTCGGTCAAAAATTGTTATTTTCAAATAAGTATATTTAAACTGTAATGCGGTTTCCTATCACAACACTATTATAGTATTATGCGTACTAATGCCTGATAAATATAGTAAGAAAGTTCAAAATTGGCAGAGTAGCTTTAGAAATGACACCTTTTTATCGCACCGGCCCTTTTTTCGACTCTTCAGAATTCTACCGCGGCCACTCTGTTTATTTTAAATTTTACTCTTCGAAATGTCAACTGAGTATGCAGGCCGGATTTTCTCGACTAGATTCATCGGCTTCTCCTTCATAAATGTCAACTAAATAAGCTAATCACATGATCACTTTGGGCCAGTAAAAACTGAAATACATCTAGCCAGACAGCTGTTAGACTTACTAAACTAGCAATCCGAACGTCCCCATTGAAAGCGACACTGAATTCATTCATTCTGACTGACGTTTAATTTTCATTTCTTCCCGTCATAATAATTCGACTTCGTATTTTTTTTCGTATACATGTCACTTCTGTCTGTCATTTATTTTATTGTTTGTTGTTTGTCCGGAAGTTGTTTGTGCGTAGTTTTGGAAACACCTATTTGGTGATACCTATTACCTACATAGTAATGTTATTTAAACATAAATTTTTTTATTTCATTTTTTATTCCACAGCCATGTTTATATACTGAATTAAATTTAGTATGTATTTATTTAGAACACAATTTGTTATGAAGTGTTAGTAATTATATGCAGGTATATGAATAAATATTTATGTTGCTAGCTTTTTTAAATTTTTTTTTATGAAAAATTTCCTCAGAAAGACCCTCAATATTTCGGGAAATCTCGCTTTAGGATCGATTATTTAGTTTTATTTGCTGAAAGAGATAGACAGTGCGATAATTTGATATTCATCATCGTCGTAAATAACAAATCTATCATTAAAAATGATGAAAAATATTTTCCTCTTTGGATTACCACCAACACCAACTAATTGTGCTTGACATATCAATTACATATCAAAACCTGGATGTGAAAAATGTTTATTTATAAAAAAGGCCAATATTTATTGGGTAGAACACAACTTCAAATAAAAAATTATCATAATCTAAGGACCGATAACAACTACGTACTAATTTAGTTGTAACGGCAATACTGCGCGTCTTAAAACTCAAGAAAATCGTGGGATTTCCTTCATAAAACCATTATTATTAGTGGCATGATTTCATTCAGCAACAATATTGCGATTTTGCTATCACTTCACATAAATGAAAAGATTTGTCATACATTTTCGAGATTTATTATTATTAGAAATCACTTATCTGTCATGCTCAAAATAACATCGAACGCACCTTTCAACAGATTGAGCACAAGCAAACAGAACAGAACAGTGTATTCGATTGGGCACTCAGAGCAATTTTTTGCTCTTTGTCACTTTTGATGTTCGATTGGTATTTTGGGATTGGATCTTTTTCCGATTTCAGAGAACTTATCTGGATTTTTTTCTCAGAGTTAATTCAAATTTACCAAAAGAAGAACGTTTGAGTTTGATAACTATAGTGGAGTTTGTTTACGTTTTGATGAATGTAAGAGTACTCGGAACCCCCTTTTTCGGGATACATGCGATGGACACTTTCGTGCGAATGTTTAACAGCTTAGTAAATTGCCTTTTCAGTAGAAACACCTACAGAATTTTTCTAATATTTTAAATATAACACGAAGTTCCAAATTTGAAACCAAAATATCTGGAAACTACAGTAGAGAATAGAAATGACAGCTTTATCTGAAATCAATCGTAATGGCAGTGAGCTGAATGTTTCAAAAGGTGTGTTTGTTTCAATGGATTCTCATTAAAAATCACTGTAAAGATTTTGCATACTAAAAATGTATTCGATAGCTTATTTTTTTCGATGAGGCTTCCAGAGTTTTCGATACGTGTCAATTATGAGGGACAGTAATGTGGTATTCGTTTGGGCTTCTTCAGATTTGCCCTCAGATTTCAGATTTCGTGTGTCTAATCGAACATAAAAACGCTCTTGCTCTTTTTTTGTGTTGATATTCGTGCGACTTGAATATGTGTAGTCTTCGACACTTTTCTATGCGCTTTCCATTCACTGGTTGAATTTTATATTAAAACATTCGAAATTTCCGTCCTGATTGATTTCTAAATATTTGCACACAAATAATTTACGAAAATAGATTCACCCGATGCACTGCCTTTCTTTGCTGAAGAAAAAATTCACGCAAATGTAAACGAAGTCCAGAAAATGTCAAACTCAAATGCACTTGTATTGATTGATCTAAGAGCACCAAATCGAAACAATTTAATGTGGTATTCGTTTGGGCTTCTTCAGATTTGCCCTCAGATTTCAGATTTCGTGTGCCTAATCGAACATAAAAACGCTCTTGCTCTTTTTTGTGTTGATATTCGTGCGACTTGAATATGTGTAGTCTTCGACACTTTTCTATGCGCTTTCCATTCACTGGTTAAATTTTATGTTAAAACATTCGAAATTTCATTCCCGATTGATTTCTAAATATTTGTACACAAATAATTTACGAAAATAGATTCACCCGATGCAATGCCTTTCTTTGCTGTAGAAATATTTCACTAAAATGTAAACAAACTCCACCACTTGTCAAATTCAAATGCACTTGTATTGGTAAATCTGAGGGCAAACCTGAGAAAATATCTAGATTCGCAAAAGTGCTCTGAAATCTGAAAAAGATTGCTTTTTTTTGTACCAAACGAACATAAAAATTGCTCTGAGGGCAAAAAAAGTGCTCTGAGAGCGCCCAAACGAATACCACATAAGATTATGGACATTGCTTTGAAAGTGATCAGCAATGGGCGTAAAGTTGTTGGCTCAACAGCAACAGGCAACCAGTTGCCAATGGAACTGGTCCTTTTCAGAAAACAGTAAAAACGCAACAACAGTTAAAACAAGTGTCAATATGTCCCAGCGAATGAAACTATTATGTCCAACAACATACTTTCTGTGCAAGGTTCACTTGCTGGCAGGCGAAAAACACAAGTATCGAATATTTGACACGACTTATAGTTAAATAAAATACTTTAAGAATATATCCTTTCTATGCTATGCTAGGCCTATGCTTTCTAATACTAATACGTTCCCTAATGAAGTGTTTAAATTATCAAACACACAATCAACTTACATCGAGACATCGATTGGCATCTTCACTGATGTATGTTTGTAGGTTATTAACTGACAGACGATTTATTTCCACAACATTTGTGAACTTGGCTGCAAATAATTGATCGCGTTTTTATAGCCCCACTTGTCCTTAGCGACCCACGATATCCTTTAAAAATCACAATTTTATGTAAACCCTTCGATAACATTCCTTTTCAGGTCATAATTATTCACAGTTCCGACACGGACGGTCGGGCTGTTCTCGGACGCTTCCAGACCTCATCGCAAACCAATTACGACGACATTGACGTGCGTGCAACAGTTGAACTGATTGTTGAATTTGAACCGAAACTTGAAACGTTCACCGAACACCTAATCGATATGAAGTCGGCACAATCTCGTGTCTACCTCATGTATGCCAGGTAAGTCGAACAACAAACAAAACCGAGTCGCCCATTCCCAAGAGCAACATATCAGCAGGAATGCTCTAAAAATATTCCACACGAAATCAAATCCCTTGTCACTTAATTAATTATGCATTTTCAGCACCGAAGATGCGCATGTTATTTTTCGGGATGCCGCCCTCTTCAATATGACCGAGGCCGGTCACGTTTGGATTGTTACCGAGCAAGCACTTAAGGCAGACAACACGCCCGACGGGGTCTTAGGACTGCAATTGGAGCACTCCAATAGCGAAAAACAACATATAAGGGTATGAGCGTATGAGGTTATGTTTGCCCCTATTCCTTTGTCTCTAAGGTCCTCTCAATATGTATATATTCCGATGCACGAAGGTGTTTTGTGCTGGCATGAATAATTTAGAAGCTTATTGCCGGCAACCCTCGTAAAAGAAACAAAACAAAATATTTAGATCTTTATTCTGGTGTTTTCCCTTAACCCTTAGGATAGTGTCTACGTGCTGGCATCGGCGATAAAGGAGATGATGGCTAATGAAACTATAACCGAGGCACCCAAGGACTGCGGTGACTCGGGAGTGAATTGGGAATCGGGTAAGCGTCCTCGTATCGCAATTCATTTCAAACGAGTGGAGGTTTCCTTACCATACATTTTTTCTCTTTTGATTTTGTTTTTGTTCTTGTTTTAGGAAAGCGCTTGTTTCAGTACTTGAAAACACGAAATATAACGGGCGACACAGGACAAGTGGCTTTCGATGACAATGGCGATAGAATCTATGCGGCGTACGACGTGATAAACATCGGAGAGCGGCAAGAGAAGAATGTGCTGGGCTCGTTTTACTATGATTCTGTATGGGCTATGCGCTGCAATATACTTAATGGATTCTGGTATTGCTTATGAACAAACATCTTTCACAGGATAAGGCGAAGATGCGTTTAAAAATCAACGACAGCCAGATCCTGTGGCCGGGAAAGCAGAGGAAAAAGCCGGAAGGGATTATAATACCAACTCACTTGAAAGTCCTGACGATAGAGGAGAAGCCATTTGTGTACGTTAGACGGCTGAACGACGAGGAGGTGCTGTGTGACGACGACGAGATTCCGTGTCCGTATTACAACACGACCGATGGTACCGGTGAGTACGATATAATGGAGGTGACACTTAACTGTGATAAATTATGTAGGTTAAATTCGTTTCGGAGGGATACTCCCTTGGGGTAGGGCAAGCAAATTTGTTCTTAAGCGTGGCTGGTTACATATGGGATTTCTTCGGATTATGGGGGAAGTTGGCTTCAGAGCTGAGGACGTGCTCATGTGAAACTGTTTCAATTTTATAAATATATCGACTTCGCAGATGGACTTTTCAACTTTTATAAATATTATGTGTGGAGGATTGTTTGAGTTAATCTGTGGGAATTTTCCTTTGATCACACGTGTCCGCTGGTGGGGTAGTTGATTTTCAACATACATACTGTCAGTTCGCTTTGGCAGGATGGATGTCATTTGAGGTTTCTTGTGCCCGGTTCATCAATGTTTGTTCGTGACAGCTGACAAGATGTAAGGAACTTGATTGCTGTATTAGGGGATGAAAATGTTCACAAATTGCAAGACGTAGATTTGGTTCGGCCTTACGGTGGGACATGGTGTCTCCCTTCGGCCTATTGTGTTGTCCTTGTTAGAGTTCTCAGCAGTGGACACTTTCAAAAGCCTAGTTTTCGTAACTGATCAGGGCTAGATGTGCATTGAAAGCAAAAAACTAGATTGGTCTGCGACACATACGAACTGTACTCAGTAACAAATTGCTTTACTAATGTGGTATTCGATTGGGCTTCTTCAGATTTGCTCTCAGATTTCAGATTTCGTGTGCCTAGTGTTGATATTCGTGCGACTTGAATATGTGTAGTCTTCGACACTTTTCTAAGCGATTTCCATTCACTGGTTAAATTTTTTTTTGAAACATTCGAAATTTCCGTCCCAATGGATTTCTAAATATTTATGCCCAGGTACATAATTAATTAAAAAAAAAATTCAAGAAAACCTAAACAAACTCCAGCAGTTGTCAAACTCAAATGCACTTGTATTGGCAAATCTGAGAATATATCCAGATTCGCAAAAGTGCTTTGTTTGTTCCAAAAGAAGATTAAAAATTGCTCTGAGAGCGCCCAATCGAAAACCACATAAATTTGTCGGCTTCGCATCCATAGACGTCAATTGAAAATACTGTACATTGGGATCGATCCAGGCCAATCAAAACTGAAACGCAGTCAGCCAGCTGTCAGACTTCCTAAGCTAGTTACTTGAACATAAATTAGCACGTATACACTTGCACATAAATAATAACCTGACAGTTTTTTTTTTTATTATATTTATATTTACAGATAGGAAATTTAAGAGAGAGTTTTATTTTTAAAATTTGCGGGGTGAATCGGGTAGGTGCGCAGGAGCTGACAGTCTGTTTAATACCGAGTTTATGTGCTTGAACGTGCCCGCAGGAGTTTAAGAAGATATATACGAAGATCACTAGTTGCTTTTTCAAAGAAAATGATACGACGCGTTCATTGGTTTCAGGAGTATTAGTTCTGCTCTAAAGATGATTGAATGGCCGCGTTCCACTGCCCGCTAGATGACTAGCGGCATGTGAAACTCCATATAAAAAAAAATACATTTCACCTTTTGCGCTAGACGTCCCAGCACTTTTTGTGAAATATCCCTTTCAGGGAATTCTCAATCTAGCGCAAAACTATCCGCTGTATGTCTAGCGGGCAGTGGAACCCGGCCATTGGCCATTGAATGAAATTGTTAAACCTTTCGGAAGTGTTCTTATAGTAAAAGAAATTGATTGGTGGTTATGAAAGTTCATTATGGGGATAAACAAGTTAAAAGTCATCATTTTAAAAATTTAAGTCGTTTACGAATTTTGAATAAAGTGAGCAGACAGACAAACGGACAGAATTGCGTGATATGCGAATGGATGAACATCTCGAGAGCATTCGAAATCTTGTACGAAACCGATATTTTTCGATATCCTTTACGAAAAAGTAAGAAACACAATTGAGCTCAAAAAAATACAGTCGGAACTAAAATTTGCTTACAGTCTAGAGTACACAGATCATTTTTCATCCCTATTATTATTTTCGGGTTCAATATATCCCATTTCTCCCATTGCGAGAGAATCCGCTCATCGAAATGAAATATAATCAAAAAGAAAAGGAACGCGTTGATGCATAAACTTGGAAAAATGTTAATTTAAGAGCAAGAGTTGAATTGTTTTTATTGCAGTAATTAAAAACTTAAATTCTTTTGTTTTTTTACATCTATTTTAATGCTATCCAAGCAAAAAAAAAACCTAAATGAAATCAAATAAAAATTCAGTTACAAATTAGCATTTTAACGATTTGACAAGCACCTGTCAGCAATAACCAACTAGCCCCAAAAAATTTCTTGCGCTATTATTTGCAAGTTTTTTATGTCGGGGAAATGTTTTGTTCTCTCTTTTTCGCTCTCTTCTACCCAACTTTTGCGTAAGGGTACGAAGTTTGACTAGATTTGACTAGTGTATTCGACTGCATTTATTAGGGAACAGACTTTTATAACACACTTCAAAGTTGGACAAATTAAAATGTTTTGGTTTTAGTGAAAGTAGGTCTTAATCTCGCTAATGTGGTATTCGATTGGGCGCTTTCAGAGCAATTTTTATGTTCGTTTGGAACAAAAAAAGCAATCTTTTTCAGATTTCAGAGCACTTTTGCGAATCTAGATATTTTCTCAGATTTGCTTCAGATTTACCAATACAATTGCATTTGAGTTTGACAACTGGTGGAGTTTGTTTACAATTTCCTGAATTTTTTCTACAGCAAAGAAAGGCATCCCATCGGGTACGAAGTTTGACTAGATTTTGTAAATTATTTTTGTACAAATATTTAGAAATCAATGGGGCCGGAAATTTCGAATGCTTTAATAAACCAGTGAATGGAAAGCGCTTAGAAAAGTGTCGAAGTCTAAACATATTCAAGTCGCACGAATATCAACACAAAAAAGAGCAAGTGACGTTTTTATGTTCGACTAGGCACACGAAATTTGAAATTTGATAGCAAATCTGAAGAAGCCCAATCGAATACCACATAAGAAATGGAGTTTCGCAAAAATTGCTCTGACTCTGAAAAAAATCCTTTTCTGTCCCTCCCAATGGAAAACGCCATTAAAGTCAATTGAACGCGTTGATTTTGTTGCGAACCGGATACTTTGAAAAGAATCTGAGTTATGAAAAGATTTTTCTTCCGTTTCGGATTCTTTTCCGAATGGATACCTCGGTAGGGGAGGGTGATAAAATGTATTTTTCTGTTCCTTAATATCTCCATTCATGTGTGACATCGCTCCATCAATAACACTATACATGTGCCCCTCAAAGCAACGGAGAACATCAGAAATCAATGGAAAACTAACCCCACTTTCTCAATGCGTTGATATTTCGTAGTTAATCGCTTGGAAACTATTCTAATGCGTTAATCCCCCAGGAAATATTTGCACTATCTTCCTTCTAAGGCGGTACGCTTATAGAAATTCTATTCGTTTAGTGCACATTGAAAGCGACTTATCCTTAAACGTGCGGACATGCGAAATGTGTGAGGTGAGATGAATAATTCACTTGACTTGCACCAAATTATGGGAACGTCGAGACGATGACTAACATCATTCCACTGGAGTTGATATGGGGTCATAAGTGCTCTGCACCTTTGTACACGACAGGATGATTTTAGTTTCCAATGCTACTAATAATTCATGCTGAATAACTATCAATTATCCATAAATTATCTCACTATCCTTGCAGAGGACGACTACTGCTGCCGTGGCTACTGCATAGACCTTCTTATCGCATTGTCGAGTCGAATAAATTTCACCTACGACCTGGCACTATCGCCCGATGGACAGTTTGGGCATTATATTCTAAAAAACCAAACCACTGGCAACATGGCAGTTAAAAAGGAATGGAGCGGCCTTATAGGCGAGGTGGTGAACGAACGAGCCGACATGATTGTGGCCCCGCTGACCATTAATCCCGAACGAGCAGAGTTCATTGAGTTCTCTAAGCCGTTCAAATATCAGGGCATAACAATTCTAGAGAAGAAACCGTCGCGATCTAGTACTTTGGTGTCGTTCTTGCAGCCCTTCAGCAACACCCTGTGGATCCTGGTCATGGTGTCGGTGCATGTTGTAGCGTTGGTGCTGTATCTTCTTGATAGGTGAGTCGTGAGTCTTCTGCAAATATTTCCTGTCGAAAATTGGTTTTCATTTCCAGATTCTCACCATTTGGCCGCT
Organism: Cheilosia grossa; assembly: GCA_963082955.1. Classification (NCBI taxonomy): domain Eukaryota; kingdom Metazoa; phylum Arthropoda; class Insecta; order Diptera; family Syrphidae; genus Cheilosia; species Cheilosia grossa. The sequence continues at coordinate 13,612,143 of OY720144.1, read as the reverse complement.
TCAAGCTCACCAGCAACGACAACACCGAAGAGGATGCTCTAAACTTGAGCTCCGCGATTTGGTTCGCTTGGGGAGTTCTTTTGAACAGCGGTATTGGAGAGGGTACACCCCGCAGCTTCTCCGCCCGTGTGCTTGGAATGGTATGGGCCGGGTTTGCCATGATTATTGTTGCATCGTACACTGCTAATCTGGCTGCTTTCCTCGTCTTGGAACGACCGAAGACCAAGTTGAGTGGTATTAACGATGCACGTCTGAGGAACACGATGGAGAATCTTACGTGTGCGACGGTAAAAGGCTCAGCTGTGGATATGTACTTCAGACGACAAGTCGAGCTGTCCAATATGTATCGCACAATGGAAGCGAATAACTATGCAACAGCTGAGCACGCCATTCAGGATGTCAAAAAGGGGTAGGGATTAAGTGTGACTGACAAACCTTGCGATACAAAATTATTTTTTTTTTGTTTAGGAAGCTAATGGCATTCATATGGGACTCTTCACGGTTGGAGTACGAAGCTGCCAAAGACTGCGAACTCGTTACAGCTGGAGAATTGTTCGGTCGTAGTGGCTACGGAATTGGCCTACAGAAGGGATCGCCCTGGACGGATGCAGTGACTCTGGCTATACTTGAGTTTCATGAAAGTAAGTGAAATCCCGCTTGGAGGATGAATGTTTATGTTTAAGGAATGAGGGCTCATGAGGAGACATCTACTCCGGCTTTGATTTATTTTTGTTATCACATTCCTTCGCACGTTTAAATGGCAGATGTATAAAATACTGTTAAATGTATTCTTTTGTAGAACTTAAAATTCGCCGTCCTTCTGTCTTTATATCTTTCTTTTTTCAACTACAGGCGGTTTCATGGAGTCCCTTGATAAGGACTGGATATTCCATGGCAATGTTCAGCAATGCGAACAATTTGAGAAAACCCCAAACACTCTGGGCCTTAAGAACATGGCGGGTGTGTTCATATTGGTTGCGGCTGGCATTGCTGGCGGCATAGGACTCATCATCATAGAAGTTGTCTACAAAAAGCACCAGATTAAGAAACAAAAGCGAATGGAAATAGCCCGCCATGCTGCCGACAAATGGAGGGGAACTATAGAGGTACACTTTATTTACAGCTCGTGCGAACAATACAAATTTCTCTTTTACAGAAACGTAAAACTCTTCGTGCTTCGTTGGCTATGCAACGCCAATACAATGTCGGACTCAACGCCAATCCGGGTACAATAAGTTTGGCAGTAGACAAAAATAGGTATCCCCGTCTTGGACCCAGGGGTCCCGAGCGGGCATGGCCAGGTGATTCAGAACTTGTTCGCAATCGGCGGTTATACGAGGATTCGGGAAGGACTGCCTTCGGAAAGAAGCAGTCGCTGTCAAATCTGCTCCCACCGCCGAGATATTCGCCAGCGTACACAACTAATGTTTCTCATTTAGTTGTTTAAACATAGTTGTTTATGGTTTATTTAATTTTACAGTAGTTAGGGAGCGATTTTTTTTATTTAACACTTAAAATAATTTATTTACAAACAATACTTACTTTAGGTATCGAATTAAAGCTTGCGTACACCTACTTACAATAGCTTTAAAAGTCGCAAAACTAATGGTACATTTACAAAACCACGTACGCCATTTTGTACACATGGTACTGAGAGATCCATTTTTGTTCGCAGTCAATGCTAATAAAGGCTAATGGATATGTAAAACACAAGTTCCGACGGCCAAAATTTCTGCAATCACGTCTCCATTTCTGATTTAAAACATGTCGAATGAGAGTGGTAATTCGTTTCTGTGATGTAACCAAGAATTCATCAAGAATTCAAGAAACTTTTTTGAAAGCTTATTATAGGTTATAGCTGACAGATGGTTATCAAATTATTCACATGCCGGTTCGCAGCTGACTATTTACTCCATTTCCTTCTTGTATGTGCTTGTTTGCAATAAGAGAAGAAAGTTTTGAATTTCTTCAATGGAAGCAAGCGTTAAATATAAATTCATACATTCTTCAGCTGATTGCCCATGTAAACTTCAATTAAAATACATGTAATGTAGGTACACTTTTCAAAATCGTTCCCATTTAATAAGACTTTCGAGCGTCATCTAGCGGCAGTAATTTATACAATTATTTATTGCAGTAACAAAAAAGGCTAAAAGCCTAATAATTCGTTTTTTTTAACTATTATTTAGGGAAATGACACGAATGTTAACATTGTAATATACAAAAAAAAACGGTAAGCTAAAGAGTTAAATGCATGACTAAAAAAACAACAGATAAACAATTAAACCAACTTTAAAACAAATACCAACTAATACAAAATCCCAGGAAAGTGTATTCAATGTAGTTCAATGGATCCCTAAATGCTTACCGACACATCAACTTAAAGTCAAACTTTATATAGAAATCATTGAGATCTACCTGTTGACTTAAGAACTTTATTGCTTAATTAATCTAGATGTCGATTTCTTTAATATGGATTTTGTTTTTGACATGCCGCTAGTCTGCTAGTGATCCATTGAACGAGACCAACATCAAAAGTATCTATCTCAGCAAAGTACACTCTACTTCCGATATACATGCTAGCCCTCGTATTAATAAAGAAATCAGCACAATTAAGCTAGCTAGTAGACGTCAATATGCGCAAACTAATTTGACGATTGCTGAGTAACGAAGTTGGTACGCAGTTCCTTATTTACATATATACAGGGGTAGGTATTTATCTCAAGTAAAAGTGTCTTGACAGCAGAAAGTCTCTCTGGTGTTGTGTTCATGAAATTGTTAGTAAACTGCTTTCAACGCTATTCATTAGCGAGAGGAAACTAGGAGAGCGTTAAATCAAAGTAATAATCGAGACACTCAACAAAACATAGCAAAACGTGACAGGAACCGTTTAATTGCGCATTCGTCTGATTTACTTTGCTGAGACTGGGATGAGTGTTCAATGGTACACGCATGGTATAATTTGCGTAATTTGAAAAAACTTTGTGTACGGTCTGAAGGGTTAGTTCCGACATTTTACAAAGTATTTTCTAACACACACCTTACTTTCTGCGACCAACTACATAAAGTAACTACTAACATGTCACTGAAAACAAAAAAGCAAACCCAAACATACACCTTCTTGGTATTTCGTATTCATTATATTAGAAACAAAATTTAAAGTTCAGATCAACGAAAACGTAAAACTAGATTAGTCAATCTTTCTTAAATCTTTTAAATTCCATAGGTAGAAATATTCCATGAACGTGGGTTATTATGAAAATATATTGTGTCAGGGGTTCTGTCATTGACTAAACAAATCAAAGAAAGGGAAGTCAGCCAAGAATGAGATTGAAGTATGGGGCTTCATAATATCAAAGTAAAACACTTTTAACCATTCGATATAGCTAAATGTGTTACCTATCCGCATAAACAAAATGTAATGTAGATATGTAGGTATCCCATTGTACAACCCATTGACTCAAAATGACCCAACCAAATAGAAAAAAATTGATAAATTCCGCAGTTGTTATTTGTTACTATAATGTAATGTCTTATTAAGAATTAAACAAAATATATTTAAAACAAATTCGAATTAAATAAATGAATTTAAAAACAAATTAACTAAATGTAACGTTAATAAAAAACAATATACTCAATTGATATAACTAGCTGTAATGTTATTAAAAATTATTCCAATTGTCTGTTGTTCAGTGAAATTGGATATGATATGTGTTTAATTATTGTAACTCATATAGAGGTGAAAACAGAATTGTACAAAACGTGGAAATAAATATTTAAAAAAGAAGGAATGTTTATACTTATTTTTTTAAGTATTCACAAACATGTATCCTGATTCGAATTGCTACCGATGAGGAATCTTAATATTGAGTTATTTAATTAATTCTATATTTTATTTTTGATTTGTGGACCTTATACTTGATTTTACGTACGGTGGGAGTGTTCGATTTCTGCAAAATGTGATGGATCAAGGAATGAAGTTTCCTCATTGAAATGAATTCCACAGCCCTTAAGCAATAATAGCCACCTAGTAAAGCAATGCAATATTTGTGTCAATTTAGCAAGAACTACCAAACTGTAAGCCTTTACCCATATTTCATCAATCAAAACTAAAAGATGTTCGATTGTAAAGAGGTGTTATTTTGGTATTCAAAGAAAAATGTCATTTTTTGAGATAAATGATCGGATGTTTATTTCATAATAAAGAGGAAGTATGCCGTTAATAAAAAAAACAATAATGCAATGGCCAAATGGCCATCACGAGCACGCATACAGGACCATATCCGTTTCATGAAATTTTCCATAACCAAATCGAAAATTTCACGAATTTTATTTTTGAGATCTTGAATCGACGCTGGGCTGTTGGCGTAGACCTTATCTTTCACGTGGCCCCAAAGGAAGAAGTCGCAAGTTATTAAATCACAAGATCTCGGTGGCCAATTGTGATCACCTCTTCGAGAGATAACACGATCCGGAAACTTTTCCCGTAAAAGATCAATGCTTTCGTTGCTTGTGTTGAGTTCTTGTGTTAACTGAACTTTAAAAGCCTTAAGACCCAAGTCTTTATGCAAAATACGGTGTAATGACGTTTGTGGAATGCCTAATTCTAAAGAACGACGAGGAATGGACAAACCTGAGTTTTCTTCAACACTTTGGGCTACAGCAGCAATATTCTCAGTTGTTCTTGAGCGACGTGTACGGGTTTTATTCTTCACATCACTAACTTCAACCAACAGCTCGAACTTTTCCACCAATTTCTGTATTGCGGTCCGACAAGGTGCTTCACGAAAACCAAAAAATGCTTAAGTTTTGCGAGCTGTGAATGCAAGATTTTCACCATTTTTGTAGTCAATTTTAATAATTTCAATGCGTTGTTGATCGTTCCATTTTTAGTAATGGCGTAAGTTCTACTTGTCAAATATCAAAGAATAAAAGCTTCAAAAGTGACAGCTTCCGAAATAGCGGGTCATTCACAATAACACCTCTCATTGCAAAACCCTTCACAATGGGCCTAACCAATAACGATTTTTAGTTTCGAGTTTCGACTCTAAATTTTAGTACCTCGTTCACAGTGGCTAAACATACAAATTTCACTATTGTGAGCTTTCGCAAATTTAAGTCGAGACTAAAATTAGTTATTAGTACGGCGCAATTAAATAAAAGGTGGAATCCCTGGCGAATCGGAGCCGAACCTATATTATCATTTTTCATCTAAAGTCATGCACACAATCGTTATACTTGACAGCATTTTTGTTTACTTTTTTGACACATCAACTTTCTCTCTTGAATATCGCCCCATAGTTTCTCTTTATGTAGACTTGCTCTTAAATAGCATAAAACTGTCAAAGTTCTTGCAGTTACGAAATCGTGCAGAAAATCCCGAAGTTGAGCCCAAGATTGCATCGACAGAACGTAGATTGTCTGCTTCAGTTCGAAGTTAGTAAATAAAGAAAGCTAATTTTCACATTGTCGTGGAAACAAATTCCGGGACATCTTCACCAAATCCTTGTCCCCAGCCATCAAATCAAATCAATAACATGACATCATAAGGAGTGTGTAGAAAAAGTGGTTTCAGGAAAATCGGAATTAGCAATCGCAAGTTTCTCAGTCAATCGCTAGAAGGCACGCAGTGTTATTGTTCTTATCAGACAGACGAATCAAAAGTGAACGTGGTTTGAAATGTTGTCTCTCTACTATGTGACTGCAACTTTCCTCCAATCGTGGCGCATCAAGAAAGCCTGCACCAAAATTGCCGAAAAATTCTCTGAAAAGTCAAGTGTAGTGTTTTATGTTCTTCCCAAGGAGGGCTACGGTAAGCCACGCAAATGAGGTTGATCAAAATATTTTATGCAACCGTTTTTCAGAAGAGAATCCCTTCACCTCGGAGCTATGTACGAATCGTTCTGAGGCAAGGGTCTCTGACCTTCTATGGCTGTTCGCTGACCAGAGAGGATGTTGCCTGATGCCATCACAGACTGTACACATCGGACCATGGGTAACATTCCCCGAATCACCAACCCTAATACCATTCGAATGCAGTGCCCAGGAAGAACTCAACTTGAATGGTAACAAAACAGTGCATTTACTCTTGGAGACTGATATTCTCCCTAGCTCAGTAGAATTGAGTTCGGAAAACGTTATGGTAAGATGGGTTATATATATAGCTACTTGATTCATAATCGATTTTGTATTAATATGTTGTAATAAGGTCATGCATAGTATGGATGTGTTCAGTGTGCAGCTTAGCCCTTAAAGGTAGTCTGTCGACGTATGTAATGCTGGGGGCTTATTGTTTTCACAACCTAAGTGGTTATCGGATTCCTTTAGAGTTTTTTATTCGGCGCTGTTGAACGATACACACACAGTTAGTGCTCTATGACCTAGTTAAGATGATTGCAACGAAAAATGAGAAAAAAACAGCCGCAGCTTACCGAAAAGGAAATTAAGGTCAAACCAAAGCACGACAAATGTCGCTTAGATAAATACGACCATATTTAGTTAGCACTTGGGCAAAATTGTGTAACTAATCTTGAGAAAAATGTTCCAACACTGTTGGTAGTGTGAGATGCATGAGCTGGCTGGAGGCTGATTCAAATTTGAATGGGTTATGACTGTTATGAGTGTACCTATTGTGGAGTAAAGGGGTTGAATGAACTTTAATGACTTTCACCCACACACGTAGACATCCTACATGTTTTTGCGGACATCTGTAACCATGGTATCTCTGGTATTCAATACCAAATTGGGTACATCATATTTCGCTTTGATTAATCCATAAGTGAAAGAAACATTTGCATATTCGTGTGAAGTCTGATGTACCCATAGTCTGCATGTACAATATTAGTCATCTGAACAATTGTAGACTCCAATTAGGTGCGAGTGCTACGCAATTCCTCTTTTTCTTGATTTTGCCTTGCATAACCTTAAAATTATAATATTTTTGTTTTGTAGAAAGAAACCACTTAAACGGCTCAGGCAAACCAATGATGGATGAGAATGAGAAAAAAACAATTTTACTTAAACGATGTCCCAAAATATTCTCCCCTGGATTTCTAATTCCAACCTAAACATAGGATAAGGTTATCGTTGATAAACAAATCTGACAGTATCCATGCTGTCGAAAGAATTTCAAAGTCTGAAAGATAGTGGAGTGCAGTTTAGCTGCCAACATTGTTTTTACTTATCTCAACTGACGGTCATAGTCGCATCACTCTAAAGGTGACTTCAAGTTGCCAGCATATAGAAGATTAAAGAAGATAACTTAATATCTAAAGGTTTTGCAGTGTTTCATACAACCGTGATATCGTTTTTGTTATGTTCTCCTAGATGATGGGCAGAGTATGTTATCATGTTTGGCTTTCTCGCCGTCTAAATTCACCTTCCTGCTTACCCAGTTGCAGTCGCTTCCATCTATATACATTCAACTTTAAGCACTGTTTTCACTAATAATTCCACTCAGTTTAACCGTTCCAACCTTAGTAACAAAGCGTCATAATTTATAATGTACTTCATTTATGTGACTAAATCTGTGTGACCACTAACCGAACTAACTTGTCTTCCTTTCAGATTGAAAAATACGGTAAGCCCATTGCATGGAAAGTCGATTCACATTTTGCTGTCCTACTCGAAACCGACATAGATCACTTTACGAATCTGCTCATAGCAACATTTCTGCAAAATAATTTATACATAAACGATTGGCTGCCTTTAGTTCGTATTGAATGTAAGGCGCAATCAAAATACGCCATTTTGTCTGTAATTCGTATAGAATTTTTGTTTTTCATTTATTCCCACGACCAGCCGTATCCTATGAAGGTCAACCACAACCCTACCAGCTGATGAAGAAACACCTTCGCAAGCAACTAACCTCACGATCTGAAACCCAACTCTCCGAAGAGAATTGGAAAAAGCATTTAGATGGCCTGCGCAGTTTGAGTGTGCTAGCCAACCAGGCGACCGAATTTGAGTACAACAAGAATCGCACAGAGGGCAAAACGGGTATCGTCAAACCAGACTTGATACCATCGGCAAAAACTCCATCTGATCTAGCATCGCAGACCAAAGACGAGGTGGTCGAGTCAATTAAGTCTTCCCCTATTAAAATAACAAGCGAGAAACAAAAGATCGAGGCCAAAGTCAGCCCAATGAAACGCGTCCCCGAGGAGCAAGTCACTAAGAAGAATGGATCGCCAATAAAATCGCCAGCCAAATCACCCGCGAAACCGTTCGAAATAAGGAAAGAAGATATTAAATCAAAACCCACCGAAGTGCTAGTTGATCCGAAGCCATCAAGTGTAGTCGAAACAGTAGTTACTGCTAAGATCGAGCCAATTCCGCGATCGATTCCAGAACCAGTTGGTGTAGTTCAACCCTTAGACGTGAAGAAAGAAGAGAAAAAGGCTGACACCTTACCAAAGGTTGCTGCGGAGCCAATTTCGGCTGTGAAGAACAACACTAAGCGGCCAAGCCTGCGCAGAAGTAAAGACGGTGTGAAGGAGTGTAAGCCTCCAAACATACTTGTCTACTCGGATGTAGCCACCTCCAGGGATGGTGTGGTTGCTACACTTAAGAGCATTTTGGAGCGGGACATGTATGCGAAATCAATGCACCCATTATTGCTGTTACTTAAATAGCCTTTCCCTTTGATTCAGGTACACCATCTATCCACTGACCTCCCAGCAAGTACAAGAAAAGTCCTGGATTGACAACACAAGCCTTCTGGTGATTTGTGGGTCGGTTTCTGCCAATCTGGGAGAGATTCTGGTAGACTACTTTTTGCGTGGCGGAAAACTTCTATCCCTATGCTCCGATGTGCTGCATATTGTGCTTCCAACCTACCGCACTGCTGAGGTTACAATACTCGCATAGACCAAAGAAACTTAAATAACCCACAAGCATATTTTAGGTGCGAGAACATGAACTGGTGCAGTTCTCCTACGACAAGTGGCAAAAGGTTAAGATGATGCACTACATCTTCTGTTATCATCCGTCGCCGGTGAAGAAGAACTTCTCAACCGACAGCGAAGAATCCAACTCTACTCTCTCGAAGAAACCGTAAGTTGTGCATGTTTTGGCCTTGAGTGTTTCATATCGTCCGGTGTTGTTATTTTCTGTGTAACTTATGTAAATATTAGCGTAAGTGTGTGTATGTGTAATTCTAACCTTTAAAATTTAAAAATTTCTTTTTTATTCTAACATCAAACGATTTATGAATTTTTCACAACGAGAATGAGTTTATCGGCTTTGAAAAGACACAATCACAGCTATGTAACTAAATTTTGTTCAATTCATCTCTCACTTATTTGCTTATAATGGTATTTGCTTGGTTAACGAATACATCAACGCTGGAAATTCTTGCGTACTGAAAATCACTGTATTTAGATTTATTCCAACTGCCTATAAAGGAGTGCAGGGTTCTTTAATTGAAAATACAGAAGAAATAAACTTGAGCCTGCAGCCGATTATGGTAACGTTACGAGGAGGAAGGTTTAATTAGAGCACCTAGAACAAATCAAGGCGTGCTCAAAAGGTAATATAAAGGGTTTTTCTATTGGAACGTGTCCATGTTCGCAGTTGTGGCGAAAGCAAAATTGCCGTATATAGAACGACATCGTTTAATCCGTCCACAAAAAGTTACTGTTTGGTGCGGATTTACGGCCGGTGGATTCATTGGTCCGCATTGTTTTAAAAATGACGTTGGTGAGGCCGTCGCCATAAACGATAAAAGCTAAAGAACAATGTCAACCGATCTCTTTTTGACCAAATTGAACGATAAGGAGGCAGACGATAGGTAGAGGCTACGTTCCACACAGTAAGCGTCAACATGAACGATTTGAGGGTACGGTTAACTCTCGCAGATGTACCATGCATGGGCCTCCTCCGTGCGATTCGACCCCGCTGAACCACTTAGATAGCTGAGAAAGATACCTCTTTGAAATGAATCTGAGATATCTCACTCAGCAGTCCAGCACACTAGCCACTGAGCACCTATAGAGGATTCGTTCTTCTTCTTCTTGGCCTATCGTGCGGAATGTTTAGTTTATTTCGAAATTCAAATGTATGCTTCGGGATTGGGCTTGACCGTTTCCCTGTATGATTTGGCTAATCTTTTTCAGTGTACATCACAATCTGTTGGGTGGATATAATAATTGCTTCATAAATATTCCAATATTATATATTGGAGGTTTTTAAGGGCATTTCTTTTAAAACTTGCTCAGTTATTAGGTCGTACTTTTGTGCGAATCTTTTCTGCCTTCCATAAAAAGTAGTAGGAAGAGGCAGCTGTCGAATTGCTGGCAGTTATTTTGGAAATCCCAATTTTTTTTTCTTAAGGAATAACACGTCCTTATTTATTTCGACAGAGGCTAGTCGAAGCCTGTTTACACGTTTACACCGCAGGAATCCGTCGAGACAATATTGACAACAGTGACTGTCTTTTAAGTGCACTCGATCAATAACTCCTAAGACGTCCTATGCTATATATGTATATCAAAATCACATTCCTCTTCCTCATCTCATCAACGGTTTCGATTTTTTTGGCTTACAGCATTCACATCACTCTTTTAACAATTGCTTTCTTCTTCTTAATCTACATAAATACATTACTAACACCAACAAATCACTTAAACTATAAAACTTAAAACGACTGACTGACTGACTGTCTTCTTAAAAGAATAAAAAAAGTATTATAGAAATAACTCACCTTCACGGGACTCGGAACCACAAAATATCTCGTACGTATATTATATGTATCTTGTGCAATACAATCGGCTAGTTCATTATGCTCACATCAACATCTAGAATTCTGAAACTGCAAATTCACTGTCAAACCCGATTACAGCTTACTAAACTAATATAGAAACGTTAAAGCTATAATTATGGAACCATAGACCAACCAAGTCAAAAATACACTAAAATACTTCATTTTGCCTGCTTGCTCGAAAAAACGTTTTTTTTTTGTCTTTATCTCGTCGTTATTTTTGCTCGTGTGTGAAAACTTCTTCGTATTTGTGGTCACATTACATCCGGCTTAGAGCTCTAGTGTGTCCAAGGTCCATTGAACTGAAAGATCTGCAAGGAGACATGCACAATTTGGATGTGAAAGTACTGGGAACCGAGGAGACATGGAACACCCCAAGCTTGCTGTTGGCTAACAATGTGAAGAGCGGTGGAAGGGCTGTATTCTCTCAGGTAAGTTAATGTAAGAAATGTTCTTTTACAAAATTTCGAATTGAGTTGATGATTGATGAACTTTGTCATTACGCAGTAACTCAATTTGGGATTCACTATTGAATACAGACGGTCCCGGGAATCTCTAAAAGCGCTTAGAATTAGTAAACGTGGCCTATAACGCAACTTTGTTACCAATTGCCGCTGTATAGTTAAACAAATTTGGAGAGTGGGTAGCTAGCAAACGTCAGATAGCATGACAAACATTGACGTACCTGCTGTCCGATGGAAGCACCACTTACAATGCAAGTGAATATTGGCACATTCAAAACTAAATTAGTCGGGTACGCTACTTTTAGCCACATATTCAAACTGTCAACAAATGAGGTATTCGATTGAGCCTCTTCAGATTCGTTCTCAGATTTCAATTTTCGTATAATCGAACATGAAAACGGCACTTGCTCCTTTTGTGTTGATTTTCGTGCGATTCGAATATGTGTAGCCTTCGACACTTTTCAAAGCGTTTTCCATTCACAGGTTAGATTTTATATTAAAACATTCGAAATTTGTGTCCCGATTGATTTCTAAATATTTATTACTTATGCAAAAATAATTTAAAAAAATAGATTCACCTGAAGCAATGCCTTTCTTTGCAGTAGAAAAACTTCACGAAAACGTAAACAAACTCAACCAGTTGTCAACTCAAACGCACTTGTATTGGTAAATCTGAAGCAAATCTGAGAAAAAATCCAGATTCGCAAAAGTGCTCTGAAATCCGAAAAAGATTGTTTTTTTTCCGTACCAAACGAACATAAAAAGTAACCTAGAGTAAAAAAAAGGACTCTGAGCGAGCCCAATCGAATACCACATAAGTAGGTACTCAGGTACGAAATTAGCGTCTGATAGCTGACTGACTCTATGTGCCAAAATGTAAAATAACCTGGGAGTATACAAAAACAATGCAAGTTTACTAGTCAATGCTTTCGTATACCTAGTCCATGCAAATCCAATCGACGTTTTACATGAACTAGGTATCCGAATCCGAACGTCCTCATTCTCGACTAGATTCGTCGGCTACCCCTCCATAGACGTCAATTGTAGCGCATTTTCGTAACACTGAAAAAATGATTCTACTGCCAAAGGAGACAAAGTAAATTCACTTGTTGGACCTCTTGTTTTGTGTTGTTCCCAAATAGGATTTTTCTTGTTAACACACTTTTGTCTATTCATTCATAGGTGCATTTAGAAACTGATCCGAGTGAATACGAGTCCGATGACAGTAAATACCGTGTCCTCAAAGAGAATGAGAAAAATCGTTTGGAGATTTTTGCCGATTTATTAGTAAAGCATTTAGGATTGACCATTAAGAAGGAGCCAGTGTCGCAAGGACATCCAAAAGTCACCTACCAGAACGCGTATTTCTTGGGGCGACATGAGGTAAGTTTATTTTATAGCAGGTATATTTGAATTGACAGCATTAGACGATGGTTGCATGAGAGTTGAGAGCATGGGCATGAGTGATGTCAAAAGCTCATTATGTACATTCTTTGGGTCGATCGAAAATTCAAAAGACCGTTCTTCGTCCTCACATTCTCAACGCAAGAAGCTAATGACGTTTTTGTATTAAAAGTGAAACGGTTTGGAAATAAAACATTCATGCCCATCCGAGGATTATTCTTTACGGTGGCTTTTTACGCGAAATGGATATCCACGGTTTCTTTCAAAGTTATATTCTCTTAGGGCATCTCTATGACATGGAGAACAATATACTGTCCATCTGTAAAGGGCTTAACCCATCCATAATACATCGCGTCCCTTGCGGCAACGTACTCCACTGACAGGTTGATAGAATACACACTTGTCGGATGCGACGGATGCTTATCTTCGAAGTACGAATATAAAGGGTGATTTTTTAGCTGGTTTGGTTTTGGCAACACTGGTTTTGACAGCTGACGTGTGTTTAGTACCTTGTGTCACTGTCAAACAGCTTCAGTTTGGTTTGCAATTTAACCATGGATCGTCTTACAAATGAACAACGCTTGCAAATTATTGAATTTTACTATCAAAATTCGTGCTCGGTTCGAAATGTTCATCGCGCGCTGCTTCCATTTTATGATCGGCATTCTCGACCTTCTGAGCAGTCTATTCGGAAGATTGTGACCAAATTTCGCACCAAATTTACTTTGTTGGACATTAAACCACCAACACGTTTACGTACTGTGTGTAGTGAAGAAAATATTGCGGCCGTATCAGCTAGTGTGACAGAAGACCGCGAAATGTCGATTCGGCGCCGTTCCCAGCAGTTAGGCCTTTGTTACAGCACTACGTGGAAAATTTTGCGGAAGGATTTGGGCGTAAAGCCTTTTAAGATACAGCTGGTGCAAGAACTAAAGCCAGCCGACCTACCACAACGCCGAATTTTTGGTGAATGGGCTCTTGGAAAGCTGGCCGAGGATCCGCTTTTTTATCGAAAAATTGTGTTCAGCTGTGAGGCTCATTTTTGGTTGAATGGGTACGTAAATAAACAAAATTGCCGCATTTGGAGTGAAGATCAGCCAGAAGCATTGCAACAGCTACCAATGCATCCCGAAAAAGCCACTGTTTGGTGCGGTTTATGGGCCGGCGGCATTATTGGGCCATATTTCTTCAAAGATGATGCGAATCGCAGCGTTACTGTCAATGGTGAACGCTACCGAGCGATGATAACAAACTTTTTTTTGCCCGAAATGGAAGTTCTTGACTTGCATGATATGTGGTTTCAACAAGACGGTGCCACATGCCACACAGCACGCGAAACAATGGCGCAATTGCGAGGCGAGTTTGGTGAACAGTTAATTTCACGTTTCGGGCCGGTCAATTGGCCGCCTAGATCGTGCGATTTGACACCATTAGATTATTTTTTGTGAGGGTATGCCAAGGCTAATGTGTATAGGGACAAGCCCGCTTCGATTGACGCACTGGAAGCCAACATCCATGCATTCATTCGTGAGATACCGGCCGATATGTGTGAAAGAGTATGCCAAAATTGGACTCAGCGGATGGGCTACCTGAGACGCAGCCGCGGTCAACATTTGCATGAAATTATCTTTAAACATTAAATTGCAAGGTTCAAACTATCGATTCAAATAAATATTTCATTCATTTTTTCGAATTTTTTGTGTTTTTTTTTTAAAAAAAGTTCTAAACCTCTTAAAAAATCACCCTTTATAATACAGGTACAATATTCTCGCCGACCTTTAATGCATTTTTTTTTAGGTAAGGCTTTAGTAGCGGACTTAGATTATTGTTGGAAAGAGCAAGAGTCTATTTTTATATTAATTTTTTTTTTTTTTTTTTTGTTTTTTTCAGCTGAAATTCGAAGTTTTGGAAAAACTTAAAAAAAATTATAACGCCGACAAAATGATAGAAACTCCAAAGCTTTCGATGAAATTCTGTGGAAAGAATGAAACGCCACCTAGTGCTAATACAAACGTTCTTCCGATTTTAATTCATTCCTGTCCTGAGGACTTTTCAACTGTTGATTACTTTGATGTAAGTATAACGAACGAGAGTATTATGTGCACTTTATCTATTGGGGTTTTAAAGTTGTTAGTCAATCAGTGGTCGCGATGCATGACCAATAATGTCAGTGAGTCTTACCAATAAATATTATAGTTCCGACTCTAAATTTTAGAAGTTCATTTGTACGGATCATAGGCCAGAGGTGAGGATAGCAATATCCAAGCTTATGACCAACAAAGCTGCTGGACCAGATGGCTTGACTGCCGAGCTTTTTAAGGCAGCGGGAGATGGCTTGGTAGAGAGCATACACCAACTCGTCTCCAAAATTTGGTCGGAGGAAAGTATGCCTGATGAATGGAACCTCAGCATCGTTTGCCCGATCCACAAGAAAGGAGACCCTCTAAACTGCGCCAACTGTAGAGGTATCAGTCTTCTTAAGATCTCATACAAGATCCTGTCTGCCATACTGTGTGAACGCCTGAAACCTTTTGTCATCGATCTGGTTGGTCCCTACCAGTGCGGTTTTATGCCCGGTAAGTCCACAACCGACCAAATACTCACTCTACGGTAGATCCTGGAGAAAACCCAAAAAGTCCAGATCGATACTCACCATCTTTTCATCGATTTTAAGGCCTTATACGACAGCATTTATAGAAATGAGCTATATAGAGCCATGCCTAGTTTTGACATCCCTGCCAAACTTGTCCGATTGTGCAGAATGACGGTGGAGAACGCTCGCTGCTCCATAAAGGTCGGAAACAACCTCACCGAGACCTTTGATGTCAAAAAAGGATTTAGACAAGGTGACGCGCTGTCATGTGACTTTTTCAACATCATTCTTGAGAAAATTGTGCGAAACTCGCAAGCCAACACCAGAGGTACAATTTTCCAGAAGTCTGTGCAACTACTTGCGCTGACGACATCGACATCATTGGCAGAACACAGCGAGCTGTAACTGGTGTGTTTGCAAGTATCAGTACAGAAGCGGCAAAAATGGGTTTAGTGGTGAATGAGGGCAAAACAAAATATGTGCTGTCAACAAGAAGGGACACACAACATCGACGAATCGGACAGTATATCACGACAGACAGCTATAATTTTGAGGTAGTTAGGGTCTTTGTCTTCCTCGGCTCCGCTATAAGTTCTGACAACGACATCACATCAGAAATCAAACGAAGAGTTACACTTGGCAACCGCTGTTTTTTTGGCCTAAGAAGGCCTTGTCAAGAACCACTAAGGAGACTCTATATAAGACCCTCATCATCCCAGTCCTACTCTATGGCGCAGAAGCATGGACGTTATCAAAGGCGGATGAAGATCTCCTTGGTCGTTTTGAACGCAAAATTCTTCGAGTGATTTTCGGTTCCGTTTGCGTTGACGGGTTTTGGAGGAGGAGATTTAACAGCGAACTCTACGAGCTGTACAGCGACATTGACCTGGTCGGAAAAGTGTACATCAGTCGACTAAGATGGCTAGGACATGTAGAGCGTATGGACACCAACGCTCCGGCCCGAAGAGTCTTCGACTCCAACCCGGAGGGACAACGCAGTAGAGGAAGACCTCGCCTTAGGTGGCGCGCGCAAATGGAAGGGGACCTTAACCAACTTGGAGTGCGCAACTGGAGGCAGTTAGCCAAAGATCACGCTAACTGGAGAGGCGTATTGGTTGAGGCCCAGGTCCACCCCGGACTGTAGCGCCACCTAAGTAAGTAAGTAAGTAAGTACTCTTCCGTAAATTTAAAGTCGAGACTAAAATTTGTTATTAGTACGGCGCAGTGACTTTCTGCATGGAATGACGAAATGTAATTCAGAAAGAGCCCTCTAGTATGAGAAAAATAAAGAACAAACATCGAACTGTCCTGTCAATGCAATTCAAATAAAATTAATCAAAAAGCCGAAAAGTCAAACAGAACAGAAGTGCGTAGTTTACTTCTTACACGCTCGGTTCAGAGCGCGCTCATAATGCTCGAGCTCAGTTCAGTACTCGGCTCTGAACTAAAAAAGAAAAACGCCTTGTGTGGTCAACATCTTGCGTTGCGACCAATGGAACGACGTCATTACGACATGTACTCTAAAAAACTCGCTGACGCTATTAAATTTGAATCTTCTTAATAAAAATTTAGCTTGTCTTTTGTTAAATCAAATGTGAATGTTATTACGCACTTTATTTGCAGAATCTGTCAACCAAAGATATTGGTCGTTTAGTAATCTATGCGCCAATTGTTAGCAGCTCCATGCACATTATTTCCGATTTAGATCTTGTTCATGGTATCGCCGTGTTGCCCAAACAACAAACGGAGGGTATTGGTCGCAGTAATAATCAAGTGAGTAATAATGAAATGATTCTTCAAGCAAGCAACTCGACTAATAAGCATTTTGTTTGGAATTTTCCAGTGGTTAAGCCCATTGGGATGTGCTATGTTCTCCTTGCAACTACATATACCACTGAACTCGGAACTGGGCTCCCGGCTGCCGCTGATTCAACATATTATTGGACTGTCTGTCGTCAGCGCTATCAAACAGTTAGACAAGTATCAGGTAAGTAAATGGTTCCGAAGAGTGCCTTTATATTCATTATATTTTTGACGGATTTCCAGTCTCGTACACAAGTTTCTCCCATTACTTTGGGGCTTTCAATCCACTACGCAGAAAGTAGATAATATGTAAGTTTCAGCCGTTTAAGGTCTAATGAAAGAGGGTTTGATGCTTGCAAAGTGGCTTCTTTTACCTTAAATGTCGATTACAGTCTGGTGTGGACAACGACCAACATGACAGCTCGTTTTTAACTACCTGCCCCGTTTGAGGTTGTCTCCAAAAATGCGCCTCACCTAAAGTGGGGTGCATTTTGATGTTATTGCGTTCTCGGCCATACGCTCTACTTAACCTAGCCATCTCAGCCACTGTATTTTAAGGTCATTGACAAGTTGAACGTTGCGGTATAGTTCTTGAAGCTCGTCGCCAAAGATATGCAAAGAATTTTTGTTCTCAAAACGACACAGGAAGTTAATTCACAAAGTCCTTACCATCGCACCAGCGATGATTGGCATCCTGTGCAATATCGTCTTGGTTCCACAAGAAGATTCCTTCTTAGCTAGAAGAAAAACCTATTCGCAGAAGTGAAACATCGCTTGTAATCTTGCGAGTTGACCGTCTTTGAAACTATAATATGTATTTCCGAATATAGAAACAAAATTCTTTTTCGATGACTTTAATGCATATTCTTCGTTATTTGTACAAAAAAAAAATCTTCGTCGTCTACATTTCAATACTCGCGAATACTGACAGCTCACGATCGAGCACGCCCGATAATATCAATATCATCAGCATATACAAATAGTAGTTCTGACTTCCGTACAAACGGTTGAAAAATGATGTTAAGGAAGTTAATAACCTTTTGGATCATCAAACTATTCGGTTATGTTCTTGTAGTCTTTGTTGAAGGAGCAGGAAGATTATTCCATCGCCATCACAGAAGCAGGAATGAATGCAAACCAGTTACCAGTAAACACAGCTAATACAAAAGTAACGCATGCATTCTATCAGTAACTACCAGGCGACTTCAAAGCGATTGAGATATGCAAAAGGACATTAAATGGCTTTACTAGCGGTCTACCGCATGTTGTTGTTTATTGCGACTCACAACTGCTTATGTAAGCTGATGGTAATCTGAGTTCCGAAGTATCTGAAAGTCTCAGATCTGAAAGTCTCCGCTTTTGTTTCCATAACTGAACCATTGGCTTTTCTAAGTGATTCTGACACTTACCAGCTCACCCAAACCCGTAGTGACAATGTGTTTACTTGCTGTATATGCTCTATTGCACCATTCACAGATATTTTTCGTTTTATTTTATAAATAAGTAAATAGTTGGCGCAACAGGTCTATAGGGACCCCCTAGGCCTAGCTTCCCCAACCATTTGTTTTATGTGAGTTTTTCATTTTTGGAACGAATGGAAGTGATCTACAATTTTAAGCCGAGTTAAATTGTCCGGTGTTTGGAATTTGGGTTTTTACAGGAATCGCTAGCGATTTTAAATCAGAATATTGGAACCACCACTTTAAAAAAATGTTACGTATTCGCCACCGAAACATTTGTTTTCGAACACAGCTGTGGGTATCCACTATCAGTGAGCGACGGTTGTTATTCGGTAGCTTGGCCATATTTTGCACGACATTTTAAACAAATAACAAATATACATAGTGTACTATGTGATGGAAGAGTACGATCGATTTTTTCGACTTCTTTGTAATTTTTGTTTCGATGTAGTTCAGCCACTAATGCGTAACATTAGAGCACGTTTGTTGGATTCGGAATGAGAATCATTTCTTGCTTATGTTAGCTTGAGTAGGGTTGTGACTTGTGAGATCGTCACAAAAGACCAGGCACCATGAACACGGAAAATTAAGGGATGCGCAATAAAAAAGAGCCATCCTACTATAAGAGACAGCACTACCTAACACGTAAAAATATGTAGCACGTATTTTGATCGGCCATCTTTGAATGTATGTTAACAAACAGGTGGAAGGTCATTCATCAATAAATACAAAATAATATCGTCCTAATATTGATAATAGTGGTACGCCCTGTGTGAGCGTTTTTAAAAGAGAATGATTTTCATTTGGGACGACCCTTTGCAACAGAATCAGGGAGAAAACGTTTTACCAGTTTAACTGCTCTGTCACTGAGTCCGAATACATTTTTTATATCGTTTTCCATTGGGACAGAAAAAGACCCAGCGCAGATTTTGTGCTCTCGAAATCAGCTGGCTGTCAGATTTCGTGTTCCATTTGCCGCAAAAATTCAGAGTCAGAGCAAGTTTGCGAATC
Source organism: Cheilosia grossa (assembly GCA_963082955.1). Taxonomy (NCBI): domain Eukaryota; kingdom Metazoa; phylum Arthropoda; class Insecta; order Diptera; family Syrphidae; genus Cheilosia; species Cheilosia grossa. The sequence continues at coordinate 13,592,649 of OY720144.1, read as the reverse complement.
TCGATTCTGAGCGGGATTTACACTTACTTACACCAAAACCAAAACTTTGTCATTTGGCAAACTTTAAAGTGTGTTATTCATTACGTTTTTAGACGAATCTGTGAAAAATAGGGAAAAATGTAAATTTGGCCGCTGCAATGGATATCAACATAAATTGAATGGATTTTTATAAACACAAATTGCGATTTGAGAACAGCTGACTTTTAAAACACGCAAAAATCTTAAATGTGAAAATCCCAATGGAAAACGACATTAACTTTCAAAGCAGAATTTCATGGTTCACCTTATCAAAAGCTTTTGAAAAATCTTATAAGCCCATCAGCGTTATGTTGTTTTCGTCGTAGTCACCATGTAATTGATAGTCGTATCTACCCAAGGATGTACTTACCAAGGTATTTCTTGCGTGTGTTTAGTTTAGTTTTACGAGCATGTTTGCAAGTAGCGAGAACGGGATGATAGCTTTATACTTACGTTGTATATTTTCCCAGCTACTTACCTTCTTTCCTTTTGAATACGACGAGTTCGTTGCGACTCTCATCGTTCGTTTACAGGATTTATTTCTCTCATTTTGCCCACAATTAAGGAATGTGGTCAACCTTTGAAGTACGAGGTTTTCAACCGTCCAGCAGTCGTTTGGACTTACTGCAACGATGCCTGCATGAGTTTGGTATAAAAGGCCAATATTCAAATTGACAGTCTTTAGCAACTTGCAGACTACTAGAAGCCGTAGAAGAATAGTGATGTGTCGACGTGAGTTTCCTCTGGTCACTGTTTGCCTTTTGCCACACTCTCGCCAATCCACACAGCAGTTACTCTTGGTATTTTATTAATCCAGTTTGTAATCTCTTGTTTCACTTAAAGTCTCAAGTTATCTCGCACTGTATTTTTGGAAGTGGTTGCAATAAATCTGCGTTGCCGCCCGTCGGCTTGTTACACCCTACTTCGCTCAGTCAATCTGCCACTCCTGAGTCTCGCCTCGAGCAAACCAATATAAATAACAACAGCTTGAGTTGTATAATTTTTTTTGTTGAATTTATTTATGTAATATAATTTAATATACCCACAATTATGGGGTAGTCGTAGTAGTAGTTGTAGTAATAGTAATAGTGTTACCTAAACACTCTATACAATACTTTTATAACATACTTGATAATTTTTGTTTGTTGTTTTATAATTTTAATGTAAAAGCCATTAGTTTATGTTTTGTTTGTTTTAATAAAACTTACGAGGAGTCAATTGTAATTTTAGAAGTAACACAAGATCAATGTGTGCTCCGCTACAGATAAAAGTAAATGTTTATCCCAAAGACTCTTGCAGTTCGTCCTTATTCTATGTATAGGTTAAAAATAAGATGGAATCTTCCCCTTAATTCGGTTATATAAGTTTTATAGTGTTCATGTTGTTGTGTGTGTCTTGTGTATTATTTAAGTGTTCGCTCCAATTTCAACGTTGAATTACATTATTACAATTTTAGAACATAGACATTGCTTTTTACATTTTTTTATAGAAGAATATAATACATACGATCAATTGAATAACTTTTCGAGAGACAAGTAAAAAACGAAAATTAACTACAGTACTTGTTTGATTTTTCCTTTCGAAGTAGTAGTGTAGTTGAATACTGTCCTTAGAACACTGATTCGGCTGACCTAGAGAGTTGGACCGGGTGCGAGGGGCTGCGAGCCAAGCGCTTCTTCGGCAGTCTCTCGAGAAGGGTTAGAAGTTTGGGGAAGTCTGGTCTGTCGTCAGCTTGAAAGGACCAGCACAGCATTAGGATGTCTTTGACGTCGCGTGATGTTTGCAAATTGGCTAGGGTCTGCTTCATTCCTCGGCCCACCTGCCAAATGATGGACTCGGGTGGTTGCATTTTGAAGGGGAACTCACCGCAAAGCAGCTCATACCAAACGGTGCCGAATGAGTAGATGTCCGATGCCCTGGAGAAGGGTAGGATCTCGTCGGTCGGCTTGTAAGGTGTTAGTGTACGCATCAGTTCTGGAGCAAGATAGCACAACCAGCCACCGGGTACACCCAGTCCAATATCACAGTAGTCAAGCTTCGTCGAACTGAACAGGCCAAAGTCGGTGATGATGACTTTTCCGTTCTCCAGAAATATATTCTTCGTCCGCAGGTCCTTGTGGAAGATACCGCGGGCGTGCAGGTAGCCCATCCCTTGGGAGATTTGCTGGGCGACTAGGGTGGTGCGATTGATGGTGAATTTATCGCGACGCAGATGGATGTACGTGTAGAGGGTGTTGCCCTTGCAGAGTGAGGTCACTATGGCGAGGTATGGCGGATTCATGCAGGCACCCATGAATAGAACTAGATTCTCGTGACGAGTCTTCTTGAAGTTGGCCACCTCAAGCTTGAATGCCTCAAGCATACGTTCGTCTTTAAGGTAGTCCTCCTTAAGCAGTTTTACAGCGACATCGCCATGCCAGAGGGCACGGTGTACTGTTCCAAAGCGACCGGTGCCGATTTTCTCCAACAAGCGTAGATCGTCGTACGGAATGTCCCACTCTTTGAGTGATAGTGAATTTTGACGTGGCCAATTGCCCGAGTCTCCTTCCTCGGTAGAGTCCAGACGCACTGGGGTTCGGTCCGAGTCGGTACTGGCGCTTGTGCTGCCCGATAGGGATACGGTTTTGTCGCTGTCGTTACTCTTGTGGGTGTCGGCCAGCTCTGAGAGTGGCGGATTCATTTGGCTGAGTACAGAGCCGGTTCCGGAGCTGATGCGCCCACTCAGAGTCTCACTGTGTATGCGGCTCTCAGAGAAGTGTCCGCTTGTTATTACACTTGAACTCATCGAACTGGCGTTGTTGCTGTTCGCGATGCTCGACTGCGAATGATGATGCGACGATTGATTATCCATTTGCTCGGTGTTGTTGTTCAAAGTTGCACCTGACCCAGCCGACCCAGTTGATGACAAATACAACGTCTGCGTTGTCTGTTGATTGTATTTCGACGATGTGGTGATGGTAACATCGGGAAAGTTAAACTGACTGACGTTTTTATGCAAAGACGACGGCGTCGAGATGGGATTCGGCCCGGTGCTGGTGCTTGCGCTAGCAGTTGAGCTTCCGCCGCCACTGTTGGTGCCGCTAATGTGCAACTGCTGCTGCTGCAGGCTAAACAAGGCCGGCGACGATGGTGACGAGCTGTTGCAGCTTGAACCAGGGGAACTGCTGTCCGGATGATGGTGGCCAGTGGCACTTATTGAGACCTTTTGCCTTCGCCCTGCCAAATAGCCGCCCACATTGTTGCCGCTTCGGCCTATTATGCTCAGATTGGGCGATATATTCGAGGGCGGCAGGAATCCTTCATTGGATTTCAGAGTTTTCTTGAATTCATCGACAAATTCCCTTGGCAAGCCGCACGATGGCGGTACATTCGGTTCGCAGTCCTTGTGGCAACGGTACTTGCATTCCTTGCACTTGAGACCAAAAAACATCTGCTTCTGGCAGAGATCACAAGTGGACATCATTTTGAAAACCTTCGTAAAGCGATGTGCAATCATGTGTCCCATTCCGAGCGAAACTATGGGGGTGCACGGCGAACGAGGCACAGTCAGATTGTTGGTGTTCTCCATGAAGATGTCGGAACCCATCGAGGACGAATGACTCTCGGGGCTGGGGTCAGTGTGTAGTCTTGTCCTTGGAATGGTCTGAGGCATCGACGACGAATTAGTCGAGTTCGAGGTGTTGCCGCTGCTGCCATTGGTGCCGGGTGCTACTCCCCCGCCAGCGGCTCCTTCCTGAAACTGTGATTCATGTGATTTCGACTTGGCTATAGGTATGGCCAACGGATCTTGAGAAGACGATGAACTAGTCGACGCTGTCATTGAATTCGTGGCCATCCCATTGTGTGACGGGGTCGATGGGTGATGGTAGGTCAGCAACGTCTGATGTTTCTTCTTCGGCGGTGGAGTTGACTTTCTGTGTCCACTGCGGCCGGGTGTGCCATTCCCTCCGCCACCAGCACTGCCCGCACTAGTTGTTAGGCTCGGCGAATTCGGCGGCGATGGTGAAGGGGTCAGGGTCAGTACTGATCCATGTGTACTGGACGACTCATCGGGCGTCTTGCCCGTCGAAGGTGGTGACTGAGCGTCGTAGTTGTTATTCACCGGCGACTGCACCGCCTTTTGCTTGTTCATCGTGCGATATGTTCGCGGCGAGGCGGTAACTCCAATATTTCCCGTACTTCCACGATGATAGTGATGGTGGTGGTGATGATGATGGTGGTGCCGGTCCCAAGAGTCCCAAAACAGATTTTCAGGCTCCTTCAAGTTGTCACCTAAGGCTGAACGACAGCGTCGCAGACATTCCATTGCGTTGATCAGTCGACGCACTTCCTCTTCGCGAAAATTCGGATTGTAGACGAGAATCTCCCGCAGCTCCTCGTCCGTTCGCTGCAGCAGATCCTCCAAAGTGTTGATTCTCTGCAGGCATACGTTAAGCGATTCCAAACTCAGGCCAACTACTCGCAGCCATTGCTTGAGTTCTGATCCAGAGGCAGCTAGGCCACTGGCAGGTATTCTTTCGGGTAGGCGGGACTTTGTTACCAGCAGCTCGGAGAACATTCGCACGAGTTTTGTTTCTAGACTGCGAATTTCCTGCTGTGTAAGCGTTGCGCTCGTGGCGCATTGTGTACGAAGGCCTTCAAGTCGATCAGCCGATATGTCTATCATGCCTTGGATGACATCCAAGCCGTTGCCAGCCGCTGCATTAGTGTCCATAGTTTTGGGAGCCAGTCGATTCACTGTAACAGAGATGACAAGTTACATTAGCATTGGAGGGCGAGGAGGTTTTTTCTTATTTTTAAATGTTTGTCTTAGGGATTGTGATTGCAGAAATACTTTGCACAAGGCAATAGGGAACGCGTGACTCTTGAAAGATCGGTAAGTCGAGTCGCACCATTTTTAGATTTTTTAAATGAATTGATTCATGGCTTATTATTTAATATTTTTATCTTATTTTGTTGTAACGCGGCGAGTACCCTGCATAGCTATAGACAGAAACAAATACATAGAACGTTGGGCGATTTGTATCAAAGAATCGCATGCCGATTGTTGAATTCCTTTCCGAATGGTAGGTAGATAAGCAGACTTTCCAACCGGCGCTGTGTCAAATAAATCGTTTTATTTTACGATTTTACTACTGCGACTTACCCACCCCAGAATTATAAATTTGCATTTGCATGCTTACTCATCTGTACTTGCTTTACTACCTCACGGACATATGATTTACTCACGCGTAAAGTAGATTACTTTAGACGGCAAGCATATAATTTAGCTGGACATGCCTACCAATGATTTGTTTTAGCTATAGTTTGATAGTCCTCTCCAACAAGTTTTCTTCTTTTTCTTCTTGTCGCATGACAAAATTATTGGGCAGTACTACTGGGTGTAGGAACCCGTAATATGTGTGCAAAGTCCCAAAAACAGTCCTCCAAAAAGGTGTCGGGAAATGGCAGAAAAAAATACATCCGTATGAATCAGCAACTTTGCCTATGCAATTTGCTCACAATTTATATTTTATTATAATCTTTTTTTTCTCATTCACACCCCGACGACAAGTGCAATAAACAAAAGATGGCAAAGAAAAAAAACAGACTAACTAACCTCTTCGAAAAAATCTCTTTGGTTTCCCAAAATGTCACACTACCCTTAAGAAATCGTCGGTTTTGGCTTCATTTTTATCTCGAATGTGAAAAAATATATATGTATACAAGAAAAGGAAAACAGAAATTCAATTACGGAAAAACAAAACCCGACCGAGACACACGCAGCACGCGTAAATGAACAAAAAAAAATCTTAACTAAATCGATTTTCCACCTGGAAAAGGGGGACCGCCGCCGCCGCAGCAACAGCAAAAGAAAAATATGTATATTTTCCGGAACAGTGAAAAATATTATTCCTTTGAATGCGGACTGGGATGATGTCTGTTTTATTTGTTTTTCTTTACGTAACGCGAATGCGGAAATTCTTTTCAACAAACAAAAAACTTGAAACAGAAAAATAAATTGTATTCTTTGGAACTTCACTCGGGAGCAACACACGGACTACATTCTTGCTGTTCGGGTCTTTTTCGTTTGCACTCCGCGGCGGAAAATTGAAAATTCAACGGGAAATCGGCCGAAGTTGGTGGTCGTATCTCTGGTATTGATTTTGGGATATTTTCTTTTCGATCCGCATACACAGACTGCAGCAGTGTGGAAAATAACAAAAAAAAAAAAAAAGAGCACGACGAAGGAAATCAATTTTCCTTTGCCGAATAACAACTCCCAAAGTTTCATGGGAAAATAAAGACTGGCAGGCGCTGGGCTTTCGCTGTCAGTTTTTCCTATTTTTTCTTTGATATTCCAGTGCGCGCTTCCATGATTTTCGGTGGCTGATAGTTTGCTCGCTCGTACTTATGGTGCTGGCCGACAGGACAGGTGGATTTGTAAATACTACTGTGCTTGTTGCACGCGATATTTTTATCGCATTGAGAGTTTCAAATGTCAAATGTACTCGTTTTAAGAGAAAATTTTCTCTTTTAAGTTTGGTGTATTTGACAAAGTGGAATTATATTGGGAAATTATGAAATTATCCGAGAAACTTTTGTTGTGTTTCTTCCCTCGATAGCCCTTTGCAGATTTTGTCTTATAAGATATTCGCATGAGTTAAGTCAGCTGATACATACAGTAGAAGTTGGAAAATTCGTTCTGATTACAATTATTAAAGGCGAATGAATACAAGAGGCGTTTTTCTTTTTTAGTTCAGAGCAGAACCTGAACTGTTGAAAAAAAAAACGTTCTTGTTTCTTTTTTAGCTCTGACACATAGAGCTCAAATTTGTGTTTTTTTTTTTGTTCAGAGCGCGCACTATGAGCTCGGAATAAATTGACTGAGCAGCCTGAGGAAAAAGCTGATTACACATGTACAAGCACACTTCCAGTCACATTTGACAGCTCAGTTCAGTGCTCAGCTCTGAACTAAAAAAGAAAAACGGCTTCTACAGTCGAACCCGAAGGTCACATCAAGCGGGCTGTCAAATAAATGTGACTTTGAACTTGTTTTGACAAATGACAACTGGCTTCGAATTATTGTGACATTTGAAACAAAAATGTATGTTTTTTATATCCGAGCCCTTCGTCTTCCAAACAAACTGACACGGTGTTTCCGAATGCGTTTCTTATAAGCAATTTCTTGTCACGAGTGTTCCTTATTTTATGTTGCCTTGGACTAAATATGCCCCATGCGCCATGTCCCATGCCCCTTGTTTAAAACTCGTTAAAATAATTCTAATTAATCCAATTATTATTTATCCATTCCACAGTTTCTTGATCTCGGTGTAAAATGGCCAAATGACATCTACGTTAACGGGCTGACCAAAGTTGGTGGTCTGTTAGTTACCAGCAAATGCAAAGACAACACAGCCAGGATCAATATCGGCCTTGGTTTCAATTTAGATAACAAAACTCCGACTGTCTGCCTGAACGATCTTATTCAAGAGCACAACCGTAGTACGCATCAGACTATTCCCCCCTTGGGCTACGAACGATTAATGGCACTAGTTTTCAATGAAATCGAGAGACTCGTAGATCTGGTACAAAACGGCCGTATGGATCGGGTCTACGAGTTGTACTACAAATATTGGCTGCACGAGTAAGTACTGCAGATTATAAATCTAAAAGTCTAGCATTTTATTCTCCTCTTTGTTTCACAGTCAACAGGAAGTGGAAATCCATGATACAAAAGGTCGGAAAGACAATGCGATAGTTATCGGTATTGACGACTTTGGCTTCTTGAAAATTAAAACACGAAAGGGAAACGTCGAATCGGTTCAACCGGATGGCAACAGCTTTGATATGCTTAAAGGATTAATTCTTCCCAAGTTTAACTAACATTTTTAAGACAACACTAAGGTTGTTTTCATAGAGTTTGCATCGAAGAAGAACGCCTAACAGGGGAGACGGAAAATCAAGTCTTCCGGTTTCACATACTCCTTGACGAGTATTTGTTAGGAAATGACAAAGGGATTCTATGATTGGATGCAGAAATTTAAAGTAACTTATAAAAGTTCTGCATTTTCGCCTGCGCATTCCAGTTGTTTGCTTTTTTATTATGTGTGTTCGCGTCAATTTGTATTCCGGTTATAAATATTTAATAACGTATTTAACGAACATCTATATCTGTTAATAAAGTCCTTAACAATTAACTATTTAATAATAAAGTGAAATTATTATGTATAAATACCATGGAATTCTTGGTTTTCTTTGCCGTATTCAACGATTGTGTTGTTTTTTCGCATTCTTAACACGGAAGATTAAAGGGATGCCCAATGGATAGCCTACCTTACTCTCAAAAATACGTTACACGGGTAGTTCTGCATGATGATGTTTATATATTGATGCCTTACCAAATTTCGCTTTCCTATAAAAAAAAAATAGCTTCCGGAAGTGATAAACGTTCAGTTATTTATTTATTTCGTAGTATTACTTCATGAACTGTTGGTTTAATTTACTGACCACTCATTTGAAATACATTAAATCAGAAGTAGAAAAGTTTTCACGTGATTGAACAAATGTGGGTCGCCGGAACTTGTGATTTTTACGTTTTACATACCTATAATTGTGAGTAAAACATCCACGTCAAATTTGGCGTCAGATTTTGATCTCATTCTAACGCCTTTATTAGCATTAACTGCGGACAAACGGATCTCTCCGTCCGTGAGCGTTCGTAAATACATCATAGCGCGTATGCTTAACACGATGAAAATAGGAACACAACAAGCGATACTCAGCGACTTTCTCCTACCTTAATTGATGAATAAGGACTGAAGAACATGTGGTTCCAAAATGATGAACCGACGCATACTGTACGACAACCACCACCAAAACTTTGAGGGTGGCTTTGCCAGGTCGCCTAATCGTGATTTACCTGAAACCGTTCCAGAATTATTTTTGTGGGTTTTTTTAAGTCACGAGACAACTGACCAGCCTCGGACTATTGAAGCCCTCGAAAGAGAATCTATCGTCGGTGGTTGATGAATGAAACGGGTGGCAGATACCCTCACGTAAGCCATTTTGAGCCAAGATCAGAGTCACTATGAACCAACGCCATCTCGAGCGAAATAAAAACACCAGACCAAAGTGCCGATAAACACTACATTTATTTTAAATTGTTACAACAAACCTTAGCAGAATAAATATACACAGATAAAACGACTCTTCAATAATTAATCATCTGGTTTAGACCTCAAACATATCATTGTCAATGTTCTCATCCATGTCATCCATAATGATGTTAAACTCTTGGTTTACTATATGTGGCAATCGGAGATTCGTCGACACCCGCAGATAGTCATGGCGGTACTTCAATGCCCTCTGCATTTCCCACTTCCCTTCGTCCGGTACATACCTTGCGATATGATCCTTAAACAAACCATACAGCTTATGGTTAAGTGCGAATACTTCCTCGGGATATCTGTAAGCAGGTGTGTTTATTCATAAAACTGCAGGTGTGTACGTCAATTGAAATACCTCTTATACTGAGTATGAATCAGTGTCCAACGATTCGCCCGCACATCATACCTTTGCAACCCATCATAGTGGGTTGTATAGATGTCATCATATACCACCGCACAAGACGATGCGCCTGATCTATAGGGCGTTGTTACTATCTCCTCCCATTTGCCCATTCTGGGGTCCATGCGATGAACGCATTTCAATCTGCGAGAACGATTTCTGCCACCAACTGTGTAAAGCGAATTTTCTACAAAAAGAACCAAAGGAACACATTTAATTTCCAACCTACTCACGCAATTAAATAGTCTTTACCGTATATTGCAACGCCCATCTGTTCTTTAGCACGAGGTAATGGCTCACACCAACCCGTACGACCACTGTGCAGGTCCACAAACTCAACAGACGGCAACGCTTTAAGGCCGTCCGAACCGCCGAGAGTGTAAATGGTGCCATGCAACACACAACTTCGGTGATAGGCTCTAGCCTGCTGCAGCGGAACATACGGTACCCAAATATTGTTTCTCTGATTATAAGCAAACGAATCCAGTGTAACTTGTTTTTTGTTCTTCCATCCACCTTGATGATAGACGTAGTACCCGTTGCAGACGTAACTGCCGTCGAAAATTTTCTCCGGCAACATCTCAATCTGACGCTGTTCAGATTGAGTGAATATCTTAACCGCTCGAGGATGAAAATCGCCAATTCTTTTCGAAATCAATATCTGAACGTGTGTTTCATTCGAAATAACCGAAGTAGCCGGTGAAGCCCAATGGTCCAAGTAGTGGTTAGGTCGAGCAGAAACTCTTGAAGATATCAATAGGTCCGGCGATATCAGAGCAGGCTCTAGGAATTCTAGCAGATCCTGCATATAGTGAACTCGATTTTCATAGGAATGATAGATCCAGCGCATTGTGCATGAGTAGATGGCGTCTTCGATGTATCCATTTGCGTTCAGCGTTTGGGTGAGCAGTTTGAACTGAAAAAGCAAATTAAGAGGATGTAATTTCGTTAGGGCTTCGATATACATAAACAGAAAATGGACAGGGGTCAGAAAAGAAAACAATAAATAAACGAACAGAGCAATAGAGGCTTAAGTTAAATATTCATTTTAGGTTGACGAGCCCTCCTCACTGAAGTATTGTTTATGAGGGTTTTTTGTCTTGCTTGTTTGTTTTAAGTACTTGTATTGCGCATGTTTTTATACTCTTCCCGTCCTAGTGTTAAGAAGTTTTTAAAGATGTCCTTGTTGGTCAACTTCTGTTCATAATACTCACAAAGTACCTGCTGCTAAGAGAGAGTGACTAGCTTCAGGAGTACGTCCGACGGAGATATCGGCATCGACGTAGCTGTCACTGCTAGAATGGACTTTACACCGGAAAAAAAAAACAAATCTAAATAGTTCCTGGGTGGTAACGTTTAACCAATATTTATTTATAGGTAAAATAACATAAGATGAATATTCATTTGAGTCATGTCTATACCTGTAGGAGCGATGATTAATAAAAAAACGCCGACTCTGACACATAACATACAGGACTGGCTATTGCCAACGCAATTGATAAAATGGGGTCAAACATAAAAGACAACATCATGGACGACTATTCAATATACATACCTCATCAAAGTCAATTGCCAGATAATCATTTTTAGTCAATATATGATGAAAATTGATAACGGCCATTTGCAGTGCCTTCTGAACCAATTTCTTAATGGAATGTTTGCCTGTAAAAGTGTAACACATTAAACGTACATGCCATGGAAATGCCTCTCCGAACATTATCATACCCGCAAATATTATGTAGTCAATGCAGTTCTCCAAAGCCAAATTATTGATCAGATAGGAGCAGCATACCTCCTCCGCACTGGTGATCTGCAGGAAGGATGCAGTCAATAGAACCCTCTCAACATTACTTGCATCGAACTTCAATATCCCCGTGTAAAGATAATCAACGAGTATTTTCAAACACGTACCATCTACGTCTTTTATGACGATTTCATCTTGATCCGATTCCAAGAAAGGCCCTGTGAAAAGAACATTTACGAATAGAAAATCGCTTTAAAATATGTATACTGATTGCAATCCAACCTGAGAACATGGCACTGAAGTAGGGACTACATGCGCAGAGTACATTTTTGTGGGCCAATATCAGGGTATCGCCGACTTTCAATTTTATATCACAGAACTTAAAATATAAAATTGTTTAGGACATATTTCGATTTGTGATTTCAATAAATTAGAAATAGGTTGCATACCGTTCCTTTATCCCGCAGTCGGTTTAATCCGTCCAGCAAATCTACAGCAATATCATTCTAAAATGCAAGAGATACATAAAAAAGATAAGTAACATCCCTCAAGGCCTCAACCTCAACCCTTTGGTGGCTATAAAATATTTACTCACCTTGTTATTGTTTTGAAAGATTGAATTGTTATTTCTTGTCTTACGACGAGCGAACAAGCTATACATTTTGCAAATTGTTTATATTTAAACACACACCGTCAACAGATTAGAATGCGGCTACCATTTCACAGTAAATCGAAATTAATTCGGGGTAGTTCCGATTCCGAATCCGAATCCGAGTATAGTGATAGTGAATAATCGTCTTTTTGTTATATTTTCTTCACTTCAGTGTACTGTCATGAGATATAACAAAAACAAACACAAAAAGCTGCCACAAAACAACTTGATTCTGCTGAGTGATTATTGCAGATGTAATAAACTTTATTTAATTATTGCAATTACCCATGCAATTCGATTATTAATCACAAATTGGTGGATAAAGATTTACAACATATGGAAAAATTATGTTTATACACAATCACTGATGAGCTTAGCAAGTGCGAGTACCGAACCGACTAACCGAGTAGGTATAACATAAAGTACGCCGCAAAAAACCGATGAGAAGCTTTCTAAGCACAATACCAAGTTATGGGCATGTTCAGCAGTGGAGTTTTCCGTTCAGAGCGTCATTTTCTAGCAAATATACAAATATACTCAACGCAAAAACTAGATTTGTCGGTAGCACAACTTTTGCTACGTCAGGCACATATATGCGAACTGTCAACTTAATACTCAGTCAGGAAATTATTGTAGATTAATATAGATGTAACAAACCAAGTAAAACATTGTGATATTCAAGTCAGTCAGCTGTCAGACCTAAACTAGACATTTGAACCAATTTGAAAGTTCTCATTATTTAATGGGATAGAAGTTTGATTGGGATTTGCTCTCGAATTTGAGATGTTGTGTTCTCAATCGAATCATGTTTAAATTGTTTCGATTTGGTGCTCTCAGAGCACTTTTGCGAATCTCGATTTTTTCTCAGATTTGCTTCAGAGCATTTGAGTTTGACAATTGGTGGAGTTTGTTTACATTTTCGAGAATTTTTTCCTGACGCAAAGAAAGGCATTGCATCAGGTGAACCTATTTTAATAAATTATTTATGCATAAATATTTAGAAATCAATCGGGACGCAAATTTTATTTTGAATTTTTAAATATAAAATTTTACCAGTGAATGGAAAACGCGACACAAAAAAGTGCAAGTGACGTTTATGTTCGATTAAACACACGAAATCTGAAATCTGAGAGCAAATCTAAAGAAGCCCAATCGAATACCACATCAGAAACTGATACATAAACCAAAGACAAACGATACTGAGACTCCCAATTCGCATTCCTCTTGCTGCTGCTCTATTTTTTATTTGTATTTTTTTTTTTTTCAAATATGCCATTTTGTTTTCCTATCGGTGTTGAAGGGCTTTCTAAATACATTACAAATTAACATAGTCATAGGCAATGCACTTTGGTACACACAACGCTGATGTACATATAGAGCTAAATATTGAAATAGTTGAAAAAGAAGTTAAAGAAGTTGCTTAAATGCACAGAAGTAAGCTTAGAGATAATCGCATTATTAAATACAGACAATGGACTCAGGAGATTAAGGCGGATAAACCCTCTTGATCTATAAAAATTAGCAAACGCAACGATTATTTATATAATATTTTCTACCAAAAAAGTTAAACAGTTCGACAAACGAAGGATTTTTCGTTTAAAATATTTCAAGCAATTCATAAACAATTTGCCGACTAGGCGAACGGCTAGGTGCAGTCCCAGTTGGTAAGACAAAAGTCAGTGCCCTCAAGATGTGTTTTAGATTGGTTTAAAGTCCCTCCCTATTGCCGAAGCATCTCTCGCGTACCTACTACCTCTGGAAAATGTTTGGTATTTTTTGTCATGACAGTTTTCAGTTTTCAATTTGCAAATAATGTTTGATTTGTAAATATAATAAGGACAGCCGTCGAATTTAGACAGTTAACAGTGCATATAAATTATACATATTTTCAAAGCTGCGTGAAAAATTTGTATGAAAAATTGGATTTCACTTGAACTGCGTACCAGCATTATTATATATTTCTTACAAGGCGAATAATATAATTTGTTCGGTTACTAAAACTATCTAAATGAGATGTTTAACATAATAATAACAGTTTGCGCAACAGGTCCGTAGGGACCCAAGGCCTAGCTTCTCACAACCATTCCTTTTGTACGAGTTACATTTTTGGAACGAATGGAAGGGATCTACGATTTTATACCGATTCCAAACGGCTAATTGAGAAGCTCTTAAGACAGTTCTACTCCCAGCTGTTTGTCAGACGTTCGCAAGAGGTGGCGCAGTGGAAAAAACCCGAAGTTGGAATTTGGGTTTTTCCGGGATTCGAACCTGGGACCCCTCGCTTAGTAGTCCAACACACTAACCACTAAGCCACTGCGCCTGTTTTATATACTAGAAACATATGAGGACAAACATGGTTGTATATTTGCCGCTTTTGAATATCATTGACTTCGATTTCATGAGTACATTTTTCTTAATTAACTGAAGAAAATTTTATCAAAATGTTTTTATTTTTCCTCAAACAGTCTACATTGTTAATTTTTCTTAAATATTTACTTTAAGCAAAAGCACACTTATTCAAAAAAAACTACTATCCACACGTAACGAATAATTTGAACGCTGACAACAACTTTGCCGACACCGGAAGTGGTTCATTTTTTTTAGAGCGTGTCAATACGAATCAATACAATACGAATCAAATCAAGGCACTTCCGTAAAAATATAGCTTGTAGGCAAAGCAACGGGAAATCAGCCGAAGTTGTTGGTCTCAGTCAGAGACAATACTGAAACCCCCAACTGACAATCCTCTTACCGCTGGCCCTCTCAATTTTTTTTCAAATTCGCCATTTTGTTTGCCCATCGGTGTTTTGTCAATTTGGAATCCGTGTCACATGCAAAAACATACCAAAAATAAATAATAAATGCAGCCAACTGCGACCAACCGTGTTGAAATGTGATAGAGTTCGGAAATACCACATTTTTCATTGCTGAATGCCATTGGTTAGTTATAATATATTGTTAAAAGGCGAATAATTTAATTTGTTTTGTTAATATAACTATCTACAGGAAATGTTAATGTTATTGTCTCTAATATAAACATTCATTTCGCAAATTGTTTATATTCTGGTGGAGGGAAAGAATGGGTTTGTCTTTTTTTATAATATACCCACGTTTTTACGTCATGACGCTTCCTATAGTAGACTATAGGAATAGGAAACTCCCCGAACTAGGCTAAGTTCCAATTAATTCAAAACTATCTAGTTTCTGATTGAATTTAGTGCTTCCGCCTAGTTCGTTACAGTGCACACCGTACCAAAAAGAGAATAAATGTCAAAAGTACCATCGAACCTTTCAGACCACTTCTGCGCACCAGCAACTTTTCAATCCAAATCGATATTCAAATATTGAAGTGCATCAGTCCTAATCGTAAGTTTCGCACTCGATAAGCTCATGTTGCCAATTTGCACGATGGAAAAGGAAAATAAACCGGAAAAAACAGATATTAGTTTCAAAAATTGTCAACACAGTGATGGCGTTTTATTACGACTCAACGAACTGCGAAAGGACATTCAGGTAGAGATGTCGAATTATATAAAAAAAATTCGCAAGTAAATCACATGATTCCAATAATCTATTTATAGCTCTGTGATGTTGTTCTCATAGCGGGCGAGCACAAATTCAATGCTCACAAAAATGTCCTCTCAGCTGCCAGCTTTTATTTCCTGGCAATGTTCAGTGGTGTGTGAAGAGAAAGAAAACAAATCAACTGTAATACTTTAATATGACTGTATGTTTCTTCTGTTAAAGGGCATTTTCCCGAAATTGACAAGAAGGAGATTGTTCTGAATGACGTAGACCCGGACTGCTTGAAAATAATCCTGGACTATATTTATACGGCGCAACTGGCTGTAAATCACACGAATGTGCAGTCACTTTTAGCGACATCGTCCTTTCTCCAAATTGACTGGGTTGAGGAGAGATGCTGTGACTTTATAGTGAATTCGATAGACTCTAACAATTGCCTTGGAGTGAAAAAATTCGGTGGTAAGTGTAGATAGATTTTAAATTGAATGCTTAACGGACAAGATAATCCACGTGTTGATTGCTTCAGGTAAAATTAAATTTATTTATTTTATAAGAATAAAATTCAAAACCGCAGGTATTTTCTCGAAGACAAATAAATAATAGACGTCAATCTTTTAAAGCTTCGGTGTCGAATACGTAACATTTTCGCCAGATGTTTCGAAATCATCTGAATTATAGTGCAAAGATAAATAGATAAGGTGACTTTATTAATTTGGCTAGGCAATAGATTTTAGAATGTCAATAACAAAATTAAATTTCACCATTCGTGCTGGAGCTCGAGTGAAATATCCCGTTTAGGTAAATTAAGTGAGTTCATTTGAATGCACATAATGACGAAGAGACTGCAAAATATTTTCTTCCGCTGTCCACATTCGAACCATCATATCGTCCGAGAATTTCATCAACATTCTAATGGCTGCCAAAAAAATATTCAGAAAACCTTCCTTCTTAGGGTTGATTTCGAATATTTAATGTCTATATTTATTAAAAATCTTTTCAGAGAACCACTCATTTCCGCGACTAGTTGGAGTTGCTAGCGACTACTTATTTAAGCATTTCCAAGACGTTTCCAAAGGTGAAGAGTTTCTTTTCCTCCCCTTCGACGAGGTAGGTGCAACCGATATCATGTACGCCATTAACTTTTTTCGAAGAAACAACCATCTTTCAGTTTCGGAAAATCCTGGAAAACGCAGAGCTCTACATCTACGACGAAGAAGCACTCCTTCGTAGCATTGTCAAATGGGTCGAGCACGATTTAACTGATCGCCGTGCACATCTCAGTCAATTGGTTGGCCAACTCCATCCGGCTTGTGTGAGTAAAAAAACTATTCGATCGATTCGTATGCTTCGCGATGACAAAGCATGCCGTGGCTGGGTGGACAGTGTTTATCAATGTGTTGGTAAATGGCAGTCGAACATTTTTGTGCTCGATAAGATGGGTCGCAAGCCGGACTTCAGCAAGTACGATCTGGAAACGGGCAACATGATTTCACTAAGTCCGCTGCCCGAGGAAGCCTTTGCTCTAAGTTTAGCCGCTCAGAAGCATTTTTTATACGTTCAAGGTGGCTGTGTCGGGCGTAGTCGGCGAACTTGCTACTACTACAACGTGTACAGGAACAAGTGGCTGAGTATGGCCCCAATGCGTGAGCAACGTTCCCATCATCGGTCGCTGATTTTGGACGATTATTTATACGCGATTGGTGGCAACGGTTCGAAGGGTTCACTGCGAACTGTAGAGTGCATGGACTTGGAGACGGGCACGACAATGCCTATTGAACCGATGCTGTCACAGAGAAGTTCTATGGGCGCTGTTGTTTGTGGTAAGAAACTGTTTGTTTCTCTTCAGTCTGGATGCTGTTTATAGCTGTGTTTAATTGATAATTTTATTCCAGAGCAATGTTTGTATGTAATGGGTGGCGAAACTGATCACAAAAGCTTAAGTTCGATGGAACGCTTTGATCCGCGAATCGGGGTCTGGCAGAGCATGCCAAAACTTAATGTCGTTAATAGCTACTGTACGAGTGCCGTCACTGACAACTACATATATTGCAGTGAGGGGCTCGGAAGTTCCATGGAGAGATTCGAGTTGCGATCGAGCAAGTGGGAGATGATAGAGTTTCAAGCTGACAGGTGAGATGTATTTTCAGAAAGCTGCATAATATTCACCCCTATCGAGGCATTCGACCGAAAAGGAATTTTATCCGTTTTATACGAAATCGGAGAAATTCCATTCGAGGTATTACTTACTACTTTTGACAGCTACACTGCACATTTTTGGCCAAGCTCTCTGACAACCAATTGCTGCAGAATATTTTCATAAATAATGAATGCGTTTATATGCTTCATTTATTTTGTTCCGAAATGGATACCTACTTCGAACGGAATTTGAGTTCCGAACAAATTTGACTTTGGTTTCGGAGTTTTTTTCCAAACGAATACCTCGACAGGGGAGATGATTAGGCGTTTTTCATTTTTATGTCGTTTTTCATTGGTTTCACTCGGGGATCCACTCATTCTGTAATCCAAAGGAACAAGAAAACTGCCTCTGATTGAATCCACAAGAGTATTGGTGAAATGCCAGAAAAAATCTACGGCAGCTGTCAGCTGAATTGTATAAAATACATAAACTACACTTGTATGAGTGCTTCTTGAGTGGATTCTGACTTCAAATCCAGAAGCGAATTTCTCTCCTCAGAATCACCAGAAGAGTATTTTTTGTGCCAATGGAACGGTTTCAGAAGTGATTTTTTTCGATTCCAGACTCTCCCGGACGCTTCTTTTTGCCCAAAAGAAAACGACATTAGTTCAGAGCTGAGCACTGAACCGAGCGTGCTCAGTTTGTTCTGATGATTTTTTTGTTTTTCCTGTTTTTTTTTTTTTTTTCAAATGCGACTGCAAGTTTATTCTGAGCTCATAGAGCGCGCTCTGATCATTTTCTGAAAGAAAAAAGAAACTCAAATTCGAGCTCTGATGTGTCTGACCTAAAAAAGAAACACAGACTTTTTCAGGTTCTGCTCTGAACTAAAAAAGAAAAACCGCTAATGAGGGACTGCAATACTCTTGACAAAACCATCAGGCTTCCATCCTAAGGCCAAGGCTTGGGCCTTCGTTGTCGTCTCGTACCAGGGGACTGGGATTCAAAGATACTCTTAGCTGGAGCATTATTTGCTCGATGGGGCCGAGCCAATGTAGTCTTTTCTGGACTACATGCACGTCTTGGTACAGCTCATAGACCAAACACCTGCCAACAAAATGTAATCTTTCGAAGGATCCCAGTATTCCTGCGTACTCGGTGAAATAAAACATAACTGGCAGGATCAGGGTTCATAGTTTTGAGCCCAATCGCTTTGCCAAACCGAAGTATAGCAACGGGATTCTTCGCCGGATCATTCGTGGAGTTCATGGTTACTCAGAGATAGATTGAATATTTAACTACCTCGAAATTGTTGCTATCAAAAGGATAGTTTTCTCCTAGGCTGTGGATCAACCATTGTTTGTTTGTTTATAGAATGTAATAAGTCCTGTCCTCGTTTACTTAGCGACCAACAGATTTCAGCTGTGAAAGCTACAATCGCCGACCGCAGTGAACGACCGATGATGTCAATATCGTCTTCATGCCCTAGTAGTTGAACGGACCTGTTGAAGCTGACCTGACTATCTGCTTAAGCAAGATATTAAGGAAGTCTCCTTGTCAAAATCCGGCGCATGTTTCAAATAGTTCGTAGAAGCTACTACTAAACTGCACGTTGCAGAGCGTGTTTGCCAGTGTCACGTGGCACAGTTGGATCAAATTGCCGGGATCCTAAATTCGGCAATGACTCATGTCGCAGAACGGTGTTCACACAGTACGTTGGATAGAATATTATGTGCGACAACCAGAAGGGATCTGCCTCAAGAGTTCTCGAAAGACATAAAGGATCGACCTTTTCGTATATGGGGCATATGGAGAATAAAACACACACAAGCCATTGGTTTAAAGAAGCACATAGATCCATAAGAACCTGTTGCACCAATTACATATTTGTTTTCACAGTCAAACACCTGGCTTTTTATTTTAGAGAATTCTTCGAAATGTTTTCCATCGGAAACGACTTGTACAGCATTTCCAGTGAAGAGATAACACATTACTACCCCAGCCGAAATCAATGGGAAAACGTCTACTACTATCCATTTAGCCGCGAGTGGGACACAGCAGTTGCAATGGAACTTGTCAACGACAGTTCAATGTTATTCTAGCACCGAAATTTAGCGAAAAAGAACTGCTGAAAAGCCGAGGTATCAATTCAATAACAGTTTTATTTGTTAATTTAAAAAAAAAAAAAGAAGAAAAACTAAAAACAAAAACAAAAGAAACCTTGTTATGTAAATAAGATGTGGATATAATGTGAATGTGATTGTGTATGAATAAAATTTAAAATAACTGAATAATTTATTTGTTTTGTTTCTCCTCGTTTATATATTATTATATTATATTAAATCAATTCAAAAATATGTTTGTTTGCTTTTTTCTCTTTATATTCATATGTATAATATAATTTTATAATATAAATAACAGCTAAAACTATAATAACAATTATTTAAATGGAAGAAAGATACAATTCCAAACCGTGTTTTAAGAGAATTCGGACACAATTTACAGCTGCCACAGCAAATGTGGGGAGACGGCACGCCCTTGCCTTGTGTTTTAAATCCTGTAACCGGTTTTGTCAATTCAAGTTTATTTATAATCTTTGTGAATTTACAATTTTGCTTCTTGTTTTAACTATATTCATTAAAAATCCGCAACAATGTTGCAGTTACATAAATAGACTAACACACGCAAGATACTAATAAAAAATTAAACAGAGAGAAATAGAGTTAGAGCTATACACAACTGAATTTGATTCCGTCATCGCTGGAATAGCAGTTTTGGCAATGGAGCTTGTGATTTCGAACACGAACATCGGTACCATTTCGTCCATCACTCAGTTGTAGATGACACACGCAACATTTGAAACAATTTATGTGGTAGAAGAGTCCCAGAGATTCGATAATCATGGCCGCTCCACGTCCTACAAAATTGAGCAGAGGAATGAGCACTTAATTAGTCAGAGTTTAAGTGGGAGGATTTCTTTAATAGATGGAAAATTACATTTAAACCCAAACAATGTACTTGATCGTGCTGTGTCTTTTCTTACAAGAAGCATCATCACTTTCTGTGCAGCATGTGTAGATACAAAGATTTGATTGATATTTCATTTAAATGGTTAGAGAAAGTATTTGGTTACACATGGTGGTTATATTTTGCTATATTAGCAGGCTGTTGCATTCCAAACAGCATGCAAATTACAAACAAACTGAACGCTGCACTGAATTTGTGTCGAAAATTCTTTAAAACTTGATAACCTGCTTTTTTCTGTTGACACTTTAACCGCGGGTTAGTGAGGCATTCAAGGTGATTGAAGAGCATGCGCAGTAAACGTGGACAAGACAAGATATCTTCTTTCAACAAACAAACGCCACATCAACTAACGAACGCTGTACAAAGATGTCATTGATTGTCGTCACAAGGCTACTGCCAGAACTTTTGCCGGTCGCGTTTACCGTTTATTAAATCAATACAACGGAAAACAAATTACTTTCAATTCTTTGCATCTTTCCATTTCCATGTGTAAACCAAACTTCTTCTACTCAAGGAACAAAAAAAAAAACATAAACTCTGCTTACCTAGCTCATCGCCACAGTGTGAGCACTTCTTTTTGCCGCTCACACTAAGTATCTTGTCCTGTTGCTGCTGCTGCTGTTGGTATTGCTGCATACTCTTCTCCAATAGGCGGGTTGGTGATGAGTTGTGCAAAATACTTTGTGACCCGATTTGATGATTTGGCACAATCGCTGGTGAGTCCTCGAATCTGTAAGACAACGCAAGTTGACCCCCGTCGCACAATTATCTGACATCCTATTGTACTAACCTCTTTCGCTCCCCAATTCCCTTGCTCTGTACTCGTTGTGTGAGTGTTTGAATGACAGCATC
The DNA here is from genome assembly GCA_963082955.1 of Cheilosia grossa. Lineage (NCBI taxonomy): Eukaryota > Metazoa > Arthropoda > Insecta > Diptera > Syrphidae > Cheilosia > Cheilosia grossa. Next base: position 13,571,148 of record OY720144.1, on the reverse strand, counting down.
CGGCAAAGGTTTGTTATCATTGCCGCCGCTGTTCTTCGTATTTGGTGGCACGCTTACATTAGTACTATTCACACCTCTTATCCAGCCGTTGGTGGTGTTCCTCAATCCGCGCTGTTGTTCGACTCGTCTCTGCTCGGCTTCCTGTACCAGCCAATGATTATTGTAGTTAAACGTATCGGGTACGGATTTTCTCTTCTGCTGATACGACAACCACCCGTTGTCAACATTGGTTTCACCGAATTCCTTCTTCGTATGCACCCAGGCGTCATTGTATTTTGGTTTTGGTGTTGCACTCAGAGCGTGCAAAGCATTCCTTGTCATGTTACCGTGTGATATTGGCAAATTCACATTCGGTTGTGACATTCTCAGTTGAACGTGCTCCTCGGGCATTATTTGCGAACGTGTCGGTTTCATTGGAGGCATCTGACTTAACTTGGAGCCACGAAAGTCAGGCAAGTCAGACATCGACCTGCAATAGTCCGTTTCGATTTGATATACTTGTTGATTCTGTATGTTTGCGTAGATATTGTTATTGTTGTTGTTATTGTGGTTATTATTGTTGTTAGTCGCATTAAGATCTTGCAAGGATCTGCGATTCGCAGACATTAACATTTTAGCGCCATGCTGTAGCTCACGACGAGCTATATTCTCGCGGAGCATCAAATTGTCACGCTGTCGCTTCAGTTCCTCTTGTTCGAGTTGAAGAAGTTCCCTTTCGACACGCAAAACTTCTTCTTGTTCACGAATTTGGTCCTCAATGCATTGCATTTTGGCATTAGCTTCCTCGATACCCGGTATCATATTGATTTGATTTTGTGGCATCAGTAGTCTTTGCTGCTCAGCATTGTGATTCATTCGAGCGTGAATAGCTAATAGCTCCTCATGATGGTCGGGCTCATCCGAGGAGTTGGTAAATGGTTCACTGCTCTGTCGCGAGTGATTCTCCGAGACTCCCGAGTCACGGCTTTCACCTAGAAAATTAAAAAAAGAAATTGATTAGCTAATTTTGGTGTCGTCAACAGCGAATTTGAATGAGCAAGCAGATATGTAGATATTTGTTGGGACTGTTCTCAGTTTTAAAAGGAAACTTTAGTTAGAAGAATTAATGAAAGGATACAATAATATGTTGGTTCAATTTGAGAATAAACTGGTACTTCCAGGAGGGAGTCAGCCGATTGACAAACGTCGGTTGTAGTTATCGCTCATCCATGATGTGTTATATATTTTACATTACAAAAAACGAACCGCACAGTGCCAGCAAGCCGCAATAAGCGGTCGACGCTCAATTATGTTCTAAGCTTCATCGATGAGCTTTTACGGTAGACAGAGTAGCACAGGATATCACATAAGCTGCAAATTTTGCATTTTTCACTGATCATTTTTTGAGATACTTCGGTGCTGGTTCATCTGTTTGCATGCAATTTAGTTGCATCCTTTCAAAAACATAGCTTTAACCAAATTGTACTATATCAAGCCTTTTCTGTAGAAAGAACTGATCTAATTGACCTGTCAGCAACGTAGTCCTCCACGTTGAAAGCACATTCGCAGACAAGGAAAAATCTCAATAACCCACCTCAACGATAACAAAACTAACACATCTCACCCCGGACTTTTGTTTTCCCAATAAACTTTTGCGTGAAGCCGTATTTGCGTTACAGTCAAATCAGTGCCCTACCCACTCACGCCTCCGCAAAATGGCAGTTGCCTTCGATTAGATTTACTATTACCATTTTGCACATTATTGATTTCCCTTCGTGTCTGATAAACAACAAAAAAAAAAAAATGCTAAAACAAAGGCTAAAGGTCTTTTCCAACCCTAAATGGATTAGTTGGCATTCCATTTGTCACCCTCAACACCCACCCAGTCGCACAGTGATCTAGTTCAACTTACCAGCATCAGAATTGTCATAGAGACCCGCTTTTATGTACAATTGCTTATCTAAGCGCCTCTCCTCCTGCAGCAGTTGCACCATATCGGGTGGTGGAACAACGGTAAGCTCCAAGAAACTATCATCAGATCCTTCGATTCCCAGGAAGCTGGACCGTTTGTTGCGCAGCTCCTTCTTGATGCGTTTCGTTGAATTCATTCGCATAGTTGGTGGCTCTAGGCCGCCACCATTGCCTACCCCGCTACGTGGTATAGTCTCATAAGTATTCGTGCTACTTCCGCCGGCACTTCCTGTTTCTGCATCGTCATCGTCCGCATCCTCACTATCCACAGTCTCCATAATTGGTGGCGGTGGTGGTTTCTCCTTTGGCGGTTGTAGGTGCGATGGAATGCTTGCGTTTGAGTACTCTTCCCCTCTAGCTGTGCAGAACATTTCTATATTCTCATACAATGGGATTGGCTTCTGTAGCTTTGGAACTTGATAGACAGGCTCACAGGACTTTGGCACCTGATAGTAGGGTTCTTCTTCGACGATTTTTGGCGGAGAGCTGTTGCTATTGAACATGTCTCGTTCGGTGATGGTGAGGTTGGAGACCTTCTGAATAGTCTCTACGATTATTGCATCATCCGGATAAGGCACATCGGGCAGCAAAGTAATCGGAGGTGGTGGCGGCAAAGAAAATGTCTCCTCATCTTTGTCGTCTCTCGTCGCCGTGGATATGTTCTCGTAGATCGGTTCAAATGCCCCCACACTTAGAGTATTGGACTTGTCTACATCACTTTGTGCATCTGTATGCTTTGGACTGGATTTGATGGTGTTCTCCTCCATACCAGCAATAATGTCTCCTTCTTGATCGATCGCCAGCAGGGCCAGTTCAAGTGCTTCGTTTATCTGGAATAAATAGTGCGAAAAATCGATTAGCATCTTTTGTGAATTGGAATGCAGAACGCTATAGAGTAAGCTAGGAATGCACATGCAATTTAGAACAACTCATTGCACAACAGAGCAAACCGAGATATATAAAACTCACATAAAAGGCAGAAAATCACACGTAAAACAAGGGAAAACAAAATAAGTAAACGCAACTCTTTTTAGGATAACATTACATTAAGCAGCACAAAACAGCGGACACACAGTGCACCAAACGAGTGCAGAATATCAACTGAACGCGAAATGGCCACCACTTTCTAACCGGCAAAGGTGGAACTCATTTTTCCACACATTTGACCAGTAATCCCTTCTGTTCTGTAGATCGCGTGGAAGGTAGTCGTCTAGATTACGGAATATAGCGTGGGGAATGGAGCGTACAGTTGCAAATATTGGCTTATCGTATATAGATTATTTCTCCTTTTTTTTTTTTGTTTATACTGTATACACATATACCTAGTGAGTAAGGTGCATTAATTAGTTAAGCTAAATGCGATAAATATAATACGTGAGCTTTCATAAAATGGTTTCGATTGAGGTGATTGCAATAAGCTATCTACTTTGGATGGGTTGTTTTCTAGGCGAAAGCAATACGTTGGGTAGGGGATGGAGATGTGGTAGTAAATGTAACGATTTATATCGTTTTGTCTCCACCGGTTGAGGCATCGTGGAAGCAGCAGTAAAGCAAATTCCGAATTTATTCGGGTGAAATTTTAAAGTGTTGCGGTGATTTTAACAACAACAGCTGAATTGAAATGGCGAATTAACGAGAAATTGCTACCCGAAAAGATACATTTGAGATAGATTTGTTACATAGAAATGTGGTGTCCATAAATGGGCCTCAAGATTTAGAAATGACCATTCACCTGACAGCAGGTGAATAGTATTGATAGCAAAAAAGCCAAAATGCTTTTCTACCACCAACATGACTAGTTGAATCAATGACTTTTCTAAATTGACGAAGATGCAACTAACCGGCAAAAAAGAACATGGGGTCGGAGAATGCTGCACTGGATTTACTGTGAATGAATTGGTAAATGTAAGATTAGACGGTATGCCATAAAATGCCAATTTCTGGCAGTTCTCCTTACAAAATATGCTCATATCTCATATGCTCTAATGACCTGAATGCCACATTTGACCAGGCTGATTTTGACAGATAAAAATGCCCAAATAGGATATAGTGTAATGGGACAGTAAGCACGAATGCCAGCATATAGCCATATATGCCCATATGCACTTTATTGGAATTTCGTTATGGCATTGATGGCATTTTTGATGGAACAGAATTTTGTTGTCATCGGTGTTTGATTTCGTGGAATTATGATTCATTTTCATTTTCGGTCTCTTTTTGATAGTAAATAACAAAATGCCTTAAATGACCATCAAGGCAAATATGACCATATTGGTAATTTTGGTCATATAGTCTAATAAACAGTTTTGATAATTCTGACATTTTTTTCATTTGACAGCTAATCTGGTCATTTGCCTTTTGGCATTCATATGCATAATTGGCATACAGTCTAATCTTAGCTTAAGGCTCATACTCAGAATTCTGTCAAAATTACCTTGTGGAGGCATATTTTTTCATATTTTCCAAGTGAATTCTACTGCAAGTTAGAAAAAACTTAAGTTTAAGTAAAAGTTTCATCGTCTTACTAACTTACTTCACTTTTACTACTTCAAGGACATACAAATCTCAATGTCAACTGAGTACTCAGTCGATTACTCCTCCGTGTGGTACTTCAAATCAAATCAAATCTGATCTCGACAGGTTCATATAGGACATTATTTCTATCCAATCGTGGCCAATAAGAACTGACAGTTGTCAGAATAAATTTCATTTTAATAAAGGTCTAGTCGTCTTTAGGGTTTTTTCCACTGCGCCACCTCTCGCGAACGTCTGACAAACATCCGAGAGTATAACTGTCTTGAAAGAGCTTCTCAATTAACCGTTTGGAATCGGCATAAAATTGTAGGTCCCTTCCATTCGTTCCAAATAATGAAAAGCTCACACAAAATGAATGGTTGTGAGAGGCTAGGCCTTGGGTCCCATGCGGACCTGTTGTTCCAACTATTTATTTAGTCGTCTTTAATCAGAATTAACTAACTACTCATTTAAGAGCATGTCATTCTAGAATGAGAAGAACAATAAACCAACTGACAGTTAAAAAGCTCGAAAAGCATTGTTTAAAACATGTCTAACTTTTAAATTAAGTGCAAAATACAGGAAGCGAATACAGCAGAATTCAATGTTTCTCGAAAGTATTTGCAAATATTGAAAAATTCAAGTATAATATCCATTGTGCAGTATTTAAAACTACTTTGGCCCTATACAATTTGCTGCTGTTTAACTATAAAATATAGCCCAACTCGGAAGGGAATAGCTTCACGAAGTACTATTTCCCTAGTTCACAATTTGTTGGTTTTATACTTGACGTCCAGGTCAGGTGGTTTAGTTCAAGGCAATTTTTATCTTCTTTTTTTTAAATGTCTGCATTCCCTAAAATAGATTATACACATTTCTCGAACTCAACATAACTTAGCGCTCCTGTGTTCAAAGCGAATAAAAAGTGTAACAAAATGCCAACCATCTCGGGTGTCTCCATAGAATACTAGAGAGACCTATTGAGTGTTAGAAGATTTGCTAAGTTAAACAGTTGAAGTTCAAATTGTTGCGGAACATTTTACAATAGATGACGCATCGAAAATGTGGTAGGTAGTTAGTTCAAATTGTTAACAATAGACGCAACAAAACAATACCACTTTTGCATACATTTCAATCAACACAGTTTTCTCGTCAGTTTTACAAATTTTCAAGTGATATTTTGGATAGATTCATAACTGTGGAAAAAGTACTGAAGGCTCCAAATCATCTGAACGATGGAAAGGCCCTAGCACGTACTTTATTTCTGCTTCTTATAATGTTTCTTATTTTTTCCGCTATGAACCAAGAGCGCTAGCGCGTTGTAAACAATGCGAAGTTGGCTACTAGCAGTCAAAATATAATAATGTGGTATTCGATTGGGCATCTTCAGATTTGCTCCCAGATTTCAGATTTCGTGTGCCCAATCGGACATGTGCGACTTGAATATGTTTAGTCTTCGACAATTTTCTATGCGCTTTCTATTCACTGGTTGAATTTTTATATTAAAACATTCGAAATTTCCGTCCCAATTGATTTCTAAATATTTGTACATTAATAATTTACAAAAATAGATTGACCCGATGCAATGCCATGCTTTGCTGTAGAAAAAATTCACGAAAATGTAAACAAACTCCACCAGTTGTCAAACTCAAATGCACTTGTATTGGTTAATCTGAAGCAAATCTGAGAAAATATCTAAAGTGCTCTGAAATCTGAAAAAGATTGCTTTTTTGTTCCAAACGAACATAAAAATTTCTCTGAGAGCAAAAATAAATGCTCTGAGAGCGCCCAATCGAATACCACAGAAGTCTGCGATCAATAAACAACACAAAAAAGTTTAAAAAATCGAGCTGGTCTGTTCGTTGAAGACTTTGGCAGCACGCATCTCTTACAAACATAAATTGACTTCTATTCTAAAGTTTCAGAACACCAAAGCGTAAAATAATATCTGCGTGATTTAAAAACATATAAAGACATATTTTTTGTAAAAATAGCTTGGAGTTCTTACGTTTCTTAAGTTTTGGCTTGTCCTCCAGATTGATTGATTCTTTTGAGATGGAACAATAATTCTCTGAATGAATGTGCTCAGTCTTTCTTACCTACCACGATTTGGAAAGCTTTTTCAAAGTCATTAGACACTTGTTTTTGTAGGGGCTTTCATAAATTTGAGGTTTGAAAACAAGCACAAAAAGCATCACTGTCAGTTATGTTTGTTCCTACCACACCATGGAACTTCCATGTTTTTTATTTTCCTTTGTAGAGCTCTAGTCCTCTTCCGCAGTGCCTCTTTATATGCTGTATTTCGTATTCGACATTGTTCGTCAAAAAAGAAAGAAGACCATGGATTTTAGGCAGTGCTGCCACTCTTCTTCAGCGACAGCCTTTGCTGTGATAGGAACGATAGCAATTTTGTTTACGGAAAATCAATACTGAAAAAATTACTTATTCTAACCAATGAATGCATTGCTACATTTAACCATATCTGTCCTTTTTGTCATTTATTCACTGACTGCATTATGATTAACTATCAAATCATAACACAAAATTAGACATAAATCAGACAAGAAATGTGTTCAAATTATTGACAGTGACAGAAGCCTCAGACAAGAAACCTGTTCAAATTATTGACAGTGAAAAAGTTGTATAAAACAAATTAAATTCACTTTAACTCAAGAAGTATTGTAAGCTTAAACAAATTGTATACTAGGAAAACACCAAATCTAGATAGCTCTACCGCTTTTTTGTCAAATAATCAAATTGACCATAACCTAACAATAATAGTAAACAAAAATCCATTAACAAAAACTGGCTACGAAATTCGCCTTTCTAGAGGCCTATATACAGAATTGCTATAAAAAGACTATAATATGTAATACATTTTATAAAAAAACTATCCGCGCTGTACCATAATTATTTATATACAGAAGTTCACTATTGCAAAATTAGTATTGAAAATAAATGCAGCTACTGTGAACTCCTTAAATTCAAAGTCGAAACAAGAATCTGTTTATTGGTAAGGAACTTCATTTTTACAATTCGCAAATGTTTGTAGAGACATTAATTAATTAGACGTTAATTAAAAACTTTTATTTGAAAAAAAAAAGGTTTTATTTAATTTGGGTTTAGTTTTTTTTTAAAACACAACTAACATCATGCTGTATGCGAAATAAATATATCATACAATTTACTTGAGAACAAAATGCACTATCTATTGAAAATAAAACAGGAATCTTACACACCAACAAGATCCAGATCCTTACCTTTTGTTTCATAAATTATTGTGATACTATTAAGTACGTATAGATATCATAAATATTCGATAGTAGATTTATATCAGCTTATAGAGTAAATATCAACAGTTATCGCCACTTTCCATGGGTGTATTATAATGTAAAGCGGTTCCTTTTAATTTTGTTGTTTAGTGTAATTTTATTTGTAAATAAATTTAAGTGCACTAAAAACACCCATAAATTCGTAAAATTGTATTTTTGTTTTTTAAACTTTGTAAATATTTGTTTTTTTTTATCCCAGAATGAAAATAGACTGTGAACACACCAAAGAACAGCTAGAACACACATATACGAGATAGAGTACATCCAGATCATAATTGAAATATGAACAAAGCGTTATCCTTTGTGGAATTTATTTGTTTTTCTATTTTAGTTGGATTTTTTTTAAATATTCGTTTGATTTTTACGTTGAGATGACTACATTATTCGTTGCTGCGTGAGGAAAAAAAATTCGAAAAAAAGTAGATAAATTGTTAATCTTGATTTGATGAAAAATGGGTTAGGTTTTTATGAATGTAAAACGAAACAAATTTGCTAAGTCCTAAAGGTACTTGAGTTCGACCATCAGTTGTTGGTGTCAGAGTTGAGTTGCAAGAACTAATGAACTTTAACTTTTGCACGAATCTGGCATCATTTTTATGTAGGTTGGCTCCTCTTGGTATTTAGACAAGTGTTTAAAATAATGTGTTATTATGTTGTGTAGATTGTAGAAGAAAAATTTTTCTGTATATTTACCGGTGGGGACATTGCAGTGCTTGCTTTATATAATTGTCATCAAGTGAAGTTCAGTCGCTGGAAGCGGAAGAACAGAAATACGTTTCTCAAGAATATTCATATAATTTGCTGGTAGAAATCAGATCTTATCAACCAACATAGAGTCGTCTGTCGTCTCTAACATTTCAGTGAAAAGAAATCTATTTCGCTGTTAAGTTTTCAAAAAAAAACAAGATATCCGATGTCAGAGCAGAGGGCTTGGTATGGATAACTCGAAACAGCGTATACAATTTACCTGACAATTCGCCAAATAATGCGAATGACAGTGAAATGACAGAAGAGTTAACGCATTCAATAGGTTTGTTTGACGTGCCTAGCACTAGTGCCCACTGGTGCGCACTGAGAAGTGTCAGCTGATTTTCACACCACTGTTAAAAACCTTGCACAACCCTTAAAACTCGGCTACTTTATCGAACGCAAAATATGTTGTCCTGAAGTCTGTCAGTTCTTGACATTGAAAAATATTTATCTTTTGGTGAATGAAGTGTGAAGATATAAAACTATTGTTTGTTTATTGTTAAAAATGAGTGAACTCAATTTACCTTTATCACTGTAAGCAAGTGAATGACAGCAAGCGAAATGAAATGACAGTGCAACTCAGCACTGAATTCTTGCCCCGGCAAATTAACTGGGGTCATTTCAGGGCACAACTAGGGCGCCCTAGAAGTCATGTCTAACACAGGTTTTCAGTACCAGGGCGAGTTCAGTGCTATGTCCAACACAGTAGGGTTAAGCCAGTGAGCACTAGTGCTCACTAGGGCCCACGTCAACAAACCTAATGATAAACATGAGTGCCATTTCAACTGTTTTGTTATTTATGAATGCGGTCATGCTTGAGAGAACATTTTTAGTTAAAATTATTAATCTATCGTGTGAACACGTAACAAACTTGGAAAATCGTCGCACGCTATCGCACACATTTTCAATGAAAATAATTATGTATCATGAATAGTGTATTTTGTTTGCCGTTAGTTTTCATTTTCATGCATTGACAGTCGTATTTATTACATTAAGTTAGGAGTGACTAAACTCGTTCACTAAATTTCACTTTTCTTCCAGTCGGTACTGAAAAATCTTTATTCATAAAGCCAACGCTGTAGCGGCAAAACCAAATTCGGGTGGATTGATACTTTCAGACTTCAAATGTGCGAAATGCCAGAGAAGATTTATAGTTACTTTTAACAATTGCAAAATGTTGCACGAAATTGATGTTCCGCATGAAAAGCAAGACTACTAAGAGACTTTCGAAAAACCTGTAAACGATACAAGTGTGCTAAGATTGTAGCAAACATTCAATTGTAGGTACAGTCACAGACAAAACAAATAGATCTTTATAGTACAGTACAGCTTCGTTGGTGTCATACAAAAATCCGATACAAACTCGATTGAATTTGAATTGGACATTTAATGCAGACGCATGTTATTCAACAGAAGCTTTTGTTTTAAAATATTTACTAGTCTCAGCGGCTTTGATTTAAAGCCCACATTTATCAACGACAGCTAAAAACAGCTCGGAAGGCACTGCCTGATTAAGTTAGGTTAGGCAAGTGGTTTGGTGAAACAGGATAAACCTGTACACGCCAAATTTAGATCAATTACATCCCAAAGCATTTACAAATTTAAGCAGGTCATTTATAGACCTGTTGGTAAGGTCTTCTAAGTCCCCGAAAAAGTATATTCCAAGGGTTGTGTTACTGATGTAGCATAGTGCTGGCAATGCCATAGAAAGCCTGCGTTGCCCTCATCCACCTCCCCGTCACCGCATCCTGCATCGATCATATCCGCTGATTCTCACCGCTAAGAGCTCTCAGCATCGGCGGCGACTTGGGCAAAATGCCCCAATAAACAAATACAACTTCGAATGAGTTGAAGAAATTGTCTACCGGACTCTATACGTACACCTAACTCCCAAAATGATATCGGCGCAGAAGATAAGCGAAGAATCACGAGCGAGAAGTTATTGAAACCCCTTAATTTCTTGTTCAAAGTTTTTTCAATTCAAAAACAAAAAGCATTCACTCGCATGAAGTTCTTACGCCCACTGACTTACGCGCCCTATTCTAAGGCCGGCACTGTCCAGTGTGTCCAAGGCAAACATAAAGGAGCGCGTTTATGATAGATGATACGATGGTGCCCGACGCTCATCCGTCTAGAGGAGAGAACTGCACAGATTTCGAGGACGTTACGCATCCTCTGAGCCGAGCCGTTGCGATATAATTTATTCATGAATTCATTAAGTACTAGTTCTTATATGACTTTACTTTGACTGTATGTATATTGATCTACTACACTTTTTTACAATCTCATTTCGTTTTCCGTGACAGCATTTCTGATCAGCACGATACAACAACAGATAAGCCATCGTTGATGGAAGTTGGTATGGATCTTTCCCTTTTGATAATAATGATGGACCAAATGCCAAATGGACATAACAAAAACGTTCAGACTTTTTCTGTTTGAAAAACATGCGTAACTACAGCGCTCAATGAATGTGAAATAAAATTAATGAACTCTTAAGGCGACCCAATTTAGCTCACACAAAAAAATTGTACATTAGGAGGAACCCTCTAGTTCTATTCTTCGCTCAAACGACTTGGTTCTAGTTTAAATATATTACAATAGTTCATAATGCACACGAAATATTCATTGAGAGCGTCCCTACTCTGTTGGCAGTGACTTAACAAATGCTCCAATGAAAGCAAGTCATTCTCAAGTACCTTACCTACAAGTCTTGAACTATTCCCTTTCAACTCTTGATAACACAAATGAATGATGCATATAATGACAATGATAATGATAAATAACTGTAACTAGACAACTTTTGGTTCAAAAATGTAATTTCTTTTCATTTTATTTAAAAGAAATAAAAAAAAAAAAAATTTGTCCAACAAAACAAAAATAAAAACACATAACAAGTACTATAAATAATAAATATTTGTTTACATAAAAATATATAAATTTAACACATACTATTTCGTTGGTAAATAAGAATAATAAAAAAAAAAAAAAAACGAGATTACATAAACAACATTTTGTTATACAAGAGTACTTCAATTTTATAGCTTGCAGCTGATTGTGAAATACAAAACATAAATATAAATAGCAATAAATATGTATATTTCCAAATTCGATATGTATTATATCATTCGAGAGTAGATTTGTGTGAGATTGATATTCCTATATACAAAACATCTATAGACTAGCATCTTCTACAACTAGCTTTGATATTTCCTCGTCGAGTATCTCATTAATCTCGTCGGTTAGTTTCAATTCCGAATCGGTTTGTTCGACAATCGAATCCGTTGTGATGGTTTTGATTATTTCAATATTTACACCGTTATTTGTTTGGGGATCCGAGGGGGGAGGGGGACTAGCTTTACTGGTGCTGCTCACATCTGAAGGCACATAAAACTTGGAATTATCCACAGAAATCGGTTCGAACTCCTCCTCGGCAGGTTCAGCTGCTGCCTCAGGCTTCGATTGAAAGTTCTTTTTGAGGAATTCGAAAATATTTTTCGGTTTCGAATTCGTAGCAGACTTCCGACTAAGTTTCGGTGATTCGACCACCATTGGGGGTGGTTGCGACTCGGGCACAGCTGGTGGTGCTTCTGCCTCGTTAGAAGTGGTCACTTTGATTTTAGTTTCCACCACTTCCACGCGGGCGATGAGGAAGTTTGGCTTTTCAACCGAAGGAGACGACGCTCGACCCAACACCGGGCTAAGGGGTGGACTATTTGATATTTCATCACAGGTTTTTTTCAAAGCTTCTGCGTTGGCTTTATGCAGCCATGAAGTGGGTGTGGACGGCGATGATGGTCGCGACGGGGTGGCATTGCATTCGGTCAGCACCTTATTGTCTACATTAATGCACGGGGTGCGAATGAAATTCGGATCGGGTAAGTCCTTTACATCGAGTTTAAGGCACGGATTCTCGTGAACCGGCTGTGGGGGATTGCGTCTACCCGCTATGGGAGAGCCAACTCGATTTGCTATTTGCATCAGCGACGACTTGTTGGGAGTGGGAGATCCCGGAGTTGGACTGGAGTTCGGCTTGAAAATAACGGTTATCTCAGAAGAAGGTGAACTATCACCGGCACTCGATGTGATGCTATCACGTAGTTGAATTTGGGGAGATTGTGTAACGCAATCGACATCAATGCAGGGTGTTCGAATGAAATTTGGATCAGGTAGGTCTTTGACATCAAGTTTCGAACATGGTTCTTCGACAACTGTCTCTTGGCGGAGAAAAACATCGGACGGATTGGATTTCTTTACAACTTCTGACTCATTCGGGTGAGCGGGTGCTGCGTGAGAGCGTTCAGCTGCCAAAAACGATTGCAATATATCAACGCAGCTCTCAAACGGAAGGGGGTCTACGGATGCGTCAGTTTTGTCGGGAGAAGCGAGTTTCGAAGCTGATTCGAGGGTTTTCTTCGTCTCTCCAACTTTGGAAACATCGTCTGGAGTTTGTGAATTTCCAAAGGCCTCCTCGGATTTGGGAGGTTCACTCGAGGCTGAGTTGATCTTTTCAAGGTTTTTCTTCGTCTCTCCAACTTTGGAAATATCATTCGCCTGTTCAGGAGTTAAGGGACTTGTAAGGGGCTCGTCGGATTTGGGAGGTTCACTCGGGGCTACGTTGGTCTTTTGAACGATTTGTTCGGAGCTTTGTGAGACTGCATTTTTAGGGACATTTTCAGTGGGAGCTTCTTCAGCACTGTCTTTTGGCTGTTCGCCGACGATTTTTGGCTGCCAAGACTCAAGATCGCCCAAGAAGTCATTCAGAGCAGTCTGCTGGAAGTCTTTAGACTGAATCTCCGACTTGACATCCTCAGGCGGATACGGTTTTATTCCTCGCGGTAAGACTTCCGGCGACTTGGGCTTCGATGCCATGCTCTTCGAGTTAAATATCTCTATGCGGCCGTTGCTTTCTGATGAAGAACTCTTTTGGAGACCTGCAAGGGGAACATTTTCATACATTGGACTGGAGTTTACTGGGGATATGGGAGAGCTTTGTTGGCTCTTTGCGGCAACAGGAATCATTGACTTCTTTTGATTGTTGTCAATGTTTAGGATTAGATTCGAGACCAAATCGTGAGGCTTAGCACCGTATCGGCTGACATTTTCAATAGCAGCGGTCATTTTTCTTGATGATATAGGGGATTCCAATTTTCTATGAAATAAGGGAGATCCTACTGGTGATCGAGGCTTACCTGCATTACTTGGAATAGACTCTGTCGGCTTGGAGACATTTGGGGGCTGAACCTTTCCAGGAGTTATGTGAAACTTCACTGGCCTTGGCTCGGATGCTTTAGGGCATGTATTTGAGTCTTCTTTCAAAATGCCCTCGATCGATTTGATTTTTTGCAAAACAGACGTTCGCGACTTTTTTTCCTGTGAAGTGTTGGCTTCTTTTGTGATCCCTGACTCAGCCTGAGGGTGTTGGACAACTGGTGCCTCTGATAGTGATTTGTTAACAATTTCTACAACTCCTAAATCAGCCTGAGTATTGACAGGAATTTCTATTTCTTCCTGATCTATTTTCGGCGAGGAAATCTGTGCCTTTGACACTCCCTGCGGTATCTTAGAAGCTTGAATAACTGACTTCTTCGTGTTTTCTTCTACTTTAGCTTGACTTCCTTGCGGAATCATGGAGGCTTTTACTACTGTCTCGGACGGTTTACGCCACGGCACACCAGTATCCTTGGTTTTACCCTGATTGATCTGTCCAACCCCCTCTAACTTGTCCCTACCTACAACAATCTCTGCGACCTTACTCTCTTCTACAATATTGTCTGCATCGAAGGCCATCTTAAACATTTTCAACAAATTCTGCGCATGATTCACTTCACCATTCTCATCATTGCGGACAATTTTACTTTTATCACCACCGCCACCACCAACAACATCAACAACAACGGGCTTATCCACCAAACTAACTACAGTTGGAGTGTTTAGAGATTTTAACTGCAAAAAACTTACACTAGAATCAAATTCTCCTTGAAAATCATTAGTACTAGCTGATGGTACCTTTTCTTCATGCATTTGAGGTCGTCCGTCGTGACTTTGCTTGTCATCGTAATCTTCCTCTTCCTCCTCGTCGTCACCGTCTTCGTCTTCTGTTGGTTCGTGATCGATCTTCTCGTCGGTTGTATTGATGCCACTATCATCGGATGGGGCCTTTTCAACGACATCTTCCTTGCTCGTATCTAATTCTAGCTGCCTTCTGGCCAACTCCTCGTTTTTCAGCATCTCCAGTTGATACTCATCGACCAGGACAACCGGCTTCTTAACAATTTCCTCTTTGGTAACAGCATTTTGCAAGCTGGACAGTCGATCCTTAAGCGGTGGCACTGCCACCACCTCGGCAACGACTTTACTTGTATTTGGCTTTGGGTTGACTGAATTCTGTTGTTTCTGTTGTTCAAGGCATTGAAGGCGTTCCTTAATGCTGGGTGGCGTTTCTCCCGTCAGAATTCCTGTCGCGGCTTCGTCTGTGGACTCGGGTTTCTTCTCCAAGCTACACAGGCGATCTTTGATCGATCGGACGTTAGCGAATTCACTAGGAATTCGTTTCTTTTCGATTTGTTCATGGCTCGGCGCGGTAGATGGAGTCACTATCTTTTTCGTTACTTCCGTTTTCTCAAACAGTTCACGCTTCTTAGAGATGTCGATTTTGGGCAGATCACCCATTTTCACTGCAGCCGCACTCGATTCAGTGTTGTCGGTTGGCTTTCGATCTAAAATCAGATCCGGTTTCCTGTAGATGCTCGATGCTGTTGCTTTGGACACACGACTTTTGTAATCCTCGATCGCACCCTCGTATGTATATTCGTACGGGTCTGGCGATGCAACTGGAGCTGTAGACGAGGTCTCATAGCCCGGTGATGAAATTCGATCACGACTGTCGTTATCATGGCATGGCTGACAAGAGTTGTTCTCAATATCGAACGAGGAAAGGTTTTCCACCTCGGCAGGTTCACTCTACAAATGAAAACAAAGAATGTTTGTAAACATGGAATTCAACTTAGGCAGAGTAAATCGAGATAAGAGAGCGTGTCGCGCGATCACTTACCACAATACTATGCACTTCACAATCTTCGGAGATGCTACTCTTTCCACTGGCACTGCTTGTGCCAATGCCCAGGTCGCTCAAATCGTTTGCTTCATCCTCGTTGTACGATGCCAGAGACTGTAGTTTGGGGCGAGTTCGGCCACGTTCTCCTCTAAAAACGGTTAGAATTTGTTAGCAGTGTTTGGGAAAAGTAAGTTTATTGTAATATTACCGTTCCTCCATCATTTCAGAAAATGTTTTCGATTTTCGTCTCGTTCGGTCATGTTCCTCTTCTTCGAGCTTCTTCACTTCAACCACTCGTTCGATAATGTGCTCGACGCGTTTTCGTCTTGAAGATTTCCAATTGTCCAAGTTCTGAAAGAGAATGAAGATTTTGTGAATATTATGAAATGATAAATATAAAATGGAACACGTTTTAACAAAGAGAAAAAATATTAAGGGAAGAGGGAATTAGCTCTTTAGACGAAAACGAAATGAACCGGGCTTGTGGGGAATTCACAGAAATATCCTATCGACAAAGATGGAACGCAGGAATCAAGAGGTCTCTACCCAGATATCGAGCAAAAGTGCAAAATGCAAAAAATACATTTTGTTTGTCTGACTGCATGCATTTCAAAATAACGAAAAAATAAGTTAAATGCTTGATCAAGGCTCGATTGCTGCTCACATGCATGGAACTCTACATTAATTGAGTTAAATACTAGTCACAATACACATTGTAAGACTTATCGACTTTTCGCGAAATTTATTTTTTTATGAGAAGAAGTTTGCTGTCGCTTCGGCAGAAAATCACGTATTAGGTTATCATCTGGACGTAAAAACTACTTTTTTAGATTATCTGTAGATCTATTACAATTGTGCAGACTTAACTGGGTGTTGCTTTCAAACTTAACCAAACTGAGGTGCCAGTCTTTGAGGTCCATCGTTTCGACGATAAATTTATAAAAAACTACGTGCTCTGGGCCCTGGCTATAAAACAATTTAAGCCGCAAACACAATTTCTTTTACACTTTAACATAAATCTGTAAGCAAACGTCATGTCAACTGCAAATTGCACTTCGACCAACCACACACCTCGGTTTAGGTTACATAACAAACTAAGTTAACTTCTTTTCCCTATTCCCATGACTTATATCGTTCATGTTCGCATTTTGGACCGGTTTAAATGCTGGAAGAATGCTACCATTTCAATAGCTTCACGATAACCATTCCTTTCGCACCACTATGGTAATCGTTTGTTTGACTTCTCTGAAAGAATCTTGATAATGATTTCCCTCCAACTGCTATTAGTGTGTCAATACAAATGTTTGTCAGTCAACTTCCTCTCGCCGCTGTTCCTTGCGGTTTCCATGACATCTTATCAATGGAGGTGTTGTGATACAATGTTATGATAATTGTAGGACATAGACAAGCTTCGTTTTGATGAGAGTCTGTTCAACTTGTCGAGAATTGTCGAGCAATTATTGACGCATTTTAGCACGTTCCTACGTAGTGTAATTATTTCCAATTACTAGAGATTCTCGGTATCGAAACGACAAACACAACGAGCCATCGGGTTGTACTCGTTTTTTGGTTGTTTTATTTCACTTGTCAGTAGGTCAGGGATTTTTTTCATCAAGCTGAGTTTTTGTTGTTTCATTTTTAAGGAATCTCACTATACAACTACTTTTTGTTGTGAGATATTTAAATTAATTTTATTAGCTTTTGCATTAACTTAACATATTTGGGTGTTCGAGCAGATTGATGATTCAACCGAGGATCATTATAGATATGAGGGCGCTATTAATGACAGAAACGCATTATTTCTGTGTAAACTGACTTATGGATGTGGGCCAAGGTCCTACATTATCGGTTTTATTTTTCGATTTAATCCACACTAGTGAAAATAAAGTAAAGTTTGATATTTGTGTGGTTTTATCCAGTCAATCATGATGATGTCACCAAATCGCCCTGCATTAACAATATTTGCACAGATAAAATAAAAGAAGCTGAATAGGAAAACAGTTTTTGACTAAAGAATTATTTTATTATCTTAAAAGAGGAAAACCAATGTGAAGCCAACATGAAATGTGCGTACACTCCTTTTAAGTCATTTGGTGGCAGAGTTGTCGCATCAACATTTTTGAAAGCTGCGAGTTTAAATATGTATTTCATGTTCTGGTAAGAAAAACGTGATCTGTGGTTGGTGACTGCAGTTTTGACAAGGGCTAAAGAGGCTTTCGAATAGTAAAAACAAAGTAAAGCAAACAAAATGTTGAATCAAACAATTCAGTGACTTGCTCCGAATGAGCCCGAATGTATGCAAGCATTTGTGATACTGGTTTTGATTCAGCGATCTTTCTTCTAATATTCGGTCTCTCAAAGTGTTTCCACTTTCCATATTAACAAAAAGAATTATTTGCTGGGACGGTCACCGGACAATTTCATTCTGAAACAGCTGCGTACAGACTAGTCTTTATAATATTTTGAAATACAACAAAAATCTATTATTTTCTACAAGTGTAAGAACTTGTGACGTTTTTAACCTTCTCAATTAATGAAACAAGTCTTGGAAGAAGAATGTGAAGTACTTATCTTGTTTCCCTCATCAAAACTTTTCTGTGCAACTTTAAAAAGTCCGAACACCCTCATCTTTTACTAGCTGCATGTCATTCAGCGGAAGAACAATCTAACCATAGTCCACGCGATTTGGATTTTGAGTTCTTCGTTTATTTTAACGTTAGTCCTTGTGGCATGCCTGGGTTAATTTAATGAATTCACAACTGCAAACATTTATTTTTTAGAATGATCTATTTCGACCAACAACAAATTTAAGGTGAAGGTTAAGAATGGTTAATATGTCGTAGCTAGCATTAAAAATCTATATTCCAAGTAGTATAAACATAACAACTGCGATTTTTATATTTAAGAATGTTGAGGAATTAAGTGATTAGGAAAAACATTACAATTGTACTAGAATCTTGTAAAGGCCACAATTTTAGTTATGTGCATTTTTTAACAACTTCGTTTCGCGTTTAAAAGTTATTATTATCGTGGATGAACTATTTAGAATTTTAGTTTTCCATTTCTTTAAACCTATTACAGATCGACTTATCAACCCATATCAAGGTAGGACTCTCTGTTAAAGTGATACGCCTATTTTGTGTTTGGCTAATCCAAAGACGGCTGCACCTACTTACCATTTCTAAATCGTCAAAGGCGAAAACCATTTGCCTCTTGTTTGTCCTTGTAGAGCTCACTTTGTGACATGAGACAAATATTGACAAATGGAGCAATCAATGGCAATACAATTCTATTTGCTGGTGGTACTCGAGAAATGCATTTATCACATAATACATGCAGTCAGAGCACTTTAAAATATCGACTTTGTCTGTCCCGTTTTGTTTGTTTAAACCAGAAAAACAATAACGCCTAGTCTTAGGGTATTCTTTTTTTTGCCGTACATACAGGGCTTAGTCTTAACAACTCTGTCTGATGGTAATCGAATACGTTAATAGGTTAGATATTATTGGAATGCGGACCCAACCTCTATTTACTTACTGTATTGACAGCATTTAATATTTTATATTAATGGGTCTTAGATAGCGAATTTATTTTCTTTTATCACACCATTTCAATGCGATTCAGTGGGCGATTAGATTGCACTTTAATTTGTGAGCACTGTATATGCTTTAATAGGATAATTTTCTGTGTTTGCGGAAATTAATGACTGCGCAATAAATTCGGGAAAGATACGAGTTTTATTTGAACTTGTCATCGCTCATAAACTGCTAAACTGCCGAAGTTTTCAGTGATCTAGGGTGAGAATACTGGTAATTGTCTTAGAAATTGCAATACGCCCTATTTTGTCAGCAGGTCACACTAAGAGGTTGGTAGATCCAAGAAAGATTTTAAGATAAAGAAACCATTGCAACAAAAGTTTAGTGAAACAGACTCAGTTGCCACTGAAAAATCCTGCGAGTAGGTGGCAAAGTAAGGAGTTGATTGGAATGGAATGGGTTCGGTGGGACGATCTGTGTATAGGTGAAAATAAAAACAACGAGAAGGTGGCAAAGGGGGGAACTAAGACTATTAAAACTATTTCGGTTGTTAAAAGTAACAAGTTGTTGAATAACTTTTTTACCGCACTAAGGATGGCTTGAGACCCCTTAAATTCAGATCACAACCTCGGTGAAAAATAACGAAGGAGAAGGTAGTAAAACTTACGAAAATATAACTATTGCGGTCGTAAATTAAGTACCGAGTTAACTCGAATGACTTCTTAGGTACACTACGGACTCATTTATGTGTCTTATGATTCCAGAGGGTGATTAGTGGAAGTATAACTTTTGGTTGTAAATAAGTAACGAGTTGATGGCTTCTGCACTGCACTACTGGCGGTATGTGAATAATTATGAGTCATCAAATTCATAACACTATCTCGTCGAACAAGAAGATCGAGATGCTGGCAAGGTCTGCGGAAATAAAACTATTTCGGTGTTGAAAAGTAACGAGTTGTTGGGTATAACTATCTATCTGCACTAAGAGTGGGTTCAGATTCGTTAAATTCAGACCACAAAGTCAGCGAAAAATAAACGGAAAAGGTTGTAAAACTTATTGAAAAGTGAATTATTGCGGTTGTAAATTAAGTACCGAGTTGACTCGAATGACTTCTTAACTACACTACGAACTAGTGGAGGTATGTAACGATTCCAGAAGGTGATAAGATCTGCGAAAATAAAACTATCTCGGTTTTAAAAAGTAACGAGTAGATTCGAATGGCTTCTGAAGTACACTACGCTACACTACTCCAGTAGTTGGCCTATTTAACCTCAAATACAGATCATATAACTTCACCAGGAAAGAATGAAAAAGAATATCTGCTGGGTCCGCAAGGCTACGACTTAGTATTTCTTTGTAAATAAGTAACGAGTTGATTCGAATGACTCCTTAACTACACTTTATATGAACATCAAAAACAAATATTTACTCACATATTTCAAACGCACGCAAGTGTGATTATTTTTTTAAAAAAATACTTATGTCAAAAGCTCGCTGATGAAGTTGCCGATGAACACTCTCTACTTAACAAACTGTTGACGACTGATCTTATGCGGAATACGTGAATCACACACACCCCATGAGTTCCTGATTTGCATTAATCAAATCATTTCAGCCATACCAACCTACCGAACACTACCAACTAATATATTCATTTTAAACAATTAAACTTTTACTGTGTATAATCGAAATCAGAAACAGGAATGATGGCATTTACTATAAAAAGCAAATATTTCATTGTTGCCCTCACATCATTTGTAAAACAATATTGCATACTCAGCTGACTAACACCAACCTTTAATCACTTTTTAGTGAACCTGTTCGTCAGTTCGTTGGAGCGTGATTAATTCTGCGAAATTATTTCTAAAACTAATCACGCCGCTGCACCTTCGTCGTTCGGCCACCATCTGGCTGCAGCACTCACTGACAGCACCTGTCATATGCAACATCAAATGCCAGGCAGCTAAGAACTATCGAGTCGACTAACATACGAAAACGAAACCAAAAATCGTGCGGCATCTATTTCGCTGCGAAAAGGCTTTCAGAAAACTTCAACAGCCGCACAAGAGACTTCCTCCCGTTGTTGTGCGTCGCACAAGGCACAACTCTACTCATTTTCGTCGTAATGGAATAATAAACACTTTCTGGGTATCGCCCCATCCTGTACCTGCCTGCAGCTCCCCCCTCCGTCGACCAACTGTGCGAACAAATGAGTTGCCGTTTAATTTACTGTGGGTAATAAACCGTCGTCGTCGACATCTTCGACGGCGTTTCCCATGCTACCGTTGCGCACTCATTGTACATTGTAATGTGCCCCCTCCCACTTAACCTGTCGTGACATTTTATTTATAAGTTTTCCAGTGTACTCGAGCACAAATGCATCAGCCGTCAGTGTAGAAACAGAATAAAAAGTGAAAGTTGCGCGCTTATTCAACGACAATTGTATCGCTCCGATCTAATTGCAACGTTTGTTGCGGTGCTCGTATAACGTATAGACAGCACCGCCCTCGAAATTACGCACTTTTCGATGTCGAATTCGAAGACTATTCAATCAGCTATAGTTTGTATTTGATTGTTGGCTTTGACGTTGTTAATCAGATGTTTCTTCTTCTTCGGTGGGATCGATGACCTTGAGATCGTTGTGTTATGTGAACGTATCTACGAATGGGTATTTCTCTTTAAAATGCCACACAATTGAGACATGCATGAGTGGAGATCTGGCCACAGAGGAGGCGAAGACGACGACAACATAAAGCAAAAGCAAAGGAGGAGTAACAACAACTGGTTATGTCAGATTCAATGAAAACTAATTAACTAGATGAGTGTGTTTCCAGCTTCACTTACTATTGGGGTGGAGAAGATGCAAGCAAACGTTACTTATACAGATTCCGATGATTGTTGTTGGAAATTTGTTTGTTTCCTTTTTTTTCTGTTAAAATAAGCTGAAGGCATGATTCAGAATTATTCAAATGACATAGGTTCAACGAAGCATAACGAGGTATATTACAGTGGAGTCAATCGAAAGGGGCAGACGCACGAGATGAAACATTTAAGACGTTCGACAAATCTTTTTGACGTCAAAAGTAGGTATTTAACTCTACTCAAAAGGTGACAGCTAGCAACTTTTACAACAAAACAGTGATTTGGATTAAAATAAATAGCAGCGTTCACCGTTGGCGTACGGGCAGGCTGTCGTTGTCACAGAATGTTTTACTGGAAGTGGAATTTAAGACCACAGTAAGGATAAGTGACGGTTGGTCATTGTGAAGGTATATATTGGAAATGAGCGACAGTATTGTGCAGGGGTGTGGCATTGGTCGCGTTTAGTCTGTTACGGCCCTAATGAGTCAGTCACGGTTTGCGTGAAACTTTACGTAAATTTCTACCTAGAGATATTTTCAAAATAAAACTGACCTATAAAATATGTAAGGTAAAGAATAAAAACCATAATTAGGAAGGTCCTCTACTCGCTTGGAGAAACCTCACAACGCAGTTCACCTTTATGATTGTTTTCCTATTTTTATTCTGGATCATGGATTCAAACTTGTTTTAATTGTACTTAATATTGTAGTAAATCTGTCACATTTAATCAGCTAACGCGGCTGTGCGCAGATCTTAATATTCTTAATAATTTTGGGCTCTCAATATTTCTAGATCATTATTGAAGAAATCGAGGACATTTGAGGACACATCTGGTATTTTCTGAATAATTTTCTTGAAAGCGCTTACTTGAATTAATGACCCTTACCAATAATAATATATTAATAATATTGTATTGTAGAATACAAGTTTATTTTGACGTTTGAACCAAAAAGATAGCCCATCTGTCAAATAATGGGCTTCACGAAACACTTATACAGAACAGCGTCAGTTCAGATGGCCGCGTTCAAATAACAAAAGATGCACTTGATTTAGGAACTGTCAGCTAGAGCTCAAGCTTCAGTGGAATAAAATTTCAGTGTGTCAAATCAAATAAAAATTGGTAACTTTTTTTGTTTGGCTCTTGCTGTTCTGAGCTTAATTGAAAAAATGTTTCGTACTTAAATGCTTATAAGATAAATGCAATCACGGTTAGAAATTCATTACAAATGACAAATCAGTAAATTTTTGTTATCGTGGACTGTCATGTTATGCGGAATCATACAAACAATATATATACAGCATTTGCACACAATATTCGACAGCAATAATGTAGAGAGGAGAATTCAACAAAGCAATGTGGAGATGACCTTCGGTCAAAAATTGAACTTAAATAATAAAAAAACATCGTAAATGTCAAGGAATCTTGAGCGAGGAAAGGTTTTTCAAAGGCCTGTCCTAAACAGTAACTCTCGACTGTGAGTTATTTTAATAAGGAAAAATTATGGATTGACAACTTACTGGGGAAGAAACCATCGACTTACTGCTGCATGCAAAGACGGGTTTACTGCGCGCAACAATTAAAATTCTGATCGAGCACTTGCTCTAACTCTTAGTGGCCGGCGCTGGACTAAGAATAGAACTGTAAGTGCGCTAAGGTCTAGCGGTTCTATACTTTACTGGCAATTGCTGATTGCCGAGCTTATATGGTTTGACGTGACCGTTGTCGTTGTCAGTACCTTCGGGACTTTCGTTGATATATGATCGTTTAGATGATAAGCGCTCCTGTTCGATTTTTTCACCACTGCTGGACGGACGGGTAATCCGTCTTATTTCACAACAACACTCGTCGGTATTTTAAAGATACATAAATGACAATTCCCAAACTAATCACACTAAAAACTCACACCAAGTCATAAAAATTTGTTCGGATTTTGAAATCTCACAAGACGCACATTTTCTTGGCCCACATAAATAGCCCGCAGTTGGTGCGCCGTCCATAACCAATAAACTCACCCACTAAACAACCAAATGCTACACAATTACGAAACTGAAAGTGAAAACCATATTGGCATACTCAAACGCATTCAACACGCATTATACTTAACAGACGGACATGTCCAAAAAACACACCTTCATCTTGTGGCCTTTTGGCAATCGATTGGTGCCACTGTTATGCGGCCTCATTATTCATCCCAACACTTGCGTTTGCCGCCCGCACAAAATAAGTGTGGTAAGTGAACACTGCCTGACTTAACGAGCAAGTGTGCTTGCTTCTGTGTATTACTTAACCGAAAGTTATTTCCATTTTTATCCCAGATTCAGTGCGGAACCCCGCACATAACACAATGCACCGTCGCGTCATCTCGTTTACGCAAATTTTGTTGCTCGTTGTTCAACAGAAAAAGGAAGACGAACACAAAAAAAAACTAAAGCAGAGCAATAAATTTAAGGCGAAGGCGCCACCACCTGCATAACGAATGGGAAAGCCCCCCCACCGTCACCCCTTGAGAAACCTTTAGCACAAATCAGCTTTGTCTCATTGGTTAGATAATTTTCGTTTGCGTTCAAACGTTTCTTATATTGATTCAAACTCAAAGTGCGGATTAGAATGCTAAACAAATAAAAATGTGAACGCGCGCCAGTGCGGTGTACTTACATTCTGCCAATCCTCGGGTTCCTCTTTCATAACCTCTTTGACTTTTTTGATTTCCTCGGCCTTCTTCAGCTGCTGCTGTGCACTTTGATATAAATTGCACGGTTTTATCTGTACAAATTGCATCGGATTGCAAGAGGGTTTGGGCGGCGTTGGCCGTGTAACACGAGCCCGCGCTACGTATGGTGTGTGATCATGTGACATGGTGGACTGTAATTGAAAGAAGAAAACAAATATATATATATATATAAACAACAAGAAACAATTAGAGATAGAAATAAAGCCAAACTTGTTGAGTATGTTGTGTGTGGCCTAAAGACGTCGGCTCCAGTTGCAGACTTTGCGTTATATATATGTGCGAACGTCAGTGTGGGGTATTGCAAATGGCGGCACGATATACGCTGTCCACGGAATTAAGTGGTTTTAAAGTTACTTTGTCGTTAATAATACTAAAATGCAAGATAAGCCAATTGTATACTAAATGAACGAGTGCAACGTGGCAGTGTGGGTGGGTGATCTTCGTCTGATCTTCGGTTGCAAAAAGTCGTGCGGAACCTTGGGTGCGGCATGGTTTCGTGCATGCCACTTGCCAGGTGACTCACGGAGGAACTGCCTAGAGACCAGTGAAACTAGGGTAGTGGTTAGTGGAATATTGATTGATCGACCGATGATGAGAAATGTCGTTCATCGCTTCTGTCGTCTGTGGATCGGATTGGTTCGATATTGATTTGGCTGACGATCGACTTCATAAAAAGCCGCTTAGTCCATGGAGCATGAGAGGTTTTTAGTCTTCTCTGTAATCGGGAAATAGTTCCCACCCACAATACAGAAAGGGAAGGTTTTGTAGATGTTATTTTTGTATTCCAGAGAGTGTCTGAAAAACCATCACTGTCAGACCACTGCTTAATATTCTAGAAGCGTTTAGCTAGCTTAAGAAGGTGTTCTTGGAATATTTTTAAAATTTTGGGGGATTTTATTTTTAACATTCTTGAAAAAAAAATAAAAATAACACAGTGACAACATATTTGGCCTTACTGGCATCACACGGGCCATCTGGTAGCTGTTTAGACAACATTTACGGACGTTTTTCCAATACTTCACTTGACGCATGTGAACAAATTTGTCTTGAATTTTGCAATTAATTATTAATTATTAGTTAAAACGAGCAATAATACAAAAAATCATAATCCAAGATCTATTAATTGATCACTAAAATTTATTTTTCAAAAGTCTGTTCTTAGCTTTGAGTTTTAGCGATCGAGACATAGATGGCGAGGGTTCATTTAACCACAGGGCATATGGGCCCAGTAAGATCTATCACAAGATAGATGTCGCTTTTAATTTTCGGCGAAAGAAGAGGTTAGGTTAGGAAAGATAAATCATATTGCATATAAAAAATTGCAGTTTCACAAAAAAGTCGCCTAAAAGGCTTAAACCTTGGATAACTTCGGATTTAGTTCAATTTATCAATGCGTCAAGTGAAGTATTGGAAATAATAAAAACTCAGACAGAACTGTTCAAAACACCATAGAAATATCAATCTGAAAGGGGAATACAAAAGGCTAAGTCTAAAAGTAAAAAAAAAATATTCCAAAATGCCGTGATACTTTTTACAAAAATCAGTTTTACATAAATAGAGAAAATATAAGAGGTGAATGGAAATTACTGGTAATAGCATACTTAATGAGAACTCTTCCTTTAAAAGTCCTACTACGCTGCTCTTTAATGCTTGCATTGTTAGCGATTAGATTGAAGTTGCCTATATCTTCAATAATTGTTTTGCCAACATTATCCAACCAAATCAAATCTTTTTGTCCGAATTCCAGTTTTTTATGTACCACTTACGAAACTGCTCACAGATCTTCTTTATTTTTCGAGCCTATTACAGGCTTAGAGTTATGGAAAACCATAGGTTCTGTAAAAAAAACTCGAATTCCTGTGGCACAGACGACATTTCCAATCGTTTACTAAAGCACATCGCATGTTTTGTTGTTGACGTTGTTGATGTCTTATCTGGAGTTTTCCCCGTAGCTCTTAAATCCGCGGATGCTGTTACACTTTTTAAAAAGGGTGCTACAAATGACGTAAGCAACTATAGACCAATTTCACTTCTCCCTGCAGATTTCAAGTTCTTGAAAAAATTGTGAAAAATAGGATTGTTTAGCTTTCTTAATCAAACGCGATTCTTCAGCACATTTCAGTATGGATTTCAACCTATTCGTCGATATTAGCAAAGCATTTGATATGATTAACCATAACAATCTGTTGCGGAAGATACAAAATGCTGTTTTTCGTGGCTTTATGCTCGAGTGGTTCAAATCAAATCTTAACAATAGATCGCAAAGAGTAAAGATATATACGTTTAGGAGTGGAATTCAGTTCATGAACCTCATGGCATTATATTGGGACCAATTATGTTCCTGATATACATCAACTCATTATTTGAGCTAAATTTTAAAAGCCCTGCTTTTGCAGATGACTGTAAGCTGTTCGGTGAGGTCACCAATGAACTTCGTTTTTGTTTTTTTATTAATTTATTAATATTAATACTTTATTACAAGTTCAGAATTCGATACTAAATTTAAGATGGAGGTATAATAATATAATAACAGCACCACCTTTCGTTTCTATAAGTCACACACTGTATGACAATTCAACTTCTTTTTCGTTTCTCTATCCCAACCCACTGAACTGCATTAACTTTAGGACGCGTTCATTGGGAAGTGTTCTGAGCGCTATTATTGTTAGCTGTCCGCTACAATAAAGTTAGGTTTAACCTATGGTTGAAAAAGGCCCTCTAAATTTAATTGCTGATATCAATATCGATTTGGATTTGCTTAGAAAAGCGTTTGCAGTGCATAGACTTTGGATCGGTTCCAAAACAAAAGTAATGTTTTTCAGTCTGGCAACGCAGCACTCGTTTGACGCTGAAGTTTTTTTTTCATGCACCCGAGTGCCCAACGTTTAAAGTGTTCAGCTGAATCGTGAATGTATTTAAATATCTGGGACTTATTATTGAGTCCAAAATGTGTTTTTATGATCACATTGAACAATTGAGGCAATATTTTCGCGCAACGCTCAAGAGATTCTTTTATCTGAAGAGTGACTGCTCAACAGATCTTAAAATAATTTTCTATGGTATCTTTCACTATAATAACCTTTTCATACCGAGCCGAAAACCGTGTTTTCGTCGATGCATTCACACCGAACACCAACTAGTTTTCGTTTGTGAGACACTAGTCGTTAAACTTCGGTGCAAACAATTTTGGTTACAAATTTCGATCTCATAAATTAACAAATAAAATGTATTTAATACATTTAAAAATAATATTAGTGTCGAAAATGATTTTCAAGTGTGACATTTGTTCGGTCAGCCGTTCTGCTGAATTTTTCTGAATATTGCAAAAGGTATGTTTGTTTCAACAACCCAAGGATTGGAAGTCGTTTTCGTGGAAAACCATTTTAATCAAACTCGTTTGAAAACTAAATAAAATGAATTTAGGTGAAAACTTCTGTTCGAGTGTTTTCGCTAAAACCCGGTTTTCACCTCGGTATAAAAAGGGCATAAGTAATAATGTGGCATTACTTGTTGGGGAGAGCATATTTTAACATGATTCAAACACTTCTAGTTTTAAAAAACTACATTATAAGAAAAATATGCGGAAAAAATCGCTTGAATCCAGGTTTTTCGCTGTTCAATGATTTGAAAATGCTTCAAATCAGACAATTGTATCGTTTCAAAGTTCTACCGACATTCCACTTTAGATCTGGAAACTTCAATACTAGAATTCTTGAAAGTTATAATATACGTGGCAATCACTTAAATCTAGTCACTATTCCTAGGTTTCGACCCCAGCTTACACAAATTTTTATACAATTGCACCACGCCCTCTCTTTTATAAGCTTCCTTCTTCGATTAGGACACTCAGTGCAATGTATAGATTCATAAATCACGTGAGACGTTGGCTCTTAGCCCATGATATAAAAAGTTTAGAACTTGGATGTTTTCATAAACGTCGAAAATCTGCGCTAGTACAATCATCTTTCTTATTTGTTGCATTAATGTTGGTAACTTGTTCTGCAGAACGTGTGCAAGCCTGCTTAAGTTAAATTTTAAGTAGTAACCGAATGTTCATAAACATCAGGCGAAAATCAGAAATGATGCGAAAGACTTTGCGATGAAACGATTCTTTTATAAATTAAGCTTAGTTTTCGCCACATTCCACGCAGCAGTTTCTTCTTCCCTTAAAAATGTTCATCTTTATTTATTCTATGTACAATTGAAATTTTTTTATGATGTTAAATTTTTTCTTGGTTTTTAATGAAATATTTACCTTTAATTCTTAATAAGCTGTAAATTACTTACTCTTAATGGTCACCCCACCCCTTTACTTTAATACTGTTATTAATACTGTTATTATTAATAAGTAAATGGCATTTAAAACTATTTCTGAAGAAATATAAAATGGCAATCCAGTTTTGCTAGTTGAAAATATTATTGTACAATTATTCTAGTATACCAGCCCTAAATTGTTTATATCTATCTACACAGCTATATAAATAACTATAAATAAATAAAATCGAATCTACATAAATCTAACTAAAGAGTTTCTGCCCGACTAAGGTACTCCTCCTCTTCTTTTCTGTTCTTAGGGTGTAGTTACATTCAATTATTACTATCTTAGTGGCCATTGTGTCGTTAGATGACCACAGTTAAGGCCGTCTCCGGTCATATTTTGTATGCTCTTTTTAAACACAAAGCTTTGTTGAGCTTGACTTGGATTAAGTCTAGTATTCAGCAAAGTTAGCATCTTCAAATTTTCTGACTTTTAAGTGAATGCAGCTTTGAGCCAATAATTTCTCGACAGAAATTCCCCACGTTCAAATCTTAGGAGATTAAAACAGTTCCAACCCAGCTTTGAACCGACCGAACACGGTTTAAGGGCTAATGGACTGTCGGAAAAGAACTACACCTTTAGTGGGTCTTTCTTAACACTCTGGAGGGCATATCTCTGTAGCATTATGTTGGGTGATTTCCATCACGATCTATGCATACAAATCGAATCAAAATCAAATCGAATTGGCTCTCCATTCATTAACAATTTCCCTTGAATCCAAGTGACTGCATTCGATCATCTTCAATAAGCAACAAGCTTCTGTTTACATTTCCTTTCCTACCATCCAAATAAACACTGTGATTGAACGAAGACAAACAAATAAAGTTAATAACCAAGCCAACCAACCTTACCAGTCAATCCATTCCCTTCTTATCGCTGGGCTATTCAAAATAAATATCACGGCTTATTGCATAAACGCGTGTGCAGCTCCATTGTCTTTAAAAAAATGTAAACAAACAAATGTGCAA
Organism: Cheilosia grossa; assembly: GCA_963082955.1. NCBI lineage: Eukaryota > Metazoa > Arthropoda > Insecta > Diptera > Syrphidae > Cheilosia > Cheilosia grossa. Next base: position 13,541,128 of record OY720144.1, on the reverse strand, counting down.
TCAAACCGATAAAGTCGACAATTTTTATTTACTCGCGACGAGTGCAAACGTAAAATCTTTAATTAAAAAAACCCCGACAATAAACCATTTTCAGTATTTTTGTTTGGCATGCACATCATGACGCTCAGCCTCACACTTGCACGGTGACAGCTTAATTTGTTTCATTTGGCTGACAGTTACCTAAGTGGTAAATAAAAATCATAATCAGTAGTTCAAGCATCAGTCGCGTCCATTATATGCGCTGCGGCGAAGATGCCATCAGGCGACATAAGTTGCCCAATTTTCTTGTTCGTTATGAAGACAAAATCGACAACACCCCGATTGAGTGACATTTCAGACAACGATCACGTTTGCGCGGTGCGCATGATGCGACAACATGAGCATTTTTCACACGATTTGCGTGTCCAGCTTAATGTATTTTTCTTCTTCTTTTTTATGGCTGATTTGTAACAAAGTATTTGGATGTTTGGTGTTTTTTTTGGATTTTTTATTTCGTGATTGGCAAATAGCAGAGATTATTGCAAGGAGTGAGATACGACACTCGAGTAATGTCCGAAGAAGTTAACGAAATGATGTTCTGGTCAAATAAACATTGAGATTTTATCAGGCAAGTAAGTGACAAGTAAAAATTTGCATAACTCGGGGGAGCTGGTTTTATTCAAAGTGGCAGACGAGTCACACGTTGACCTATTCATTTATCAAACGCCTAATGTTGTTGCGGTTGAATTGACATTTTATTTAACATTTGTCACTAAGCCCAAGTGAGTGCGAATGACCGTTAAACCAGTTCTGGTGGGCGGCTAGTGGAGTAATCTTCTTGTAAGATATTTGTTGCGACACTGCTTTGACAGATTACGAGGGATGGTGCTGTAGTGGTAGTGGCATCTGTGGCTACTCTGGGAGGGGAAATTTAATGACAGTTGAAATTAAGTAGATAAGATGGCGTGGACAACGGACAGGGTGTTTCGGTTGAAAACATTAATCATTAACCTTAGATGGATGGAGAGTTTTATTTTGCCCGATATGCGAAGCAAGGAAAATCTGACTGCTGCCAATAAATCAGTGCCGAATTTGTAAAGTCGCCGTCGCAAAAACTGAATACTGAATCTGTGCACGATTTTGTCTGGGAGAGATGTGGTTCTAGCTAAACTTTTAGGTGACGCTTATGCTACCTCTTCACCGGACATAAATTCCGAGATTAACTAAGCACAAGTGGTTTCAAATTGATTTTGAATTGTTTCCACCGGATAAAAGAAGATTCTGTTGACGTATTATCTCTATTCGAGAGACAAAATGACGTTTCACGAGAAAGAGAGGGACGGAGTAATGTTTCCATTTTTGGTGTCTTCTTTTTCATTCCTAACAAATGCAGCTCTGTTTGATTTGCATTTTTGACATTCCGAGCTGTGGGGAGTGTGTTTACCAACATGCACATGCAAACCCGGTCAGTTTAGGAGATTCATTTTTAATCTCCTTTTAATGAGATTAATTTTTGTATGATAACACTCGTGATTTACACGAGATTATGGGAAATTAATTCTTATCTCCGATGGAAACGTAGCATTGTAAAAACAAAAAATCAATGGTGTACCCCAGGGATCAAGACTTGGATCGATCCTTTGCAACTTTTAAGTACTATTAACATGAGAGCGAACTCGAACTGCGAACAAGCGAATATTCGTAGATTCTGATATTTCACATGAAAACTTTTTTTAGTCGCAAGTTTAGTTTTATTTCAATTAGTTTCATTGTTGACGGTTGAGTTCGAACGCATTTTTCAGTCATTTGTGGGGACCGCGACTGTTTTATTTGGATTGTAAATAAAAAAAAAAAAGGTCGCGGCAAGAATTTCCAATTCGGGGGAAAATTTACTGCAATTGTAAGTTTCGCTTTTTAAATCAATTGAGACACAGGTTTTTTTTTTATTTAGATGTTAGGTTAGTTAAATATAATGCTTTTGTGGTAAAAAAAATAGGAATTTTCGATTCATAAATGCAGTTAAGTCGATTTGTTCGCAATTCGCCTATTCGCAGTTCGCGCTCATGTCAATGGCCCTTTAAACAATCAAGCACAAACGGGGTTTGTTTTTCGAGTTGGCAGCACTTTTTCCATTGAAAACCAATTTGACAGTTGACATCTGATTTGCGCTTATTTTAGTTCGCAATAATTTTTATATGAGTATATGCTTGCGATAAACAAAAATGAATCAAAAAGTAGACTTGCACGTTTCGTTTTGTTCTTAAACTGTAATAGCGTTAAATTGACTTAATAACAAAGGTTATACCAGATGGCTACACAGATTTTCGTGTATTTAAGATCCGGCCCATTTTAAGGGCTTGTTGCACTACTGTCCGAAATGAGAACTAAAGTGAAATAGCTAAATGCTTGTCCGTGCACCTGTCCCAAGGCAATGACTTCTTCCGTCAAAAGCAAACTCCAACTGGTTGACCGGTCACTTCGAACGCTTAATTCTTGGAAAACTTTGAGTGCGTAACTGAAGGCAGTTAGCCAAATATACCGCTAGCTGGAGAGGGGTATTGGTTGAGGCCTTAGTAGGTATAATGCCCCATAAATGAGTAACTAATTGACATTTGCTCAGGTAACATTTAAACAAGTATGACTCTCGCTCTTGGAGTCAATACGTTTGACTGTTTTCTTGTTATTTTGTTTCGAATTAAAAAAAAAAGTCTTATTTTTGTACAGTTCTCATTGTTTTCACAAAATGTTCCTTCTGCGACTTAGTTATTTTTATTTGTACTGTCGTTTATTCAAATTGATTGCTTGACACATTTGTAACGAATTCAATTTCCACTCGGTCTTATAAATAAACTGATAGACTTTCAGTCCGTCAGACATACGCGCATACTAAACAGAACTTGAAACGTAAATAAATTAACAAGCTATCTGCAATCTACGTCCGTGGCACAAATGTATGATTCAAATCTGTTCTCAGTCGTTAATTTATTGTTTACACTTGGCGGAGACGCTTTTTTAATTTATCGCAAATGTTTAAATAGTAGTTAAGTACTCGTATTTCGCATGATGCATCACACACCTCGTATGCGAGTTTCACAATATAAAACAAAAATCCCTCTGTCAGCAAGCGATGTCTGTTTTCTGTTTTCAATTGTACTAAACAAAACTCGTAGAAACAATGCAAACACAAAAAAATAAAAAGCCATAATTAACGATCAACAGTCATCGCATATTTGGCTCTTATTAGTGTATATGACTGTTAGTGTTGCCATATATGGATCCTATTTACATTTGTTGCCTTTTTACTGTTTAAATGTCATTCGCGTACCTATTAAAATTCAAAATCAGACTGACTGCGCTGTCAATCGAGTATTCTCCACTCTGCAAAGAATTATGCAAAATATTTTCGAAGGCAAAAACAAAAAATATAACCTTGTGTGGGTTTTTAAAGCCTGATTGGGTTGTTCTTGTTATAGGAAGTGCGGTTTGCTTAGGTACTACTAACGCCTCGAAATTGGGCGGTTCGGTTCAAATTATAAAGAATTCCAAGGCAAAACATAATAAAAGTGCAGTGTTAATTGTTTTTTAATTAATTTTACGGCAAACCCGAAGAACGCGGTACTTTCATTAAATCACCGTTTTATTTTACTCGGTCGAGACTCGAGAAAGTAAATCATTAGACAGGTGGCTACGGCTAGTGCTGGGTAGGCTTTAATTCACATCGAGTATGTAAGGTCACATCAATTTCAGATTTAACCACACGAAATTAAAAGATTACACTGATGATGTTGTCAAATTCACTTTGTGGAGAAAGTGGGTATTACTCATGAGTAAACGAACATACCGCTGCTGAATTGGCCCCTTTCTCAAATGACGTGCAACCTACGATTATGTCTAAAGGGCAATCGCCATTGCAGTTTGACAAAATTTGCTGGTTTTTCTCTTCAGACAGTGATGGCTTTTTATTTTTTTTTTTATATTCAACTCCGAAAGCAGCAAAACATCCAGTTCTATAAGACTCCGAAGATAACTGGTATTACACACTTCAATCTAATCGCAAGCCAATCTTAAATTTATTACTTCCAAGCGATGACTGATTTTAGGTGTGCAATAAAACCGCTTATGCTGAAAGATTAGCTATAAATACTGTTTGTGGGCAGTTGTCAGTTTAGTAGTGTTTTCCTAAGTTAAGGTGACCAGATAGCAATGATAATTTTTCCATTTGTTATGTTCTTGCAGCTGTCAAAGTAACCAATGGCATCCAGCTGTCAAAGTAACCAATGACATGCAGCTGTCAAAATATTCAGTAAGGTTTGCCATTTCATATCATGCATCGTTTCACGCTTGCTGAGCGTGCGGAGATTAAAAAAATAGTATCGAAACTCAATTTAACGCAACATAAATTTCGTCATGAAGTTGGCTTCAGTGTCGCCGTGGAACAGATTGAGCGTGAGTAAACTCTTTTGGGCCTTAAGCCACAAACCAGACAGAAATTGGTGCGAAATAAAGAAAACATAGCTGCCGTAGCGGCCTGTATCGAAGAAGACCCAGAAATGTCAATCCGGGCTAGATTGGGCATCGCCAAAGAGTCAACCTGGCTTATTTTCCGGTTGGATTTGAAGAATCAAGCAGAATAGAGAGAGGATAGGTTGGAAAAGACCTGTTAAGGCAGTCGAAAGCAAGCAAAGCAGGATATTTTCATATACCTAAACGCGGGCTTTGTCTATTGCCAGTAAAGTCTCATTAAATGAAGAAAGTTGCCCTATTTTTTAAGGTTAAGAAGATATTTTCATTAGTTTATTGGCCTTTAACTATTTTATGATTCAACAAAAGAATCTTGACGGATTTAAAATGATAAAATGACAGCTGTGTTCACAAAACATAACAATCCCTACTTAATCTGATAGGTAGGGGAAGACGGACTTAAAAGTAACAACGAGTTGAGTGGTAACATTTAAAAAATTTAAGGGTTCCCCTTAAAAACGAAGGGTCGCACGAAAGAGAAAAATGTTGGTCTTCTCCAACGCAAACGACGTGCCTTTGTGCGGACTCCGGTTTTCATTGTGTTCTTTGTGTTAAATTTCATCACAGGGCTAGTTCTAACATGGATTGCAGAATGCATCATTTGTCTCATAGGATGCCAATCCAAATAAAAAGAGAATAGTATCACGGAGATTAAGAAAATCGGCCATTTTAACCGGTACTCGAGAGCCACGAGCATTTCTTGAGGAAGAATATAAAAGAACTGCGCCAGAAATGTCACCAAGTAGGTCACGAAGTAGGTGAAGGAGACAAGATGAAGAGAATTGTAATTTTGTTTTTTGTATGCGGTTTTTTTTGTAACAGATTTTCTTAAAAGCAGATGACACAAGTTTTTTTACAACTCATCCTATCTGTCAAATATTTTGAAATTGAGCAGACTTTATTGGACTTGTTGGATGTATTTTGTAGCTTAAATACTGCTGTTTGATTTAAAATAGTTTTGGTTCACTCATTTGCAAAATGGTAGGAGCAGCACATCAAGTTCGGTCGAAAATGTTACTCCTAGCCCCTCTCTCCCCTACATATTTCTGTGTATGTCGATTGGTTACCGCATCACGCTTAAACTTACAATCCAATCCAAATGAATTTGTCTTAGCATATGGCTTTTTGAACTAACATTTAGTTTTTATTCATCTCAAATACAAATAATAGAGAACAGCTAGTTCTGTGACACACACGACGCCCATTCACTCTGTACCGCCTTTGTCCAAAGTCAGTCTTCACAGTGAAAAAAAAAAAAAAAAAACACATCCACTAGAATTAATTCTGACATGAGACTCCAAACATAACCTATTTAGAAGCGCCTAAATACACAAACGGGAAAATCTTCTCCAAATCACGTCTGTCCACCAACTCGCAACGTTCGGTTGCTGAACGCACTCCTAAATAGGTCCCCCAAACGTAGTTATGTGCGTAAAATAGTATCAAGAACCCAACCACCAATTAGTCAAAGTCTCATACTCACAGCTTTTAATGCGCAATCCTTTCCATGGCCATTTTTGGCAGAGTCATTATTATTATTGTTGTTTCCATTTGCGTTCGGTTCCGGTGATGTTGCCGTTGACGATGAGGCCGACAACGACGATGCCGACGATGATGATACCTTTGCGGATGACGATGATGAATTGTTCTCCCATTCACTCGGCATTTTGCGTAGATTTCTGTCTCATATTTAGATGATTATAACTTTCTTTTATAAACACGGCTCGTCTTTCAGCCGTTCCTGCGCTTTTCTATATCTCTCTGTCTTTGTCAATTGTTTGCTTTTAGTTTAGTTTGCTTTCATGTTGCGACATTCAAAACAACCTGAAAATGAGAGAAACACAGAATTTAAATAAACTTTGTTGTAATCATTGTTTTAGTATTTTTCCTAGTATTTGTTTCCTCAATTTTTCCCATCACACAAAACGTACATAAATGTGACATTTTGGAGACAGAGCCCCCTTGTATCGTGTTTATGTCTTGCTATGTCGTGTCACACCGGAACATAAAAGTCGAGAGGAAAAACAATAAAAGGTTCGTTCACACTTTTGTCGGGTGGTTAATGGTTGGCATAGAACCCTTTTTTTTCTCCCCGCCGACAATAGTCTAGAAGTCCATTAGTACTGGATGGTATTCGATACTTACGCTTTTACACTCGAATAGGGTAGACATTGTAGTTTGAGGAAGCTAGGAATGGTGGAAAAGAAAATAGGTATCGTGGATACACCTAGTAATGCGAGACGAGAACTATAGGCTGTTATGGGTACCCTCTGTACTAATGGAATGACAGCGACAATTATTCACCTCCGTTCAGGCAATAAGTGATGGAAGGAAGAAGCTGGATTACATCAGGCGAAAACAAACAGGTCGAATCAATCATCAGATTCTAAGGTTAGGTTCGAGTTTAGGAAAAATTGCTGAGAAATGTCAAAATTTAGCAACCAACTTGACATAAAGCACAAAACTCTACCCTAAAACAGTTACCTGCGAACAACGCTGTATGAAAACCAAGCAAATTCCAAACATTGGGTAGGGCAAAAACATGGTATACCCTGTTGTGAAATTAGACAAATATTCAAAATGTTCAGTATTCACAATTGGCCGTCAGGTTAGTCACCCCTCTGCCAGACCAAAACAGAAATGTCACTCTATTCATTCGCTCCAGGAAAGACATCATAATCGTCAAGCCAAAAAGATTCGTCAAGATACACCGCACGACAACAGCACGAATAATGATAGAGCGAAAGAGAAAAACGCAACACAGACTTTTAATAATAATCTATTACAATGTTACTGTAAATTTACACTGCCTACCCAGCACACCACAAAACATCATAGGAACAACGAACGAAACAACCGTTTATGACCTCGACAAGTTATGCATTATAGAAGAGAGGTATATATAGCGAAAAAGAATGAAATGAAAAATAGTGTGCCAGAGATATACTCGTATATATATATGAACATAATTACGGGCAGCAACATATAGGTAAGGCGTAGAGCAGCGCAAACCGTAACAAGTCGGCCACCATCATATTCCAAGCACGAACCATCACACGCCCGAAGGCCATTCATAGAAATGGTTACTGTGGCGTTAGACCACTCGCGGCTCATTTTCAGCTCAGTATTCCCCCTCTGTCAATGTTGAGATCCAAAAGGTGATCTCATGAGACAAGTTGTTTGCGTGTGTTTTTCTTTTCTCTGTGTTGCAACAATGCGAAACCGAAAATGCAATTTTCATTTTCCATTGGCGGATACATTCGAATTTGATTGTTTCTCTCTGCAATATAATTGTTGGATGTGTGCTTTGTGCACCTTGTGTCTTTTGTTTGGCTTTGGCGTTTTCTCACACACTGAAGGCATTAATTAAGCAGGCGAATACAAATGTACTAAATTTCAATGCAGCCGACCGGTGTGCGAGTATATTTCGAAAGCCAAAACTGATGAACGCCGGCGTTGATTTATTGCGCTACGTTGTGGAACAGCACCCGTCAGCGGAACAAATTTGAAGAGATATTATTTTATTTAAAGGATATGTCAAGGAGATCATTGTATTTATTGTCAAAATGACATTGGATGTGTTGAGATTAGAATTTTGATAGCCCACACATATCGGGCTATTTTGGGCGGTGTTCATATTGGCGTTTGGGCGCTGGCTCTTTTTTATGTGTTTGTGTCAGCTCTCTGTCCAGAGAATGTATACACTACAGTTTTCATTAATTTGTGAAATTTCAGAAATGACTGTGTATTTGATAAAGCTTTATGTCATCACACTTAAGGTATGTTCCCATAATTCCTTTCTCTAGATGTCACATTTCTCGCAGTGGAAGAGATCTCACGACCTGTTGCAAAATAATTAATAAGCGTTCACAAATTTGAACTATTTCAATTGAAATGTCATCAAAAGAAAGAAGAGATTCATGCATGTTTGCATCTTTTGAAGACTTCTCCTCCTTGCTTCATCGATTGTACACATAATAAAATGAGCACGAAAAACAAACAAAAAGAAACAAATAGATAGTTACAACTCGGAATTATCAAGTTCTGAAAGCCATTTGACAGTTTAATAAGCAAGTAGCCCTATAAAATGCTACTACTATAATTTGCTAGCAATTTAATGAGAGATAAGTTCTTTGGTCTTTTTGTCGCTCTCTTCTCTCCAACTTTTTCGTGATAATTAATAAAATCTTGACAAGCCTGACTAAAATGGTTGAACGTTTTATCATACGAGAACAGCGGTTTTATTTTTAACAATGCAGTCAATTGTCTATTTCACTAAGTGGAACATTTACTACAACAGTATACGTCAAAAAATGACAATCAAGACAAGATAAGCCATAAAGCTTCGCGGATTAACGTAAATTAATGTAAAACTTATGATATGAATAAATTTTAATTGAATTTTCACGAAAAATCTGTAAAATCTGATTTGACAGCGATGGGTATGTAACCGAAATTCCTAAAGTGGATTTAATAAAAACATGTATCACGACAAAATGTAGTTCACAAAAAATAAAAACTTGTTTCAGTTCTATTTGGTTGTGTTATTAAATAGAGGATAGAATTTGACAGATACTACTTGAACATGGGTTGACACTTTATTACTTTTTTCTTCAGACTTTGATACCTGCGGATTTTCATTTTGTATATTCTAAGCCGATATTAATACAAAATGAGGGGAAGTAGGTCACATAACCCTACGCAATGGACCCGTTGTGATTCTATGACAATGTAAAACACGGACAAACCAGTGAACGTTTGATACATGGCTGAATATAAGAACCAGTGGGAAACTTGTAATTCAAAAAGATAATGACCCGGCGGACAACTTTTTGGTGTCGGAATCCAATCATCTGAAAATATATTATTTTATTTAATTTTTGCTTTAAAAAATGTCAGACAATTGTTTGTATTGTCAACTGACAACCACATAAATTTCAAGTAATAAAACTTGTTGCGCCATACTAATAACAAATTTAAGTCTCGACTTTAAATTTACGCAAGCTCACAATTGCGAATTATGTGTGGAAAATATAGCCACTGTGAACTACTAAAATTTTGAGTCGAAACTAAAAATGTTTATTGGTAAGGCTCATTGAGTTGAAGTTTAGTACAATGTTGTTAAATCTGGTTTTCTTATTGCCAAACGCGGGAAATATAAATAAGGAATTTACGTTGGTCATTACTTATGACACTTTATGACTGTGAAGTAAACGGATACAGCCTGTGTAATTCACTTGTCACAACAATTGTCACCCAACACATGTGAATGACAATCGGGACGTCTGTCACTTCACCATTTTCCTTATTCCTCCGAGATGTCACGTGGCTTCCAAAATCCTGATACGTAATAAAATGGAATAAAACCTGAACTTCTAAATTGCATAAAAGAAATCAAACTGCCAATAAACCACTTTCACAGTAAATGTTTAATGTAGTAGATTTGTAAATGGCTCAACTGTCGGGTTCTTATCTAACTAAAGAATTCTTTATGAACATCCACTGTGTCTAACAAATTAATTTTTAAAATGGTATGACAGTTTCTTTGACATTTAAACCAAATCGACGCAGAGTTCAAAATAATCAAAACGAAAGTCTTTTTTTGTTATTTAAGCTTAGTACGCTGCTCGAGCTAAATTTTCGCTCCCATACAAAATTCTCTCCAAACTTGAATTAAAACTGAATTAAATGAGTTAGCTGAGTGGTACGCCTACGCAGCGCGAGCTAAATAATCAAACTTTTGTTTCAGAATGTACTTCATGTATCTGTCAAGACTTAGCGCGCCCATTTAATGGGTCGGGACATTTTCTCAAGCTAAATTTTGACAGATCGTTGTGTTCGCTTGTTTTTTTTGCGTTTATGTATTGTGAAGAATATGAGAAGTAAGCAAAGTTGAGTTTTTTGAATAAAAAGCTCGACGAATTGGAAATGAATTCAATCAGAGGGAGTTGAATGTTTGAAGGAAGTTATTTTCCAAGAACAGCTGTTCTTTGGAGAGAAAAGTTGGAGACCAGATACAATTTAGTTTAGCTCGAGCAGCGTACTAAGCTTTATCAAGTACAAAGAAAACAAAAATAAATAAAGAACAATCAAATTAATTTTAACGGATAAATGTAATAGATTATTACTCAGTTAACACAAGGGCAGGGCGTGCAAGTGCCTTCCAAATGTTCACTTAAAACACTGATTTCAAAGCTAGAAAGCGTGTAAAAAACGCAAATAATAAAAAAGATAAAGCCAGCTATAGAAATGCTTAAAGCACAACAATAATCATCACGCACCTAAAGACTACAGGCCAAAAATGCTAACATTTCATAACTAATGCAAGTTCTCCAAAGTGCTAAATCACTCGAGGTCAATGGATCTATCAACTGTTGTGCAATAATGTTGCAAAACGAGTGAAAACTTTGAACGCAATTATGGTTCAGTTAATTTCTGTTTCGAATCAGTGCTTCCCAACTTCGTATATACTTAACCATTGAGTACTTCTGCCAGACTCAGGATCATTACTATCCATATGCAAAACATTGATGGGGTTTAATGGACAACCATTTACAGTAAATAGAATATGAACCGATTGAATTGAACATATGTAGTACTGTGCTACAAATTTGGTGGATTTTTTAACGCCGTACTACATACTACATCGTTACCCGAAACTACTATATTTCTTAAGATCCGTCTAACCATTTTACTTTTTTACGAACAACATTTTGTTTGTTCCCAATTTTGACCCTTTTGCTTTTATAACTAAATAAATAGATTTAAAAACTTGGCATCGCAACTGAATGCTGCCATTTACGTACGACATGAAGTGTCTGCCTCTGTCTATCAGCAGAATTGACAGCTGACAGTCTATTTAAACTTGTTTGTTATTGCCCATTGGTTTTATTGTGCTGCACCCGCAAAAAACTGCAAATAACAAATATGTATTGGTTTTTGAAAGTAGTTTCGGATTCGGACTCGGATACTGGGAGGTAACCGTAATAGGCGTGTGTATGTGGACAGTAAATACATGCTAAATGAACAGGTACTACATTTTGATTGAAAATGCTACATTTTGTTGGCTAACTTACTATAGTTGCTAAAGATTTTAGTGGCAAAGCTGCTGCTCACTATTTCGAATACAAATTTGAGAAGCTTCTTCTTTAATTAAAAGAAAATGCTTGTTCTCTCTCAGAACATCTGTCATGGTTTACGTGTCATCGTTGAGTGCAGTGCTGCCATGTCCATTGGATAATTTTCTCCTTCAGCAGTTGTGATTATTCATCTTTGATTCTTGAGACGATAAAACTATTCACACCTTGACAGCTCAGCAAGAGGTCTCAACCGTCCAAGCCTGTCCTTGTTCTATGTTCTATTGCCAGACGATTTGAAGTCGGTAAAGAAATATTGGGAGTTGTGGTATCCTGCACCACATACCCTTTCAATGGATAAATATTTGAAAATTATGGAACTTTGTTGGTAGTCTCAAAGTGACACCTGGCAATTAATTGGACTGCACCAAACTGCACTCTCACTACACTTTTACCGACAATTTGTTCAACAAACCGCTGTGCCACTAACTAAATGCTCAATATGAAAAATATGAATACACTTCGTAACGCTTTCAAAAATACTAAAAAAAAAAAAAACTGGGCCATAACCGCTATTAACAATTCAACTGCAAAATTGCCTCTCTCCGGCGCAAGCAGTAGGCATTTAACCAAAAATTAAAAGAGGAGTGACAATGTGCGCACGATACCCAATTAAATATGTGTTCATATGGCGAACACAGTTCCCCTGTAGTTCCCGTTCCCGGTGGCCAACAAAATTCGGCCTGACAACGTTAAATGACTAATTTAGAAACTTCATTTGATGAAATGAAAACATGAAAGAATGTTTTGCGATGGAAAATTATCCAAAAAGAATACAAACAACTCCGGCAGGCGGCATGGAGCAGCCATACCCAGCACCAGCCGCGCAGTACCATGCCATTCAGAACACGTAATTGTTACACCCTGATTACGCGGCATTGTTAATGAACAAACTTGCACACTATGGCCCGCGAGCGCAAATGGGAAATCCGCTGCCACTATAAAGCGTTGTCAGACTGCTGCACCAGTGTAGACAAGACAACAAGTAACAAGAAAAACTATTTTACAATTTTTACAATCGAAAAATTTCTTTTTCGAGGTTGCACACAGATGTACAATGAACATACATATACAACATGAAGGGGTAGGCGGTGGGGCCACGACCAACCGCCACACAATACCAAACCTAGAGAAAGTGCATTCGCGAGCGAGTTGCTATAATTTTGTGAACATAAATCGTTTTCGCTTTTTTTTTTCTCTCAGTTTTTCCTTTTTAACAGATTTTTACATTTATACCTCACTTTTTGGCCATTTTTCGTTGCTAATTATGATTTTAATGTGAGCGCGCGAGCGTTGAAGCACGATACACAATGGAACGGGAGTGATTTCAAAATGTTCCCACAAACAACGCAATTTGCAAGTATTTAAGTCCCAGCCAAGTGGAGAGGGGGATGAATTGGTATATGTTTGTCGCCGTCACTCGCGTCAGAATGACTTTTAATATCCTTTTTATAAATAAAAACATTCCATTCGAACAAAAGATAATAGCATTGCATTTGGAAAACGAAAAGTGCACACAAAACCACCCTTGAACGGAATGGCATTCCTCGTAAAGCATTTCTGCAGTGTATGCGGCCCGTGAAAATATTGTTTTTCTGGCTGGCTGGGTGAGTGGGGCATTCTTTGAAGTCAATGCATTTGGCTGTTGCGCTTTGTGTTGATTTATTTTGTTGCCATTTTTGACGGTCAGAGCAAAGTGCGAGGCTGGAGAACCGAGAGTCCATGACGTAAAGGCTCTATTTCCAGAAATAGCCGCGAAACGACGACGCCGTAAAGATATGAAATGTTCAAACAGCGCAAATGTATATATATAAATATACGAACTTGACATTACGGTCGATGAGTTTAGCACTTTCAGTTTTACATTCTGTTGGCCAGTTTTATAGCTCAGTCATGTTTATCCGTTTTATTGGTCGATTTCCATACATTACCGGTTTACTGCCAAAGTACGAAAGTGTGAAGAATAGAGCATCCGCGCATTTAACCACATTTTGACATACAATGGCGTTTTGTTTGAGCGTCAGTTATTTACACTCGTACTGTTGTGCGGATTTAATTGAAAGCTGATGCTGTACAATGAGCACATTAGGATGATGAATGTGTGCTGATGTGTGGATTGTTCGGATCGATGGGGGGAAAGGTCAAGACACCCCGTTTAGCTGTGTTACGTAAGAGAGCAAACGACCGATTTATGTATTGTAGTAGTGATTTTAATGGCAGACTTGAAATATGAGGCTCGCCTTTGAGTCAAAGTCGAAATAGCACTCGAGAATGCGCAAATCAATCGTGAATCTTTTACATGTATACAAATACTCAGTGAGTTATTGACCTATTTTTAAATGGCGTCCGCACTGTGGCGCCAAAAGCGGATGCTTTCGATAATTGTTTCGATAACTGGTGGACTGTATACTTACTTCAGTTGAACCCTTGAATATTCTTTTACCAAAATAATTCTGCTTCACAAAATAATTCTTCTTTATTTTCTTTTTTATTGCTTTTCAATTCAAAACTAAGTATAGAAATAATAATAGTAAAAAATAATTGGAAAAACGTATTTGTCGGCAGAGTTGATACCATAAAAGGTTATATTACATAGTGAATTTTGTATAAGCATAATTTCGCTTTGTTTTGAACAAGAATATTTGTTTTCGATTCAAACTGTACCGAATTGAAATTCCATTGCAAATGGTACAGTTTGAATCGAAGCTTTGTTGGAATTCAACTCGTGCACAGGGTGCCATAATAATTTAGCGCTGTTTTGTCTTCTTAACCGTTTATTCAAGTCATCTGAATGTGAACGCATACGTTCAGGCAGAGGGCTGTAACGGCATAGATTTGCACCCATATAGTAAATCGAAAGCGAAGTTGTAAATACATTTTGGAAAGACTGTTTGCTTGTGTAAATGCATTCGATTCATTGTACAGAAAACTTGAAATTATAATTAACACTGGCAATGCTATTTACTCAGGCAACACTGTTTAGAATGCGAATTACTTCAAACGCAATTTTGTACTAAATCTTCTCAATTCTTATTCCTGAATATGCGGTGTTTTATTTCATATGCTCTTTTAGTTAGTTAGTTAGTTATTTATTATTTATTTATCAACATCATTTACAGAAGACTAATATAATCCTTAAGTTATAAATGAAGATGCAATTCGGGCGATTTCCAGATATCTTTGGATTGCGGTTAAATATAGTCACCTCTCCCAAAAAATGAAAAAAAAACTCACACAAAAACGAATGTTTGTGAGAAGCTAGGCCTAGGGTCCCTACGGGCCAACTATTTATTTATTTATTTATTTAAAATACAGTACAGTGGTAGAGAACGGCTTCTTAACCTCAATGTACATAAGCGAACATGGTGGAATTCTGAAATAAATGAATAAAAAGGTTTTTATTTGTAACTTTGAAAACGAAAGACACTTTCGTTTCGTGTCAAAGGAAACAAACGACACCTTTTTTACTGGCGTTTTTTACTTCCTTTGCCTATTTCTACAGTATGAATTACATGGGCGGCTTTTACAGTACACCCAACAGGGACCCGTTCGTAATAGTTGGCACTGCAAAACGAAAATAGAGCCGAATTTTCGCTTCCGCGTGATTTCTTTGGTTTTTTTTTTTTTTTTAATACGAAAGGTATTTTCGTTTTATTTTTTTGCAGAATCCCAATATAAATCATTAAACCTTAGACCATATCAAATATATTGCAATCGACATGATCCAGTGTGATATCTACTTTAAATGTCAAAAATCCAAATGTGACTTTGCTTTGGAGTGGTGGGCCCAAATCGAAAGCACTTTCGTTTGAACACTGTGTCGTTTCCTCTTTTGAGGACTATTCGTATGAGAGCGAATTGCGACTGCGAACAAGCGAATATTCGTAGTTCCTTAGATTCCATTCACATGAAAACTTTTTTTAGTTGTATATATATCCGCGATTTAGTTTCATTTTTAAAGGTTAAGGTCGTAGGAATTTTTCCTCAAGATCGCGACTCTTTTATGTGGATTGTGAATAGAGTGTGGAAGTTAGCGACAACAATTTTCAATTCGCGGGAAAACTGCTGGAATTGTAAATTTCGCTATTTAAATCGATTAGGACTGAGTTTTTTTTTCGATTAGATGTTCGATTATCTAAATAAAATGCTTTTGTGATAAAACGGATAGCAATTTTCAACTCATAAAAAATGCACTTAAATTTATTTGTTCGCAAATCGCTCTCATGCGATTTGTATTTTATAATGTGACATTGTTTTTTTCTTTGAGTAGAAGCACTGATGACTGATACAAAATTTGATGCTCGTGTTTCTGAAAGTTTTTGTGCAGACACAACACATTTAGTATGAGTAAAAAAAGTTTTCGTCGAATTTAACGAAAACCATTTATAGCCAACATTTTACGCCGCAAAACGAAGTAGCTGCCACATGTCGTTGTCTGATATATTTTCAAACCCAACGATAATCAGCGAATTGCCCAATCTGGTCACTGACATTGTCGTTCTTTGTTATCTACCTCCCTGAGAACATATAAACTTCCCTAGTTAACAAGACCACTCGTCTCAATTTGTTCCTCGTCCTCTAAACATGAGTAGAAAATATCGTTGCCTGCCAAATGGTTGGTATATTCTCCATCCTATTGCTGATGTCATTTGCTGAATTTATCCCACAGTTCCCACAGAACGATACCCACAGACATTGCCTACTTCAAAGTTATAATCGCTGACTAAACTTAAATCAGCATAGGTCAAGAAACCCAATGTTAGTATTATAAATCTTCCCAGATAAGATTGTTCTTTAAGATCTTATCTGGTTGTTTCCACCTTGCGATTAAGTTGAACGACATCGCAGTTTGTTCCTCTGACAGTAAACTTTAAAGTTAACTGCAAAATTATGGCGAATTCACTTGTTTTTTTCTGATTCAACTTTTGGTTCATTTTTTGACATGTGGCCGTTGTGCTCAGTCAAATTTGCCATTTGATACATCTGTGCCACACTCGTCAATTAGATGTACAAGATGTTTCGTCAGTTTCTCACCAGTTAACGTTAGTAATTTAACATCGGGGGGTGCTAAAGATGTATACCCACAAATGATACCCATTTAAAATCCCGCTGTGAAAATATTTCCTACGATATCTAAATGTATATCAATTGAACTTAAATTGGACTAATTCCCTTCAAAGGCAGCTCGTCAACATTGATATGCGTAATTATTGTGTCATGCCAGAGGGAGAAGACGCGTTGGTTGGCTTGTCGGCGGCGGATGCTCTAAAGAGCGAAGCTGCTTTGCAGCTTTGAGATAAACAACAAAAATTGTTCTATTAATATTCAAAGGAATTTAATTTAATTCAATTCAATCGATTATGATGTTGCTGCCGCTGTTGACGATGCTCGCTTGTGCGCTATGTGATTCATTTTGATTAGTATAAATATTTATAAAAGACGGAATGAGCGCGCGCGACTTAAAACTTATTAATTCTGTTTCCCAAATGCGACTGAAAATTTAGTGACATGTGTCGGGGTCGCCGCTGTTTTTACACAAAAAGATTGGAAACTTGAATGTAATTCAGTGCAAAATCTCGGCCGCACTGTATATGGTTTCATCTGTTCCGTCCCGTTCCGTTTCCGTAGGGGTTAATGGTTGTTGTGTTACAGTGATGCCAGATTTTTTTTGGGGGACATTTGTGAACATGTTCCCCATTCCATATCCGTTGTTTACTCACTTTTTTTCCCATTTCGAATGAATTGAATGAATTTTTAATATAATAAAAATTTGTTTTCTTTTATTATATCTTTTTTTTAAAAAGGTAATACAAAATTCATGTGAATTTAAAACATAAGTAATTAATTCACTATGCGTTGGCTTTAAAGTTAATATACAGGTAAAACAAAAACAAGTCCTTACTCTTTAGTTAAATTTAATTAATTTTTGACATACGATTTATTTAATTTAAATTAAAAAGGGAAATAATACTTAAAACAATGATAACATGTATATTGTTTTGAAAATGTTGATCGGCGAATGCAACGGCAAACTTCACAGCTGATATTGAATTTGCAAAAGGGTGGAAGTTAGTGAACTGAATGTGAAAATGAGTCATGTGAGTAAAGGTGGTGTTCAGTTCGAAATGCGTTTAAATCGCTCAGACGCTACGAACGCGGTGGTGTTTTTATGTTCGGGATTTATTTGAAAGTTTTTAAATTATTAAAAATGCGTGCGTTTCGTTTGACCCCATTTAAATAGCACTTTTCCCCATTTAGTAAAAAATCCCCACATCTGGCATCGCTGGTTGTATAGCAAGCCCGACTACGCTGGTTCATTTCTAGTTGACACTAATATACAGTTCGAGTAGGGTAAACAAGTTTGAAAGAACTGCACTCATTGTTGGCTCGAATTCCAACAATAAAATTATATTCACCGCCGAGCACAAGGTGACCCTCCTTATGCATTGAATATGATTCCGTACCGTTTAATCTGCTTATCCCTCATTTACCCAAGGTAACGAGGTAGATGTTGTCAGTTTCTTTTGAGGCGTCTGCATCTCAATGATTATGCACGACGGCATCTCTTGACCAGGTCTACCTAGTAATCTTTTCCGAAAACAAATATCTGATGACTAAGACAAGATTCTGTATACAGCATTTTGAACGTTGAAAAGCAACGAGTCGATGGATCCGATGATCATTATCATCTCGACAAATGATCATGTTAAGCTGGGTATCGTACGGGTATGGCAAGGCGAAAAACCGTTTAATACGTTGTTTGTTTATTAATCGCCAACTTATTATGCTAACACCGGATCTGAGTCATATGATTTAAGGCCTAGCTGACAGGGGGCAAAATTCTCCATCCGACAAAGGGATTATAATATGCCGAGAATATTATGTATTTTTGATGTTCTGAAGCGGCGCTTGGACTTGAATTTAAGTTTCTGCATTTTATGTATTTTTTATTGAAGTTAAAACGTACTAGATCTAATTAGGGCTCGAAAGGAGTATTCGTCTTTAATTTTCAAACTATGAGCCGCATTTCTTTGCAACGGGTGTAGGATCGTCAAAAATGTGCATCTCAAATTAAACAAGCGTTTTTTTTTTTTTTTTAATAACGCCTCTATTAAGAAATACCAATACCTACACGTTTGGGTGTCACATTTAAGTGTCCACATTACAAGTGATGAACATTTAAAACTCGAAGTGGATAACGTACCCTTACTGAGCTACTCAAATCGCTCATTAAATTTAAGAAGGATATATTTGCATCGGAACAGTTGTGTTCAGAAAAAGTGGACAGCTTAGTTTTAGATTTACGGAAATTGGCGTATGCCAATTTGTGCGCTGGCTGCACTATTATTGTCTGCAATTTAGAAGAGTAATATACCTACACACCATAAGTCATCTGTAAATGCTTTCAGCACTATTAATTGGAAAAAGTATTGGCCCTAACGCCTAGCCTAGTGGCATACCCATTTCAACAGAACTTGTTTCACGTTGACAGCGACAGATTCTAATAATTCTTTTTGTGAAATAGATCACAAAAGGTGACAAAATATAATAAACCAGGCGCGAAACAAATCCCGTTGAAATATGGGTATGCCAATAGGGTCGGCGTTAGGGCCAATACATTTACTCTGCTTCGTTTAGCGTCATAAACTTATGTGCGAACAAAACTTATTGCTGAGCTATAAGGCCTCATTTGTTTGAAGGAAGCACTGAATAATGTTTATATGTCTAAGTGGACTGCACATTAACACAGTGACTAAAATTAAATCGCCTTGGCAGCATCGACTTTCTGTCTAAAGTTGAGTATATTTGGAAACACGCATCTAAAACGAACTTCTTGTAACCTAATCTTACCCAGTTCCTGTAAGAAAATCAAACTGAACAAAATAAAATAAACAAAAAATACTTTCAATTACTTTGTCAAAGATTTGACTAGCAGATGGCAGCACATGCTGGCATTCATGCCAGCGATGTCAAACCTTGTTAAAGTATAGCGCAGTTCATTCGATTGAACACTGTTTATATTTTTAAGCAAATTGCCGTTTTCTTTTAAAAGTATTCCTTTTAGGTAAGCGATAATGTGAACATCGCTTTATCGGAGAGTATATTTTATAGTTTTCTAAACTAACTTGACTCTGAACGCATTCATTTATATAAACCATAGAGCACCATCCCATTTTCAATTTGAGTTTTTGCTTTGGAGTACAGTTTGATCAATAACTTGCATGTATGACAGTGTCTACAAAAAAATTATGCGATTAAATAATATCAGCTGTGGAAGTCAGTTCATAAAGAACAATTTAAACTGTCAGAGTGTTGCAGTCTTATAAAAAAAAAGCGCTTTGGTAGTCGGATGCACCCATCAGTGATGTGGATAGTTGAACGCAACCATAGATCGTAAATAGGTATGTTTCTTTACTTTTAAATCTTACGAATTTTTACTAAAAGCTGTTCCTTAACTCTGAAAATTTGTGAAAGGGAGCGTCATTGATTTTTACTCAACATATGTCACGAATTTTTAACCATTTAATTTCTTGGTGTAAGAATTGGAAAAGCTGACAGTCACCTGACAATTAACAAATGATTTGAAATTTGTTGTATGAAGAAAGTATCATTTTCCTGCGTATTAAAATGGTGTCAACAGGCGGAAGGAATGATCTCCTCAAGATTCTTTTCGAAAGTGGCGACGAAATGCTTCCTCTCGGTAAGAAGGATAATCTCCTCTACGTAAATTTTAATGCAGTGTCTTACTCGAATGCTTGTAGTTCAATCAGTTCAAACTCGGATTCATCAAAGTTCGATTAATTTCGAATCGTTTTCATAGCTATGTAGATGAATCAACTAATTTTGTTAATAAATTAGCAAGTTTATCAGATATTTTAAACTTTTCGTAAATTTTTTTTTTTTTTTTTTTAATTTGAATTACGTATCTGTCAGTTTTCAGATTGCCACAAAAGCGTTCCCTTACTTTTTTGTTAGTGTCTCTCTCTGAGAGATAATTTCACCCCACCACTGCCACTGAGACTGTCAACATTTCCATTCGTACTACAAAAGTAAAGAAACAAACCTAATAAAACTGCAGTGATTAGCTGACAGTAGAATACAATGGAATGAAGATTTGTACGAATTTAAAGTCCATAAAAAAATTGACTTGGTCAACAGTGGACTGGAAGATACATTTTTTCTTCAATAATTCTTTTGGAAGTTTAAGACATATCTAATTGAAATAAATTAGTAAATTTAAAAATCTTGACAGATGTACTAAATAAAATTTATAGAATATTACGATCATTAATAACCAACAAAACAACTAGTTGAATAATTTAAGCGAACACACAATAAATATATTTATTGTCAATTTACCATAAAACTCTTTCAAAAGAGAGACCGCTTACCTGAAATGAAAAATAAAATGATATTGTTAGAATTTCATTTATTTAAGATAATTTACATATATCTTAAGCAAATAATAATTATTTAAATCATTTCCAAACTTTGAAGACGATGGTTTTTTAGATGACATTGAACGTTTCTTACTTCCGGACTCTTTTTATAATGTTGTGAGGTTTGTTGTTTATTCTAAATAGTTATTTAAAGTAAAAGAGACACTATTCCGATGATAGAGTTGTTTGTGAAAGTACATGTCACATATTCCAGGCTCGACTTGTAATTGCTTGCAATTGGGAATTTTCTATGAAATTTCTATCGAACCCAGAAATGTTTCGCTATTGTTAAATTTAAATACCTGGAACTATATAAACAAATAGGGAGTACCCGGTGTGCATTGCTGTCCCTACTTTGTTGTATGGGAAGTCTCAAGCCTTATTTCCCAAACCCGCTCACATTTCTAAACGTCAAAACTTTAGCTCCCGCTAGTTTTGAGAAATATCTAGTTTGCAATGATTTTCTTTTAATTTCTACGCTAGTTTTTTAACTTTCTCGATTACGTAGTAAGACAAACATATTGTATTCGTACAAAATTTCGAACTCGAGATGTTATCAATTCTGCCATTCGGATTTGGACTTTTTGGGCCTACAGTTACAGGGCCGTTTTTTTTTTTTTGCAGGGTAACTTCAATATTTATAGTCCTTCCCATATAAAATATTCTTAACAGTACAAATGTTTTAAACAGTACAGTATGAGCTTAAAACTCTCTAAACAGAACTTACCGCAAATGCCTGTTACTGAGAGATTCAACTTTTAAAAACTCGCATTGTTATATATATGTACTGCCAACTGTCAAAATTTATTATAAATTTTATTTAACACTATTCCTTTTTGTATATTTCAAGAACCGTTTCTTTTATCTAACATTGGTTCTCAGATTTTCACCTACAAGAAATCCAATCACACTTTTGACAAACGAAAAAGTTTCGTTCGACACAGTCCCATACTTTATTGAATTAAGATTGAGCTTAAAATCGCAGGTTTTTCCTAAAGTCACAAATTTAGTTTCTCGTACGAAACTGCGTAAAATGTACAAATTGATTCAGGGAATAAAGCAAATGTTAAAGCCAATCGCCTGTGATTTATAACCCAGAATCAGAAGAAACTATTTATTCCTCATCCTAGTGAGTAAATCTAACAACTTTGAGATGACGTAGATACCCCATCAAAGACGATCGTGTAAAATGAACAGGAACCAGGTTTACATCTAAAGTTGATGATTGCAAAATGCAAATCAAAATGCAAATAAAACTGGAACGCGAACAGAAAAATCAAATAACAGTGCCACAATTTAGAGTTTATTTGGGTCAGAATATTAAACAAAGTTCAGAATTATCCAGATTAGTTGGACCGAGGACATATTTGACATATTTTTGGTTATGTTTACAATCCTCAGTAGCTTCAGTCTCATCCTCCAACTCGGACCTAAAATTGCTTGGCCTATTTTCAGCGGCATTCCTGTTCTGCTCAAATTCACTAAGCACAGTTCCAAAAAAAAAATTGCTGCCAAAAAAAAAAAATAACAACCTTCAGCCACTTTGCATGATTAAATTCACTTTAATTTTGGGTGAGTGCCCCCGTCGAACACAGTTCCATAGAAAACATCTCACTCCCATTGACACGCAATTAAATCGATGGAAAATAAGAATGAGTCCGACTGCGCACCCATATTCGACTTCGCATCAAGGCAAATAAGGCAATCAAATCAAAACTAAATAAAAATCCCCACCTAGGTGTAACCATCGCACTTCCGTGGAAAACTTTATTCATTTAGATAAAATTCCAGACTTTATTGCAACAATTTATTTATTTATTTATTGGCATTTTATGAAGTCTCTCGTATAAAATAAAATTTTATGCTAAACATAACCAAACCATAGTAATATGCACGTGAAAATTCTGCAAGTTTGCCATTTAGAAAAATATTTATTATTATAGCTCGCAACAACTTTAATATACACAAATGTGAACTTGTGAACTCTGTCCGTCTCACTCAGATAGCGCAGAACTATTCTCAAAAAGCAATAAACATCATTTTGTTGTTGTGCGCGTATCATTGTGTGTTGTTTGTACCGCAAATCGTATTTGAGGTTTATCGTTACGTAAAACTTAATTAATATTTGCTTTTTGGTTTTGTAATAAATTATTTTATTTGACGTTCAGAAGATTACGTGTCGTATACAAGAGTATTCGGAGAGAGAACAGTGCCTTGACCTTCATGTATAGAGGAAAAGAAAAGGAACAATTAGTTAGCTATCTTTTGTTTGGATTGTTGTACAACATCAAAGGTGGATCCGTAGAGTTTGATTAGCATTCATTTCTGGGGAATTTGACAGCTTTGACAGATATGACATGTTGAACAGTATTCTTTGTCATAAAAGAGAAGTCTAATCTAGAGATATTGACAGAACTTTGCGGATTATAAACGGATAGGTGTAAGATATCGGTGAACAGTTGAAGGAGGCATATATTGTTAACGTCAAATGGAGACTGACAGCTCCCATTGAATTAAGCATCAATCACAAGACAAGTGTGATTCCAGGCTTGTTGTTTGGTGTGGAGTGACATGTCGCGTCAGAAGCTTATACATTCCGATGTTTTGCAAATGCCTCGTGCTGTCAGAAATTTCAACTCAAAGGGAATAGAGAATAGAGAAAAGTAAACTACTAAGGACTGAACCCTGCGGGAGGCCATAAGTTAAATTACATAGTTCCACGTCATTCACTTTAATTTTGTACCTTTTTTATTGAATAAAAAGCAAGTTATTACAGCAATTAAAGTGTGACAAAATGGAATGATAGAAATCAGATAAGATCCGATGATTCCGCCATAAACCACCTTCACAAATATCAAAGTAGAATTGACATTTGGCGCCATTTGCAAAAACTATATCGTACCATCTACCTTGTACAACCAAAAACAAATTAAAAGCTCAAGCATGACACGCACCAATTTCAGTCACCGCGCCGGTTTCCGTTTATAGTGTCATCGGATACCCCTTCCTGCTCTTTATTCGCTTCCAGTGACCGGAAAGACATTTTCTAGAGCGCACTCCGCATCCGAAGGAATCTCGAAATTCAACGGCATCCAATTGACAGCCATTCAATACGATTTCTCACATCTCACTTGGCAAATCACAGCACAGTCGTCTCAATTAACACACACGGATCTGTGTTGAAACCATAAGTTGAACTTAAAATCGCCCATGTGCAAACTATTCGCTGTAACCGTTAGATTTGCATTCACGCCGTGTTCCGATTGTGAATATATATGTATAGCAAGCACCCTGCGCCCAACTATTCCATTCTCCACCTCGGCGGGTATCTGTTTCTTAATATATGCATTTCCTTTGCTTTCTTCGCGTTTGCTTGTCTTTTATACATTTTTTATTTTTTTTTTTGTTTGTAAATCAATATCAGAGAAATGGTTAACCTATCATTCGATATGCAATGGTAACACTAGCTGGGCGAGAAAATCCATCAATCAAACCTAAGAAGACGAAAAAGGCATGAGGATGCGCGCGTTACAAGACTGCGCCATGATGCTGTGTTAATGATGGCGGAAGGAGGCACTCCGGTGGTGGTAATGAAGAAAGCCGATGGCGCGGCGGTGTGTATAGGTATACCCTCTCGTACGTTGTCGTTTGAAATTTGATATCAACTGCTTAACGAGTGACTAGAGATTTGCTCGCATGTATGTCTCTATCCGGATGGATCCTTTGAAAGTTTGAAGCTTATAGACCTAGAGTATTATGATGATGACAGTTTTGATGATGTACCGCGCCAATCCGCACCACCACCGTCAGATGGTGCGGCATCCGAAGAGATTCTGTTTCTGGTTAGAAAATTGAAAAATCAAAAAAAAAAAAAAAAACCTGCGGTTTCCTTTTCCACACACGTAGATAGATAGACAGATAGATAGATGCATCATTATAGCAGAAGAGAATAACAATTCACCTCTGGCTGACTCGGTGCGGCCGGCGCGGTGTGTGCATGTGAAGCCACGCTAATCGATATGCTTCAAACATTATCGTACTTCCGGTTAATTATTACCTCCGTCGACGTTGTTGGCGGTGCGGATTGTCTGTAGACTACGGTTACACAGGGAGCATAGAACAGAACCGAGAATAAAAGCCAACCGAGAATAACACAGTTCAGTGAATGCTCTTATAGGTATGTGACCAAACAAGCGTGCGGTATATGGCTCCCGGTACATACATGGCCGCGTACAAAAAATGCGGTAATTCTATTGGGGAGGCGCACGGACAGATGGATGGATGGATGGTGGCGGTTATGGTAGGGTGGACTGGTGCGCGCCTTTTCTCTGCATAGTTGGTTATATTTATTTGTGCTGCTCGATGAGTTTGTAAAACAAAATATCTAATTTGTTGCCGAAGTATAAGTATGCTTCTTATTAGATTCTTGTCTAGACGATAATTTTACTGACCTTGCCACTTTATTTCGGTGCTAATTGGCAGGAAAATAAAACGCATTCGGCTGAATTTAGGCGAGATAATTAGACGTGTTTAGAGGGATTGCCTGTGAGAAACCTAACTACATGTGGTAAATGAATGTCGATGTAGATGCGAACATTTTCCTTAAGTTTTCTGTGACAGAAATCTGTGCTAAGATTGACATCAGTCGCCAATCCCGAAAAAAAGAAGGACCTGTCGAATTTTGACGAATTTTAACAACAGCTGCAACAGACAGCTACATCTTCTTGAACTCAACAGGTGTCGTTCCTTTCTAAAAAAAAAAAAAACAAAAAAGACGTTCCTGTCATTAGGGAATTCATGATCCAAAAACGGCCGTGCAGCAAAACACAGAAAACACAGAGCAGGGACAACGATGCGCCTCAAATACGTCAGTCGGGTATTTCGTAGACATTCGTAGACATTCAACCGAAGGTAGCCTGTGTTGCAACAGATGAATTTCCACACTAAAAAGATGGTGTCCTCAATTTAGACGAAAAGTCATTAAAATAAACGATGACGCCACTGAAAAAATTACGTTAGTAGAGAGCAAAACTGTGTGGATAGAGCTTAATAAAAAATATGCCCAAGGCACAGAGCTCAAGAAAAAATTAAGCACAGACCGAGAAGCTTCCGTGTATATTTTCATTATAAATGCAGAGCATAGTGTTCCAATTTTGGAGCTTTCCTTATCCTTGTAAAATATGTTATTTCTTTATTTTTGCCTCTTAATTAAAACAACTTGTATTAATTAATTTTTTCATATGAAAATAAATGCAAATTTCAGTAAGGGGAACTTTTTTTTCGAATTTATCGGAACACTAATAAATTTGGTGCAGAAAAAGGAGGAAAACAATCGTTAAAGTCTGGGCACACCGGTGCAGAGAACTACCCAAAGTATAAACGTCATTTTGAAAGTGTTTTCATTGCTTGCGATTGGCAATTCTCTTACGAAATCGATACAAGAGGCAAAAAGCACGCACATAACCTTATTTCCGGTCCATTTGACAAATAGTCCAATTGTAGAACTTTTGGAAATGGCTGAGTTTACATCAGCTATATTTTTGTTGCAGCAATAAATATAAGCAACAACAATTTACCATTACCACAGGTTTTGTTGTCAAATGTCATTGGGGACGTTCGTATTTCTGGTTCAGTACGTCTGACAGCTGACTGACTTGATGTATTTCAGTTTTTACTGGCCCAGATTGGTCGGGCGAATAGTTTTTTTCAGTTGAGTTTTATGGAAGGCTAGCCGACAAATCTAGCCAAAAAAATCCTGCCTGCATACTACGTTGACATTTTCAAGTCTCAAAATTTAAAATAAACCGCGGGAATACAAAAACAATTCAAGTCAACTAGTCAATGTGTTTGTACGTTCAGTCCAGGCAAAGCTAGTTGAGGTTTTACATGAACTAGGAATCTGAACGTGCCCAATATATGTTTTTTTTTTTTTTTTTCATTTGACTATCAGTTGTAGAAACCAGTATATATTTTTCTAAGTGTTTATCTCCACACTACTCGAAATGAAAAGCCGCCCAAACGGAAAACAATTTGACAGAAAGAAAAGCCGAGGAACCCATGTTTTTTTTTTTTTTGGCAGACATGTTTTTCTACATATGTTCCAGTTTTTATTGCTTAGCGAACAACGGAAAACAGAACCAGAAATTACTACTCTTATTATTTTATTTTGTTTGTCACTTTTGTTTGTTACTTAAAATTAAAGCCACCATTTTTGGTTGCAATTGATTCACAACAATCGATTTTGGGTGTCAGTATATTACATCTCAAATGTCTGTCAACGCTTTCTGTAATAAATTTTCTGGCAGCACCCTTCACCATAACTTAACTTGGAGCGATATCTTTATATTTACATGTCAAATTACGAACCAAAGAGCAGGACTAATTTTACTTTTCCTTTTGAAATTAATGGATAATTCCCATGGCATCTCGCTGCATAAGATTCAAACGATTGATGTTGACGCTAGTCAACAAATCTATAGCATCAATTAAGCCATCAAATGGAGCACAAGACATCAAAGACCAAAAAGCTGTGTAAACATAAAGGAGAGAGCACTCTTTGGCTCACAGATCACTGCTTATGTGGAAACAATATCAGTCTGTTCGTCCACAAAAAGATGATTTAGAACACTGAACGGAGTGAGCACTCTCGCTCGAACTTATGGAGACTAAATGTTTGCGTCTAACGCCAGACTGATCGACAGTATAAAAGTGCCAGCCAGCATGTTAACAATTCGGCTCTTGTGTATAGATGATCGCGTAAATTTTATATAAAAACGAAAAGTCAAGAAGCCCTCTCTCCAAAAACAGTTTTTTCACGAGAAAGAAGAAAAAAGGAAAAAAAGTAACAGGCGGAACATTCCGAGTGCAGCGCGCTACTCCACTACTTCACAACTTCACCACTTGACTACTGTGTGCGGTTGTTGGAAATGTCATAGGTGTCTATTTTTACGTTGAAAGATACGTTTAATGTTTCCTGCGCTATAAATCAAAAGACGTAAGGTTTTTTGTTTTCATTTCTTCCACATATTCTCCCTCGGACAATTTTTTGGGGAGAACTACATAAAAACGTACTTGTTTGTTTATTTTTTTTTTGTGCGATTCTAGTACAGTTTTGTGCAAAATCTCCACCAATTTAGCACGTTTAATGAGCTAAAAATATACGCATAGTCTTTCGTACGATGTGGCTAGAAAAAAACATTTAATCTGAAACTCTGCTACAGCACATAGCACGGACCCGGTGTAGTACATATCATTCGTGTACCTAGTAGGTTTTTGTGTCATCATATTTTGTTTTGTTTGGGCTTTTCTTTTGGCCAATTATTTAATTTGGATGAGCACAGAAACGAAGTATTGGTGTGTGTTTGTGTTTCGGCAAAACTCTCTATTGGGTCTGTGATCTGTGTCCATTTGTCGCGTTTGTGTATTGGAAAGTTTTGTAATTGCTTTCGTTGAATGTGATTCGATTTTATTTTCGATGTTGGTTCTTCTGATGGATCGCATGACATGCGAATTACTTTTGGATAAAACGAAAATAAAAATAGACTAATGGATTTAGACTGTCAGCAATGTCATTGACAGTTCTAGTTTAGGCCATTAGCGGATCAGCGTTCACTGAATAATGTGCGCCGCGAATTTGGAGATCGAGCAAAATAGCAGAACATATTGGCCCTTAGCGAATAAAACACTTTAGTCACATTTGGCAAAAAATTAACTCTTAGACTAAATTAATAGAAATAAAGCATTAAATTTGACTTTCAGTAAGGGAATAGTTAGATCGGAGTCAACACTGACTTAGTCAAATCACTGTAAAGAGAAACTGTCGCATTTGTCAAATAAGACAAATCACAAGCGTTTTTACTTTTTTCGAATTTCCCGTTGCTTTATCTGACAGGTAACAGATCGTAACAATTTTTTTTTATTTATTTCATATCAACGACAACTTGAAGCTCGCCTCTGGTGAAACAACAAAATTGAGTCACCGAAGCTAGCCACGAATTCATTGACAAGTATGTCAAACTGAATTTTGCAAGTCTCTTCCATTTGACGTGCTGTGCTGGAGCCTATAAGTCAATGAAAGGAATTCGAGAACTCCCAAAAAATTTGACAAAGAGAAGCCAAACTAAAGTGGCAACCAAACAATATCGAACCAAGACCAGAAATGTTAATTTTGTTCCAGTAAAAAGAAACAGTTTGTCAGAAAAAGTGGAGCAGATTGGAAATGAATGTAATAGGTTAAAAATAAATGTACTAGATTGGCGAAAAGTGTACAGAAATTCAAGAAAATGTGTTCAATGTGATAAAGTTTTATAGTTCCCATTTAGTTTTGTATTAAAACTAGTCAAGATGTGACACAAAAATTTATAGGATGCGAATGATAAGTAAATGTTACTTATGTATAGGTATGTAGCTAATACGAAACTAAAATTAAAACTTGAAAAAAAAAACTCTCACAATTTGCTGTCACTTTTCACATGGCTAGACTGTGTCACATGCCGTCCAATATTTTACACTTTCCAACTGAAAACGATGTAAAACAGTTTAACCATCATATTTTATTTTCATACATTTGACATAAGGGCTGTTTGACAGCGTGCGACAGCAATAAAAAAATTGTGTGCCCTTTCAAGCAACGTGATCGAATGAAAAGAGATAATGTCAATCCGTTTGACACCCTTGGATGTGACAATCTATGCGAAATATTGAAAATGATAATGCTAACTGTCAAAGAACATTTTAATATTTTTTTTTCGAAACTTAATTTCATCAACAAATTATTTTAAATTGCATCTTTACATCTGTCAGTGAAATGACAGATAAAGAATGTCTGTTGTTGTTTATTTTCGAACCGACCACGAAATAGTTTTCATAGTCATCGCAGACTTTTATGCCTATCTATGTTCAAGTGTTTATAATCAAGACGTGGCCAATGAATATTAATCGCACAGTTTATTACCGTGATGATAAGTTTACGACTGTAATTGCTGTTTTTTTTTTTTTTTTTTTTGTTGCATCATTTGACAGTTCAAGCAAATGTCGAATACATAATGTCAAATGACAACACCTCAATTCCTTTCAAACTGCTTCCGTCGCATACATTTGACACCAAAAACACTCTAACTGTACCTTCATTCATGAAATGTCATACGGTGTATGTAGTGCGCCGTTCGCTTGAAAGCAAGCATATTCATTTAAAACTGTCGTAAAATTTACTGCAGTGACATTATTTTTATTCCGAAATATTCCTTGGTAGAAAACGCAAGAAATTAAGTCGGCCCTGTCATATTACAGAGACTGACGCAATTTCAAAACTCAACATTAGCAGCCATTTCCCAATGGCACTCATTCTATACGTAATACACGCATAAGCATTAACTTAACATCATCATTAGCAACACAAATAATTGACACAAGATTTGACTAGACAATCAGTCAGCTGTTTAAAAGTGAACATTGCAATAATAAATGTGATGAATGGTTTTGTAAATTGGCTTTGGCTATTCCGAAAAGAAAACATTTGACACAAAATGATTATCAACAAAAATACAGACATAATTATGAAGCTGTAATCTCCTTATACATATTTAGTTAATAGCTTTGCCTAAAGTGCAATTGGGTTTATTGACAACTCTGATGTCTTGTTATGGAAACCAAAAATGCTCGCGGACCTACCATATAACTGTAAACATTTACCTCTCAAATAATGTGAATGATTTTCAATGACAATTATAATTTATTGCTTCTACTTTACTCTTATTGTTGTGGCAAATCGCTCTAAACAATCACCCTTATTCCAAGTGGCGTTTACGACGATTTAAGAAACGCCAATTTGAATTTGGAATTACGAGAGGCGATTTTGAGTCGTTGAACGCCATTTGTCACTGAACGTGATGTGGAACCTATTGGCGTACGACGTACGTCATGCGAGAAACTTCACTGCCATTCTGTAAGTATTCTGAAATTGGTAATTTATTCAAATGACTAGACTAAACTAGATTAATTTCTAGGTTAAAAATAACCAACCAGAAACTGAACTGAATCTGAAAATACTTGATTAAATTGATTTTTTGTTCTTGTGCTAACTTTGTATCCGGTAGATCCAATGGGTTGGATTTTGTCCTTATCTGTTTCCGAATGCATTATACACTATTCATTTTAGAATACAAGTTACAACAATTTCTTTCAAAACTATAAATTATACCATAAACTGATACCGTCATTTATCTGTCACTGGCGCTTATGAGCTGGTGTGGATCGTATGTGGAATGGGAAGATGTCTCCTAAAATGAAACGCCTCAAAAAACGACAAATGGCGTGAAACTAAAGCGCCACTCGGAATAAGGGTGAATATAATAATCATTGTTTAACTAAATTGTACCTAACCTAATCCGCTAGTAATTGGAGCTTAGTTGCGTTTACCACTTAATTGGTTTGGAAATTGAACAGTAACATGTTTAATGGAAGTGAACACAGGTTAAAGATTATATTGTAAATTGTTATGTATTATAAAATGTATTCCATGGTTAAGGACGTGTGCGAAATGCATGAAAATTGACAATGATTTTACCCCCCATCGAAAAGTTTTGCTGTCTTTGTTGAATTTCAACTGAGCAAATCGAGCTATCGAATCGTTTTGACATTTAGTTATTGTACAACTTTATTCAGCTCTGTTCAATGTTATTCAACAAACGAATTTCGAATCATACTTTTTGCAAATGTGGTGCGAAGTTTGATTCATCTCAATGGTATAAGATTCTGCGTATAATTGATTGAAGGGTATGTTCAAAGAGTTCATGAAGTGTAAATACACACTGGTGAAGTATGTAGTTAAAACTACAAATCTTGATAAGCTATAAACGTCATAAACCTAAGCACGAACGTATGAAACTGTCAAATTAAGTTTAACAAACACTTAAGCACTGAGTGCGGTCACTATCAAGGCATTAATTCTAAGATTATTGGTTAGATAGTTTATGAGTGTTCGTTTGTGATGCTTATGTTCTTTTGTATACAAATCAAAATGAGTTACCTCCGAATTGTTCTCTTATTCGCAACACTGGTACCTTTTATCAAGGAACTAACCCTTTCACGGAATGTCGGTTAGAATAAATGGTGGGATGATATATTTTTCTACGATAGAAACAGAGCGTGTTCAGAGCTATATGACGTGTTTATAAAAAAGATACCTACTATCTGTCATGTGACTATAAAACAACACCATGTTAACATAATTTGTTCTATTTATTTAGTTTACTACACTTTTTTACCTTATCCTTTATTTTTTGAATCAGCATTCACATTCCCGATGAACAATCATATGTTTATCTGTCAAAATTAGGTGTGTTCAATTTTTACTCAGCGCTCTGATCGCAAAAAAGAAACCCAAATTCGTACCTTTTTGACATTTCAGCAATAATTTAAGTGTACCTACCTGGGATCGTATAGAAAGGAACCCTGACCACTATCTTTAATCACATCACAACCGTGAAAGCTTATTTTCATTACCATTCAAAATGTAGAAAACCAAACTTCGAAATCGCAAACGAAAATCCGAATGATCGATCTGGCAAGGTTAACCCGCAAGACTAAAATGTTAATAGGATATTCGAAATGCCTATCAAATATATATAATATTTTGAACCTTGACGCAACAACCTGACATGTCTCACTGCTATAATCATTTGATATTAAATGAAATGACCACCTGTCAAAATGCCGTTAATTCCAGTTGACATCTAGAGCAAGATAGAAAAGCAAATACTGTTAACGCGCTAACAAGAACTAAAGCTTACCTTATCTCCACCAACAACCACATTCATCATAATCATAAACAAACTAGTTGTTGCTTTGTGTAGCTATACATATTTGTATAGGTAAATATTTCTTTGACACTTTGCAATGCGATCAAGAACGCCCAAAGTCTAAGTTATACCAGTTTGCTAAATTACCATAAATTGCTTACATAAATTATCTTCGCAGTAACCTTGAATACATAAAGTGTGTTAAAGAGAAGAAATAAATAATAAAAATAACAAAAAAAAAAAAACAAAATCGAAAGCACATTTAAGATATATCAGTTTCTCTTTTTTTCTGCATTTAATGACCATGATATTCGGATCATTCGTAATTGAAAGGTGAACTAAAAACAACCGAATGCAATTAAGTGCAGCAAACGAACTCATATGGGAAATGCTGAATTTTATTATCGTCGGGGGATTACACTAAAAAAACTTTCTTGGCCTAAATTCGAAATTGAATATCGAAAATGCCGAAAATATGGTAAACTATAAACAATTTTGGGTTGTACTCGCTGCGTCATAAAACGAATAGCAAATATTTTTGTTAGTTTCTTATAGTAGTAAAATAAGTTGGTTTATGGTTTATGCAACGAGCAATGAAAATGTTATACCTAAGATATAAAATATCTCTATCGTATTTCTCGTCTGGTTGAACGTAAGCCTGAACACTTAGCCTAAGGTCCCTTGTGGTAAACCTGTCAACTTATGTCAATCACAATTTTGACGACTGCTTTGGCAATTAAAATGTAATAGATTCCTGAAAAACTCGATGTTATAGACAACTAGTTCAACTGTTGTTATTGGCACCCATTTGTCATCTGTCAACCATTTTAAGATAAAAATAACAATGCAAATTATTTTTGTTTTATCGTAATCGCTAAAGTTCATGGCATAAGTCCAAAAAATGATCAGCGCTTCATATTTATACCAAATTCATTGTAAAAACCATAAACCGAGATTCTCAAACGGAGGTAAATACCAGTTTGTCGTGAAAAGTTATGGAACGCACATCGAATGCATTAAAGCGTTAAAACATCGTGACTTTACATCACGACAACCACAGTACAATCACCATATGCGCATTGTTTTGACAATTTGCCATCAGAAATAGTCAACACATGAACGCATTCGATTGTCTTCTAGAAATGGTGTAATTTTCAGTTCAAAAGGGGATACCTTTTAGGCACACTACAAAAATGAAAGTGGTGAGCTGTCAGTTGCCAGCTTTGCTCACATTTGAGGGCGATAGAATAGATATGATTTATACATCTATGATTTATCGATAAAGTTGACAGATCTGTTTTAATTTCGGTTTAATGTCATTTTAAGATGTAACGTGAGAGAGCGACGAAGATAGGTGTACACAATGGGGACGTTTAAGTATCCATTTTAGTAAGTCTGACAGCTGGCTGACTTCATGTATCTCAGTTTTGATACATTTGACCGCTGTTTCAGTTACTGTTTATTGAGGGATAGCCGACGAATCTAGTCAAGAAATTCGTGACTAAGTACGAAGTTGACAGTTCGCATATGTGGCTGACGTAGGAAAAGTGACGTTTCCGACCAATCTAGTTTAGGTTACATCTTATCCGGACCTATATAGTCGACTGAAGACAACTAGATTTTTGAATGTGCGCAATCTCAATTCGACTTGCCAAATATGTATGGTAGTACCTATGTTCCGATGTCAAAAAACTAACTAAGACTAACTAAGTCTGGCAGGCAGCAGCCCTCGCGTCGTATGGCTTGGTTTTTATGGACCTATAGATTAATCGTTCAAGTAATTATTTTTGTTGGGAGGGGAAGCCGACAAGTCTAGTAACGAATTTCTCCACTGAGTACTAAATTGACATTTCTGACACCCGGCTGACTTGATGTGTCTCAGTTTTGAATGGCCTAGATTGTTCACGTGAACAGTTTTGTGCAGTTGAATTCTATGGACGGTTAGCCAACAAATATCAATATAAGTTGACATTTCCCATATGTGGCTGACGTAGGAAAAGTGACATTTCCGACTAACCTAGTTTTTAAGTCCGGGGAAATCAACTACAGACAAATCTAGTGGATTAAAAATTAATATAGTTAACTTTTTCATTTGAAAAGTCGATGAGTGCATTCAGTTAATCTGATTTGTGGATTTTGACAGCTCCTAAAACAAGTGATTACCCTTCGAATATCGTGTTAAGTCGGCTTTGCTCTTTTCTTTGTGCATAGAATATGACTGCATATATTGCTGACATCTAGTGAAGATATTTTGAAAATTTTTTTGATATTTCTTCTATGTAATCAAGTTATCGTTGTCAACTGAAAGTCAAAACTTAGCAAAGCAATATTAAATGTATATTATACACATAACTTTTTACTCATTTTATATCCACTTCATTTCAAAAGTTGTTTGTCAACACCCTGAATCGTATTCGCACATACCTTTGATGTTCTGTTGTCATTCTTCAATTGTAACGTTAATAAAATGCTTAGACATATGTCATGACAAAGAAAAACGTTAAAAACCTGCTCAAATCACGTACACAGTTAATAAAGCCTGACAAATTGTCTCCGTTGGTATTATTTTTTTGACACAATTATCAACAACACAAAAAAAACTGCGTACTCACAGAACAACCCAAATTATTAGAGGTCATCAAGAGTCATTACTATTTACAAGAAAGCAAAACAAAAAAATACAACACCTTGTATAGTTGAGTGTGCAATAAAATAAAAATTCACGGGTGGTCGGTGGTCTGACCCGATCTGAACCAAATAGCACCGTCAAAGGTCAAGAACAGGTAAACACCACTGTGTGCAGTATTTGTGTTGTAAAGGGTGTTTTTTTAAGAGGCTTAGAACTTTTTTTAAAAAAAAAACACAAAAAATTCGAAAAAATGAATGAAATATTTATTTGAATCGATAGTTTGAACCTTGCAATTTAATGGTTAAAGATAATTTCATGCAAATGTTGACCGCGGCTGCGTCTCAGGTAGCCCATCCGCTGAGTCCAATTTTGGCATACTCTTTCACACATATCGGCCGGTATCTCACGAATGAATGCATGGATGTTGGCTTCCAGTGCGTCAATCGAAGCGGGCTTATCCCTATACACATTAGCCTTGGCATACCCCCACAAAAAATAATCTAATGGTGTCAAATCGCACGATCTAGGCGGCCAATTGACCGGCCCGAAACGTGAAATTAACTGTTCACCAAACTCGCCTCGCAATTGCGCCATTGTTTCGCGTGCTGTGTGGCATGTGGCACCGTCTTGTTGAAACCACATATCATGCAAGTCAAGAACTTCCATTTCGGGCAAAAAAAAGTTTGTTATCATCGCTCGGTAGCGTTCACCATTGACAGTAACGCTGCGATTCGCATCATCTTTGAAGAAATATGGCCCAATAATGCCGCCGGCCCATAAACCGCACCAAACAGTGGCTTTTTCGGGATGCATTGGTAGCTGTTGCAATGCTTCTGGCTGATCTTCACTCCAAATGCGGCAATTTTGCTTATTTACGTACCCATTCAACCAAAAATGAGACTCATCGCTGAACACAATTTTTCGATAAAAAAGCGGATCCTCGGCCAGCTTTCCAAGAGCCCATTCACCAAAAATTCGGCGTTGTGGTAGGTCGGCTGGCTTTAGTTCTTGCACCAGCTGTATCTTAAAAGGCTTTACGCCCAAATCCTTCCGCAAAATTTTCCACGTAGTGCTGTAACAAAGGCCTAACTGCTGGGAACGGCGCCGAATCGACATTTCGCGGTCTTCTGTCACACTAGCTGATACGGCCGAAATATTTTCTTCACTACGCACAGTACGTAAACGTGTTGGTGGTTTAATGTCCAACAAAGTAAATTTGGTGCGAAATTTGGTCACAATCTTCCGAATAGACTGCTCAGAAGGTCGAGAATGCCGATCATAAAATGGAAGCAGCGCGCGATGAACATCTCGAACCGAGCACGAATTTTGATAGTAAAATTCAATAATTTGCAAGCGTTGTTCATTTGTAAGACGATCCATGGTTAAATTGCAAACCAAACTGAAGCTGTTTGACAGTGACACAAGGTACTAAACACACGTCAGCTGTCAAAACCAGTGTTGCCAAAACCAAACCAGCTAAAAAATCACCCTTTAGTTGTAAAAGTACGTATAACAACAAGTTATCGGTTAGGTAGCTTCTGAAAGAACCGGCAGAATTTCATAGACTAAAGAGGTGTGGGAAAGTAGGAAACTGAAGCATCTGGACTGCATATTTCTGTGGGAAAGTATGTGCATATTGTGTTCATCTTCTTCGAGGACGAACAGATTTATCACTTCAAAAGAACACAATGAATGAGGAGAAAAGAGCGCCATGTTGGGATGAACAGAAGTATAACTCGTCTCGAATAAGGGTCGCCTAAATTTGGGTTTTGCGGGCAGTTAATTTATGAGTGGGTTTTGTTTTGATAAACATACTATTTGGTACTACTAACTGAGCTCATACAAAATTACTACTGCGTTTCATTGAGTTCGGCCCTGGCCTTAAAAAAGGTATTGCTGCACTTGAGCTTTCTGTGGTCGTTAACCTTTGCGATGTCATATGTGGGCAAAGTCAGGCAACAGGTAATTTGTTGACGGTTTACTGATGGAATATAGAATACAAACTGATTAAAATATGAGAAATAGTCGAAGCGTAAACTATGAGAACCAAGTTGACTAAAAAAAAAACACACAGCTTCTACAAGGACTATGATTGCAACTTATCTATAAGATGATTTCACCTTCAGGTATAGTAACAAAGTCATTGAGGTGACAAAGTGTCAAAATTTGTGGTATTTTTTCGCCTGTCAGACACGGAATTGACATTTCCTAGCAGCAGCGTCAAGTTACACTAAATGTCCACGAGTGTTGTTCAATAAACCTACTCGATTTACGCAACTGGTGTCAGTTTGCGGAGTATTTTGGGATTCCGATGTCACAGTTACAGTAACCAAAAGGTGCAGACTCGCTTAAAGTCGATGGACTGAACGGATGATGTTTATTTTCAACAAAAAAAAGCTACAAGGAATACAAGTCGTGAAATCATCATAATATCAGGAACTGGCATTCTTAGGATGCGATTATTGTCACTTGAAACAACGCCTCCGTATGCGAATCTTTCGGCTATTTTAAAGTGCCCATGCCGTAGACGCCGTCATGTCCGGTACGGCAACATATTCAACTGACAGATGGATAAAATTAACGTTAGCTTGGGGAAGCTTATACTCATAACCAACGCATATGTCAAATGCAACTGATAAATTAGATTTACTTTCTACTTTTCTAGCCCTTGACGAAGTTAGGCTGAAATAAGCTGTCATGTGATAGTTGACAAAATTAAGATAAAACACTTTCATTGGTGGAAACCTTGTAAACACCGACAACAGGTTATAACAAAACATTGAGGACGTTTAGTTTAGTTTGACAGCTAGCTGACTTGATGTATATCTTAATTTTGGTTTGCTCTAGATCGGTCACATGGACATCTTTTTCAGTTGACGTTTAGGGACGGGTAGCCCACAAATGAAGTCAAGAAATTCGTGACTGAGTACTGAATTGACAGTGCGCATATGTACATGACGTAGGAAGAGTAACGTTGCTGACCAACATAGTTTTTGGCTTCAATTTAGTCGAAGATAACTAGATTTTTTAATTTGCCCCTTCTGCCTGTGAAAAAGAGTAGTTCCCGAAAACGTCAACCAAATGGCAGCTAAAAAAACTGTAGAAAGCAGACCTAATGTGGCTTAAGCGTGGTTTGTTAAAAAATTGCTCAAAAATTTGTAAAATAAAATTGCTTTGTTTTCCCACACACTATTTTGACGTTTAAACTAAAAGGGTAGCCCATCTGTGAATGGATGGGCTTCATAGAATGGTCTACATTCTTGAAAAATAAAAAATATCTGCAACGCATATGTTACTGTTCTTTCCGTTGAATACGTAAACGTTCACCTATCGCCCTTAAATTGGAGGATCGCTTTTGCAAGCGGCTACATGCGTTTTACTAACTGCACCATACACAAAATATGAGTAACAACGGCGTAAACATTGTTTTAATCAATTTCTCTACCCACCCAACATTTTTTTCAACAACCTTCAGAATATTCGAATGACAATGACTATCAGCTGCATGCCTGCCTTTCAACAAAACAAAATGGTTTTTTTTTTCTTTTTGTCAATAATAATACCAACGTAGTGATGACTCTATTTACCTCTGCGTCACAAGTTTAAATAGCGTTCTTTCTTTAAAAATAAATACACGAACGAAAAATCACCGAAAAGCCACAGCGCATATTTATAGTAGGTATTCTGGTCTCGAGTGGCGAGGGCGTCAAAAAGAAACCACCCTCACCCACCACTCTCACTCTTTTGGTTGCTTCTCTATTTCAAATTTCAGTGTCTTGACGATGCGCTTATTGTCGCGTTGCGCGTCCTTCAATTCTTTTAAATTTTTTTTTCCGTAAGAAGCAGTGACAACAAGTAAGTTTGTTGAATTATTTTTGGGGATGACCAATGAGGATGACTCAAATCAAGAAACGTATATGACGGTCCCCCACCCACAATCGAGAACAAGCTAGGGAATGCTTCTTCTTTTTTTGACACACAAATTCGACTTTTTGTGACGAAATTTTCACAGAGTTTCAGGAGTGGGTATTTTTAAGGGAATTTTCAATCGGCGTAGGCGCCTGGTACTTATTACCAGAACCACCAATAAACACAGTGAGACAATAATTTAACTTGTACATACCTACTTATTGTTATTATTATTCTCCGGCAACCTTCCGCCCACAAAACCCGCCTTCAATTAGAAAGACATAGGTATATATACCTACAAAATTCCATAGAGTTTTACAGGTTATTCGTGTGCTAAAGCTGAACCTACATATATGCATATTTCTTCTCTTTCTCTAGTCAAAGTTTTAATGGACAAAAGAAAGGCAAAACGAAAAAATTCAATTGAGAGACACAAGGAAAATGAAGAAAAATCGAAAACATTCTGCGCCGCTATATTTAAAACGGAAAAATGAGTGAGATATTTACGTCCGACACGGAGAAAAGCGCACACGAAAACATATAGAGAAGCTATAAATCATTAAAGATATATAAAAAAAAAGGTAAGTAGACATCTTGTAAGTGATCATGAAGGTGTGAATTTCGGATTTACATGGTGTTATAATAATATGGTGCAGAGGATGCATGTACCTCATTTATGAATGAACCTATTAGGGGGAGGGAACATTTTACAGATCTTCGTGGAACTTTTTCTGAAATCCATAGCTATTAGGGTTATTTTCAGCCCAGAGGTTTTTGTTGTTGAAAGTTTTGCCTAAAGGAACCGCTTTGGAGTTCGCATTTTGACACTTAACGAAGTGAGATTCTTTCACGCATAGTTGGGAATTACAATAAGTGAGATGGGTTCTGTTGGTCCGTTTTAATGGTTGTTTGGAATTTAAGACGCCATTACCCCATTGACCAGCCCGAACCAATCGATTCGGTTAATTAATGCTTCCATTCACTTCCTGAGTGTGATTTGTTGACAGTGTAAATAAATATTATTTCGATTTGGGGGCAGATTTACATTTGTTTTTCCTAAGTGTATACCAAACTTGAAATCGGTCGAAATGTGAGCTGCAACCGATCGATTATTTCAAATCGTTAACATTTCACTGAGATCCCACTGTCATTGCGACAGGATGCATTCAAAAAATGTACCAGTTGTAAAATCACAGCTTCTTGTCGGAGAATAAGTTCCTTTTTTTGAACACTGACATTTGTCAATTTGGTGAATATGATGATAAACCGACACATAGTCAGTCAGAGGCAACTGTTCCATAAATATGCATTTTTGCTAGAAATTTTCATTACAATTTCTGTCAGTTCTGTTGCTAAAGCTTAGTACGCTGCTCGACCTAAGTTTTGGTTCCCATACAAAATTCTCTCCAAAATAAGGCTGAGCTAAATTTGAGCGAACCCATTTAGCTGAGTGGTACGCAGCTCGAGCTAAATAATCAAACTTTTGTTTCAGAATGTACTTCATGTATCTGTCAAAATATAGGGTGCCCATTTAATGGGGCGGCACAGTGGGGACGTTCCAGTATCTAGTTAAGTAAGTCTCACAGCTGTCCGACTAGATGAATCCGGGTTTTGATTGGCTTAAATCGGTCATATGAGCTGCTGTTTCAGTTGACGTTCATGGAGGGATAGCAGACGAATCTAGTCATGAAATTCGTGACTAAGTACTAAGTTGACAGTTCGAATTTAGCTAGAAAAAGTGATGTTTCCGACCAATCTAGTTTTTGCGTTCAGGTTACATCTTATCCAGACCAATCTAGTCGACTTAAGATAACTAGATTCTTGAGTTTGCTCCTGTTTTCAATCTAAATTTTGACAGATCCTTTTCTGATGTTCTGTTTGGTTTTTTTTTTTTTTTGCGGAGAAGTAAGTAGGGATTAGTTTTTTTTTAAAATACATCGACGAGAAGTGCCTAGAATCGGAAATGGTTGAAATCAGAGAGTGTTGAATTTTTGAAGTAAATTATTTTCAAAGAACAGCTGTTTTCTGTGAAACTTATCCACGAAGTGCTCTTGTCAAAATTTAGCTAGGATTTTACATAATGTTTGGTGAGAAAAGTTGAAGAGCAGCCAGAATTTAGTTTATTTGAAGGTAGGTTGTCATGTTATCTGAACTTTAGACTGTCAAAACTAATTAAACATTTAAAAAGATGGTGGACAGAAATATTTAAGAGGAGCTCAGTATTAACTTTGCTGAATTTGTGGATATTTTCTCAGATTTACCAATGCAAGTGCATTTGAGTTTGACAACTGTTGGAGTTGGTTTAAATTTGCGTGAATTTTGTCTACAGCAAAGAAAGGCAGTGCAACCGGTGCATCTGTTTTTGTAATTTATTTACGTATAAATACATAGAAATCAATCGGGACGGAATTTCGAATGTTTTAATATATAATTTAACCAGTGAAAACATTTAACACATATTCAACTCGCACGAAAATCAACACAAAAAAGAGCAAGTGACGTTTTTATGTTCGATTAGGCACACGAAAATTCCAACTTAGTTTTTTCCACTGCGCCACCTCTCATGAAAGTCTGACAAACATCCGAGAGTATAACTGTCTTTAGAGCTCCTCAATTAGCCGTTTGGAATCGGCATAATATTGTAGATCCCTTCCATTCGTTCCAAAAATGAAACTCACACAAAACGAATGGTTGTGAGAAGCTAGGCCTTGGGTCCCTACGGACCTGTTGCGCCAACTATTATTAGGCACACGAAATCTGAAATCTGAGAGCAAATCTGATGAAGCCCAATCGATTACCACATTAGTGTAGTTTTGGAATTGCAAACAAGGATGTCAGAAATGACATTGGCTTGCGAAAACAAAGGCTACATTGCAAATTTAACCATTATTACCAAAGAAACAACGATTGTTTTGTTAGTTACCTGTTGGAACCTGGCACAGTGTGCGCGAGTCTTAAATATAATTTTTTTCAAACTCAGGCCGCTCAATATAACGAATTCTTGAAATTCAAATAGTAGATCAATTTTGATCAAGGCCAATTCTTATAACTTGAGTTGGTGGGAGCCAAAGCAAATGTCAACAGGAGTGAGGCTTGTTTCATTTTCTTTGAGAGTTCTAAGTTAAATATGTTTGACTGCAGTGTAACACCTATAAGAGTAAAAAAAGACCAATTTTTGAAAATCGAGTGAAATTGCCAACAACCCGTCACTCCGTACTTTGACAAAGCATAGAAATGTGAAAATCTCCTACTATTCAGATACCTACTATTATTATCGAGCAATCTAACACATAACTGTAATTGTCAGTAACCTGTCCAGTTATTAAACAATTCTTGCACTTCATGACGAGCTTAAAAAACGTAGGTAGATGTAGGTAACTTCTAGGTTAACTCAATTGCTCAATTGAACACTTGTAGTTGGCTCAAAGAATGCCGTCTGTAACAAAACATTTCTTAATCGCTGATGAATCGCAACAA
The DNA here is from genome assembly GCA_963082955.1 of Cheilosia grossa. Taxonomy (NCBI): domain Eukaryota; kingdom Metazoa; phylum Arthropoda; class Insecta; order Diptera; family Syrphidae; genus Cheilosia; species Cheilosia grossa. Next base: position 13,498,239 of record OY720144.1, on the reverse strand, counting down.
GATAGTTTAAGCAAAAAACAAGTTCATTTGTTGACTATCCACACTCGCATTAAGTAATTCGAAATGCTTTCTCTGTGCATTTTTGCCGCAGGAACAAATGCAACATTCCCTATGTTCTACACGTTTCAAAACAGAAATACAACAAAACAGAATGCAATCGCTTAGCTTGGCTATATGAATGCTCACATTATACCTCAATCCGCAACGACTACAAGAAGTACTTTTTGATGTGGAGCTCCGTCCAACTGACAGACTACAACAAATGCCATTTACCGTGCGGCACCCAACCCAGCCAGAGCATCGAGTCGAGACTTTTTTCTCCATGTTTTGCTTGGGCAGAACTCCGACACCATATGGCATGGTAAACATTTGCTAATCCATGGAGCAACCACGATATAGCCTTATCTATCCAAATAGTCTTGACTTTGGTTCAGAGAGACTTTCACGAGAACACTGCCAGAAGAGGCGTGATCTGTGTTGCTTTTAATGAATTTTGTTCATACATAATGACCAGGTTAAGTGCTCTTATAATACTTCCTGTTAGTTTTGTGTGTACTCCTCCCATACTACTTGTACGAGTACTAAAATACTAGTTAGTTACTATGCCGTTTTCACAATGATAATTATTGGATAGACTGCAACAGCATTGCGCTTTCCTGTGAACAGTTTAATCGACGTAATAACAAGGTATGCGCTATGCCTATGGTAAAGAGCAAAAAAAAAGAAAAAAAAAAAACTGGGAAAATTCACACATAAAAGGAAACTCACCTTATTCCGTAATGAAAAACTAGAGAAGAAAACGCACCACAAATGTGTTTCAAATGCGACTGCCGACTGGTACTGGCTGCTGCTGCTGTTGCTTCTGGCTCAGGCGCTGGCTCTGGTTTAGCTGCCGAGTTGCGCTGCTGCCGCTGTTGTTGTTGCTTCTATTGGACGGATGATGATGAAAGCAAATGAATTTGTCGTGTATTGAACTGAGAAATTGAACTCTTTGGTGGCGACACAACACTCCACACAGTAGTTGATCAAAAAGGAAAAAGGAGAAACAAAAAAAAAATACGTCAAGGAAAAGCGAATTGATTTCCTTCTTTTCCAGAATAGTTAAGCAAACACCGAACGCACACTTTAAAATGCTGTAAAATTATATCGATTGATCATTGAAAATTTATTTTTAGTATTAGACGAATATTAATTTAAGGACAAACAATTTAAGTCGCGCGAAAAAATCCCGTTTTCCGATTAAAATTTCTCCAACACACTTTACTTTGACTTCCAACTGAATTTTTCTTCTTTATTTTTTGTAGGATTTTCCTGAAATAATTCGCACAGTGTGCTAGGAAAATAGAAATAGATTTTTTTTTATTTTTTACGTCACTGTATAGAGTGGATATTTTTGTAGCTGCCCAATTGTTCGTTCACAGAAATCAAAGTGCATAACAATAAACAAAATAATAAAATAAAAGTATCATCCGACGGCGAGAAACAGCGACGACGACGAATAGGCTCGCAAAACACCACGACCACACGCTCTTTCCGAATAACTTCTGAAATTGAAATAGAAAAAAATTCACGTCTTGCCTTTGCTTTGGATTTGGTATTGGTTTTGGTTTGCTGGGTTGACGGTGGACCGACGACGACCGAGTTGAGTTTAATATTTGTGTTGATGAGGTAACACTTGAAGACTGGCGAAAACTTGAAATGGTTTAATGAGCAGTTGCATGGGCTAGCTTGGAGCTGTCAAATCTTAGTATATCTAGTGACGTTCGTTTGGTGACAGTTCGGTGTCAAATATATTGGTTAAGGGTTTGTTTTCGTTAAAATGAATAAAATAGGTACCTACCTACATAGAAAATAATATTGCCTGCATTAAAATAAAAACATTACAAATATTTGTTTGCATTAGTTTCTTAGTCTTTTGTTTTTAATTTAGATTAATTATTTTTCTAGCAAAAAATCGATGTCTCCCTCAATTAAGTAGGATTTTTAGCGCGCAATTACAAAAACTACTGTGAATCCTCGAAGTGTGAAGTAAAACGTAGTTGTTGTAATTGCGTGCTGAAAATGGTTGATTAAACAAACAGGCCTATTGTTGTAACGAAATGTCGTTAAAATGAGGGAAAGTGAAGAAATTAATAAAATAAAAAGGCGTCAGAACCGGGTACTAATAAAATTTGATATGTAAACATTTGTGCATACAATGCGTGTTGACTTCTCACTGAACGCAAAACAACGTGTTTTGTCTTGAAGGCCAATTTTCCTATACGTCATATGGGATCTGGCAACGTATGTCGATTTCCATTGGGATTTTCAGATTTTGCTCTCAGATTTCAGATTTTTTGTGCCCAATGGAAAATAAAACGAGATTTTTCTTTCTTTGCATTTGTGGTGGTGCGTATTTTAAGAGTCAGCTGTTCTTAAATTGTAATTTATGTTTATAAAAATCCACTCAATTTATGTTGATATCCATTGCAGCGGCCAAATGTAAATTGTTCTCTATTTTTCACAGACTTCTCTTGTAAAAACGTATTTAATAACACGCTTTAAAGTTTGACAAATGACAAAGGTGTGAGTCACGCTCAGATATCGAGAACGAGATTCGCAAATTTGCTGACTGCTCTGAATCTTAAAAATCTCCTTTTTCTGTCCCAATGGAAAACGACATTAGTACGCAGTCAAGTATTTCTTGACTAGATTAGTCTAGTATCAACTGAAACAGCTGTTCATTATGACCGATCTGAGCCAATCAAAAGTTAGGTATATCAAGTCAGACAGCTGTCAGAGTGCCTAAACTAGATACTTGATACTTTGTCTGCCAAGCTTGTGTGTATCCCTGTTCCACGGCTAGAGTTCCACGTTGTAATCTATGTTTGTTCATTTGGTTACTTTTTGAACTTGGGGATAGTTTTTCTTACAAATATGTTATCAGGGCAGTCAGATACGGTTGCATCCTGATGTTTAATGTTTCCTTCCATCCAAAAGGTCCACAGTTCTAAGACCCCTTTGCTTTATTGGGGAGAAGTCAATGGAGGCAAATAAGCTTCGGCTTGTCTGTGAGTGAAAAGATATTCCACTTTCCATTCACAAATCAAATCATTGTTTTTGGCCAGAAACCGTTAGTTAACTTATGCTTGAATGATGCATAGCGTATCCTACTAAAATAATTGTTTAGCGACCATTGATGGAAGTTAAGCCCTACAATAGCCGAAACTAGCTTAGTAGATTGTCTTATTTTCTTGGTTGCTCCAATAGATGTGATAATGATATGAAAATGCGGAAGCCATACGCGGCTCGCAAGCCCGAATAATTTTACTAGGGTCGTGACCAATTGGCGAACAATCATCCCAAAACAACTACAATTTCTAAGCCCAAACGATGAGGATAGTTAATTTTAAGTTTAATAATACATTTGCCTCACTAAGCTAGTCACTGATCTCCATCTCGACCCTAGTGGTTGTTTCATTACCACCCTCAATCCTTTTCCCTCCTGCACCTTATCCTAGACTAGGAGCCTAGCGGTAGCCGCTAGTGGTACAAGGGTATAAAACAAAGCACGAATGAAGTATACAAAAAATAACATTTAAATTATGGACTCTTTCTCAAATGTTCAGGGAACACTGTCTCCTACAGGTTAATCCTATATCTGTCTATATAATATTGCAAGTGCGATGGAAAAATTGTCCGAAAATGATGTGGGCTAGATCGCTTCACCCGAACCAGCATCAAAAGTAGTGAGCCGATTCAAGAGGACGACCTATCACCCTTCAAAAAATTTAGCTTTTAGAAACTCAAGATAGCAGCTAAGCTATCGTACAAGTTTCAAATGCAAAAGCACCGTCATGTGTTAACATGACTTGTTATTTTCCTTACTCGTTAGTTTAAGGCACGAATATAATGCAGTCTGTCCGCCATACACTACTTTCTTGGTGACAATAGAAAGTGTGACTTATGTTTTAACTAAAAAGCTCAATCTTCAAACTTAAGCTTTCTTAACGCAGCACGTGTATAGGCCATTTTCTAAAACACTGTTAGTTTTAATATTTGATTTCAGTCAACATGTTCCGAACCTGTTATGTGTTTTTTCATTGGGATTTTCACATTTTGATTTCAGATTTCAAATATTTCGTGGCCAATGGAACAAAACACGAGAATTTTCTTTCTTTGCATTTGTGGTGGTGCCTGCTATAAAAGTCAGTTGTTCTTAAAATGTAATTTGTGTTTATAAAAATCTATTCAATTTATGTTATTATCCATTGCAGCGGACCTTTGGATATGAATTTGATGAGCAAATTTGAAGCAAATAGTATTCCATACCAAATACATTTTGGCATGATGATTACGATGATTACATTAACAAAAGCAAACGATTTACCTACCAACTGTCAGAACCTGGTCAGAACAAAACATAAAAAGGTACATGTACAATACGAAACCAAAATCAAACAGAACTTACAAACTGTGTTTTGTTTTTATTGAAATAGCTTTTGTCATTTGCATTTCATTTACCAATAACATAAAAACACGTAGATACGTGCCCAGTTTAGTTTACATTACTTTAGTTACATTACTTACTTTTTCGCATAACTCTGTAATCAAAAAACCGAGAATGTACGGAAAACCACCAATAACAGCCCTTCAGGAGTATTGTGCAAAAAAGGGTACTATTCTTCCCAAATACGAGTGCATCGATGCAAGCGATGGTACGAAATCGTTTATCTGTTCGGTTGAGGCTCTCGACCGAACTTCCTATGGCAATGGCCGTTCCAAGCAGGAGGCAAAACATGATGCCGCTGCTAATCTAATAAAGGATGTTCGAGCAACTCATCCCGATATTGTACTTATCCCACAAGCACCACACGAGACGATACCAACTACCGATGCTGTAATCGCACTTCGTGATGTCTGTGTCCAACAGAATCATCCGATGCCAATCTTCGACATAATCCAACAGTCGGGTCCGGCTGAAGCTCCAGAATTTACTGTTCTTTGTCAATTGGCATCTATCAAACGGTATGGAGTGGCAAACACAAAAAAAGCCGCTCGTCAGAAAGCTGCTCTGGAAATTTTGCGCATTGTTCAGACAGTAAGCCCACCAAACTACTCACTCTAAAATCTGTTTCACGGATTACCACTTAGGCTATCCAAAAAGATGACTACCTTCAATTGGCAACAGTTGATATGGAAATCGATGCCGGACAGGAGGAGCGCTATAAAAAATTAAAAACCTATCGTGAGCTTACCGAATCTGGAGCCGACGACAAGCCGGGCGAACTGCTACAAGACCGACATTTCTTCTTTGAGAAATTCTACGACGATCTAAAGAAGGAAGCTAGGCGTATCCTGGATGAAAACTCAACCCCATACATAAGCGAGAAGGAACGCGTTGGCGATCTGTTCAAGGCGCTCAGAATAAAGCCAAAATCTAAGCCAATTACTGCCAAATCATTGAATCAGATCATATTCATTGACTTGAACTTGGAGTTAGATGTTTGCTTCGCCGGTAATGAACAGGAGATTTATCACGAAATCTTGGCATACTTTAGAGATATGATTTAAGAGGCAGCTGGCATTCGAGAGTGCTTTGTTTAAAATATCGTGCCTGATTTTATTGTAACATAGGTTACGTCCAAATTGCGATTGTTTATATATTAATATTGATTTAAATTTTGTCGGAAAACTATAAATAACTACCTTAAAATATCGTCTTTTCATATTTATATTGCATCAAGTAATTGAGAGTACAGCGTTGTTCTACTAAAATCAATGGGTAGGAGCTCTTAGTCAGCAATGGGCTGATGTAAGCGCCTGTTGATTTGTGTAAATCGTAAAGCAGAAAATATGGCATGCGCTAGCTCCCTGATTAGGAATACGGCTGCCCGGTCCAAGAGAGTATTTGTTGACGAGACAATTATGGGAACACTCGCCTAGACAAATATAATAGTTGGGGGAACAGTTAGCTATTAGAACTTGCTTTTCACAAGCATTTTTGTTTGTGTGTTTTTAAACTGCAGATTTCTATCATCGCAATACCGGTAGCGTTTCTTCTAGTTATCCAGACCAAACACTTCCATTCGCGATGGCATATTCTTTGAAATACCCTTCGCAGCACGCTCTATCTGCACCACCAATGAAATTAAGGAAGTGCGTGTTTTGCCATGACTAATGGAATGGACCTTGCGTTTCATCTTGGGTCGGTCACAAAAGAGCGATATCCGTTTAACGTGCCCGAAGCGAATTCCATTTTTATTATGTCTTAACTTGTCTCTGCTGTTTTCGTTTTTCTGTCAGAGTCATTGTAGAGACTGCTCCTCTTGCATTTTGAAACATTTCCTATTAGATTTACGGCTTGAAGTTTTTGGCTGCCGTTGGATTTCTCGACAGAGGACAGCTAGTAATTGGTTATGGGGCGGCAACACTCAGATTTTGAACCAACTTTACATCTTTTGCAGTTTCAGCCATTTTACGCCATCAGATCAAGATCAGATCCACTGACGATATTTAAGACTTTACACAATGCTCGTGACCAAATTGGTTCCAATTGGACCACTGTCTATTCTCTCTTACGACCTACCCTTTTTTCCAAAATAAAACAACATGTGGTTGGTTTTGTTTAAATAAATGTCACAACATTATACTTGTTATTTTCTTATCTCATAAGCAACCATTTGTGAAATAATGCTTTCATAGCCTAACTAAAAACAAAGATAAAACCAAAGGCTTGGCTGCAAGAAAACGACACATCGGACACGACGGTCTTCGTCGAAAATGTCCATTGTTTTTTTAAATAATAAATATTTAATATTTATTTAACTTAAATTTATTTTCCAATTACATAGTATTCTGTGCATTCAAGTTTAGTTAAAATTCTGATTTTAGTTACTAACTTTAGAAGTTATAGTTGTTCTCAATAAACTGTATCAAGAAAAAAGAATAAACCGTTCGCTATAATTCTCGTTGGTTCAGAATGGTTAGTTGCAAATAGTATAATGTTCACATTTCGTGTCTTTTTTTCTTGAATAAGCAGTTTTCTTTTCTTTTTTTTATAAGTAGTATCGAAAGGAATAGTATTATAATATACTTATTTAACCTGGAACAAAGAAACAGAAAACAAAACGTGACTTTATTAAGCGATAATTTACTTTTTGTCGTTATACATTATATACGATATATTATTAATTTATTGATTGGTTGATTTAATCAAAGTCATACTCTACGTTGCCGTCCTCGAAGGCTAGGACGTTCGGGTTCTGACTAGACCTGCCGGCAGTTGACGATGAACCCTGAGCAGCTTGCGCAGCTGTTGTTGCTGCTGAGGTGTCCATCGGCTGCGGTTGGCTATAAGTTCTGGTTGTATTTCTGCCAGTCGACTCAGAGGGTGTGGTGGTTACGGTGACCGATACAGTGGGATTGGATACCGGCATGTCAGAGAATCCAGATGATGAGGTGGCTCCGTTGTGCATGGAGCAACTGGTGCTGGGTTCGAGTTGAAGCGATTTGCGGCAAATGGGACAAGTTCCGTGCAAATCCAACCACGGTACTATGCAATTCTCATGGTACACATGCAAACAGGGGAGTTTTCGGACCGCCTCCTGCAGTTTGAAGTCCTCCCAGCAGACAGAGCACTTGAGTTTTTGTTCCACTTCAGTTTCATTTATCTCGACTGTTGGAATTTCGGCAATTTTCTCCTTTGGCAAGGGTGGGGGGCCTGCTGTGTCCATATGATTTAGTAATTGTGTAACTACTGTATCGATGCCTTCACGACCCCATGCATAGTCGCCTGGATTGCCCATGAAGAACATTTGTGAATTTCCAAACACACCGTCCTCGCCGCTGGAAAGAGAACTGAGAAATTCCAAGAAAACGTTATCCAGTCTATGAAAGTTTGCCTGGCGTTGTCGTCCAACGCCGCTGGCCCCTCCACCACTGCCACCGACTACACTACGCCGATGGCCCGTGCGACCACTGCCACCGGCACCGCTACTGCCACCACTTATATCACCAGCGTCGATTGATATTTCCAGTTCTGATGTTCCCGGAACACTGCGCACCATTGGGGTGAGATCACCGCGAGCCATCAGCAAAGTTGCAACCAACTCATTAATTCGATTTCTAGGTATTGTTGTGGATGGGTCATTGGATGCATGGCCAGTTTCGGTGCCACTACCACTGGCACTTGCCGAGTTACTACCATCACCGCCACCAGGAGTGAGCGGTGGAAGTTCCTCAATAAAGCCACCGGAACAAAGGGGACAAGTGTAATCATTGTTGAATATGTTAATTTCGAGATTGCACATATGACAGTAGAATCTGGTTGGGGATGATGTCCGCTCTCCGACAACTGCTTCGGCCATAATTTTTGTCGTGCAAAGGCCCGGTTGTCTTCACGAAATTCGACTGGGCTGACGTTATTGAAGTCGTTTTGGCCGTTTTTGTGTGATTTTGTTTCCAGCAAATATGATGTCGAGTAAGTTTTTTGTAATTTTTTTTTATTCCAATCGGTAGAAATATGATGAAAAAAGAAAACTTGGATAAAAATGAGCAATGCACGATGAAGGGTGTTTATTAACTGCAAAATTGACGAATTGTTCCGAATTGAACGACAAAGTGTCATTTTCGCATTAATGGTGAGGCTGCATTTAGGTTTGTTCTGGTTTTTGTCATGGGGTAAGGAAACTAACCTATTTTTTTTAAATTCTGCCTACCATCGACTTAATCGCTGCTTGGTCAAATGTTTGACCAAGTTTCTTTCTTGTTTGGTTTAGCTAAAATGTATCAAATCCCAATGAGCATTTTTACAGTATCATTTATAAATGCACTGTAGAGTCTGTTTAAAAAATTTGCTTTTTGACGGTGCGAAAGGGATATGTACAATAAAATGCATATTTACTCTGGTTTAAATAAAAACTCTATAAAAAAAAGGAATACTAAGTCTGGATCACCAACAAACAGGAAGTCAATTCTCGTTCTGTGAAAAAGTTAATAATTATTTTTCATGTTCTCATTTTCAAGTGAATGTTTTAAGTGGGAGTTTCAAATATTGCTTTCATTTGTTAGATTCACAATCTACTAAAAAGCGATTCTGGTTCAATAAGTGAAATTATCGTGGTGAAATCAATATCGAACACTGTGTATGAAATTGAATCAGTAATAAGAAGTCAATAAAAAATATATTTCTTTGTTTTCTTAATAATTTCACAAAAATTGCTAACTTTATTTATCAGTAACAATGTACGCGATGTGAAACTTTGTCCTAGATTGGTTAAATAAGGGTGGTGTAGGGAGTTATCGCAAATAGAAGCGACTAAACAGCAGCTTAATCCAGCGAAGCATCTGAGTCCGTACTAGGAGAACTCTGAGTCCAACTTAATTTTGAGATGAGACTACCTGAATTCCGATCGGAAACAAAGTACTTCTGAATTGCTTATTTGAGCTTTTGGAAAAATAAATAGCGCCTGATTTTTTTACCTTCGATCTCATCAAAGCAAAGTAAAATAGGATTTTCCGCACGCGAATACCACATAAATATACGGTTCTGAAGTCACCCAACAAAAATACAATTTTCCGAACACTTCCAAAATTTCACATTCCTTTGACAGTTCACTATTAAAGTTCGGTTTGTCACGATTTTTGTTGATTTTCTAATGTGGTATTCGTTTGGGCGCTCTCAGAGCACTTTTTTTGCCCTCAGAGCAATTTTTATGTTCGTTTGGTACCAAAAAAAGCAATCTTTTTCAGATTTCAGAGCACTTTTGCGAATCTAGATATTTTCTCAGATTTGCCCTCAGATTTACCAATACAAGTGCATTTGAGTTTGACAAGTGGTGGAGTTTGTTTACATTTTAGAGAAATATTTCTACAGCACAGAAAGGCATTGCATCGGGTGAATCTATTTTCGTAAATTATTTGTGTGCAAACATTTAGAAATCAATCGGGACGGAAATTTCGAATGTTTTAATACAAAATTTAACCAGTGAATCGAAAGCGCATAGAAAAGTGTCGAAGACTACACATATTCAAGTCGCACGAATATCAACACAAAAAAAGAGCAAGAGCGTTTTTATGTTCGATTAGGCACACGAAATCTGAAATCTGAGGGCAAATCTGAAGAATCCCAAACGAATACCACATAAAATTAAAATGAATTTCAATACGAAAAAAACATCCAGGCAGAACTCAGCTTCATCACTTGGCGGATCTGGACACAATGATAATGCCCAACAGCAATTCAACAGCGATGAACCAGCCGTGAGCTTAATCTCTGAAATCTCTGATATCATGCGTAGCTTTGGAGACTGTGACCAGCCGCGGTATGAAAGTGTTAAGTTGGTTGAACAAATTCTACAGCAGCAATTGCGTGGTATATTCCATGAAGCAACAATGATCTCAATGCGTCGTAAAAATGCCGCTTGTCCATCTCAAGCAGACTTTGAATTCTTAATGAGAAACCACCCGGTGAAGATAGCACGAATGCGTAAACACTTAAAAGATATGCGAATCCTAAAGAAATTTCTCAGTATTCGTACCCGCCGACCACAAGATGTTCTGGAGGAGTTCGAAAGCCAAGAATCAGAAGACGAACTAAGCATCGAAATCCCAGATAAGTTTGATGAAGAACGAACACGTCGATTGTTTCGAGCAGATCGCATTTCACAGATTCTAACCGGACAACAGTACCATGAGTTCAATGAAGCGCGCAAGACATCTTTTTACTGTCGGCATGGAGAGAAAATTAAAAATAAATTCCATAAGTTCTTAGACTTGCCGGCGGACTTAACAATCTCTAATACTTGTATGAATATACTAGCATACTTTTCGCATGAGACTATTGCCGTTATAGTGGACTATGCGATATTGACGCGCTTAAATTCGAACAATCGGATCACAGAACCCTACAGTAGGGTGACATCAACGGGGTCATCATCAGCAATGCTGCATATATGTCCTGAAGTTACGCAGGGCCGAGGGCAGGAGGCTGTAAAGCCAATAACAGTGCAGGAAATAAATGAAGGCATTCGGCGACACCGACAGATGACAGCAAAGAAGATTGGCTTTTACAGGAGTACTATTGATTGTGACTTCAAGAGGTCATTTCTCGCTATATAGTTGTAGTTAATAAGATACCAAGATTCAATAAACAATGAAACCCAAATTAGTCATTTTTTTTATTTTTGAAATCGAAGGGACTCGGCAGCACCGTCAGTGTATGGAATTAACATTTTTGTTTTTCAGGCCTTTAGGGAAGTAAACACAGAGGAAGGTATTGATCAGCTCAAGCAATAATGCACAAAGTTCCACCTCAAATGTTTAAATTAGATTGTTGCCGCTGGTGCTATATTGTAAAATAAGGGGTCCTGCAACTGGAGGGAATCCAACAAATATAAACGCAAATTCTATATAGTATAGTTCGCACTAAAACAACATTTTCTGATGATTGTGTAATCCGAAGCAAAAAGAAAACGTAAAAAAACTGAGCAAAAATGTTCATATTTACCCAGATTAATAAAACTGTTCGGGCAACAGGTCCAGGTCAAGTACATAAAGGACTTTTTCGCGAGGACAGTACAAAAACGCTAAGATGTATTTTTGTGTTTCATACTCAGACCAATAGCTAGTAATTCTAGTCCAACCACTAAGTCACCACTCAGCTTCACCACAATAGTGTGAGAAGAGAATATAATTGTCCGACGATAATTATATTTAGCGCAATTGAGCATCGTTGAGCATAGACTTAGGTTAGATTACGTTAGCGGGTTGGTGAGACAGGGGGAACCTGCACCGCCGCACTTAGAGCATAAACTTAGACTTTTTGGAATTTTCCTTCCAGGATCTGTATAGGTTTAGCTAAACATTTGATTGACCTTTCCCTGTCAGGAACTGGTCAGGTTATTCACGAAGAGTTTGATGTGTTCACACAAAATTATTAAAGAGACTGATACAGAAGTTTATTGGAACATTCTCTACTCAATAACATAGTTATGAAGTTTTGTATTTAAATCGGAATGGTTTAAAATCGAAACCGAGATTTATATTTGAAGGTACACTTTATTTTTCGTGCAGTCTATCCTTCTCTTTTCCACTCACTCGCAATCTACGTATCTCGCTGAGCACAACGTTCATGAGAATGCAAGTGTAGCCACGGTCGAACAGAGCACATTTTAGCTGTTTGTAAAGAACTGTCATTCTCTTTCTAGTTGAAGTATCTCTGAATAGTTTCCCTCTGATTACTCCATTTTTGTAAACAACTTTCGACTAAAGTGTGAATTTTATTTTCAAGCTCCTTTTGTAAAAATGAAATATGAATTGGTCTCGGATGCCTGCCGTGTCTGTCTTAGGAAAAGTCGGTCCTGTCGTTCCATATACGAGCCATACGAGGGTGACGATCTGGCTCCAAATGAGAAACTGAGACTAGTGTCTGGAGTGAACGTAGTGAGTACATAAATCCTCGGATTTTCCTTACAGAATTGTGTTTTATCATCATTTGCATGTCGAACTAGATCTACGACAAGGATTTGCCCACTTTGCCAGATTTAATTTGCAAATCATGTGAAATCTCCCTCAACATGGCATTTTCGTTGCGGAATAGAGCACGTAAATCTGATCATATCGTACACATTTACTTGAACAGACTCAATAAAGACAATATAATTGTTGAGATGAATACGGGACGTAAATTCAAGCTTTCCAAGGAGATAACACTCAAAGTGGTGCAAACGAAGAAGCCACCACCACTACCACCATCACCGAAGGAAGAGTACATAGATCCAACAGCCAATGTAGAAACGCAATATGATGAATATTTCATGGACGAAGAAACAAAGTCTGAAGGGTATGTCGAAGAGAAAACCGAAGAAAGTACTCATCCGAGGGGACTTCACTCTAACGATATCCAATTAAAGGACGAAGCAAACGAAGTAAATAGCGATGCGGCGTCCGACTCTGGTGACAATAATGATGTTGAAGCCTACAGTAGTGGCGATGATGATAATGGCAATCAAAAACCGAACCACAATACCAAGAAAGAATCAAATTCGCATCAGCAAGCACCCGCTATATCATACAACGCGGCGGAGATAGCCAAACGATTAGACGCATCGGATAAATACGAAGTCATCTCGTGGAAACAACCTCGTAACGAGAATGAAGTGCCAATATTCAAGCTGCGCTTAAAAGATGTCCCGATCAAGGAGCTTACAAACGACTTCATCTGTGAAATATGTGGCAACATGTATCGTCAGAAGCACAGACTTACGGAACACATGCGAGTCCATAACAAAGAAAAAACTCATGAATGCGAGTAAGTAGTTTCCGAATATAGTATCTAACATTAGAAACTAGAGCTGTTTCTTTCAGAATCTGCAAAAAGGCTTTTTCCACAACCGAAGGTCTACGCAGACATATTTTAACACATGGAGGTCTCAGACCGTTCAAATGTACGCGATGCACGCGATGTTTCTACAACCCTAGTGCGAGAAAAGCCCATGAAAAGTAAACATATGCCAATTAAATAACTGATTTGATACTTATTTGCATTGTCCACTTGCAGAGTTCACGACGGGGTGAAGCCGTATGTCTGTCGTATATGTATTAAGGCCTTTGCCTATTCATGCGCGCTCCGCAAGCATATGCTCATTCATGAAAACAGGAAGCTCTACCAATGCGAATATTGTAATAAGGACTTTCGGCTGCAGCATCATCTCAAGCAGCACGAGGAAACTCAGATTCATAAGGACGCTGTGGCGGAAGCGATGACTATGACATAGAACTACGATGGTAGAAGAATAGTACAAAGCAGTGCTAGAAGCTGTGTCCTTTTTTTGTTATACCTATTCAAAGTTTAAATACAAATTGATACGATATGAAAGCTTAGCATTTGATAAATTGCTATTGGTCGTGTCAAAGTCGTTCTTTACGAGTGTACATGTCCAGTAAAAACAACTTCCTTAACCTACAAATAAATTTGACCTTCAAATAGTTCGGATTTTGCAAAACATTCATTTATTAACAATATTTACACACTACTAGTGCCTTACAAAGATCACAATTTTGTATGTATTCCCGAATTCTAGTTGCTGCCGCATTTCTTTGAACTTGTACACACGACATTAGTCGACAAGTAATCGCTCGAGAATACCCTCTAGATCTGTATCTATTTCTATCGTTTGTGACTTCTTTATGTCCAAAAGAATCGCTTTTCTTTTTTCATTTAGCAACTTCGCCCTTTTAGCCACATCTCCTTCTGTCGTTAGTAAAAGTTCTCTTATTTGCTTTCTCAGAAGTAGATCAAGTTCATGAACCACTTTCACTTGTTCATTGCCAAACGTTTCATTTGTATTAACAGCTTTCAAAGGATTCTGAATACACATTTTAAGAAAAGTGTGTACTTCTTCGATGACGACGGAACTCTTCGTGGTAAATGTGTTCGTCTCCCACCTGTTCTTTGTAGAAGGAGCTTCCAAGCGGTTATTCATTTGCTCTATTACACGAACAGGCAAAGCGTAGTCATTCCGAATTGAATTGCGAGACAAGGCATCCTCGAGGTCTATTTGGAAGTACATTTGGCCGAACGATAGGTTGCGATTTTTGCAGATCTTGTAAACTTCATAGCGCATTCCAGCATAGTAGTTGTTATCATCACAAATGATAATAAAAGGTTTGGAGTACGCATCCTTAGCCGGCCACTTGTTTGACTGAATGCAGTCTATTGTTTGGCAAATTCTCTGCAGCACCTTTTGGCGTTCTTCCTTAAAAGCTACTTCACCACTTTGCGGCACAAATGTAAACATTTCGTCATAGCATATGTGTATAATATTGAATTGTGTTGATTTGAGAATAGTTTTGCAAAATGTTGTTTTACCTGAAGCTGGAAGCCCCACCAAAGCAATAACGCAAATGTCTACCATTTTAGGGGGAACAAAAACAATTATAAAACTAGAATCTTAAACTATTGCACAAGGTAAATGCTAAGCTAAGACACGTTTGTTGAGTTTTCAATCCCTTGTCCTATCGATGTGCTTGTATTGTCAATGGCTGGAGGATTATCAGCAGTTGCAATAGTTGCAGACGCAGCGGCAGCTGCCGCTTTAGCTTCAGCTTCCTTTGCTGCAGCTTCGAGCTCTATCATTCGGCGATTATTGATATCGGTTTGTACTTCTAGGTAAACGTTCATCGTAGACTGATTGAAGCGGGCAAATTTTGTTACACACTTGTCGACGCATGCAGACTGCAAGAAATTAATTTTATGAGAATTGTTTTTCTTTAACAATTTACCATGCAAATCACCTCATTGTCTCCAAGGTTTCGACTAAAGAAGTTGTCTACACAACTTGAAAAACACAACTCGGTGACTTTGTTGTATAATAGAAGGAAATCTTTGAACTAAAAGTGAGTTGATTATGTGTGAAATTTGTAGGTATTTATTGGAAAAGAGTTACGTTTCTAATTTGTGAGTCCATTGGAGCAGAATCCATTCTTGAAAGTTGTAAAATTATCTTTTTTTAAAAAAAGTCGACTCGTAAGTGCAAGCAGGCTGCCGGATAATAAATTTGACATATTTTTTATGTCAATTTTATGTTCCACAAATTCTGATGTTTTGATGGAACGCATGCGCATGAATAGCCGCGTTTGGAACTGCAGCTATTTACCCAGCCATTAACCTTGATATTCGCCACCAATATATAGCACTTTCTAGAGAGATCACATTTCTACGTAAAATTGTAAATTGATATTAAAGAAGTGTCGAAAGCTCAGCTGGTAAAGAAAATAAACTGTAATAATGTTACTGCTTAACAAACCTTTTGTTTCCTAAGAGGTGGCATCATAAAAATGCAGTCTTTATTATTATTTCTTTTATTTATAATAGTTTTTGCGTTCGTTTTAAAATCACTTCTTTTCTTTTTGAACAAATTGAATAATAATTTAGATCTATCAGTTTCTCAAAACAGTAAAAACATTTTTTAGAAAATAAAAATAAAGAAAAGATTAACAAGTATAAATGAAAAGTCTAAAACTAAGTGCAGATGTTGATTCTTTATATCGTGGCACATATCTTGCCACATTCCACAGTGTGCTGTTTCTCTTTTAAGAAAATACCGCTGCCGTTTTGACACATTGCTTATTCTTTTCATTCTCATATTCTTCTTTTTATTCTTCGTCGTGGCTTTTGGCAGGTAATAAATAATCGTCATTCACAAAAGTAGATTATGCTATAAAAACACTTTGAACTTTCCTCAATGCCAATCCTGTGAACAGCTACGCACGTTGTTTACAAATGTCAAAACCGTACAAAACGAAGTAAACTTTACAAATTCTCGTGCTTGTTGAAAGTTGTTCAAAAACTACAACTTAGGTATTTAAAAAAAGAAAAATGGGTTTAACTAAGCAGTATTTAGCTTATAGGCTTGATAGCACGTTTAATATCATTGCCAGCGGGCGTCCAAACATCAATTTTATAATCTATAACAACATAGAAGGCCGATATGTTGTGGTCGGAGGCGCTGAAAATGCTCTCGTTTGGGATTTGAGGTTTGTTACCATCGAAACAAGTTGTTCCTTATTAATGACTCCTCAACTCCAGGTTAGGTGAGCAGGTGCTTGCTTTGAAACGCGACAAACAAGAAGTGACCGCAATTCGAGCAAGTCCCGATCGTCTACACATCGCAGTTGGCTACTCCGATGGGGTTGTAGAAATGTTCGATACTTCCTCCAGATCTACTGTGTGCTCGCTATCACTTCATAAAACAGCAGTAACAATATTGCGTTACGACTCCATGGGAATTCGTCTGATCTCTGGGGGCTTAGATACTGAGCTGGTGGTCTCCGACATTGTCACACAAACAGGCAAACAACGTTTGATTGGTCACAATGCTCCCATTACGGATGCCCATTTCTTGGAGCGACTTGGTGGTGACGATGTAGTTGTTTCCAGCTCTAAGGACACGCAGATTAAGTTCTGGAACTTGGAGACGCAAACATGCTTCAAAACTATCGTGGACAATCGCACCGAGGTGTGGGCTCTGGCATTTGTTAAGGACCTTATGATTGCCGGTACTGGGGAGAGCACTATGAACGTATATCGACTAAGACAGCGAGACTCTGTGGGCGATAGTGTTTCGACAGCTGTGGAAGGACTCAGTTTGGATGACGACGACACAATTAGTCCGATAACGGTGACGAACTGTGGAGCAATACAGAGATCTGGCCGTGGGAGGACAGTGAATTTGGTTGCTGACCCAACAGAAAGAGTCATCAGCTGCCATGGAACCAACGACATCGTTGAGAATTTTTATATTTGTTCCAAAGAAGAGGCGGATAATCGGTTGACTAAGCGATTGAAGAAAGCTGCGAAATCTGGCACCGAAGGTACTGATCTCTCCAAGGAGCTGAGTCTATCGGACGAGATCAAGCGTTTGCCCAACATCAAGGTGAAGAGTAAGATCAAGTCAATTGACATACTAATGGGCGTCAACAACGAAATGAGAATCATTGCAAATCTCGCCAACAACAGTTTGAGTTTATATTCTCTGAATGTGCTCGAAAAGCAGAGTGAAGCAAAGCTCCTGCGCTCCATCACTCAATGTGGCCACCAGTCCGAGGTAAGGACTGTCTGCTTCAGCTCGGATTCGCTGGCAATCGCGTCAGGCAGTGGAGAATCCACGAAAGTCTGGAACAGAGAGTCGATGCATTGCTTGAGGACAGTACCGACTTCGTATGTGCTGAGCTCGTGTTTTGTACCTGGCGACCGTTATGTTCTTCTCGGGCTTAAGTCGGGTGCGCTGCTGATTGTAGATGTTGGTACTGGCGAAGTAGTCGAGGAGATTAAAGCGCACGATAACGAACTGTGGTCAATGTGTCTACTGCCCGACCAGAAAGGGTGTGTAACTGGTAGCAGCGATACCACTGTGAAAACTTGGTCCTTCGAACTGATTGACAATCCAAACAACGACGATAGTGTGACTAGGCCTAAACTGCTGTCGCTCTTGCATAAGAACACACTGAAGTTGGAGGAGACAGTCTTGTGCGTCAAAGTTAGCCCAAATATGAAATTTCTTGCTGTCGGGCTGCTGGACTCCACGGTGAAGATCTTCTTCTTGGACACCTTCAAGTTTTATCTATCGCTGTACGGACACAAGCTGCCTGTTCTGTGCATGGACATCTCGTATGATTCTGCGATCATCGTCACCGGCTCAGCAGATCGCAACGTCAAGATTTGGGGCATGGACTTTGGCGATTGTCACCGATCGCTCTTTGCCCACGACGACTCGGTTATGGGACTGCAATTCGTTCCAAAGACCCACTTGTTCTTCACTTGCGGCAAAGACGGCAAGATAAAGCAGTGGGATGGGGACTCTTTTGAGAAAATCATAACTCTGGCTGGTCATGTCGGAGAGGCATACAGTTTAGTGGTGAGTCCAAACGGGCGGTTTCTGGTCAGTTGTGGTTCCGATCGAACATTGCGATTGTACGAACGAACCGACGAGCCAATAGTTCTGCAGGACGTCCAGGAGGACGAACGCGAGGAAATCGAGAACCGCACACTAGCTACCGGCGATGACAATCAGATTCCCATGTTGCCTGGGTTAAAACTTCCATCGCGAAAGACAGTTGGTTCCGAGAAAGCCGCCGAAAGTATCTTAGAATGCCTGGAAATACTCAAAGAATTCGAGGCCGATGATGCACCTGAGTTGCATCCGCTGATGATAGCCTACGATGCAAAGACCGCGGATGATTTTCTCCTCGCCGTTCTGCAGAGAATACGCGCCTCAGATATGGAAGAGGCGCTTGTCCTCCTTCCGTTCTCCAGTGTTTGCGATATTCTCGAGAGAGTGCCAAAGTTAGCCGAAAATCGCAAGGATCAGACGGAGATCATTTGCAAGATTGTGCTGTTTCTATTCAAAATTCATCAGAAGCCGATAACAAGCAACCACACCCTGTTGCCTGTGATTGGAACAATCATTCGCTGCTTAGAACAACTAACCGTCGAGTGTCGAGACATGGTCGGCATGAATTACTATGGACTGCAGCTGCTACAACACGACATGGAACAGCGGGACGGCGTAGAATTGTTCAGAGATGCGTCACAGGCGAAGAAGCAACGCGACAAGAGACGGAAGCACGTCGCGAAGCGAACGCATATTCAAATGGCTTAAATAATAAACTGTATGGTAGTTGTTACCGTGTTGACCGTAATGAAATAAATTTAAATTTGTAAAGGCTCGATGTTTTATTTATTTTACTCGTTTCAATTTATCCACAGACTGCGGCTTTTGGGTAACTTGTTGCCTGTCCGCTCTTGTTTGCACAGCAGCAACCTGGAAAAGAGGGCAAAAGTGGAATCAGCTTTTGTGCGATGAACAGATAAATGGGAATGGTTTGAATCTTACATGTACATACAAACAACATTAGAGAGCACGGAATAATGTTGATTAAAAAACAGAAAAAATTTCGCCAGGAAGCAGAAACGGAAATATTCAGGGCGACTTACTGTATAAGCTTATTACAAATAACCTTTCCGTTGTTGGTTTTGCACCATAAAAGGATAAAAACACAGCCAGAGATGAAAAAACACCATCAAGCATACCGATACCGATGTAAAGTTCGAATGCTCACAACCATTCTTTTTGTGTCCGATTGAACTTTTATGTATAATGAGCATGCGCTTAAGCGATACACATAATGTGTAGTGTGATACACGCAGTGTGGGGGCATTAAATGAATGGGGATAGATAAGATGGGTTTTGAATGTTTGTAAATCGTGCCATTCGAGTATGTGAATCCTTCGACACTTTTCAAAGCATTCTCCATGTACTGGTTACATTTTATATTAATGTTGTTTTCCATTGGAACAAAAAATCAATCTTTTTTTTTGATCTAAATCACTTTTCATGTTCCATTGGGCAAAGAATAATACAAATGTCAAAAATGAAATATTGAGCGCAACAATCATCGTTTCAGCGGAGTGATGGGGAGATTGGTTCCGCCTTAGGTGATTTACGATCAAATCACCAGTGGATCTATTGCCACGGAAACCACTTACTGCCGGGCATTAAGAGTCCGTGCTTCAAGATATTTCATAAGTTGACGATTCATCAGCGTTCCCATGACCGTAGAAAGAATGGACGTAAGAGCTATGGGTCGGAAATTGGTGGAACAAGTTTCGCCTTTTAGAGATAGGCTGGATAAATGCTGTTTTCCACCTTCTCGGGAAGAGTGCAGAAGAATAGGGCAGATGGAAATGCTTACGCAATGCTTTTACCGTGGAAGAACATCGAACGATGGAGAAAGATTCAATCTGGATCAGCGGATCTATTTATGTCGAGATCATAAAGTACTCTCGCGAAAATGGATTATATCCCTTTGAAACGACGCTCCAAAATACAGGTGAAGACAAAGCGCAATCAGGGAGCTCTGAATTAGTAGCTGCAAGCAGATTAGCAGCTGCAAGCAGATTAGCTTGACATATCTAAGGAACTGACAGCTGGTGTGACATTGTAAATGAACGTTGTGATTGATGAAGAGGCCGAATTCTTTGTTTCATGTCGTTTTCCATAAACAAATGACCAAACGTTTTTATAACCCTTGGGACATTGTAGTATTTTTTGTCTCAACTTTTCGTCATAAACGTATTTGACACGTTAAATGAGGGCATTGCAGTCTTTCCCGGCTCGTTTAAGGTTTCTTCGGTATTCCTACTCAGATGGGTCGGCTTTGTAATTCCTTAAGGAAACTTATTAAGGAAGCATAAGGACCAGTTGATATTCCTAAAGAAGTTGTAAAGCCCTCCCAAGTTGGCTTTCTCGTATTGTCAGATGGATCTTTTTCTTAAACTTTGTGATTGTAGTACGAGAAATTAGCTAATGTAGTCCAGTGCTCAGGCGAGCCTGGAGGCGATAACACCTTAATAGAGTATTTATTTGTGTGCGGGAGGTAAGAAACAAGTCCAGTGTGTTTAACTTTTGAGCGTTAACGTCAGGTACACGTATTGGTTCATTTCAACGCTGAGTTAATTGATATTAGGCGAATTAAATTGACTTTATAGGTACTCGTAATACAAATATACTCTGCCCTTCGAAGTTGTCAGGGAAGTCAGGATATTTCCCCCCTCAGTCTTGTTGCAATTGCTTGCATAAACCTCTCACTGGGTTGCATGATAAATCGCCACAAATCGAAGACCATCACCCGTATTGTCAGCATCTGCTGATTCCTGTAGGTGCACGGGGCGTATGTGGAATATTTTAAAATATGGCGAACTAATTACGCTTGCGAGTATGTTCTGTCACACTTTCTCGAAATTTTCTTTTCTGTAGGTTATGGGATATTTGTGGAGACTGAACTAGAAGATGCTCTTAGATTTGAGTATATGAGTAGAGCAAATTACTCTTGGCTGAAGGTCCCACTTTGGTAACCTGCCTCTAAAAAAGACCCGTGTGGTAGCCACAAGTAACATTATGTATATCGACCTTTTTGTAAGAAAACTAAAGTCGTTTCCCTTAAGAATACGGTCGCTACAGAACGCGTCTACTGTCTAAGGACTTCAAAGACATAAAAGAGAAATCAACTCTCACTTACCGCAGTTGCTTTTGCGGGTAAATGTACCCGGTGCTCCGTAGCTCAGTTTCTGTATTGTGCAGCGTTCTATGGGTGCTGTTGGGCGAACACATGACGACCTTCCAGCCCACGGCAGATGCTCTTTCGGCGGGATTGGCACCGGCATGTAACTTAATTTGTAGGTAGTACATTTCGATAGTGGTGCTTCGAATTTGCGTAAGCCGGGTCTCGGTAGAATCGGCGAGCTCTTGATGGCATTACTCACAGGCAAGTAGGACAGCTTGTTGATGGTGCACTTCTCCATTGGACAGCTGGGTGTACACATGGACGTAGGCGGAACAATTAGGCCACGGCGACTGCATGGTTTCGAAACAAAGTCATGTTTCTGTGTTGTCATCGTTTGAATGGGAGCGTTTGATTTGCAAACATTTCCTTTCGGCCGAATTGGTTCCGTGCGTTCGCTGCACGACTGCGGCAGGTAGGACAGCTGTTAAAACAAAAAAACAAAATTTAAGTAGGACGTGGGTGCTAGGACTTCTGCCCTTACCTTGTACACTGTACACTTCTCCATCATACCAGATGGAAGTTGTATTCCCGGCCTGGGCATAATGGGATCCGGCTTAGTGCCACACGACCGAAGGTAGCTGAGCTTGTAGACTGTATTCTTGTCAGCCATTTCGGTGCCAAATATCTTGATGGCAGATGCTGGTGCAACTGCTGGGATCCTCTGGGGATTGCAGTTAGGAATGTAGCTCAGCTTGTAGGTCGTGCATAATGGACCGCTTCGGGGTGGTTCGACGCGCACTTCCTTCGCCCAGGGCATATCCTCCTTTGCAGGTAGGGGTAACGGTAAATAACTCAATTTCTGGATAGTGCAGCTTTCGCCTGGGGCATCAGAACGAATGTAATGACCAGTCTGAACAATAGGCTTAGGCGGCGGGTTATTGCAAATGTCGTACGGCATGTATGACAATTTGCTAACGGTACACTTTTCGAGTGGCGCACAACATTTCAAAATTCCATCGGCCACCCTTATCGGAGTCCTTTTGCTGTAGCACTTAGGAACGTAGTCATGCTTTTGGCTCGTCAAGTCATGATAAGGTCCATCGAAACGAAGCCCATTCGAACGTGGTCGTATCGGTTGCACACGAGAAACGTCGCAATGCGGTGGATAGGAAAGCTTTTGAATGGTATTCGCGTCCATACGACCTTCAAACGGCTTAATACTGTCGCTAACCCGAATCGGTGAAGCACGACAGCAGCCATCGTTTCCAATGTAGGAACGCTTGTAAATCGTGTCCGTCTCAATGGGTGCAGTTGGACGGACGTAGCTCACTTCTGGCCGGCACATAGCTTGACGTGGAGGCTGTTGATAGCAACAATCCATGGTGCATGAGCAGTTGACACCTGGAGCGGACTCTTGACATGGTTCGAAGGTTGGCGGTACATCGCAAGGTAAATTGTTTGTCGTCAGGGGCATTTCGCAGTAGTTTTTCGTTGGATCCCCGCATGGATTAATGCAGCTCTCACCGATCACACTGTCAGCAGGAACTTCGCCTATAATTTGTTGGTCACCCATGGCAAGTTTGGACTAAAAAATATCCCTCTAACCAAAATAGGTAAGTGCAGTTAGCGAATTTTGATAAAGAAGTAGCAATGAGGGAAATAGAACAAAGAAAAAAATGAAAAACGGGAAACAAAATTTTAAACGAAGAGTTTCTTTTGAGGACCAGAAATACAATTTTAGATTTGAAAGAAGCTCAGAATTTTTGAAACTAAAAATGCTAGGAATATCGGACCTAATCAAAGTAAGAGAGTTCAGCAAGTACTCACTTTAACTTCAAGGTGTTTAGCACATTCTTTGGGGCGAACGCGAGTGTCTTCTTGAATGCTCCATATGGCATACCGACAGGGGAGACGTACAGCAAAGTTTCTATACAAATTCCTGCTGCCAGTAGAAATCAGAACTCGACTCATAGCTCGATGATGCCCACTGTCAACGATGGGTGGATGCCTTTTGAATGCGTTTTTCGTTTTTTCCCAATTACCGTCCTCCTAGCAACTAACTTTCCTTAAACTTTCTGATATTCGTTGAGTAGTTCCTCTCTAGGTATTTTCTTAAAGCTTTAAAAATCACAGTTCGAAGATGATGTTACCGCCCAGAAGAAGAAATTGAAATTTGAACACGTTAGCAACAGAGGAGTCTCTACAGGGAGTGAGAAACTGTGCATTCACTCACCACCTAAGTCCACAACCAGTCCGTGGCTCCCGTAATGAAACATCATCAAAGCGGCAGCCGAAAGAACAGTAGAAAACAAGGCAACGCGAGCAACAAATTGAACCAGAAAAAGTGAGTGGAAGGTCCTGTTCAAAAAAGAGCGTCTTCACAGCCTCTCTGCTCAAGGAGGTCGAAACTACCAGAAGATTTAAATGAAAGCCAAGAAATTTGCAATACTGAAAGCCTCCTCGCAACGGGAAGTAATCTAGTCACCGAAATGCAATGTCTAGTAGATGTGTAAAATGCAGCTTCCCAGCAGATGGTAAATGGTCATCAAAACAGTGATAGGGCAAGAATAGAACCTACGTACAGTCAATAAGGACCCAGTTCCACAATAACTTTATTAGATGTCACAGTTCTTGTGTCCTCTTTTTAAAAAATCGAAATTCCCAATACTAAATAGCCGAGTGACTGAAACATCATTACCTGAAACGCAATAATACGTGACACGTATTTTGGTCGGCCATCTTGTTTACGTAGTAGGAATTATGGGAAGTTCAGCATGTTGATGTTTTTAATAGCGATGGCTTACGAAACACGCAATTTCACTTTCCAATAAAACAAAATGGGTTCCGGTGATGAACGAGAAATTATTTATTTATCTATTTCGTTTAATTAATGAATTCTTGGTTACATTTACTGAAACAAATTACCGCTCACATTTCGCATGTTTCAAATAGAAATGTTTTCAAGTGATTGCAGAAATGTTGGTTGCCGGAACTTGTATTTATTTCCGCTGAAGAGTATTCCGTTGCACTTTATATGAAGTATAAACCAAATAGTGTTTTTTTTTTTTTATTTGAAAGGCACATGTATGCCATTTAGGAGTACGTATTGAACAAACATCATTCAAGTGGCGGGGGATACGGTTGCACTGATTCGATTGGTAAAATGTTTAATGACTCTGCTGCATCCGCCTGAATTTGAGCGGTGGCATTGGTTATGTTTACTTTAAGGGCATCGGTCGGTTGCAGCTTATTGTCAGGAAACCCCAGCCAGAATAAAAGTCTAGCGGGGTCAAAATGCAGGATCTTGGTGGCCCTTTTACGTCACCTCTGCGATTGATACCCTCAAATTGTTCATGCAGAATCTCCATCGGCGTCTGCTAAGTGGAACGAAGTCTCGCTCTGTCTACCACAATATCGTTCAGGGTTAAAAGGAATCCCTTAGTATCGTTCTGAGCGCTCACCGTTGCTGGCGTCGTCCCATATACGGACATTTTTCTTGTTTACACAGCCGTTCATACAAAAATGCGCTTCATCGCTAAAGAGGATTTTGCGTTCAAAATTGGGGTTCTCTTCTAAACGCTTCGAAGCCCAGTCAGTTCGCCAAGTGCAAGTCCGACTTCTTGTGCGAGGATTGAACCGGGTTCTCCTGTCTACTTTCACGGTGCGCTGCATTTTGCTCGGCCGATCTAGCGTTCCTTAGACGTAAGGGTGTTGTCTAATTGTTTACCGAATCGGTTGTCTCGAATTTGGCCTCCAAAAGTTGTTGTTGTCCACTTTGCTGTAAAATGGGTACTTGGACTCATTTTGATAATAAAGTTTTATCATTTGGACGTGCTGCTCCATCGTGTAACTTACCTCTTCGTGATTAGACATCAGTGACTGAACAATAAACAACATCAGCAATACAACAATCTTTACTAGTATCCAATTCTGTTTGCCGTCACCTGTTAAACAATCGAGTCATATCCTGTTGACTCACTGCAACACCGCACGACTAGTTTCATCGAATCTAAATTTGTCCAGATCGCCATTGTCCGCCTTTGCAAATGTATGCAGTGAAATATGAAAACTCCCTTTATCAGACACATTTATATATAATATGTATATTTATTTATTTATTTATTTGTATACTTTATATGATATTTCAAGTTTGATTTGCTGTTTGATTTTGTTACGCAATCTTTATGAATATTTTATGCATAATATGTGCTACAATAATTAATATGGAAATACAACACGCGAACTAAACAGCTTCTTTACATAATCTTCTGTATAGGTATGTATTTGTGTGTACTCTGACTTCTCAGAATGTCATACTTCTTACAACACGAAAGGTCAATATATAAATTATAAGAATACAAATTTATTTCAATTAAATCATGAGACGAAACGAGAAACATTCTTAATCTTCTTCTTTTTTTTAAATGTATATGGCACATGCAAAATAATGTTTCAACACAGAAATAGTGTACGACACATTATTTCCTACAAGCTGAATTTGTTGAATTTATTACTCTTTTCATTTAGGTAACGCCAAAAATGTTAGCAACTTTTGTTTGTTTATCTAAAGAACAGTGTGAATACTTAAATGAAAAGAAAATCGAATTTTCCTAAGTACAGCGTATAACTAGATTTAAATGAAACAACAAAAAATATCTTCCACGGAAGGTAGCCGAGAATAAGAAAACATATTTATAAATTTATATCTTACCCGGCTCTTAAACAAACAAAACGTCAAAAATAAAGAAACTGTGTGACAAATGTATTATACATAGTGAAGATATGAAGTTATGTAACAGAACACGACTACTACAATATGAAAGGAATACTATGTACGAGGAGAAAAATGTGATAACAAGCATTCATGTGCGGATGGGAAAATAAAATAAAACTCAATAATGTTGATGATGTTAATGACTTTGCATTCTTTTCTCTTATTCTCTCTCGCTCTTCCTCTACTACTAGGTTTGAATTCGTTTTTCTTACTAATTTATTAATGTTTTTTTATTCTAAAGATATATACGCTTTTAGGCTGGTACACCCAGGGGACCGGGTCATAACGTACTAGTTGTATCTTTGGTTAAATGGGTTTCGATATCGACGCGACATATGGGACAGTGCTTGTTGGTGACCAGCCACTGATCAACACATTCTGTGTGGAATAGATGCATGCAGGGAAGTCGTCTGAAATGAGAGAATAATAAAATTAATTGTTATTCCAAAAGCTGGATTCAAGTGCCTCGATCGAAGATAGTTTACTAATGAACATTATGTTTATGAGAATAACTCTCCTTTTATGATAATTTATTAACACGCGCTAAGAGAACACTTTGGAATACTCCGTGTCTCCTATTTGTCGATTTCGAGTCATATTCATTGGCCCCAACCAGACCAGCTTAAGAGTCG
The DNA here is from genome assembly GCA_963082955.1 of Cheilosia grossa. Taxonomy (NCBI): domain Eukaryota; kingdom Metazoa; phylum Arthropoda; class Insecta; order Diptera; family Syrphidae; genus Cheilosia; species Cheilosia grossa. The sequence continues at coordinate 13,471,287 of OY720144.1, read as the reverse complement.
CCTCAAACCAGCTCCAAGAGTTATACTCAAGGTTGGGATAATGACAGTCAACCTGCTCATAAAGACATATCTCTCAAAAAGTCCTCAGCTGTAGGTGCTTGAAGCCAGGTTCTGTACGCAGGCGGTCTGTGAGCTTCATTGAGTCTATCAGGTGACAGTTGGAAGCCTGGTGTTTACCGAAGGTATTGATTGGGAGGACCACTTACGGGCGATCACCCACATCATTATTCCATACAAAGGATCACTACTAAACTGTACAGCCAATGCATATTATTTAGGTTTTCGGGAGTACAGGTTACAGGACAGCCATTTGGGAGCTGAATGCGAATAGTCTCAAGTTACGCGTGCGAGTTGCGCTCATTGCACTGGTAAATATCCACTACTACAATCTAGAGTTCAGTGAACCTATTGCCATGAAATCGTGTTGCTGGTCGTAAGGGAGTTTCCATTTGTTGGAGATGGAAGACACATGCGATTCGTGTGTATATTCTGGCCGATTTCAGTACAGCAATCTCTTTTATAATACATACAACATTTTGTACGAATTCTCGAAATTCCAACCGAGATATCCGTTCCGATACAATTTTCGTAAAAATTCTCCAATGACATTTAGCGCGCCTTGCCACATTGCGTTGTACAGCGTTCTGTCCTTGACAGCTACACGGCACACTTTTCTCCGCAGCTCTGCGAAAGCCATTTGCTGCGGAATATTTTAATATCAAAGCGGATTCGAACGCAGTCTGAGTTCCGAAAAGATTTGAATTTTTTTCCCAACAGATATTTCAATAGGGGTGAATCATTCCACACAACTTAACAACTTACCGGACTTCGTTATCAATTTCAAACAAGGATAGACAAATTGCGCACTTTTCGGCATCCTCATCAGACTCACTTTCACGACGAAGGCGTTTATATTTGTGCGGTAGGGTGTTACGTTCAATTATTTCCTAGAATGAAGGTAAGTATGAACAATTTTGTCAGTTCCTCTAGCAGAAGAAATTACCAATGATGCGCCACGATTTGGTCTCAAAGTTGATCCGAAGACGATTCGCGAACCGATATCTTCAATCGATCGCAAACTTGTCAATGGTGCCCTCAGGCCGATTTCCAAACGTACAGGTGTTGGCAGTGCATAGTGATGAATCATATGATGATGTACTGCGGGAGTAGTCCGCTGCCTCGGCTGTGGATGGCTTGTGGGTGGCGGTTCGAATGAGCTGGACAAGCTAACCACTTGATAGGCCTGAAAAAAAAGGACACGAAAGCACATTAGAATGTGATAGTGTTGGAGGAAGTTTCTAACTTACCGGATCCAAACTAGAAACAGGTCCAGACCTACTGTGCACACATGCGCACATGTTTGCCATCGCCCGAGAGCGATAGTTAGGCAAACTCCGATTCGATGACAAATCAATGGGCGTTGGCGTTAAATGACGGCGATGTATCTCCTGCATGGTTTGCTGACGGCACCACAGATTTTGATGAACCAAATATGGCGGTGGCACACCCACGCGATGATGCTGATGATGCGGTGCTGACCCGTTGAATGTAGGATAGCGACGTGTTGGAGCCCGCAGTGGTCCATTTATGTCGCGCACAAAGTATGGTGGATAGTTGGAACTCTCTGTTGAATGCGCTGCAGGCGGGGAACGAATATTGGCACGACGAGGCGGCGGTGGGTGTTGCTCTGGCGCTATTTCAGATGACGATCCTACTTGAGCGGATGGTGGGACAGGTGCCACCGCTACACCTGCAGAAGTAACAGTTGGAACAGTATTGTTGATAGTAGTTGAAGATGCTGCGGTGTTGGGTTGTGCTGATGGTGCCGCTGTGGTAGTTGTTTGGGCGCGAAGACAATGCGGCGCGTGTTCCGGGGGGTAGTAATCAATCTGTGGAGAAAAGATATCTCGCACAGAATCCGGATATACGTACGGTGACATGTCGCCGAGGAAACTTTCACGTTGACAAAATGGAATCGGTCGATAGGCATTGATGGGCATCGGAAAATCTGGCGGCGATACTGTCCGAAGTCTTTGAGTGCGTGGCTGATAGGGTGCAAGTCGCGGCGGTCCAATTATATTTCCAAAGACATTGGGCCGAATACGATTCACGTTGTAGCGATAGCCGTCGTATGAGCAACCACCACCAGTGCCACCATTCGCTGCTGCTGCTGCCGCCGAAGTTGAACTGACCTCATTCCAACGGCGACCATTGCGATAATCTTGGAATACTGCTGCGGCTGCGGCGGCTGCTGCTGCTGCTGCTACAGCATTTGGTGTTGAGGAGGAAGTGACTTCAGTTGGTGCCGGTGGAACTTGCTGCGCTTCTCGTTGGAGAGTCGATGATGTGGACGCAGAGGATGATGAGTTGGTTTGTTGCTAAATGAGAAAGATGAATTTTGTGTTAAGAAAAAGTCACGTCATATTGAATAAGTAAATGAACTCACCAAAACCGATGGATGATGGAACTCGTAGCCAGCGTCATCGTCACTTGTAAGGTCAATAGAAACAATTGGTTCTCGCGTGGAATGGACAAATACCACATCATCGTCGTCGCCGGTTGAATCCGACAGCCAATCCAATTGTAAATCGGGTGCAGTTAGAACATCATTTGAACGTGAAGAAGACGAACACTCACCGGCATTACTTGAACGTTCAGCAGCACTGGCTCCGCCCACATTGTGACTTGTCTTTGCAATCTTCTTAGCCGTGCAGTCCTGTGAACTATGATGGTAGATGTGAAACTTTTGTCGCGTTGTCTGCCCGGGCACATTGGGCGAATGTAGGTTAACCACAACAACATCATCGTCATCATCATCGGATGAATCTATATCAGCTTGCTGCTTGTACTGAGATATTCGCTTCAAATCGTTGTAAGCTGTAGCTCTACGCTTAACGTTGTTTACTATAAAACTCTGGCTTCTCTTCTGCAGTCCACTTGGTCCTGGCAATGATGCAGCATCGTAGTAACTTGTCGAGGCTTCGGCAACCGGTGGACCGCCTTGTAAAATTGTGCTAGAAGTGGTCGGGGAATCTCCATTAAGAGTACTTAAGTTGGAATCATCAGTCGTTTCCTGTTTCTGTTGGTGTTTAATTTGCACGCCTTTGGTTATGGTGCTGCTACTACCGCCACTGTTTGAGTTAAGTTTGATTGCTGCTGCTGAAGCTGATGCAACTTTATTGCTGGAACTACTGTTACTTGCTATTTGGCATCGCTGAACTGAGTTTTGAACATCTGCCGATAAAGCTACCGTTGCTGATGCTGTCGCTGACACAGAAGCGCTCGCTGGTTGTTTCTGTTTTATACCCGCATATGCAATTGTTCGAGAACACTCGACATTATTTGGTTGTTCAGAGCTGTTTATAGCCGGAGGTGGGGATGCATTGCTGCTGCCGTTACTGCTGCAACCACTGCTACTGCTGCTGCTGCTAATGTACATTCCATCGGGATTTATTTCAGTCTTAACCAGATTGCCACTTATTGTCGTAGTCAGTGGCGGCGGTGGTTGTGGTGGTTGAGTTGGCGGCTGCGGAGGTTGCTCTTGATGCAGATTGTGCAAATGATGAGATAGTGCCGGTTGCGATGGCGGCTGATGATGGTAATGATGATTATAATGTGACAGAACGTGAGGTGGATGTGTGTATGAGTTGGCCATGCCACCGTAGTCATAGCCGTTAGATGGTGTCCAACAAGAATGCTGCGCTGGATTGGAATAATCAAGATGATTTGCCACATCATCTAGCATTGACGTCTCTCCACCACTGCTGTTGCTGCTATTGTTGATGGTACTGCTGGTGCTTGTGTTATCTGCAAATGACTGATTCTCGGGTTGACGATTCCTCGAGGTCATTTGGAAGGCAGAGTCTCTGAAAAAATTATAAATTTACATTACTGAATACAAAAACTAAGCGAATCCAATCGAATACCTTGATGAATCGCGTGGGCAATTACATGTTTCCGGCTGACATTTGCGGCAGGATAGCCATGGATCACGGCTCATCAGATCCACCTGGTAGCGTTCTTGTCCACCGCCCATGGGGTTGCTTCTTTGCATGTGAGGTGAAATCATTTGATTGTGATACATCGGATACATATATGGCTCCTGATGCATTGTATTCTAAAGAAAAGGAACGAGTGAGAAAATGCTTTTACGCGGAGAGTTTTCTTAACAGACATATTGTAACCCCACCGGATCCCTCGGCGAATATTGATTGTAGGCGAATAGATCATATGCTGTGGAAAGAAATGCAATTGTAAAAGCGTAACAATGGTATTCCATATCTTCTTACGTTCATCAGCTGGGCGTGGTTCAATGTCGTAGCTGTTTGAGAGACTGGATGCCGAAAATGCAGCTTCGAAGATTTCACGAAACGGTAGATCATGGTGTTCTTCGTGTTCATTTTCCATTTTTCTTGCGCGATAAGTATTTTCGATGGTGATTTTAGGAATGCACTGTTCCCGATTGAGTGGGCTGAAGTTGAGATTACAAACTTGTTTCTTTAGCAATAGTTTCAATTCGATGATGTTCTACAAATGGGCTTTTAGTCAGTCCTTAGGAGGACTCCCCGTTAGCGTCACCGACTCTGTGACCAAAAAGCCACCAGAATGTTTGAGATTATTACAAAATGTGTCTGCTTCTTTGTCGGCAGCAAGGTTTTACCTCCGATTCCGACTAGGACGTTACATTCTTCTATTGATCCAATTGGAGCTCCAAAATAATAAGGAGAATAAAACACTTTCTAAGCGGCATAGATATATCAATTTAACAAAATACGCAACACAAATCTTTGACTATAGTGCGATCACTACCGTGACTAAAGCGCTGTAAAACTAAAATGCGATAAGACGCTTCACCTCCTGTAAAACTTCAATGAGCAGCACCAAAAGCATCAGTTGTAGGTTTTACCAACCTTAAGTTTCAAACACCGAGGGCATCTCTGATGATGGAAAATTGGTTTAATTCGTTCCGAATGGAAAATGGAAAACGTTCCGTACGAGAATGCTGATTGTAACCTTCTGTCGCTAGTTATATCAAGTAATAAAGTGGTTAAATAGGCGAAAACAAATGGGTACCAACGTTTTTCGCTTAAGTTGTGTACCAAATCATGATAATTTCTGTTAGGAACGTACCTACTTTGTGACGAGTTGTAAATCATTTTCTTGAAAATATAGCTTGAGCATCTGTACTTAAAGATCATTAATGCAGCAAAAAGTGAACCGTACCTCCATATACGGAAAAATTCAAGAACACATGAACTGTGCTTGGGCACAGTACTTACAAGTGAATGCAAAATCCATTTTAGGGGAAACAAGCCAACTACAAGTCACAGAAAAATTTGTCATATCAATCTGATAGAACAACAGAGCGGCTATTTAATTTACATTAAACGTAATTTAACATATTTGTATGTACATGTGGCTTGTATTTAGCAAGCAGTTATTTCTAAAGGTAGCAATAACAATTCAGTCAATTGAAAAAGCTGCCTCGTCGAATTATGCATTACGGACTAATTTCATAGAGGAAATAAACTATTTAGAGCGAACGACGTTATTATATGTAATAAACGTTTCTCCTGGGTTTTAATGTGTGTATATCTCGATTCAATGAGCCTGTGTAGCCTTTTGTTCAAATAAGAACAAATCCGTAACATCGCACTTGCATTGAATGACTAAAACGATGGAAAATACGTACAATGAATCTGATTATTTTCAGTTCCACCTTCGGAGATAATCGCAAGGCCCTATAACAGTACAATGATATTTATACTATGTACACAACATGTATAATAAGAGTACACGTATGTACCCAATATAAAAGCTATTTCCTTTTTAAAATTTTTGTATCTATCGCCTTTATATGGATTTTCTGTACAAAATTCTTCTTTTTCGACATCACGTATGTCGTATGGTGAACTGCATCGATTTTGCCATCAGCTGATTACACACCGAGACGGAATGGACGGATGCAGTTTTCACAGAAACTACAAATTTCCAACCACCACTACTGCAATTTTACCCCGCTGTAGCCAACAACCTCCTCCGCTGCACCACTATCAAATGCAAAAAGTTTTTTTTTTTTGTTTTTTCACACTATCCCACTGGAGTACAATTTCCTAACGATACCAATTATTATTAAGTTTAATCAAATATGTATAATGACCTTTTTTAAAACAGGAGTTGATGCAGACAAAATATTGTTTGTGGCTTTTTTCGCTGTTCAAATGCTCACTTGTATTTTGCTTTCGTGCCGCAGTAGATAATGAATGTCCCACATATTTCTGTGAATTCTGTCCGTCCAAGTTTTCAGTATGTTTAAAGATGATTTTGTAGAGTTTGCCACTTGTGTATTGAGAACCAGTGAAAAATTTTCAACGAAAAGAAAAACAAAACGATAAACGCGACGACTACTGCACACAGGAATAGTGACTTTTATTCTTGTGTAAATTTGTAAAAGGTTCTTTTTCCAACGAACGGCTGAAGCAACTACAAAAACAATGGACACACTTCGAGTTGCGGTTGCGGAGTGTCGTTGTAGAAATGAGTGCGTCCAGATGCAATTGAAATACATTATTTCTTAAACACAAATGGTCTAAAAGCACCTTTACATCACATAATGAAGAATTCTATATTTTGACATTAACTTTTCTAAAGTGTGCAGCAACGACACAATTTTAGTGTTACTAGTGAAGAGCATAATTGTCCTTTTATTTGGCCATAAAATGAAACAAGCGAAATGATTGGCAGGAAGGCTTAGGATGACGTTTGTAAATTCAGATAAATATTAGGAATGTGTTTTATATTCTACTGTTTTCAAGTCACTTCCACTTCAATTAAAGTACTTAGTGTAAATCCCAAAAATGTGAAATAAGATGTAATTGTGTACTGAATTATGTACTTTACTCTGCAGGGATAGATTCTCAAAATAAGACGAGATATGTCAGGATCAATAAAAATAATTATTTTAATTATTATAAAAGTTGTTTTCAAGTTCCTAGGTACACCATCTGTTCCACTTCTCGTTGCGAAAATAAACAATTAAATCTGAAACCTGGCAGCACTACGTATCAACTTTCAGCATCGGCCATTTTTTTTATCCACTATCTCTTTTTTACTAGACTAAATTCGAGTTTTCATAAATTCTTCATCCCTTTCATCGCGAACACTCGTTTTGGGGAAGTCTTCTCACAAAGTTCAAGCATATTTGTAAGTGAATCTCAACAAATTTATTCATAAAAAAAGTATTATTAAAATCAATAAAATCAAATTTCGCCACACAGGAATTCTATTAAATTCATAAGCCACAGTTCTAAATCAAATAGGAGATGCCGAAGAACAAGGGAAAAGGAGGTAAAAATCGTCGTCGTGGAAAGAACGAAAATGAATTCGAAAAACGTGAATTGATTTTCAAGGAGGACCAGCAGGAATACGCTCAAGTCACTAAAATGCTTGGCAATGGTCGTCTCGAGGCGATGTGTTTTGATGGTGTAAAACGCCTTTGCCACATTCGCGGAAAACTACGGAAAAAGGTGCGTGGTAGATAATTTCTTAAAAAAACTTGCAGGCGGACATTTTGAGATATTTGTAGAAAAATGCAGTAATTATTTTTTTTTCCCCAAAGAATGAAATGTTAATATGTTCAAGTGAACTTGTAACTTTCAAGCGAAAAAATTTCCCGAAAATTCGTATGTAAATTTTCAATTTCATGCGCAGTGCTCTTCCTTTGTCTAGGTATTTTTGGCAGATGCGGAGAAAATCATGAGTGCCGATTGAATGGGGTAGGGGTACACTTACAGTGGATCACAGCGAACCGATTTGGAGACGAATTTGATTTATTTTTCTTTGGAATAGTGCGTAGATTACGTTCTAGATGTGAATGGGTTGATTCTGAGTCAAATAAGCGCCGTTTTGCAAACTGCTCAACCGGCTGTTCTGAGAACCGTCAGCAAAGAATCTTCTTGCAACGCAATAAGACAAACACACAAGATACCAGCAGATAAGTTCTATTAGAAGGAAAAACCGCTAAAGTCGATTTTGATAATTTTTCAGAAGAGCATATTATAGTTGTGCTAACAAGATTTAAATTACAAATGGTTCTAGACAAATAAAAGTCGGCATTGTACCTCCAATTTTGGAGATACAGAGCTAGAACAAATGTATCTTAAAAATTTGGGTACGCTTGATCTAATGGTATCAAAAACTCAATTTCTTCTAAAGTTGACTTTAGCTGTTTTTGTTCGTGGCAACAGATTTATCATATAACACTCTTCTCATTCAATCGCTGGTCATCTGAAATTGATTTCGAAGTAAGATTTAATAAAAACCTAGAAACACCACCGCAGAAGACATTGGCATTGAAATCCTTTTCCAAATATGTACATCAAACTACTGCCTATCATTTTGTTCCACAACTAACCTGACCTTGCCAATCTCGGAAAGGAAACCATCAACCCTTCGAAATGTTGGCCTTTATAAGGAATGATATTCAGCTAGGTATTCGTCCTTCTATTCCAGTTGTATTCACAATTGCTTAATCATCGCCCTCTTGGATTTATTATCGGCAAGCCGGTTCGAAAGGTGGAAAGGTGGTTGTTTCAGTGTATTAATTTATGCATACCCTTAAAGCATACAACTTTCATGTACAGTGAATTGTTATCACAAATTCAAATAAATTCTGACTATTTCATTGTGTACTAATATTATTTCGGGTATCAATGCATAATTCTAGTCGCTATGTAGAACAATCGGAAAACTCATCTCAACCTAACGCAGGTATGGCCTGTTTTTTTTTTATGTTTAATAGACAGCTTTGAACGCTGCTAATTAAAACACATCTAATGAAGATGGACAGCAGGCCGCACCGACACCTTTGAAGCAGTCCCTTTAATACTCAAAATATTTGGAGCAAGTGACGTTTATGGTGATGCGTTAAGCCAAATGAGAAGACATGATATGTTGTCCACTATCTACCGCAATAGACAATCTACTAATGCAAATATTCAGCCTTAAAAATGTCATCAAACATTCAAGTTTGATTAATTCACGGGCGTCGTCTTCTGCGTCCTTACAGTCTGACACGATTGAAATATATTATTAATACGTTATAGACTTAGCTTATGAAAGAATGACAGTGAGACCTCAATAAATTCAATTTGTTCTTGTTTTACCAGGTCTGGATCAACCAAGGCGACATCATTCTTGTTGGACTTCGTGATTATCAGGATTCAAAGGCTGACGTCATCTTGAAATACACACCCGATGAGGCCAGGAACTTGAAAACATACGGCGAATTCCCCGAATCAGTGCGTATCAATGACACAGTCACATTCGTCGAAGATGGTCTCGATGAAGATATCGAGTTCGGTGATGAGATTAGTTCAGAAGATGATGCAGATTCAGTGGATAACATCTGATCATCAAATTAAATTTAAGTCAACAAACAGAAACAAAAACAAAACAACAAAAACATGTGTAAAACCTTTTAATGAATCATTTTTTTTTTTTTTTGTTAACTTATAATATATAGTATATACAAACTTAAAAGAAGAAGAAAAACAAACCAACACACATTTTATTTTAATTATGTATTCCCCTTTTTATCTGAACTTCCATTGCATTGAGTCACACACAATGCTGCGTATATGCATCCGCTAAATCCACTTGTATTTTTTTTTATTTTTTTTTCTCGGAGATATGCGCTGTGAATTGCTTTGTTGAATGCATACGTTGTTTTTATTTATTTTATTTTGTTCTCAAAATTTGTTGTGCGAGTTCAAGTAGGTTACAATAAAATCATATAAAATCGTTCTAATTACAAAAAACAGACAAATAAAACGTGAAAAAAAAATGTAAAATCCGAGGAAAACCAAGAACGATGTTTATTTTTGTGGTGGAAGCTTATCGCGAATACATTTTCCTAGGAAATGTTTGTTTTAGACGTACACCGATTAAAAACATCTTAACTGAAGCTGGACTTCCGTCCACCCAACAAAGACACGACTACATCACTTCACTGCAAATCCAAAAGTAAAAGTCCAACTTCAATACACCAATTGCTCTGGATGTCAAAAAGATCCTTCGTCGACGTAAAACACCGAAACTCCCATCGACAATGTACAATACTTTATCTCTCGTAAAATCTTTAGGTATACCCATATTGAGCAAAACATCCATCCCACTTCATCGTCCGTGGTTGATAAAGAAGTAATCATTTATCACTGACCTTAACACGCTGACAGAAGTATCCACAAACCATGAGACGCACAAGCAAAATTTTCTTCGAAAATCTTGCAAGTTACCGAAAAAAAATGCTCCTTCGTTTTTACCGAGGCTCAAAAACTAATCATGATGCGTCCTTCGCAGTCGTTGATCAACATATCAAAATATTATCCAAAAGACTCGCCTTACAACACTCATCGGTACTGCCAGCAGAAGCTATGGCAATTCTAGAAGCCACTGAACTAGCAAAACCAACAAAAATGATTACTTACACCGACAGCCTGTCAGTAATCAAATCCATTCAAAACATCAACAAAAAAGAAAATTATTGCAGCCATCCGGGACAAATAGCAAGCCGATATCATATAAATCTAATGTGGACACGTAGGCATAACCGGAAACGAAAAAGGCGACCGGACTGCGAAAGCAGTACTAGCTGAGCCTCTTAAGTGCATTTTACTGTCAAAATATCAAAGTCACTAAAGAGAAAATTGATTCTGCTCAAACCACAAAAATAGGATAGGTTGTGCTTGGTTAGTCAATTATAACTATACAAGTTACAAGAATTTCTCTAACCCAACCTACATCACCCATAGCTACCTAATGACAAAAAATGAGCCCACAAATTGTCATCTGTGTAACAGCGATACAACGCTTTCATTTTAAACATCTGATATTTGAATGTCCAACAGGCAAAACGGCCACAAAACAATTTTTCGCCGAGTCCAAACGGCTAATTGAGAAGCTCTTTTTACGAAATTTATTCTCTCGGATGTTGTGTCAGACGTTCGGGAGATGTGGCGCAGTTCGAAATACAGGAAAATAAATGCAAGGAGTGCTTTGGGCGAGGTTTTGTCTCTATGCCTTTCGACCATTATTATCATTACATCGCTTTATATGCAGACAATTTTACGATTCTCGCATATTTCATAGCATACAAGATTTCTACGCATCGATCAACGCGTACATAATAAAGTTATTGGGGTATAGCATTAACTACCTTCGAAATACCACGGAAGCTATGGCCGGAACATAATCCGAGTCGGACTAGCAAGCTTATGCGGTTTGATAGAACGTCGATGTATAAACTGAAATTGAAACTCAAGAATGACGATATATGCAGGGTTGCGGAGAAGAGTAGGTACACGAGGACACACCCCACTTCCTCTGTCAATGCTCAAATCTCTGTCACTTGATGAATAGAACGCTTGGAAGACATTACTTCCATGACATACATGAACTTTCAAATGTCCCTTTATCTAATCTTTACAGGTTTATAAACACAACAGGATGGCTGGACAAGGTCAAGTAACCGAGAGGGAATAAACATCATCGCCAACAACATCGGCTAACCCCCAATAAGGGCTTCAACCTATTCTGGTATAGGAAACGAAACACCCCATTCCACTTGTACTCAAGTACACTGCGCCTATTTGGACCCCACAAGTAAGCGACACATTATTATAAAAAATTATTAACAGCGGCCTACATGATGTTCAACACTTCCCGGCCAAACGAATTGAATTAATTAGAATTAATACTGTGGATCCACCCAACTGCAGTGGCCCAATTCGAAACTGAGGACCAGCACGAATAGACGAATGATGAAAGCTGCTAAAACAACAACCGTGAACCGTCCCAAAAATTACAAATAAAACAAAAGCATTCCAATTTACACAGATCTTCGTTTATTTATTATTCCAGTTTTGTATTTAGTTTACTCTTTTATACTTAGAATATCAGAATACATTTTTATGTTATCCATACATTAGTAATATTTCCTAAAGATGTTCCATTATTTACGCATAACCTCTTTTCTGTTTTATTTACACATACGTATATAATATGTTCATACTTCCTTTTATTAAATTTGCCCTATATAATATTTGTATTATAAAAGTGGTTCTTAAAATTTTCTGTAATTACGATTCCTTTTTGAAAATCTAAATGAGGACAAACAAATTAGAATTCTGTGGTAGCAAGCGAAGTCGCTAGTATTGATTCTTTTTTCTTGAGCAAATATTATGTATGATTGACAATAATGATAAACATGTTACTTTGAAAGCAAGCAAATCAAAGTTTTCTTCTAATCTGATAAGTTTAAACGATCATTTTGTAATTATAAAATCAGCGCCTATCGCTTGACACACAGAACTTGTAAACAAAAAATAAATACACATAATTATACAAGTTACAAGATTTTCTCTTTTCGTTTCTGTTATATATATTCGCTTTCAACTGGTAGAAGGAAATAACAAATAAGTATGTATTACCGCTTCTTTTATGCGTTGATGTAATCGGTTTCGTTTCGTATATAAATTATTTGACTTTTTAACCTTGTTTCGGTTAGTTGCAAGATCATTTAGTGTACATGATTACTGTCTATCTGGGAATTGATTCTCTGTTTAGTTTTATTAGTTTTTCTTATGATTATTTTAGTTGGGTGATTTTTCTTCTTCTTAAACTGCCGGTGTGATATGTTAAACTTAATATATCGGAAGTATTTATGTTGTTTCTTAATTAAAAATATATATTTTGATAAAAGGAATTTACAGAAAGGAGCACAAGGGGAATGGAATGGAATGACTGAATAACAAGTGGGAAAGGTCGATTGTAGCTAGATGAGGTCTTACATTATATCGATGAGACTAATACGCTGTTCTCTGAGGTTGACTGTATATGAGGCGTTATATTGAATGAACGAGATAAGATTGAGTTGCTTGGTGAAACTAGTAAAACTACTGCTCATAGGATTTTTCATGGGAAAAATCATCTTCCTTGAAATAATGCAGTTCATCAGATGCATCCACCTAGTCCCTGCCTTTGAAGTAAGGTGCAGCCAAATTTCTCTCTCCACGTATCCCAGCAGAAGATGCGTGAGTACTCTCGGTACTGGTATTGTCCATTTGCATTTGACTTGCTTATAAGTGAGTGTTGAACTCTTAGAAAATTGAAACATAAGCTCTGTCGGTTTTGCAGGTTGAACAAGACTAACATGAGCTCCTTACAAAGAGGAATTCACTGCATTGGATCGCCAACAGTTTAGGTTATAGATAGCTTACGTGAGCTAATTTGACATACAAAAATAGTCAGCGTGCTAGGATATGCTGAAATTGTCGGGTTGCTTTGGTAGGGTCAAACCAAAAGACTGACTTTAGAGGTACCTAGTACCGTTGGTGTAACTTCCCGAATATGTTAAAAAATTAATTAAAAAACCAGCCCAGAACGTCCAATAACTGGGATCTGAGAGTATGTACGTGGAATGCACGCACGCTCTACAAAAGCTTGGGCCTCACATTGTATAAGGCAGACAATACTGCGGTTCAGGAGATACTATGGATACCTAATACTAGAAGTATAGAATTTTTTGAATACAAACTTACACGGTTTCAACCATGCGACTAGCTAAGTAACTAATAAAATGATAGTTAGTAAAAGGATTAAATTAACTGCACGGCTATGAACAAAACAAATGTACGACGGGATAGATTGGTTCCCATGACTAGTTAGCTTGTTCAAAAGTTTGATCTCAATTCTATGAATATAGCCACGGCCAGTTTTATGTCTGACTTAAATATTCAATAATGTAAGCTTTATTTCTATTGTAGATGACAAACATTTTGCTTAACTGGCCCTTCAATACCGGTTGGAAAAAAACAGTCTCGAGATAGTAAGCAACACAGAAAAAAAACTGCTACATTGCCTGCTCCTTTACTTATTTAACTTTTGAATGATATAAAATATAAAACAAAAATGTAAGGAAAAATAAATTGTATAAAATAAAAGTATTATAGAATAGATAACAATTTAATAGATATATGCAATATGTATGTATAAATACGAGTCCTTTTAGTGATTAGGTTATGTTTGATTTTTTTTCTGCATGATGTGAGGATTTTTGCTTTCAAAATAAAAGTAACAATCAAGAAATGTTCTTCTGATGGTCTGGCCAACAGTTTCCATGTTTCGACTTATTTGGGTTGCTTACCATTCCCGTTAGCACCATGAAAAGAATGGGCTTTTGTTTTGGAAGCGCTGGGTAAACGAGAAGAATCTGCTATTCGAACCATTTTTACATCTGCAAACGAGAAGAGACCACATGAACATAAGAACAGATCGCACCATATTCGCTTCGATATAATCACCTTTCAATAACAACGGCTGGCATTTGGACTAGCTGTACGGGGGATTTACCATCCTTGAGAGCTTGGGTTAAATTTAAAATTTGGCCACGCATCACAGACATTTGACGTTCGTATAGTTTCTTGTCGAAACCTTTATCTTGCTGTAAAAGAAGCGGCGACTTTCAGTTCTGTGTAACAGAATATGCAACTCAATGACTCACCTTAAACAGCTGATACAAATCACTGCACAGTTCCTCGACAAAATTCATGTCGGATAACAGGGGCAGCACTAGCTGCTTCGTTTCTTCACTAAAAGGCACTTTAGCCTGTGGCAACCACGCCCAATGGTATGGGTACGCACGCCAAGAATCCGGATGTTTGAATGGAAAGGCTAATCCATTATCGATGGCGGCGATCTTCACCTCGGGCAATTGAACCACATTCCAGTTGACATTATCTGACTTTCTTGTTTGTTGCTGTTTACTGTCGGGCAGTTGGTATTGCTGACTGGTACCAGGCTTTGAGCTGTCTTCAATCTTTGTTATAATTTCATCTGGGATTGGTTCCACTATCACTGTTGGCAACTCATTGCGAATGGCCTCTTTCGATTTTGTTGGTGTTGCAGTCCCGTTTACCTGTTTCACAATTTTTGGTTGATCGTATTTTATCAGCCAGTTATCATTTCCACGATCCGTGTTACGTATAATGTAGTCCAACACGACTAATCTTTCGAATTGAAGTTGAAACGATTTGGCGAGGTTTGGCGCGAGCGCTTCATTTTCGAAGCGTCGTAGCCAATAATCCGCATCCCTGTAGCCTTCCACAAATATTTGAAATGATCCTTTCTGTAATAAAGAGATGGATGGTGACGTGCTTGCAATGGCTTTGACAGTAAATGTACCTTTAGTGGCAAACTCATCCGATTAAATTTCGCCGATGGGAAGTGCTCTTTGATTTGCCTTTTGAGTTTCGCCTTTCGTCGATCAATTCGGGCATAGTTAAACGTTTCAGCAACTAATCGAACTATTCTCGTTTTGGGTACAACATCTAGGTTTAG
Source organism: Cheilosia grossa (assembly GCA_963082955.1). Classification (NCBI taxonomy): domain Eukaryota; kingdom Metazoa; phylum Arthropoda; class Insecta; order Diptera; family Syrphidae; genus Cheilosia; species Cheilosia grossa. The sequence goes on along the minus strand of OY720144.1, from coordinate 13,455,891 downwards.
TTTTTGGTCCACTAGACTTGCGCCAGCTTCGGATAGATATCTTTACGAAAAAAAAAAAAACGTTTTACAATAAAATGCAGACTGTGCCAGATTTTGAACGTACCCTTGGTTAGGAATTAAGCAAGCTCTGCCGAAACAACACGGGCAGCATAGCTTGTGCATCCATTTTGTCCATTTCGGATTCATTCGGCCGTAGGGCTCCTCATCTTTTGGCTTGAACACCGCTAGGATTTTCTGCAATTCAAAAAACATTGCATAAGACAAAAGGTACCTATTGGTGATGCTGCTAATTAAAAAAAAAAAAAAAAAAAATGTTCAATTCTCATCCAAAATTCTTCCAATGTTCTCGCATGGACGAATTCCCCGAATTGGAATCTATTTATTTAGGCTTCCTACAGGGACGCATTCGACTTGTGACTTTAAGAAGAAAAGCGATTTTTGAAGCCACAGTAGAAGAGTGCATTTGACAGACGCGTTTAAAAAATATACATATTTTGAAAGCTTACCCCCGCTGGATTCTTGACAAAATAAGACCCACTGCTTCCTTGGTATATTCTTTCCGGATGTATACCATGTTCAATGGCTAGCTCGGCTTGAGATACTATTTCGTGAAAGTCTGGATCATCTGCGGACAAAAAGGAAACCAGTCAATAAACATGTATATCGAATAAACATCAAATCTAACCCACAGAGTCTTCCAAAAAAATCCAAGGAGTTAACAAAGCAGAGGAAGTAAAATCATAACCTGCTTAAAAAAACACCCTCGCTTTTGAGAAATATAGTGTTGCCATTTGCAAAGTTTAAGCCTTAATAATATAAGTACATTCAACAAAGATGGAAAATGGGCATAAAATCGATGGAGTTTTGATAATCGAATAAACTCTCGATGCGTTTGTTCTGTGCGAATAACGTCATCCGTGAGCGACGAAGTCGTGACAATCGATCAACTTTGTTACCAAGTTCAGCAGCAAGAAGATCTGAAGCAATGAACCTGCAAAACACAGACCGAGCGACCACACAACAAAGTGGTACACAGATGGGTCAAGAACTGACGAGGGCTAATACTCTGAGCGAACGGGCAGAAGTACCAGCATCTTTCAGGATGAAATTTTTGCCATAGAAAGACGTGTCCAAATCTACGTTGACAGAAACAAAACCAACTGTTATATAGCAAAAATGTCAGATAGACAGTCTTCTATTACGGCACTGTCGTGTGGGAATAGAGAGTAAAGCAATGGACAGAAAAGCATTTATAGATCCTGAACCCTTCTGCGGAATTGGAGATCACACCCTCAAAGAAGAATTCACGAAACTAGAGAAAGAAAACAGGGCAAGAACCTGGCATAACATTCAGGGCATGAGGCAGGCCAAGAAACCTTCTTCCGCCAAGGAGAAGTAAGAGTTTAATCCTAAATTAAAATTTTATTTCATTGGAATTTTCAGATTTTGCTCTCAGATCTCAGGTTTTTCGTGCCCACTGCACTGGAACATAAAACGAGATTTTTCTTTCTTTGCATTTGTGGCGGTGCGTGTTTTTAAAGTCGGCTGTTCTTAAATTGTAATTTGTGTTTATAAAAATCTATTCGATTTATGATCCATTTCAGCGGCCAAATTTTATTTACTCTATTTTTCACAGACTTGTCGTCTAAAACGTGAACAATAATTCACTTTAAAATTTGACATATGACAAATGTCTATGGTGTTAGTGTAAGTAGGTGTGAATCTCGCTCAGAAATCGAGATTCACAAAATCGATCTGACTCAGAAAAATGTATTCTTGCGGCCAATGGAAAATGAAATCTGAGCGCACAAAAACTGCTCGTCGATGCATTCACACCGAACACCAACTAGTTTTCGTTGACGTTTCAATTAGCTGTGAGACACTAGTCGTTAAACTTCTCATTAAACTATATATTTTGGTTACAAATTTCGATCGCATTAACTATGAAATAAAATGAATTAAGGGCATTTAAAAATAATTCTAGCCCATCAATTAATTGTGCAAAATTATTTTAAGTTGTGGGTTGTGACATTTCTTCGGTCAGCTATTCTGCTGAATTTGCTGAATATTGGTGTGTTTTAACAACCCAACGATTGGAAGTCGTTTTCAACTTTAAACGAATCGTGTTGAAAACTGAAATAGTTATGGGAAAACTTCTGTTTTCGATGAAGTTTTAAATTAAATCACTCGAAATTTTCACCCTGTTTGATTTCTAAACATTTGCATATGAGTACATAAGTAACAAAAATAGAGCCACCCGATGCAATCCTTTTTTTGCAGTTGAAAAATTTCACGAAAACATTAAAAAAAAACTCCAATAGTTGTCAAACTCAAACGCACTGGATTGTTAAATCTCGAGCAACTCTGAGAAAAAAATAAAGATTTGCCAAAGTGCTCTCAAATCGGATAAAGTTTGCTTTTTTGTCGTACATAAAAAGTTAACCAGAGTAAAATAAGCGCCCAATCGAATATCACATAGGAAAACAAAAACAACAATTCCGATGAACGGAAAAAGTATAATTTAGACTCGATCAATGCCCGTTTTTGGTTGACAATTTCTTTGTTGTCAAACTCCATAGAAGAAAAATACATCCAAATATTATTTGTTCTAACCAATTGCTAGAAGTAAGTTTGGCAGTACTTTGACGTGCCACTGATCTTCTAGCGGTTAATGAAACGCCGTGACTCAAAATTATGTCGTTTTCCATTGGGCAAAAAAATCATTCTTTTTTCGATTCGGATCACTTTTTGCAGATCTCGATATTTTTTCAGATTTACACAAAAAATACCAATATATTTTACACAGCTGTTTTACTTCACTTTAAGAAGTTTGCTTTCAAGACAAATGGGCGAAGTTTCGTGAAAAACAAAATAACGAAATAGATAAATAGCCATGAATATAATTTTGGAGGAACTATTATCTTCATCGTCTTCCTCATCATCTGAAGACTACGAATCACCAAAAATACTCCATTTATATCTACAACAGGGGAACAGTTTTTCAAGTCGATATCCATTTGTGGTTTTTGCAAAGACAAATGCAATTTGAACAGCTGTTATTGCTGCCAAATAACGAACTAATGCATTTACAAAAACAGATAAATTTCGTTGCATGTTCCATGAGCAGCGTAAAATCTGAGATCTTAAAAAGATGGGGCCCAATGGAAAACGACATTAGTTATTTTTTAAGTTGTTTAACTTCCGAAATACATCCGCGACATTGTACAGTTATTAAGCCGAATGCAACTAGACTTACAGGCTATGAACTAAGGTTAGGAAAAAGTAAATTCGTATGAATAACACTTCCGTTTACTTTTCAGTTCATTCATTCAGGTTAATCCGAATTATATACTTCATCTAGAGGATATTTTACGAGCGAAATACACTTTAAGAATACTGTCGCATTTACGAGCATTTGAAGTCGATTTTAAAAGCAATTACTCACTCGTGCGAAAGAAATTCGTCCGCAAAATTGTTAGTTTGCAAGCGCGTCGTTGAATCACAAACAAGTCGGGATCGATGGGAAAAATCCTCATTCCCAAACTAATATCGTCTTGAGTTATATTCTCAACCAGCAAGTGTTGATTTATAACAAACACCGACTTCCAACTATAAACTAATCAGTTCTTGCTGCTAAAAACGTAATAATCGAGGAAAACTGAAAAGCCACACAAGACACGAAATGATTTTTCATAAATGGCAGAGGGAAGCTCTATGACTTATTGGTTTGAAATGGATTATCTACTTCTATAGTCTACGTGATGTAGCTGAACTTGTGGGTTGTATATGGATAAGGAGAATGGGAAAATAATTTGTATGGCTAACTGATGAAGGGAAATATAACACATGCAGTTGGTTGTTCAACTCAACGGTATCGAATTTTAAATGTTATGCCTGACAACGGCAGGGGAGAAATAATGGTGCTGACAGCTGACGACATTTTAAGTGATGAAAGTCGTTTACTTGCTGAGGGCATAATAAATCATGACGTGACGCTTAACCCTTCTACTGCACATTTTCACACTGAGGCTATTTCTGGAAGAGACCAATGACTTTGAACTTAGTCAAGACTCACCAAATTTTCATCGTCAGCTCTATATTGCGATGGACGAATTCAGGATTGCGGCATTATTAATCCAGCTGAAACGCGTGACACCAGAAATGAGCAGTTTGGAAGTAACTCTTTACAACGACTTCAAACATGTACCGGACTTCAGCAAGAAGATGCGCTATCATATGACTTCTTCAATCTCGCTCTATCGGGGTATGCGGACGAAATTGACATCATTGGTCGTTTAGAGCGGTCCGCGTGATAGAAGCTTTCACAGGCGATTGAAAAACAGGTGAAAGCTGTAGGCCTAGAAGTAAATGAGAGCACGGCTAAGTTCATTCTAAGCAAACAAACAAGCTGTCCACCGGCTAGGACGTCGCTATGAAGAACGATTACGAGTTAAGGAGTTCATCTCGGAGTAAACAGGAACTCCACGAACGACACCCTCGTTGAGATCCGCGAAGAATTACTCTGTTCTTATACTTCGGTTTGGTAAAACAATTGGGCTCCAAACTCATAACTTGAAGGACGAAATCTATGTATGATTTAAAAAACAATTATCCTTCCAGATTGCTTTATAATACCGGTAGGCAGGAAGGGAGAGCCTATATACTGGGATCCTTCCAAAGATAACATTTTTGGACAGATATTTGGTCCTGTGTGAGAGTAGGGCGAATGGAGGAGAAGATACAAACGGGAATCCTATGAGCTGTACCATAACCAAAAAAACGTCGACTACATCGAGCAAATATAGTTACCAATGCTCCAGCTGAGAGTATCTTTGAATCCCACAGGTTCGAGAAGACAAGAAAGACCGTGCCGTGGAGGCAGCGTGCCCAGGATAGCACAGTATGGAAGGTTGCAGTGTCTCAGGCAGTAACTCTTCACGGGGGTCGGGAGCCCGTTAAGTAAACTATGTAAGTTTTTGGCCTCGTTCGCACGACGATAGTCGATTTATCGAGTATATACAGTATTTATGGTGAGGTGCTCAACAGCACAGGGCCAGTCAAAAAACAGTTGCCTTCATGCGAGATATCTCATAGTTACAAGCTAAATCTGTATACGGGACAGTTTCTCAAATATGGAACGTTTTTCTGCGCTCGAAATCAACTGGCTGTCAGAATTCATGTTCCATTGGCCGCAAAACGTCTTTTTCATAAATGTCAAACTTCAAAGCGTGTTTTTCATTAAGTTTTTAGACGACAAGTGGAAAATAGAGACAAAATTACATTTGGCCGCTGCAATGGCACAGCTGACTTTTAAAACACGCACCACCACAAATGCAAAGAGAGAAAAACCTCGTTTTATGTTCCGTTGGTCACGAAGAATCTGAAATCTGAAAATCCCAATGGAAAACGACATCAGTACAATACTCACTGTTCTATTAAAAAAAAAATCACATATACGTTAACTTTATACGTGCAAAATGTCGCCATCTGAACGTTACCTTAGGGTATACTTTTCAGCAATGTCTTCAACATTAGAAATGGGAATTTGCAAACACCAGCAAATTGGATTTGGTAAGATCAAAAAAATATCGTCATTGTGAGTTTTGCAAAACGTAAACGAAGCATGACTATTACTACCGCCCAGAAAGTACTCGTACAAATGGACAAGCAAATAACTTATAGCTTTGCGCGATACATACTTTTACATATTTAGTGTCGAGGCTAAATTTTTCGAGCTCAATGACGAAATTTTTCGTACAAAATTACCAATTGTAACCCACAAAAAATAAAAGGTTAAGGTTGATGATTATCAGTAATACCCTATTCACAACGAGCCGAAAACAATAGAAAACTTCATCGAAAACAGAAGTTTTCCCATACATATTTCAGTTTTCCAAACGAATCGTTTAAAGTCGTTTTCCACGAAAACAACTTCCAATCGTTGGGTTGTTGAAAAAAGACACCTTTTGCAATATTCAGCAAACCGAACAAATGTCTTAACTCAAAACTTAAAATCATTTCAAACGCTTTATTGATATTGAATTAATTTTATTTGTTAATTAATCCGATCCAAAATTGTAAACAAAATAGTTTACAGGGAAGCTTCACGACTAGTGTCTCACAGCTGATAGAAACGTCAAACGAAAACTAGTTGGTGTTCGGTGTGAATGCATCGACTTGTTTTCGGCTTGGTGTGAAAAAGAATATAAGGCCAATATGTAGCTTATCACAAAAGTTCACTACATGTAAAACAAACAAAAAACGCATGTAATTATCACAATCAATTCCATGCTAAACCAATAAAAGAACAACACGATCTTATCGCGCCGCAAACAATATTATTTACCTTCAAAATGCATGGACCGAAAAATTGCGTAGACCGATGAATCAATTTGTTCAGCGCTCGTAAATGATGAACTGTTCCAAGAACTAAGCACCAAATTCTGCCGATCTGCACTCAAGTCGGTGCACTCCAAATTTCTTTGTATGATACTGTCTATTTCCATTTCAACTGACACTGGCAAACGATAAACTGTTGCCACTCGACATTGGTAAATGTGGCGTAAAAAATGCAAATAAATTTACGACACCGCAATGAAATCGAAGCGCGCGCTGCCTACTTTCAATATTAACGTTCTGTGGTGGCAAGGAATGGCGAGCTGGCCAAACGTTTCGTTTCATTATCGCTTCACCACTGGTGTTTCTAATCGAATTTTGATAAAATAAAGTGTCTATAGGCAAACGCCGACCTATATCTGCGCTGGTGTTGTGCCTTACGACAGGCAAAGCTCACAGTAGGTCTATTCCTTTACTTTTGTAGTAAGACTAATGTGGTATTCGATTGAGCGCTCTCAGAGCACTTTTTTGCGAATCAAGATATTTTCCCAGATTTCCCTCAGTTTAACCAACACCAATAAGTGCATTTCAGTTTGAGAACAAAGAAAGGCATTTTCTAAATTATATATGTATAAACATATAGACATCAATCTGAACGGACATTTCGAATGTTTTAATATAAAATCTAACCAGTGAATGGTAAGCGCTTAGAAAAGTCGCACGAATATCTACACAAAAAAGAACAAGTGACGTTTTTATGTTCGATTAGGCACACAAAATCTGAAATCTAAGACAAAATCTGAAGAAGCCCAATCGAATACCACATCAGTTGACAATTCGAAGAGTCAAATTCAAAATAAAAGAATAGACCGATGAGAGGAAAGGAAAATTTGTGAAGATACTCCGCAATTGCTTTTACTCGAGAGAAATGTAAAAATCGAAGCATTTGCTACGTTTCGTGTGAATGAAAACCAATTTAAGTTATGTCGTTTTCCATTGGGATTTTCAGATTTTGCTCTCAGATTTCAGATTTTTCGTGCCCAATGGAACATAAAACGAGATTAAGCTTTATTTGCATTTGTGGTGGTGTGTGTTTTAAGAGTAAGCTGTTCTTAAATTGTAATTTATGCTTATAAAAATCCACTCAATTTATGTTGATATCCATTGCAGCGGCCAAATGTAAATTTTGCTCTATTTTTCACAGACTTGGCTTCTAAAAACGTAATTAATAACACACTTTAAAGTTTCACAAATGATTTGGTGTTAGTGTAAGTAGGTGTGAATCTTGCACAGATTTCGAGATTCGCAAAATTGCTCTGACTCTCAAAAAAATTGTTGTTTTTTTTTGCTTTTCTGTCCCAATGGAAGACGACATTAGTTCCAGGTTTTGACATATCTTCAAGAAGATCTTAGGTTACTTATAAAATAAAAAATGTAATATTCAACTTTCGCAATTTTATTTTACTAAACAAGAAAACACCTGGAGGAAACAAATTGGAAACTTCACTGTTTTGTGAATCATGTGATACAGTAAAATGATTGACTTATTGGAATATATTCAGCAAAAGGTTGTAGTAAAGTAAAAGTAAAAACCCTCACCAATTGCTTTAAATCAGTATGAATAACATCCCACTTTGCTAAAGTAGGTTCGAAAATTCGAACATATCATTTACTTCGCTGTACGTGTACTTGTCAAACGCCACCAGTATTTTTTAACTTTTGAATTTTCCTTAAGATTCTAACGACTTTTGTGGAAATTGAAATTAAAAAAACTAAACTCAGCAATATGAGTGCAGTCTATAGCTCCAATTGCACCTGGAAATATGATTTTTGTCTGCCAAATAGCTGGTTGATGTTTTATTTCCTCTTCAGGTTTCGGGAATTGTTTGCCCACTAACCAATTAGTTAACGAAGCACTATGAATTACCGAGAGTTTTTTGAACTGCCAACCTAAAAGCCCGGATCTCCTATATACCTTAGAAATTATTCTGTCTAAACATTACTTTCTAAAAGATATAGTCCATAGTCCTTACAAAACAAAACAAAACATTGAAAATTAACAATGCTTAGATTGTTTTATGACAAAAATTTGCGTGGAAAATATTTAGCAAACGATCTGAGCAGACTTGGATTTTTGTAGCAATTGCTATGTTTATTTATAAATACTACCGATCTGGGTAGAAGGTAAGTGCCGCCGCAGTTCGAAGGTAAGAAAAGTTTGTGCTTTGATTTTGACATTTCGTTTGATTAAAAGCAATTGGTACGTTTTATTCATACCACCCAATGTATCGTATACTCACAGAAATTCTGAATGGGACAATTGAAGCAGCAACACTTGATCGGAACTGTCGTTGCTTCACAGCCATTCCTTGATTTTGCAGTTAAACTCATTTGAGATTGTCCGGAACTGAGTTTGGATGGATCTGCCTTAAGCAGGATTGGGCAGCTACATTCTTCGACGGTACATGCGCACACATTTCTCCTAGGCGATGAGTCGGATTCAATTGAATATAGAGAATGCGTTGACATTATATCAAACTTTAGTTTTAACTGCTCAATCAGTGATTACTTAGTTTTTGGCAGGGGCATTTTATTCGAAGTTCAGTCAATTTACAGGATCGATGCAAGCGATAATGGGTAAGTCACTTCAACTTTTGAGTACCACTCTTCGAGTTGGTTAACTGATGGGTGAGTTTCTGGCTGGATTTCGTCAGAAATAAAATTTCCCCAAATTTAAATTAACGTTGAACTGGAAATTCAATCGGGTCGAACTATTTTGCAAGAGTTGTTCTGAGCAACGACAGTAGGCCATAGTGCAGCCGTAGTGTAGGTTAGACCGAAAAATATGATACGAACCGTCACAAGAAATTTCCCAACTGGCAAACCTTGGGTGAAACAACGTCTTAATAGATACTAAACAAAAAAACACAATAAGGATCTTCCTTTCGTGGACCTGGACATGGCCGATAATCCCTACCTCTTTAACGTTGCTAAATTAGTTTCCTAGATATATAATTCTTGCGCGTACACAATACATACGTGTAATATTCTCCTCGACATTATGTGTCATGATTACATTTCTGCTTTGATAGCCGCGGCTGAAAACCAAGTTAAGTCGTCGGCTGAATGCTATCTTGTCCCATTTCTTAAGAAATTGAGTTAGGTATGCAGTCTTTATTTGGGACGCTCTTTCGTTTGGCTCAAACCATTTTGTTCTATCTCTTTTAGTTTTCAAGTTACAGAGAACTGTTTTGTTCAATATAAAACTTTTGCCATGTCATTTTGGTCTATATAACATAATCAGCTTTATGTTTCCTCTCTTTTTGTGTTTTTTTTACTATGTTGTTCAATATTGAGTTTTTCTATTCAATACCCACCAAAATTTTACGAACTTGTTGTCACGAACTTTGATTTTAATTTATAACTAATTCAAAAAAAAAAAACAATTTCTGTGACTTGTTTTATAAAAGAAATTGTCAAGGCTTTCAGAAAAAAATCAATACCAATCAAACATTTTCTGATATAAACGAACATTTTCAATCTGAACTTTAAGAATCGATTTCCCAACATTTTTAAAAATGGACATTGAACAAGATAGCATTCAGTCGACGATGTGTTGGCCTTTGTTGAACCTTTTCCTACCTTTTGGCTAACTGCCTCCAGTTCCGCACTCCCAAGTTGGTTGAGGTCCCCTTCCACAGGGGCGAGCCACTTAAAAATAATTCCACAAACATTCCCGCTAAATTTTCTAATTCCCCGCGACCCTTAAAGCAATAGTTGTTAAATCATTAAAAAATCCCCCCCAAACAACTAACTAGCAACCAATTTCTCAAACGAACTAATCCACGCACAAATAACAAATACAATCATCATCAACGACAGCCGCAGCACAGCAGTACACTGCAGCTTTGAACTTGCTTAACATAATTATTAACTTCACGTTCGCACATGAACTCATAAATCACTCAGGTCGTTGTCGTGTACATTCCTTCGGATGAGCAGTTTGAAGTTGGATAAAGAATATTATAATTATTCAACTTAAACAGGTTATATTTGGCGCGACCACGTTCATGTGCCCGGGTAGCTCAGTCGGTAGAGCGTTGGACTTTTAATCCAACGGTCCAGGGTTCAAGTCCCTGCTCGGGCGGTCACCTTTTTTTTTTTTTTTTTTTACTTAACAAAATTGTGGTTGTTTGTAAATGGATGTGGCCGACGAAGGTTGACAAAAAATACCACATATTTCCTACTACTTTCCGTAACTAAGAGGCAATCTTTAGAAAAATCTGTCACACTATTCAACTACTGCGGGATAGGTTCCAATTTTCTAATTTGCCATTCATAGCTCACACACTTAGACGCGACGCATTTTCATGTCATCAATTAAGTTGGAGATACTCGCTCTCAAATACTATTTCATCACTTGATTACTTCATCCTACACATAAATAGCATTAACCGCAAATGAGTCACTTGAAATAAACAAACAATTTACAGAATGTAGTCATTTACAAACCTTCCAGGCCCAATCGAATGACTGAAACTGTAAAAAATTAATGAAAACTGCAAAATATGCTTCGACTTCGTCAACAATAAACTTGTGGGGCTTCTGGTGCCCTCATTTGCAACAACACATTGCTAACATATCACATTCGCGTCTTATCTCCAACACGAACAAAGCAAGTGATTAATAATGGAAATGTGTTTGTTAATAAATGCACGAGTACTTGCCGGGGAATGTATTGCCAGCAAAATCGGCATGATCAGTACTGCCGCCAGCGCCATTGCGACCCCCCAATAGGGGTTGCGATTCACGATTATCAAAACTGTTATCCAGAGTGATGCCCTCAAAGTCGACGTCTGGCACTATGCAGATCTCCTCCTCCGTATTCGATAGATCACAACACGACCGCGGTGAACTGTTTTGAGTGCAACTGCTTCTGCTACTGCCGGTACCACTGCACGTTGTTGGACTGCTCTCCTCTGCGCCACAGTTGCTGTTCGAAGATAATGAAATTATGCTGCTGCTGGTGTTATCGATGAGATGTGCAGCAACGTTATTCTTATTACTATCGCCAGGGCCAACAACGTTACCATGTGACGTCTCAATGCTGAGTAAGGTGGTTGCTGCTGTGCCCGGATTATGTTTATGATGTCGGTGGTGTTGGCGATTGTTTGACAAGTGTGCTGTGATCTAGAATGAAGAATAATAATTGTAATCTAAGAAAACGACACGAAATGAACAAATAAAAGAAAGCAAAGCAAAACTCTGTGCAAATGGGCAAATTTACTGCAAAATTGACTACACTATGGGTCAAAAGTATGCAAATGAAACGTAAACTGGAAAATAAATAAGAGAAAACATATTTGACGGATTTTAAGTTCTGTGTTCAAGGAGTGCGCATGGAGGAGAAGATAGAAAATAACGCTTCCAGCAGGAGGATCATCAAGTCGCAGTATTCGTCCTAGCGTCCAGGTTTCAAGGAAGACCGAACCGACGCACAATTCAACGAGCAGGTTATGGCGGTCAATCACGCGGCCTGGACAAATGGAAGCAACTTTCCCATATGGGTGGAAGGCTGTAGTGTTTTAGGAGCAGAAGGCTCATTAAGTGAATCTTCCCCAGCGTCACATGAAACAGCTGCATCGGTTCGGCGGTCTTCGATGGAAGGGTAGTGAATCTCAACTTAAGGCACGACCGGCTGAAGTAAAGCAGTTTTAAAATCTTATATGCGGTAGTAAGATGAAACATATGAGGATGATAATCCAGTAATTGGACATATCTTCTACACGTTCTTGGCTGATGGTTTAGGGCACGCGCCCTAGAAACCATAAGTACCTATTCTAAAGATTCCGCTCTTCCCTCATTGGAGCCTTCAGATATGCACAACACAATCCAATCAATTCCCTGAATACCGCATTGTGCTGTCTTCAAACAAAGGACGCATAGTACAGGCAGGAGCGAATGCATTTTAGTTGAAATGTGCTACCAATACTCACATAATGGCAGCGTTGTCTAGTGGCAAACGACAAGCAATGTAACGAATCTGAGGTAAGTGCCAAAGACTAGCATGCACAAACAGTCCAATGAGGACAGAAAAATGATAATCAAAGTTGCTAGAAAGGTAGCAAATTCTGTCAAGCATCATGTCACACAGCCGACTTGAAAATAGAGTATAACAAAAGGTAGCTGTCCAAGTTGGTAGGTCACAAAATCACAAAAGAAAAACCTCTCACGGCAAAGCCTTCGAACTTGCGCTACCATTTTCTGCATGCCAGCAAAGGCGCTGAAAATGTTACGCACTACAATACAAAACATCTTAGACATTGAGGACAAATTCTGAACACACACTGTAACTCTACTGAACAATCAAAATCATTCTACGCAACACATACACTTACCTCCAAGTGTTTGGGTTCTTCGCTGAAGGAACTGATTAGATCGTCGTCCAATTGCAAAAGTGGTGGATCGGCTGTAGTCATGAGGACAAATTTCCAAAATTTAACAAATTCCCAAACTCCCAACTGCGCACTGCACTGCTATAACTGCACAGTGATTAGAGGAACAGCTGCGTTCTAACACACCTCCCGCTACTACTCTACACAAAGGAGGGACTTGCAACTTATTTGATAAGAGTTCTACGCCAAGTGCGCTCTCGCTTAGCGACTTATTTAACAGATTACAATATGCTAATGTTTTAGACACCCCTTTTTAATGTTTTCAACATTTTTTATTGTGGAATAGTTTATCGATTTTGCTAATTAACGACTATGACCTTTTGCGTTTCTTATCATGCCCAGCTAGTTGTTTGTTCGCCTTCTTCGTGATTCGCTGAGTTTCGCGGAATTTCAGTAGTTCAACATTATGTGGTTGGATTGTTTTTTGGTGGTCTTTTCGTTTACCTTTAAACTGCACTTAAAGGTTCTTTGTTAAATTTTTTCCTCGCGAAAAAATATTTAAAGAAAAAACCACAGGAAAAGTCACACAAACGATGGAAAATCTATTCGCTGAATCAATGCAACAACAATAAATTGACATTTGTGGTGGCCATGAATTTTTGTTGTTGTACCTATGACAAATTTGACATTTATATGACAATTCGTAGTTTTCGAATTTTTAGGGGGAGTGCGCAATGGATATAGTATAGTTCAGCAAAGAATAATGTTATTATATGGTCAAGAGCTATCTGAATGATTTCAAGGAAGCGGACTAAGGGAGCAGTTTTTCGATCGCGAACGTAAAACTTCGATTTAGGTTTTGTATTGCGTTTTGGGACGAAAGCTCATTCGATATTGCATAAACAATAATATATAAGAACTTTCTACAGATGATAGTAAATTTCACAAAAAAAATAAAAAAATAAGTGAAAGTGCCTGTTTATAAAATGAAGTAAATGAAAGGAGTTAATTTTCTCATGGGAGATAAGTTTTATTTTAAATTGCAAAGAAGTAGGCAAAACGGTTGTTTTGGCTGTCGATAGCACAGGGCGACAGATAATTGAAAAGGCATTTGTTTTTTTTCCATGTTGAGCATACCTCAAGGGTCAAACTTCAAACTAAACAAAATTTTTAAATGTTGGAAGTCAGTTGCTGACGATTTTTGTGTACTCAATATTTAAATAGAAATTAATTTATATATATAATATTTTATTTGCGTGTTTTGTTATGGCTAATGACGAAAAATAAGAAACTCGTCTAATCTTCTCTCTGAACTAAAATATGGACGACTATTAAATTGCGAAATGTTAAATTTTCACTCAGCCATGCCTGATTTTTGAATCTTTTCAACTGCTAGTTCGAATTTCGAAATCACATGGCAAACATCAATCAGCTGCTTCACGCAGTCATTTCGCGGACTTTGTTTTTTTTTTTTTTTGCTCAAAGTTTAAATTTTAAAAAAGATGAACGACCCCAATAGAAAAATAGATGTTAACCTTTCATCGCTGCTAAGTCTTAAAGCCGAACTCCTGCGTAAGCAAGCCGAAGTGAGTAAAGTGAAGGCAACACGCTCCAATGAGATATTTGTCCCCAGCAAAACGAAGACCTATATGAAGGATACCATTACAGAGCCTTCAACCACAAATACAAAAGAAAAGGACACCAAAGTCTATGAAATTGAAGATTCAGCCCTTCTTGCTAAATCACAAAGAGTTCTTGAAGCCAAATCCAAGTACTACGACCGTATGGCTGCAATGGGTGGCAAACTTAACTCTGACGACAACTGTCTTGTGCTATTCAATCGAAAGAGGCAAGAAGATCCAATTCCAGTGCGGGAAAAACCCAGTTGCTCATCCGCATCGGATGCTTCAGACTCTGAAGAGGATGCTGATATTGGGCCTGTCCATCCAGATGATGAGTGGGTGGAATACACAGATTGCCTCGGAAGGACTCGTAAATGCCTACGCAGAGATCTGGAGCTAATCAAAAAGAAGGACTCTGATCTTGCTGCAAGTATTCCGGAACGTTTGGATCAAACTCAACCCAATTGGATGATAGATGTAAGTAAGTCCACAACCGAGTCCCGTCCTCCAGAGTCCATTGATGGAGATATTCTGTCAGTGATGTCCAAACATGATGAAATGCGTAATAACTGGGAGAAAAAAGAAGTAGAGAACTTATCAAAGGAGAACGTACACTACCAGGATGTGTTCTTCGATGAGGCACGCCAACACGGTGTCGGCTACTATGCCTTTTCCACGGATGAGGAGGAAAGAGCTCGCCAACAAAAGGAATTAGAGGAAACAAGAAAGAAAACACTCGACGAACAAACGCAGAGGGAAGCTCAGCGCAATTATCGCGAGAAAATTATCGCCGAAAGGGTGAGAGCAGCGAAGAACAGGCAGCGAGCCCGCCTTGGTCTGCCCCCACTCGAAGAGGAACCGATAAAAGAACAGGACATAGAAAAGCCTAAAGAAACTAAAGAGGCACGAAAGCTTCGCAAACGAGAGGAGAAACTCCAAAGAAAGAGGGAGAAAGAGGACAGCATCCGCGAAGAAGAAAGAAAGTCTCATGTGCGTCCATGGGACAAAGAGAAGAAGGGCCTTCATCAGAAAGTTGCAAAGTCATCCGATTCTGAGGACGAACCGTGGGCTTATCGACCTGAACGCGATCCTATGTCCCAAGAGGAATGGAATGACCTAAAGCGGAAAGAGCGGAAACCTGAGTTCGCACCACATGCCGAGAAGCCGTCGCAAAGGGCACACAAGCGTAAGGACATGTCATCGGAGTTCGACTCAAATGAGAAAACGCAAAGAACGAGCTTTAGATCGAATGATACAACGTTTCCTATGGCTCCTCCGCCACCTCCATCGCTATCGGCAGTGGACATGAGCAATTTCGCTACTTTCCAGTCCACGAAGAGGACAAAGCACTTCCACAGGAAAAACTCAAGTGCTTTTGCAAGTGACTCAAATGCGGAACCCACGGAAAGGCGGGTCGGTGCTGAAATACCACCGCCAGCGGATTTGGATCCAGAACCGTTCACAAGGCCAAAGCCAACAACACAGTCTCTACAGAACTCCATCGACGCTGGGCTAAGATTTTTGCGAAATAACTTCGACAAGACGACCATGTCCAACAAGTCCAGCTGGACCGCGAGATCGGATTATTAGATTTCTTGATGGCTAGTTTGAAAAATAAAATTTCCTTTAAGTAATTAAATTTGTTTGTTTTTTTTTATCAAACGACTATTTGCCTCAAGCTGGAAATTGATTTCAACTTTTTAACAGTAACATTGGTTCGTTAAGCGTTAAGGGTCAGGTTTGTATCACAATAAGGCGTCAGCGCAGAGCCCGTAATAAGGACACAGACGTTCGGATGTACACGTGATTCTTGAGTGTTCCGCGCGTTTGTCAATGAACGCTAAATTCAGACACGGTTGGCCGAACGCCAAGTGACAATCTGTTTCAATGTTAAATTCCCAAAAAGAGAACAATGTGCCCACATGCTTCCTGTTTTAGCAAAGAGTAACCGACAAGCCATGGTTCGGTGACAAATAATGTTGAGCCTGGTTCGGTAAGGCAAGGCGCGAACGCGAACTTAAGTGGCCAGCAGGTGACGTGGCAGTGGCGTGGTTACCAAGCGGCAGGTGAAATCGCAGAAGCCTATATGTAAGCAAATGAAAGCACGCCAATCAATGCAGAGTAGGGGTGACGCGGTATTATGCCGTCAGTGAAAAGTGGCTGGTGACGACGAGGATGAACTGCGTAGTTTGTTAATCGCTAAAATAAAAATACGCCAGGCGAGCGAAAATTCAAAAAAATTTGTAACCCTTATAGAGGCATAACCATGTTTGTGAAGGATTTTCATAAATAAGCCATGTTCAAGAGAGGGTTTATTTAAATTTGTTTATGTTTTCGACAGAGAGGATTGTCCCAGTAGAAGCAGAAAACATTCTCCTGATTTTGGCATTAAGGTAAGCAAGTAATACAAATAACTTAGCGTCTTCATTGCATTGCGCATGAAATCAGTCTCATACCACTTCGACGCTACTCCATCGCCACGCCAGGCCTAATATTCACCAATCGTCTGCCACTCATCAATACCTCATCATTACTTCACTCACATCGTACCTTGTCTTAGGTTAAACAAGCAGACTCTTCTTTACGACCCATTGTTAGGGCCTATCCAATGGTGATTGACGGCATTACATTCGTGTCGCTTCTCCTAAAGTTTACTCGCTCTCCAACTGTTCCCATGCCCTCGAAAAACTGTTAAGAAGCATCCAAGTGTCCTTGGTCGTATCCTTCAAGTGACAGAAACTTGGCCAGTGACAAATGTGTGTACCTATCCTCATGTGCACATTTTGGGGTCGTTCAAGAGTTCTATCGTAGTAGGTTTGTTCCTTTACTTTTGTAGAAAGAAATAAGAAAAGACTGTCAAAATGGCAAATGGTTAGGGAACGCTTTTGTAGTAATCTATGAAAATGGCAGATACACAATTCAAAAACGTGTCACGAAAAGTCGTTAAAATATTTGACAAACTCGAAGAATTTGAAATTGATTCTGAATTAATCGAACTTCTTTTTGATGAATCCGAGTATGTGAAGGCGTTTGTACTGATTAATCTACAAGCATTCAAGAAGAGGAAAAAGCGACGCTGCATCAAAGATTACATGAATCAGATTGTCTATTTTTACAAGGAAGAATTTTGTCGCCACCTTCGAAAAGAATCTTGTGGAGAACATTCAATTTTATTCTGCCGCCTGTTGATATCATTTCGATACGCAAGGGCAACAAATTTCAAATCAGCTGTTAACTATAAGGCGACTGACAGCTTTTCCACTTCTTACACCAGGTCTGTTCTTTTACTTTTAAATCTTACGAAGTTTTACTCAATGCTTTGCCATTTTAAATGCATTGGTTTTTGGAAAAATCACAAATGGATATTGACTTGAAAAATGGTTCCCCTGTTTTATATATAAATGGAGTATTTTTGGTGATTCGCATTATTCAGATGACGAGGAAGACGATCTGGAAGTAAATCTAAAAAAAAGATCGAGATTTGTAAAATATGAACCGAATCAAAAAAAAAAAAAAAATCTAGATTTTTTGTCCCAAAAACGACATTAAAAATTCCTTACTTTAATTTGTTTTGCTTCACTTTGCTGAGGTAGGTGTTCAATAACACCGACCGAGGTATAGCTGATGATGAGTTGCTACTTTTGCTTCTTTTTGGTACCCACCCCAAAGGATAGAAACTTACCAGAGTCATGGCGCGGTATGTACTAACGACCATTTTTAAAGTCAGTGACATAGATAAACACGATCTTCATCTGAAATATCGATATATCGATCAATCAATAAAACGCTTTTTTCCACTTAATTTTATTACATATATTTTGAATAATATTAGCTCTTCTTTGTTTTTTTTTTTTTTTATTTAGGTATCTTATGTTGTAAGAACCTAGTCTTCTTCTTAATAAAATAATAATTAGTCCACATATGTTCGTTCTCATTGTTTGTTTGCAAATTAGTAAACAAAAAAATCAAAATATTAGACAACTATTAATTTCTGTGTTGTCACACGTATACAGACAAATAGTATTGGGATAGTATTATTTTTGAATGGGTATATATTTATATATATATTTTTTTGTAGAAAAATAATAGAACATTTTTTAATACACACGTATACACTACAACATATATCACAAACAAAATCTTATTTTAACGCTGTTTGTTCGATTCATTTTGTATATACAAATATAATATATAAACCTTTGTGATTAGATTTGCAACAAAAGTCATTCATTTACTAGCTAAAAGTTAATTTTAAATAAAATAAGCAACAACTATGGTTGTGTTTTGTCTTCAGAGTGTGTTTTAGTTTAGAACAGTTTATTGTTGATTAAGTTTCCACTCAATTCCAAAGTAGCATTTACTATTTTAAAATCTAAGTTTTATTTGAGTCCTTTTTCTAGTTATATAGGTTAGGGATTGTTTTGATTCTGTCTGAATTCATATGCATTTGTTCATTAACGTATTTGACTTCATTTAATTTCCTTTCGACCGTTTGTTGTAACTACTTCAACAACTGTATTTATTACTATTGATGAATAATATTCTAAGTTACTCTGTATACAAGTTTCATTTTATGACGTACATATATACATAAATATATTTATTTCAGTTTGAGTACATAATAATAGAAGTAACATTGAATAATCCTTAATTAGTTAGTTTAGCAGTCAAAATTATAACTTATTATAATGAACACACAATTTCAGTTAGCAATTTGATCAACAAAAATAGTTTACCTATCTTTACACATAAATGAGGTTAAGGAAAATTTCTAAGACTTCTTTGATGTTCTAGATTCTAGAATGATTTGCAATTTCTTTTTAGATAACAATAGCTTATGTTTTTGCTGGTATTTGGCTTCTATACGGTGAACACTAAGCCACGCAGTTCCGGTAAATATTTTAGTCCTTACGCATTTATGGCATATTTTCGGTGTGTCATTTAATACATGGGTATCATTTCTTCCCTTAATAATGGCGAATGATTTATTTTAAGAATTCGATCTCTTTCGTTACAATTACCAAACTATCCCGTGTTAATTGCATCGCAGGTAATTAAAACGGGTCTCAAAAGTATTAAAAAGTGTGTGCTTTAGAGTGCACAGATCGCTGCTAGATGTCAGTTGAGTTGGGTTTATTTCGAAGTCGGGAAACACAGCTTAGTCAATATGACTGTTACAAAATTGTTAATTTTAGTTTGGGGCGATGATTCGGGATTTGAAACGGGCACACTATTTTGAGAAATTCCTCACTCGTACCCTGAACGCCAAATGCGTTCCCACCTCATTTGACGCGGGATTTATACAGGTAGGACTATAGTCTACCATAACGATGGTCAGGCGGCCATTACTCTTTTCGCTCAGTTTATGGCACCAACTTTGATCTCAATGAATTTAATTCACATCGGATTTATTTTTTGTTGCGATGGGAGGAGAAAAATCCAACTTAAATTTCAAAACCTGTAACAGAACTTTTTAAGGATAGGTTTAGAAGCTTGGGGGTAATTAATTTTTTGAGGCATACACAGATCATATAAGTATGAGCGAGACAAACTAATGTTGCGAGCTGGTGGCGCGATAGGCGGACGTTTCTTAGCGTACCCTACGTGCACAGCGAAATCATCATCAGTCAGTCAGTCAGTGTCGCCAACTTAGGGGTTTCCCCCCTAAATTTAGGGTGAAAAAAATTGTATGGGGGGTTTTTTAGGGGTATAATAATTTATTTTTAAATTGAACACCAACAGATATACTTAGTGTGAACGTTGCCTAAATTTGTTAATGATAGTTACGACATCTTGTGGTGAGTAGTGTACTGACTGCAACACCAGTACATCTGACAGTGACAGCTAATAAGCTGTTCATAATTCATATCATTCATAAATTAATTTCTCCAGAACAGATCACAGATGCCGAAAGAGAAAAAATACTGTCAAAAATACACCAAAGTATGGGAGTGCGATGTATTATTGAAAGGTTTGTCTCACATTTTTACTAAATTATATTATTTAATTTTTATTTTTTTTATTTTATGTTTTACAGATTTGGTAGCGCCAAATCCAATAAGCGACACTATGGCAATATGCAAGTATTGTAAAGCAAATTTAACAGCTCACAGAATGGACTTGATATCTCACGCTAAGACTGAGAAGCATAAAAAAGCAGTTGAAGCATATAAGACCGCAAAATCATGCAACAAAATAACATCTGCATTCATACCCTTCTGTTCGGAAAAAAAAACAAAATTGCAGAGTTGAAAATAGCGGCTTTTATTGCAGAACATTCTTCTATGCAAACTGTGAATCACTTGACTGAAATTTTACCGAGCTTGGACAAGAATTCTGAAACTTTATCTAAATTAAAGCTTCATAAAACAAAGTGTGCTATGCTCATAAAAAATGTGCTCAGCCCTTGTATGTTAGAAGATCTGTTAAAAGAGGTAGGCGACTCGGACTTTTCCATTATTGTTGATGAGAGTACAGATGTCTCGACCCTGAAGATTCTTTCTGTGATGATACGTTTTTCCTCAGTTCAGCTTAGTACGCTGCTCGAGCTAAATTTTCGCTGCCATACAAAATTCTCTCCAAAATTTAGCTCAGCTAAATTTTAGCGAACCCATTTAGCTGAGTGGTACGCTGCTCGAGCTAAATAATCAAACTTTTGTTTCAGAATGTACTTCATGTATTTGTCAAAATTTAGCGCGCCTATTAAATGGGTCGGGACATTTTTTCGAGCTAAATTTTGACAGATCTCTGTGCTCTGTTGTTTGTTGTGTTCAAATTGTGTTAAAAAAAATGGACGATTACGAATATATGGACGAGGAGTATCTGCAGCTGGAGTCATTTATCGAATTGGAAGAGAAATCCATTAAGAAAAAAAGGAAACGAACAAATAAAACAATTTTTAGTGTGGAGGAGAAAAAAAAATTGGCGATGCTGGTGGAGCAACATCCATCAATATGGTGCCTGGCAGATAGGTACCACAGCAACTTAGACGCAGTTAATGCAGATTGGAGAGCTATATCCGAAGCAATAGGAAAATCAGGTAAGTTCCGTTTACTTCTCAAAAAGCACATAACTCAAATGTATTTTTTTATAGTTGATGACTGCAAAGCAAAATGGAAATCTTTACGGGATAGCCATGCTATCACAAAACAGCCCGAAAGATGGAGAAGTCAGGGAGTGGCGCAAAAGAGTTCTCCGAAGATAATGAAGAACATCTTTCTGAGGATACAGTTGATTGGGAATTCTCTGCGTGTCTATCATTCCTCACGCCGGCATCTAGCAAAAGAAGGTATATCTAACTATGCAATATAGATATGGATCATTTATCTCACTTTTCCATCTGTTTCCAGAACATTTATTAACGTTTCAGCTGATAAGAACTTACTTGAAGATGCTTCTTCAAGTACTCCACGCTCCAGCTACACATATGTATGTTTACTTTATCTAAACTTTGTATTATAATTACCTACTGTAAACCTTTTTGTTCTACGTGTATAAACCTTTTGTTTTCGCCTGTACTCGGTCACTGGTTGTCTGAACGGTTGATGTTGGCGTAGTTGGCTGAACTGAACCGAAGAAGAAGAAGAAATAAATACAAGATGGAGGTTGAACGGGCACTTTTTGCTTTTTGTTTTTCTGGTGTGGTGACTGTTTTTTTCTAAGAACTTTTGTAATCAAAAAAATCTATTCAAATTATAACGTAAAAATAAAAATAAAAATTCGAAATTATAAATCAGATGTGGGGTAAATCTCAATCCCAATATAATTAGCACAGCCAGAAAAGTACCACGATTATTAACCACGTTGCACACCATATAGGAGACGCCATCTTAAGTCCACAATGGCTAGTCGAATGCTACGTGCCGAATTAATGGAAGTATTACAAGTTGCTGGAATTGAATTTCCCGCGTCCGCCACCGTCGCTATATTACGCAGACTTTATGAAGAAAATATTCAAGACAACGACATTGAGATCCGTCCACCATCACCGGCACTATCTGAACCAGATATAGCAGCAGCCAACCGAAGCCGTAACCCATCACCTGAACACCGACCATCTGTACAAAACAACGATGATATCGATGCTGAACTGATCAAGTTGAGAAAATTAACTGAAATTGCCAGACTACGTGCTGAGTTACGCTCATTGGAAATTGACAACATATCGGTGAACCAGGACCATCGACGCCGGTTAGAATTCAGCGACATTGAATATGCTTTACAAAAATTCAATGGAGATGACAACTATCGAATTCAGAAATGGATTACTGACTTCGAGGAAATTTTACAATCTGGTCGGGCTGATGACCATGACAAATTGATATTTGCTCGCCGAATGATGGACGGAACAGCACGCAAATTCTTGGCAACAATCCAAGTTCAAGACTGGAAATCGCTAAAAGAGAAACTGATGCTTGAATTTGATCGTTGCCGCTCTCGACAAGATGTCTATGCCGAATTAAATAACCGACCAATCCGCCGTAACGAAACCGTCCGTCAATACATCATTGAGATGCAAGGGATAGCCAGCTATTCCGACATCACTGAATACGAGCTGATTCAATTTATACTTGATGGACTAGGAGATATTGGACCGCAGGGATCGATCCTATATAATGCCCGTACCATGACGGAACTCAAGGATTCAGTTATTCATTATGAACGTCGTCAAAAACGAACTGTCAGCAACCGAACAACCCTTCCGAGCCGTACACTAATTGCTAATAGCTTGTCAAATCGTTTAAAACCACTGAATAATAACAATCCGAATCAACTAAATGCAGCCAACCGTCAACCGATAGATCCGAATCGTTGTGCAAATTGTCGCATCATAGGGCATAATGAGTCAAAATGTCCAAAACCACGTCGACCGTCAGGCAGCTGTTTTCACTGTTGGGAAGTAGGACACTGGTATAAAGATTGTCCTAAGAAACACCGATTAGCAGCTGCAGTAGTAGCCGAATCAGCCGTCGCCAGTACAACATCAACCGTTGGGCAGTCACTGACCGATCAGACCGTTAGTAGCGCCGCTGAAGAACTTGCCGCCTTGCAGATGGTAAGCATTTCTTTTAAATTTGGGGAAATTGAACATGAAACTCATACACTTTTTCTTGCATTATTGGACACGGGCAGTCCAGTGAATTTTATTCGTAGATCACTCGTCCCGGAAGAATTGCAAAGTGCTCAGTTGATTTACACTAAATATAAAGGACTAGGAAATTCAAAACTATTTAGTTATGGTAACGTAAATTGTTCTATTCGACTACAATCACAAACATGCTCAAGTACATTTTTTATTGTCGCAGATAATGTACTACATATTCCGATTCTCATTGGCCGTGATTTACTAACGAAGTTTGGCATAACGTTGTGTTATTCCACAATGAATTCTAAATTTTGCAAAACAAATGTAAATGAACTTATTAACACGTGTCTAAGTTGTCAATGTATTTTAACTGTATGCAATTCTTCCGATTTAATAAACTTTCCGTTCTGTTCTTATTATTGTATGTTCAATTTGCCTAATCGTCTGCAGATGCGCCCTATTGGTGATCTGCCACCGGACTCTGAATCTACGTCTTCGATTATTCTCAATGAAAATAAAAATTTTATATCGTCGTTCGATGCACTCGATGAGTTACCATTCTCAATGGCAGTTGACCGTGAACCGTTTAGCAACTCTGACATAGATATTGGACATCATTTAGGCGACTTTTATTATACTAAATGCTATCAATTAATAGAAAAGGAATATATTTCTGCAAAGCGACCTCTAGAAGTACCTGTTCAGAATGAAATGACCATTCGCTTAACCACCGATGTGCCTCTTTATTGTCCACCCCGTAGATTATCTCACCGTGAAAAAGAAGAAGTTACTCGTATCATAGATGATCTGCTTGATCAAAAAATCATTCAACCGAGTCATTCACCTTATGCTTCCCCTGTTGTATTAGTTCGAAAAAAAAATGGGGAAATGCGAATGTGTATCGATTATCGTTCTCTAAATAAAATCACCATTCGTGATAATTTTCCTTTGCCTCTCATCGACGACTGTCTTGAGTATCTCGATAGTAAAAATTGCTTTTCACTGATTGACCTGAAAAATGGATTCCACCAGGTTCCTATGAACAAAGGGTCCATACCATATACATCGTTTGTTACCCTATACGGGCAATTTGAATACTTGAAAATGCCTTTTGGTTTACGAAATGGACCATCTGTTTTTCAGCGTTTTATTTCTACCAAACTTAGTGATATGATTCGTTCTCGCGAGATGGTTGTATACATGGATGATATCCTTGTCGCTACCGCTACGGCAGAAGAACACCTCGATGTCCTCCGCAAGCTTTTCCACCGATTAGTTGAAAACAAACTAGAAATTAAATTAAGTAAGTGCAGTTTTATGCAAAGATCAATTGAATATTTAGGATACTTAGCCGATAACCGAGGGATAAGACCAAGTAACTCTCATATTGAAACACTTCTAAATTATCCGATCCCGACTAATGCTAGAGAACTCCAATCCTGCCTAGGATTATTTTCTTATTTTCGAAGATTTGTCCCATCGTTCTCGAAAATAGCCGGCCCATTATTGAATGTTTTGAAGAAAGGATCAACTTTTAATTGGGATCACGAATGTAACAAATCCTTCTATACTCTTCGTGATGCACTTGCCTCCGCACCTGTGTTGGCCATTTACAATTCCACCCGAGAAACCGAGTTGCATACTGATGCTAGTTCACAAGGGTTCGGAGCTGTTTTATTACAAAAACAAATCGATGGAAAATGGCACCCCGTGTCATATTATTCTCGACGTACTACCCCTGCAGAATCAAAATACCATAGTTTCGAATTAGAAACACTTGCCGTCATTTACGCTTTACGCCGATTCCGAGTTTATGTTGAAGGTATACCCATCCGAATTGTTACCGATTGTAATTCCCTGGTTCAAACTTTATCAAAAAAAAGTCTCAACCCCCGCATTGCTCGATGGGCACTCGATCTCGAAAATTATAACTATGTTATAAGTCACCGGAAAGGTACTGGTATGGGACATGTTGATGCCTTGAGCCGAACACCGATTACTGTTCCCGCTTCCGTGAATGATTCTGACTCGTCTGTTTTATTTGTTCAAGATGATGATATCGATTTTTATTTACACGCTACTCAGTCCCGAGACCCGAATATAATAAGTCTACGTAATCAGTTACAAACTACTGACGTCGATCCCTTTGAAATGCATAATGGTCTTATTTACCGTCGAATGAGGGATGGTCATTTGAATCTTTATGTCCCTTGTGAAATGGAAGTGCAGGTTATACGGTTTATACATGAAAAGTTGTGTCACTTAGGAATAGATAAATGCTATGACCAGATTCGCTTCCATTATTGGTTTCCTTCTATGCGTCCTAAGATAGAAAACTATATTCGCAATTGCATTCAATGTATTATACATAATCCACCCCGCCATGTTAATGAACGAACTTTGCATAGTATCCCTAAAGTTCCCCGCCCCTTTGATACCATTCACATTGACCATTTTGGACCACTTCCCAATGTATTGAATAAGAATAAGCATATCTTAGTTGTTATCGATGCCTTTACCAAATTTGTTAAACTTTACCCCGTTAACACCACAAGCACCAAAGAAGTTTGTGCTGCTCTCGATAAGTATTTTGCCTATTACAGTCGACCTCGACGTTTGATTGCTGACCGGGGCACCGCTTTTACATCCCATGATTTTGCTCAATATATTTCTACGAATAATATATTACAAATTAAAAATGCCGTTTCTTCCCCCCAAGCAAATGGCCAAGTGGAGCGAGTTAATCGTGTCCTCGGCCGAATGTTAAGTAAATTAACAGAGCCTATTAATCGATCCAACTGGTCCCAATTACTAGTAAGAGTTGAGTACGCAATCAATAACTCGGTGCATAGCTCCACAAAACAAACTCCTAGTATGCTTCTTTTTGGAATAAATCAGCGTAGCCTTGGGGACGACGAATTAACTGAATATTTAGACGAGAAGCAATCCGTCAATTTAAAGCGTGACCTCGAGGCTCTTCGATCTGATGCTTTAGCTGCAATTGAGCGTTCTCAATTGGCAAACGAAGTCCAGTATTCTAAACGAAGTTTCCCGCCACGAACGTACGAAGAAGGCGAATATGTTGTCATTCGTAACGTTGACACCACTGTAGGTCAGAATAGAAAGTTTATACCTAAATATCGAGGCCCCTATGTTATCCATCGAGTGCTTCCGAACGACCGCTATATTATTCGCGACATCGATAATTGCCAAATAACTCAACTGCCATATCAAGGTACTCTAGAGGCAGCTCGATTAAAACCGTGGATTCAGGCCGGAGGTGTGTCGCTGGAAGGAAGGGCGGGAGATAATAAAGAGATGCTTTAGATCGAGGTCGATCTCATTGTCACGACTGGCCGAATGTAAACCTTTTTGTTCTACGTGTATAAACCTTTTGTTTTCGCCTGTACTCGGTCACTGGTTGTCTGAACGGTTGATGTTGGCGTAGTTGGCTGAACTGAACCGAAGAAGAAGAAGAAATAAATACAAGATGGAGGTTGAACGGGCACTTTTTGCTTTTTGTTTTTCTGGTGTGATGATTGTTTTTTTCTAAGAACTTTTGTAATCAAAGAAATCTATTCAAATTATAACGTAAAAATAAAAATAAAAATTCGAAATTATACTACTTATAAATATGGCTGGCCGAACTGGGACCCAAAACGACGTGCAACCAAAGTGAGCTCGTTTTTAGGCCAATGTCTATCACAGAGAAGGAACGAGGCGAATTTCCGGAATTGGGCCACAGCGGGCTGACACAAATGGCAGATGGGGATGATTCGGATGACGCCGCTTACGAGGACAGTGTCGACGAAATTCCGACGACGCCAGTAATGGTCGTCGACACACATGCAAACAAAAAAAAGAGCGAAATGTACGTGATGACGATGCTGATGAACAATATGATGAACGGACTAATGAAAGAGAGAACGATGATGAAAGTTCAGATGACGGTTTCGATACCAGAGAGAGGAATGTAAAAAACGAGTGGCGCTTATTGAAGAAAGAAATACAAATTTTGAGGAGGTGGACTTACTAAAGAGAGAAAATGAGGTGCTAAGGAGTGAAAAATCTAACCAACACATTAATAGCGGCATTAAGGAACTACTTCCTGATTTCTCGGGAGATTGTTTTCCTCACTGGGAAAGACAACTTAAAAACTTAATATCAGCATACATGACAAAAGTGTTCGTATTTTAATTTCCTGTCGACTAAAAGGAAACGCATTAAAATGGTTCCACTCAAGGGCAGACCTCATCCAATTGACAACTCTTAAATTGCTTGAGGAAATGGGTAAAATGTTTATAACCCCTGAAAGACGTTTAACTTTAAAAATAGAATTCGAGGGAAGAAAGTGGTTCACTACGGAAACTTTTCAACAATACCTACATGAAAAAACAATTTTGGCCAATCAGTTGTCCATAGACGAAGAGGAACTATTGGAAAGTCTCATCGAAGGAATTCCCGACAGCCATTTGCGTTCACAGGCACGCATGCAGTGTTTTAGCAGCAGGCACCAGCTTCAAGAAGCGCTTAATAAAATCGAACTACCAAGGGTGAAAGCAGTTCCATCAACATCATGGCAAGCAACAGCTGCACGGAGAGAGGTATCCAGGCCCATAAGATGTTATAACTGCAACTCTTTAGACCACATGGCAGGTGAATGCCGCAAGCCCAAACGTGATCCAGGAGCTTGCCACGTATGTGCTGAAATGGGGCATACGCAGCAAATTGCCCGAAGTGGAGGCTCAACCGACAGGCACATCATGTTCAATGTTCCTTTAATCTAAATAAGTTTATCCAATATTAACAATAGTAAATTGAAATCGAATAAATAAGTAGTTTTCGTTATTTTCAATTTTCTCGATTAAGAATTACCAGGTGCATGAATACTAGAAACAAATTTATTCTATCTGTTCACAATTTTGGAAAAATCAGCATTCAACATTTAAAATTAATTTGTTTCCTTAAACTTAAAGTTAGAAAGCATTTTTTTTTTTTTTTTTTTTTTTTCAAAAACCATTAAAAACAATAAATTGGTTTGAATATAATTTGAAAGAACAGGTTCCTAGATTTGGATAATGAATATTCCTACATTCAATCTGGTATATTTAAAACCTGCGGCTGTTAATTGAATGACATTCTACAGGATGTTTATTGACTGTGCATCAAAGTACAAACACGATGACAAGCACACATCCACTAACATTTTCGCATGGGTACGATACGATCCGTGCTGAAACAACGATGAAAAATCCAAATCCACCCCTTGTTAACGAGCCAGCAATCGGCACCGGTACAGACGCACAGCCATGCACCCACAAAGCGCAAGTTAAAATAAACAGAACAACAACAAACCGATTTAGGTACCTTGTTTTGTACCACACGTAAGCAACAAGCGACGTTGGGGGGCAGACAGAAAAAAATATATATAAGGGTGTCTGTCTTTTCATGTTTTGATAGTGTAAAAAAAGAGAGAAAAAAAAAAAAATGGGGATTCATTCTCTTGTAAAATGAGGAAGCTTTTTAAAAAAGCTTTTTCTTGAAGTAAATTTCGTTCTCATATCCCACTTCTTCCCATACGGATAAGACAACTGTATATTTATTGTGTGTGCTAGGACTAGACTGTAGTTAGGACTCTAAACTCTAAAAGTTAGGCCACTGGACAAAGTCGATGTGCGATAAATGCAAGAATCCGACACAAGACGAGCGCTAGTCCTAATTGCCTTAGAGACCAAGATGAATAATCTTTTTTTACTTGCGTTCCTTTTATATAAATATGATAACATAAAAATTACAAAAAGTTGATTTTTTAGAGTCTGAAGTAATAATTTATGAGTCTAAAGATGAGATGAGATCTTTTTAGTTTAGTTTTCTTTTATATATATATATTTCTCCCAATAAAAATAATAACAAACTTTAATGTTGTATTATCCTATAGCACAGTTATATTTATAGAACTACGTAGACACTTGCAGAGATATATTATATACACAATCCAAAATTGTTGCTTCCAAATATATGTAAAATGAAATTCTTTATTCCTGTGAAAGTACGTTCGATGCCATTATGTATGGAACTCGATTTATTTTGCATGGCCACCACGGGCACGCTTGCAGAAGTCCAGACGCTGAACCCAATTTTCGACGGTTTTCAAACATAAATCGGCCGATACTGCTGCAATTTCACGTTCGATATTCGTACGAAGTTCATCAATCGTCGCTGGCTTGTTGGCATGGACCATAGATTTGACGTAGCCCCACAGGAAATAGTCTAACGGCGTCAAATCGCACGACCGAGGCGGCCAAGCGCCTGGACCATTTCGTGAGATAACACGTTCTCCAAACTTGGTTTCCAATAAATTGATTGGGACATTCGCTGTGTGGCTTGTGGCGCCGTCCTGTTGGAACCACATGTCGTCCAAGTCCATATCATCCAATTGGGGCCAAAAATATTCGGTTATCATTGAACGGTAGCGATTCCCATTCACAGTAACGTGCCGGTCTTTATCATCACGGAAGAAGTACGGCCCAATGACGCCGCCGGTCCATAAACCACACCAAACCGTATTTTTTTTCGGGATGCAATGATGACTCATGGAGTGCGTATGGATTTCTGCCTGACCAATACTGCACATTTTGTTTATTGACGAAGTCATTCAGAAATGATGAAGACCATAAATTGGACGTAGCGCTCCTAACGTTGAGGCCACTGACTCCGAATTTCGGTAGTAAATTTTAATAATTTCGACTCGTTGTTGGCTCGTGTATCTTTCCATCATGAAATGGCAAACCTTACTGAAGAGAAACGTCAAAAGAGCGGCAAGAAATTCCGCGTCGTTTGCTGTCCCTGTCGCTCTACTTTTGTAGCGTCCATTTTCAAAAACCCTTTATATACACGTCGAATTGACGTATGGTTACCTTTAATGTACTATGAAAAATGGTTATCTCTCTAGGGTTGATTGTTATTGCCCCAACAATAAGATGAGAAAAAGCGTCCTACCCTTTTTTAATAATTGCCCCCCGTAGAAAACTCCCAATGTCCCCCTACCCAAGCCAAGCACGACAGACGTGCAAGCGAATAAAGCGCGGCACAAATATTTAAACACACATTCACAAGTAAAGCAGACTTAAAACCAACGCCGCACACGATACAAACGAACATGAACAATCTCGAACCAGCCCAGCCATCCCAGCCGAACACAACAGATGTGTAAGCGAATGAAGCAAAACTCAGGCGAAATAGAGGTAAAAACAAATACACGAGCCAGATATATACGAAAACTTCCCCAATCCCCCCAACAAACAGACAGCGACTGACTGAGAGTGAGGACTTAGGACAATCGATAATGCAATGCTCTTTCAGCCTTCAGTTATAGTCAGAAAGGCAGAGGAAGCAGATATAATTGTAGGTTAACTCGTGCAATACATAAAGATATTTTCATTGAAGTTTTTGTTGGCTATTTCTTTTCCGACGTTTAGATACAATTTTTTCATATGTTTTTTTGTGTTACAGACACGCAATGGATAATCGGAAAATGGAATTGAGCGACATGCCAACTACATCAAGTGGGCTAGGAGGATATACTGGGCCGGCTAAAGCTAAAGGTGTGTAGCTACATATATATATACATGGATGCAAACAATTTTGTTATAACAGAGTTCATTTCAATAAGATTTTCGTATGAAAATCGATTTCTTCGCGACATATATACCAACCATTTTCATAGTGAAATTATTTTTGTGTCAAATAACGCAGT
Organism: Cheilosia grossa; assembly: GCA_963082955.1. Lineage (NCBI taxonomy): Eukaryota > Metazoa > Arthropoda > Insecta > Diptera > Syrphidae > Cheilosia > Cheilosia grossa. The sequence continues at coordinate 13,424,697 of OY720144.1, read as the reverse complement.
AATTTGATATTTAACTTCCTTTGATTTTTGTTCTTCCTCCAATTTGTGCAGTTTTTTCCGTAATGGCGGTTGCGGAGAGGGTTCACGTATAGTAGGCGGATTCTATAAATGTGTGAGTGACAGGGCGAACGCAGGTAGGGGTATTGGGGGTTGAAAACCCCTCCCGAAATATCTGGAATGAAAAAATAAGGAATGCCTATTTTCTTTAGAAGTGATAAAAGCATTATTTTTTTTCTAAGTTGATGAAAAGACGGTGAGTGCCGACTTGAAATTCGTTCGTATTTTCCGGGATTTGCTTCAGTGTCAAAGTTCAGTCTATAGTCGATCTGGCGGGCCAAACTGCGTGCGGCCGATAAGTGTGGGTTGCAGAACTGCTTGAGACGTTCACACGGTTATTATCTCATACTCATATACTAAATTTAGGAAGGAGCCTACTTCCTTGTTGTTCTTAAGCTTTTAAATAGCTAAGCCAACTATGCTACGCCAAATGTTGCGCTTTTCCCCACAATCTGGGACCACTGCTTCGCACACGCCACCGACGATGCTGTGTTGGAATCTTCGGAAGCAGGGGTATATTAATTGCTAGAATTGCACACACATTTGTTTTTATTGAAATCTACTGTATGGAATATCCTGCTGGCGCGGTACAAATTTCAAGGAAATAAACCCTATACTAAATAAACGGAAAAAAGATTTTTGAACAGCTCAAAAGTATGAGTTCTACGATTTATTCTACAAATTCAATTATAAATTCAATTACAGTAATTTGTAGAATAAATCGTACAACTCATACTTTTGAGCTGTTCAAATATCTTTAAATTTTCCCTATATGGCAACTTCTGTACTTGTGCAAATCCTTAAATTTTTTTGTTGGAAATTCGAGTTTTTATATTGTTAGGCTTTATGACAGATGCAGATACAGAGCCGACATTTTCTAGCCCTGCCAACAGTATAATATAAAACGCACTTTTCACGTTTTTACCATATCACTGCACCTCGTCAGTTTAATTATGTTACCTGATAACCTTAGATGTGACATGTGAGAGATCGAAAACTGTGTTCTTATTTGGTGTTAACAAATGGCTACTTTCTTTTAATCATTCTGTGCATACCTGTTGTCTTATTTAGTATTTTTGTTTGTTCTTTAAATTTTTTTTGTTGATTTTTTTGCTTTGTTTTAAAATTAAATTTTAAAAATAATTTCCCCTAACATATTTGACATTCACATCATGACAACTGATTGCAGTACCTGCTGTTTCATACAAAAAGCTGTATTTTTCTTTTGTACATTTATTTAGCCTGCTTTGATAAGAAATAAAATATTATTATTATTAGAGAAAAGTCGGGTAATATGGACCACCAGCTTTGCTCAGCTCTCACAGTTGCAATTGAGGTGAGAATTCCTTACGCTTGTGGGCGACCTCCTAAAAATTACCTCAGTGTAGTTCCAGCAGTTAGAAGGAATGCGAATTTGAGTTGTGACAAATAAACGAAAATCGAAGGCAGTGATCATTTTTTTTTTTTGTAACTGTTTTTCCTTTTTCCATTAGTTAAATATGTATATCTTTTTTTATCCTAAAAGAGTCTGAAATCGCCTTTTTTCCAAAGCCATGGAATCGAGAAAAAACCAACAAAGCAAGAAAAACGCAAGTATTCGAATCCGGACGACATGAAAAACGATATTGAAATGGTGAGGACAAGTTCGTGTGGCTATTTAAAAGCTTCAAAATTACATAATGTACCAAAAACTACTCCCATATGACTGGTTAAAAATTAAACTACTTATAGTTCGACGTTGGTAAATTTTAAGTTAGGTCTTAGACCAATTTTTCCAAATACGTTTGAGAAATAGCTTGTGGAATATGTGGTGACTAGGACTGTGGACCAGGTGGTCCATATCCTCCACTTTTCTTTTTAACCGTTTTTTTAGTTAGTTTAGTTTTTAATATTTATTAATTTTGCAAGAACTGAATTAATGTTTTCGTTGCTACTTTTTGAATATATTTTTTTTTTTTTTTAAATAAAAATCTTTAATAATAAAACCCTGTTTGTGTTTTATTAGCGAAAATGTGAACGGTGGTCCATATTATCCGACCTTACTCTATTATTATAATGGACATTTGCTTATGGGGCAGACCACACCGCACATGGAAACACAAAGCGAAACAGAAAAACATGTTTCGTTTCCGATAGCTTGATGGACCCTTGTGAAAATTGAACACTTTTTTCCTTTTTATAAGTTGGAAAAGGCACATTTAAGTCGCAGATAGCAGCGAATCAGTTTCATTGTTCAAGGTTAAGTTCGAACAAATTTTTCTTTCGTGGGTTTGTGGATCGCGACTGATTTATGTGGATTGTGAATAAAGTGTGAGAGGATTTAAATCAATTGAGAGGCAGTTTTTTTAGATTAATGTTATATATCTAATCAGTAATACGTATATATAAAAGTAATAGATTAGTGTTATGATAAATGAAGCATGATAGCATTGTGAATTTTATAATACATCCTGAATAACTTAACTTAACACATACAACGATTGTGAATTGTCTGATAAGATGGCGGCTGGTTAAATGAAGAACTTGGTTTCGTTCTTCTCTAGCCAACCGTCCACTGGTCATCATCTAATAAAGAATCGCAGTAGCTTAATAGTACATACTAACCTTGTTTATTAAGAATGTATGTAATGATTATTTATGTCAGATTAATTAAATATAATTCTTCGGTGGGAGAACAAAAATCAATTTTCAATTCATTAATACAATTAAATTGATTTGTTTGCAATTCGCATATTCGCAGTTCGCGGTCATGTGAATAGCCCTTTAAAATGTTTTCAAAAACTGTGATTTCTAAAAAAATATATGTTTAGAATATAAAGCGGCTCCCCATCAGAACATCATAGTGTAAAGAGGTCCAAAACTTGTAAAATATTGTGAGAAATTGCTAAATTTGCAGAGTAGCGTCAGAAAAAGGTACTTTTTTCTTTCACCGCCTCTTTATTTACAACCAATGTTTGATTAATGTTTATAATTTATAAATGAAATGAAAATCAAGGCTAAATGTTTTTCATTTTAAATTTGTCATTTGAAAACGAATTGCATCTACTGTAGCGTATTCGTATTGAGCTATGTTCAGACGATTGCCAGATCTGCCAATATTGTCAGGTCTGTAAATGATCTGGCAATGAGTTGCAAATGATCTAACAATAACAAGCTTCCTTACAATACCAAATTGCCAGTTCTCACGGTTGCCAGGTTTTGTCGCAAACTCTGACATTTTCATTTGCAGATAAGTTTGCCGGCAAATAATTTTTCTGGCAACGTTATCAGGTAGAAAATTGCCATTTCACACGGTTGGCAGATGTTTGTTAACGAAATATTTTCAGATCCGTTTGCAGGCATTGGCAGACAAATTTAAATGGAAGAAAAGGATGCAATTGCGATTGTTTTTGGCGTGTACGTGTTTTAGAGCAGCCACATAAACGTCGTCAAATTATTTAATTTACACATTTTGCACCAATCTACAGAAAAATGCAAAGAAAATAACACCAGAACTTCTTCTTATGAAAAATATTTTTCTACAAATGAAAAATTTACAGATGTTGCAACCACAGAACATCTGCCAATGGCAAATGAGTCTGCAAATGTCCTAAGCATCTGGCAATGGTCTGACAATGATAAAATTGGGTGTTCAGACGATTGGCAGATACCTGACAGTTTCATCGTCGGATGGTGCTCTGGCAATTATCTGACAGTGACTTTTCTGCAAATATTGGTAGGTAAAATTGCTAGTTCACACGGTTGGAAGACATTTGGGACAATTTTTTTTCATTTGACAATATTGTCAGATCTGGCAATCGTCTGAACAGAGCTTAAGTGTCTAGCTCAACCGAAGAAGAACAATCTTAAAGACATCTAATTCTAATGATTTGGTTGTTTAGGTTTCATTTATAAAAATAAAATATGTGTGAGAATGATCTATTTACAGTCTATAGTGTATTGTAAAACTACAACTAAAATGTATAACCTTTCGCTAACACTCAGGGAGATTGAAAAGGTGAAAGAAAAATTTAAACATTTAAAGCTACTCTGCAATTTTAGAATTTTCGTACAATATTTAACCAGTATTGGCTCTCCTAACGCTATAATCGTGTTCCGATAGACAGCGTTTCATTATAAAGATATTTATTTGGAAATCACAGGTTTTGTAAAACTTGCGAAGTGCCTTTTCAAATTTAAAAAGGAAAAAGTAGCAACACTTGTATCAGGGTCCTCGCAAAAAATGCCAAATTATCGCACAACGGTCACGTTGGTCACAGCGCGCGGCTCACTCACTATACAAATTTAATTCGGAACGTTCCCTAGCGACATTGGGGGAAAAAACCGCACAAAATCAAGGCACAGATTTTGTTCGCCAGCGAGTTTGTCTGAGAATCCCAGTCAAGGCCGCACCGAATGCGAAGATTTACGTTCTTCATTGTGTTTCACTAATTCTGAAAGTTCTAATAAGTGAAATCCCATTCTGTCTCCTTATTTACTGCATTATTGCGCACGAGCTAATTATACAGTGTTGTTATTTTTTATTTTTCTCACAGCTAAATCCATAATGGAAATGAGTACGTGCGAACTGAAAGCTTGCCTTAGAGCGCGGAAAATATCGGCTATTGGAAAGAAGTATATACTGCGAGGTCGACTCTTGGAACGGCTTCAACTCCAAGCATCGGGCAGCTTTGAGAGTACCAAACTCAATGAGAATGACTCTCTACAGACCCTCGACTCTCGCGCTCTTGCTTTACAACACGAAAACGAATTGTTGCGAAAACTGGACGAGGAGAACAGAAAGAAGATGATTGCAAAGTTCACCAATCGCGTTCGGAGACACGGTGAACCATTTAAACAATACTTTTATACCATGGTCGGTATGGCGAATATCCTTGATTTGTCTTTAAAGGAAACGTGTTGCGCGATAATAGCAGGCCTGCAAAATGATGAAGTCAGTAGCGTACTAGCCGGTGTCAAGTTTGACTCATTGGATCAACTTTACAAAAGGTTGAACAGTTGAGGTTCCGGCATGGGCAGCAGAGACGTTTCACAGCAAATGTTAAAATGCTGCGACATTTAACATTGCTTACTTTTAAGAAAGTCTATTTTTTTTTAATAAAATATGTACTCTTTGTGTGGAATAATATTTGGTTGGTGTTTTAAATCGGCGCATTTAAGTGAGTATTTTTCCATCGGTGTGTCATACCAGCATAAAAAAGTGGAAAACGATTCCACAATACTGGATGCAACACAAGAGAGCTGGTAATGGTTGGTTAGAGTGTTTTCGCAAGCGAAGTCCGTCGCTATCACACCGGAGACCAGGGGGGGCCAACTATGTAATTCGATTCTATTCGAAAGTTGCTTCCGATTCTTCTTTCAAATAGAACTTGTAATGTTCAACTACCTGGACGGAGAATTCTCAGAACAAAAAAACTTTTTGATTTTTTTTTCTTCGTACCATTGGCGTTTTGGCCTCTCGCACATTCATCGTCGTCTCAAGCATGCATGCGAAAGAGGAAGAGCCTCCGTGCAAATTGTGAATGCATTGCTATGCAGTGTGTATGTGTAGTGTATGGCTGCGCGAGAAATCTGGTGTGTGGATGAAATGGCAGTGGGTTTTGTCCAGTTTATACAGAATAGAAGGTAATATATTCCCGCGCAATTGTGTGTGCACCTTCTGCGCATGTACGTCATCAGAATTATAGTCGTTTGACAGCTGCTTATTCTTGCCGTCATTTGATTGTGAATTCTACCGCGTGTGTTGTGCTTTGCAAAAACTTTTCGTTTAATTGAATAAATATGACAATTTGTGCAGTGATACAAATAATAATAATAAAAAAAAGAGTTAACTCAAAGTTAAGTTAAATAAAGAAAATAATCTGCCCACAAAGTTGTTTCGTTTTCCGAAAGATTAAGCAGTGGCAAAAGTTTGGCAAAGAAAATGTGGCAGAAAAGAAAAAATTAATTTAAAAACAGCCTCGGGACAGATACATTCGTATCTTGCAACATGAACTGCTTCAATATTCACCAAAAAGTTGCAAGAAACTTAAAAACGATGCCATTTCGACAGAAAATCTTCCCTTCCCCAGGAGTCATTTATGGAAGAAGAAGTTCAAATGGATGTTGACTTCAACAATGACTCGTCGGACAAGGACCAAGAATGTACGCTCTGAGCTTTTATCCCATTTTTCTGATAGTGAGGAAGAAGTCACAGCCGATGAGAGCATATCTGTTTCAACCAATGAAGAAGAAATGGCAGATATAAAGTATGATGCTTTAGAGTACCTTGCAGGATACCTTTTAAAACGTTTTCAAATAAAAAATTCCAAATATGGAAAGATTTGTTGATAAAAACGACTATACAGGCTTAACAGGGACAAATATAATCAATGAAGGGGGACTTCAGAAACCAAATGAATCCTTTATTATGGAATTGAAGAAGTTAGATTCAATTTTCCATAATAAAGGATGCTTTCTTCGACTTCAGACTGCTCTTTGGATCCGGAAATAATAAAAACATTTTTACGATGTAAAATGTATTTTAGAATTTGAACACAAAATAAAAACTTAACAAACAATAATTTGAAAAAAGAGATCAACTAAAAGAAAATTAAATAAAAAGAATTAACTAAAAATTATAACAAACTATTGTTTTGTGTTAATTTCATAAAGATAAATGGGTAGGTTTGAAAGTCTTATAGTTCTTCGTAGTTCTCGATAGTTTTTCACACCAATTTCTAAAGATACAACCACTTTAGCAATCAGTGCCTTGATTTTGTGCGGTTTTTTTTTCCGCAATGTCGCTGGGAACGTTCCGAATCGGATTTGAATGTGTGAGTGAGTCGCGCGCTGTGACCAACGTCACTTCTCAAATCTTTGAAAAACTGTGATTTCCAAATTATAGCTGGTTAAATATTGTGCGCAAATTCTGAAATTACAGAGTAGCTTTAGAAATGACAATTTTTTCTTTCACCGCTTTTTTTTTTTTTGCTACTTTTCAGTATTTAACAATAATCTTGCGCGAGTTAGAGAAAGGTTTTACATTTTAGTTTTAGTTTTACAATATAGACTGTAAATAGATCATTTTCACACAAATTTTATTTTTATAAATAAAACCAAATCACATTAGAATAGGATGCAACTCGTTTTCAAATGACGAATTTTAAAATGAAAACCTGTAGCCTTGATTTTCATTTTATTTATAAACTATAAACATTAATTAAATATTGGTTGTAAATTATATCAACTCATTTTTATTATTGGCCCTATTTACAGTTTTTGAAAACATTTTAAAGGACTATTCACATGACCGCGAATTGCGAAAATGCGAATTGCAAACAAATCAATTTAATTGTATTGATGAATTGAAAATTGATTTTTTTTTGTCCCACCTGTAATTAGATGAACGCAACCGTGTTGTACTGGACGCGCTAATTACAAAATGCGCTGGTGGATTATTCCTTGAACACGAGGATAGATAAAATCTGTTTGAACAAGTTGGGATTATTAAAACCCATGTGAAAACCAATTTTAGATATTAATAAATAGACGATAAAATTAAACTGTTCTTTGAATTTAATACACCAACAAAGCATAATGTTTAAATAACGTCATAATGGGCATAATAATGTCTGATTTATTTGCCTGTTGCAGGAATATTGTCGAGATTCAAAGAAAGAAAATTCATCAATCTTTGACATTTAACACTAATTTGACAGCTTGTTATAACATATTGTAAACAAACAACAATTGATATAAAATGGGCAAGTTACATTACATTTTACATAATATTTATTATATTTGATCACAACACAGCATCTTTGCCGCGAAATGAAAATTCTTGCCGCGAGTTGTCACACTTTATTAAAAATCAACATAAATCAGTCGCGATCCACAAACCCACGACTACAAAAGGCTTTCGAACTTAACCTTGAACAATGAAACCGATTCGCGGGTATGAAGTGTCAAAAACAACGAATAAATTTGTTTTTTCCAACTAATAAAAAGGAACAACAAATGTATGAGGTTGATTATGGGAAAGCTCGCCTGGAATTTCTATGAACAAGGGTAGATTAGATCGGAAATATTGGAAGTTGACAGTTCTCGATATCACTCACACATTTTTAGAACACGTTGTTTGCGAATAAAAGTGCATAGCGGGATTAGTATTTCCATGTGAACTTATGGGGGCGTTATATTGTGGCACTTGTTCGTAAACATATTTGCGAGCTGGACGGCTTATGGCGTGGCTTGGGTTTGGCTTGGCGGGGGAATTCTTTGGCGGAAGAAGACAGTCGAGATTGGGAAGTTAGCTGGAGGAGTTGTGGTGACTGTTGAGCGCGTGCACCCGTGGCATTGCTTCGGCAAAAACTCATCATCATCATCTGTGGCGTGCGCAATTATATGTGTGTATTAATTAGAGTCTGATGGTGACGCGGCCGGCGAAACTAATCAAAATAGTTAAGTGTATGTATATAGGTTATGACAGCAGAAACCATAAAACAACAGACGTGTCAACAAAAGATAACGATACAACGATTCAACATTTCAAGAAAGATAATAAACAGGAATATTATATTTTAAACACATGGAAGCAATAAAACAGCAGATGAACGAACAAAAGAGTATGCTACGAGCACCAAACAGGAAACCGCGCCTTAGATATAGATAACCGTATGTTTCGTGTTTGTAATTTTTAGATTTTTGAAAGACATCAATAAAGGAAGAGCTCTTGCCCTCGAAGCAAATTTAAAAACTCAAATTTTATTTATAAAAATTATATATCTACACGTGCCAAGTGACTGTACCCTTAGTGAATATCACACCTTATTGACAATGTGCTGCAGCAGTCAGAAATAATGGATACGCCACCAAATATTAGAAGAATTTTTTTTTTTATTTTTTTTTATTTATAAATTCTTCAATGTGCTTTAGTTTTTAATGAAATCTAGTTTATGTTTTCATATTTTCAATAAGTAAAGCTTTATAATAAAATTGTTTGTAAGAAATTGTTTTGTAATAAAAATAAAACTAGAAAATTAAAAAGTTTTTTGAATTTTCTTTACTTTTTTCCAAAGCGACATCCACGTCAAGACAGGTCATAGGTTCTCAGAAATTGAAGTTCCCCCAGTGTCTAGAATTATAAGTATTTTATCCTTTCTATGACGGTATTTCATATCAATTTTCAAGTTTTTTGATGTGTTTGAACTTTAAATATCCAATTGAGCGCAAAAATGTTGATGTTTTTAAGGAAAACTTTTTTATTATAATTTTGAAACAGATAAAAATATATTTAGTTTAATTAACTATTTTCAAGAGTAAATCTTTGTATCCGAATTTGTATTTTAAATCCTTCGTGCTCTTCTGATATACTCCTAGTTATCAATATCATAATGTTTGGCTGTTACATGTGTTTTTCCAAATTTTGTTCTTCAAAAATGTTAACGGATCATATAAAATCATATCATATATTTAAAAGAAAATGACGCTAAACCCTTTAAAAATATTACAAAAGTCACTAATTGTAGAGCTAATATTGCGTACCAACTTTCGATTAAAGTTGCTCTAAAGTTTTGAAAGAATTTTTTTTTTTGCTGCAACTGACAAAATAGGTCCTTTGGGATTGTACAATAAGGGTGGTCAAGTTTAAATACATGCAGACACCATTTAGAAATGGACACAAAGATCGATTCACGGCTGAATTAAGTGATAGTGACATGTTCATAACATCGTATGTCCCCCCTCATCTTTGTAAACAAGGAAATTGTCGCAATCAGTCAGACTTGGTAGCACCGAGGAGCAAACCGAACCTCGCCAACAGAGGGAAACCCAAAAACAATAAAAGACGGAATGTCATTGGCCAGCCAAAGAGAAAGCCCGTTCTATAAATTTTCGTAGATTCTTTCCACTTAACGTTTTGAGCGACATACCAGTCTTCGAGAAAACCCCAGCGGTAGCAACCTACAAATTTGAAACCAAACCACACACCAAGAAACCAACATGTACCAATAAAATTAATTTTAAATTAACAAGTTTACAAATTTGATTCGTCTTTTTTACAGCATGTTTTTTTTTTGTGCTCAATGTGGCCTTGCAATTATAAGGGAGTCCTTTAGAGAACCGTCCACGGATGTTAACAATTTCAATTAAATTCCCAACGGAAGAGGTTCGGGAATCACCAGCATGAACTTCACAGAAGACAAAGTCATAGACATTTTCAAGAAAGTTTTAACCCCAAACCGACTGAACGCTATTTATACCGATATCGAGACTTTCCGTAACGTGCAATCGGTATACTCAAAATATTTCTCGCAGAACAAAACATTTCCCTTAATTAGGTGTACAGAAATACTAAAAGACATAAGACACAACGATGAACAAGACACAAGACACATACGACCACAATGACAACCATAGAGGTATTGAAGAAACCCTTCAACATCTTCAAAGAGAATTTTACTTTCCCTTTATGAAAACAAAAATCACCCAAACCATTAACAATTGTGACAAATGTCAAACAATGAAATATGATAGAAACCCCCCGAAAGTAAAATACGAAAAACCTGAAACACCACTTGTTAACGCCATCTATCAAAGTGTAGCGCTAAACAATAAAATTAGTACCACTAGTACTTTTTCGACATCCACGTTGACAGATGGCCAACCCCAACCAACTTCAGTTCTGTACAATAAAAAAAGAATTTCCGGCATTTTTGGTCTCGTCTCGTGGTTGTGTCTGCCATTCTTAAAACACACCTACTGACGACCAGTTCGGCGATTGGCCGCCATCCTAAAATTTAATAAAAGTACAAAAAGTATAAATTTGCTTGTGTTTTTTTCTTTATTCGTGGTGTGCAACGAAAGGAGGCGACCCGAATTACCCAGCAGACGTTCCACCCTAAACATTGGTCCTAGCGAGCCGGATTCCAACGTCGTCATACGGATTCCAACGTCGTCATACGGATTCCAACGTCGTCATACGGATTCCAACGTCGTCATCCGGATAACCTCCAACGCCGTCATCAAAAAATTGCACATTGCAGAAGCCAGCCAGCAGCCCCAACTCAGCGCGGCCTTCAATCGCACCAATATTGCAATTTGCAATATTTGCAATCGCACACCACAAAGAGGAATAGTGCACAAGCAAACCACATGGAAGCAGCAGCCATCAGCTCAATTTCCACGCGGCCTTCAACATTCCAAACACGGCGAGACACGCACCACTGCGTCGCCACATCATTTCATCGCCACGCACGCTGCGTAGAAGCAACCAGCCAGCAGCCCCAACGCAGCGCTACCGTCAACATCGCATCATCATCGCAAGCAGCTTTAATCGTTGTCATCTCACCAATCAAGAAAAGCAACAAGGTACGTATCCACTCAGTGCAGTAACGTAATTACCTAGTTTATCAATTAATTTAATAGTATTGTACATACTAGATATTCATTTAAAATCTATCATTGCGTAAACAATATTATACATCCATAAGGGTGGAATTGCTTTTTTATTGCTTTTTTCGTGTTATACATACATATATACAATATATATTCTCGATTGGGTGCACTCCAGTCAGCGCAGTGTTGCCGTGCGTTATTCACTAGTACACGAGTACTTTTTTATTGCGCGAAATTCGAAAGTGTTGCCATGCTTGTTTCTTCGGAAAAGAAAAAACACTATACGTAATTATTTTAAAGTAATACCGGGGAATACTTACTTTCTCATCGCGCTTTCTTTTAACACATGTGTTTTCGCAAAGATCTTACGATCCAGTTTTCGACCGTTATAACAGTTTATTTTCTTTGTTCTCTTCGGGAATTGCCATTACCAGTGTACGACGTCGTTTATGATACAGTTAATGTATCACGCGCTTTTCATTTTGTACCACTTTCACTCAACTGCCTTGCTGGTTTTTTATTAGTTGGTATAGCAACAATTCTAAGGTTTTTAAATTGTCCCGGGCCTTGATGCTTTCTGCATTTACGGTATAGATACAGATTCTGAGACAACTTATCAGTCGTGTGATATCAAAGTAGTTTAGACTCGTTCTTATCATTTTAAGATCAACACACAACGGAAGTTTTTGCGTGTGTCTTCCCAGGCTAGGAGATTAGGTTTTCTGTTCCTTTCTAAATGATCGCAATGGCGCCTGCAAGCAAAACGGCTACAGTTTTAGGTGATTTTATTCATGCGGCAGACCAATTGGTCAAATACGCTGCGGCAGTTAAAGAACTTCCAGAGGTTAAGCATACGATCAGTACGCTCATAGCTCGTAAGATAGAGCTCAAAGATCTATGGATAGAAGTAAAGGCAAAATATGCTGATTGTATTCGATTGGGAACCGATGACGATTTTGATTCCGAGACCTTCGAATCTAAATATAAGTTGTCAAACGAAACGTATATATCCTGTTTTGGAACGTTATTAGAATGCGAAAACAATCTCAAGCAAGCTGTGGAGCCAGTTCCAAAGCCAATACCTTTGCCTCATCATAAACCCGAACTTAACGATATTGAAAGTCCTCTGCTTCTGCCCGAGCCCGTATCTCATTGTATTAAATTGCCACCTTGTGACACCGAAATCTTCCACGGAGATTATCTCTCATGGCCAGCATTCAGAGACATGTTCGAGGCAATTTATATCAAACATCCAAGATTAGGGCCGGTCGAGAAACTTTTTCATCTAAGATCTAAGACAAAGGGTGAAGCGTTCAGTATCGTCAGTAAGTTTCCGCTAACCAACCCAAGCTTTGAATTAGCCTGGGAGTCTTTACGTTCCACGTATGAAAATAAACGCATATTGATTAACAATCAAGTCAAATGTCTATTGAATCTTAAATTTTGTCCCGAAGAATCAGCTTTAGGGATCAAAACTTTGCAACGCCAAATCAATGATAGTATTGCAGCACTTAAAGCCCACGGTATCTCGGTTGATAGCTGGGACCCTATTCTCGTCTATGCGTGCTCAAACCGATTACCACCGACAGCCCTTTCGCTTTGGGAACAGTCTTTAAAGGATCCAACTGCAATTCCAACGTGGAATCAGATGGATCAGTTTCTTAGTTTTCGATACCAGGTACTAGAAACTATTTCTGATGTGACATCACGGTCCACTTCTACTGGTGACAAACGATTACAACCTTCTGCAAAAGGTTATGCCAATAAGAACCGGGTGAATTCCTTTCATTCTAAAGCAAAGGAATTCAAGTGTGAACTGTGTTCAGGCAAGCATTCGATTCGTAGCTGCTCTCAATTCTTAAACATGAGCATCCCGGGCAGACATGAGATGGTTCGGCAGAAGAATATTTGCGAAAACTGCCTCTCCTCTAAGCACTCAACTCAAAAGTGTAATAGCAAATTCAATTGCAATACTTGCAAACAACGCCATCACTCATTACTCCACTTCAGTACCAATCCGGTGGGTACAGCTTCGGCTGTGTCGCCAGCTCCGAATGTCACTTCGTTCCCGAGTACTTCAGGAGCTTCATTTGCCGCTGAACAATATCACGCATCAATTCTACAGTCCACTTCACCGGCGTTTGTTCCGCAGACGACAAGTCGAACCCATTTTGCGTCTACTGAAAAAAGGGTACTCTTGGCTACAGCCCTGGTTACAATTGTAGGTCAGGAAAAAACACATTTGGTCCGTGCACTTATCGATCCCGGGTCTGAAGTTTCATTTATCTCAGAAGCGGTGCAGAAGCGTCTGAATCTTCCCATCTATCCAACCAACGTCTCGATTTCCAGCATTAATTCAGCCAATGCCGGTACCTCTAAAAAACTTTGTGCGTTTTTAATTATTGACAAGGAGAATCCGAAGGCTCCTATTTCTGCGCAGGCTATCGTTCTGAGAAACGTCACAAAGAATTTACCACACGCTTCGTTTTCTTGTGTTGACGCCAGACTCACCAATGGTCTCATGCTAGCTGACCCTACTTTCCATCTATCGTCTAAAGTGGATCTGCTCATAGGAGCAGACCTGTATCCTGCTATCCTGCGAAATGGGGTGCGACCCATTGCGAATTCCCTGGTGGCACAAAACACGATGTTCGGTTGGATCATCTCAGGTCCCATGCCGGCATCTGTCAATGTGTTCAGCACTTTCATAGTGGACCAGAACACAAACGCCTTAGATGATCAGATAAGGAAATTTTGGGAGCTAGAGGAACTCCCAGGAAACAAACCCATTGTTTCCAAAGAAGATCAATTTTGCGAGGATCTATTTGCGTCGACGACTTACAGACGACCCGATGGAAGATATGTAGTCAGGCTTCCTTTTAAACCCAATCAACCATCGGGACAGTTAGGGATATCTCGATCAATAGCTCTAAAGCAATACTTACGAACGGAAACGAATATGATTCGTAATCCAGATCTACAATCCCAATATTCAAACGTCTTGAATGAATATATCGCGATGGGTCATATGCGCAAGGTCCCTCAATTCGAAGTAATCAAGGACGGAATTGCTTCATCGTTTTATCTTCCCCACCATGCTGTGCTTAAGCCGGAAAGTGCTTCGACCAAAGTCCGAGTGGTGTTTAACGCCTCGAGGGCATCCTCCAGCGGGGTTAGCTTAAACGATCTTTTGTATCCAGGCCCAATACTACAACGCGATCTTACGACCCTTATCATTCGGTGGAGATTTTATAAATTCGTTTTCAATGCGGATATCGAGAAAATGTATAGACAAATCTTGGTTCACCAGGACGATACACCCTTTCAACGAATCCTATTTCGTAGGGCATCCAGTCAGGTCATCGAAGATTATGAGTTGTTAACTGTAACCTTTGGGGTGAATTGTGCTCCCTACTTAGCCATTCGCACTCTTTTACGCTTGGTAGAGGATCAAAAGGCTAACTATCCTCTTGCTGCACAAATCCTTGAGTCAGAATGCTACGTCGACGATGTACTCTCTGGAGCTCATGATCTCCCAACGGCTAAAAGAGCCCAAACCGAGCTGGTCGAGTTGCTGGAGTCAGCAGGGTTTCCCTTACGTAAGTGGACATCGAATTCGCTTGCCCTGTTGGATCATCTACCCGCGAACCAGGTGCTAAGTGAACATTTTCTAAGAATGGATAAGGACAGCACGACAAAAACACTGGGAGTGCGGTGGAGTGCCAAGGGAGATTATTTTTATTTTCATACACCCGCGATTCAGCTCTCCACCGCCCCGACCAAAAGAGAGGTTTTCTCTCAAATTGCTCAGCTCTTCGACCCTGCGGGATGGCTAGCACCTGTCATAGTTACTGCCAAAATATTAATGCAAAGTATTTGGGCAGATCAGACCCAGTGGGACCAAAACATCCAAAGCGGCAGTTTTTCCAAATGGAAATCTTTCGTTGAGGCATTTGAAGATATCGAACTGATCCAAATACCTCGTTGGGTCGAGTACTCTCCTTCGTCACAATTACAAATACATGGGTTTTGTGATGCGTCGGAGAAAGCTTATGCCACAGCGTTATTTGTGCGCATTTTAGCTGCAGATGGAACTGTGAGTAGTAAGCTGGTCTGTGCCAAATCCAGGGTGGCACCAATTAAACCAGTTTCCTTACCCCGTTTGGAGCTTTGCGGCGCCTTGCTTCTCTCTAGAATGATCAAAGTATATCTGCCGATTTTCCCAGTCTCGTCTCAAATCTTCTTATGGACAGACTCTGCCATTGTACTTGCGTGGTTGAGAAAACACCCAAGTGCATGGAAAACGTTCGTCGCTAATCGAACAAGCGAAATCATCGACAATGTAGGGAATGCCAATTGGGGACATGTCAAGTCAGACGATAACCCCGCCGATCTTGCCACTAGAGGACTTAGCCCGAGGGAATTGAAGGCGAACTCTCTTTGGTGGACCGGACCGTCTTGGTTACAAGGACCACAAACTCAGTGGCCACAAAATCTTCCAGATATACCGCCCTGCGACGAAATGGAAGCTAAAGTCGTTTCGTCATTTGTGGTACTGCAAACTTCGGACGATGTTCTAGAAAGGTTTTCCTCCCTACCGCGAGCTATGCGGGTCTTAACTTATCTCTTTCGTTTTTTTCATCGAGCCGCAAAAACGACCAATGTTGTCTTTACGCACTTCGTGAAAATGCGTCTGATAACCCTCGCTCAGAAAAAGTATTTTCCTTCTGAATACAGCGCCTTAACCGAGAGCCGAACCATTCCCACAAAAAGCTCTATTTTATCCCTTAACCCCTTTCTCGATGCGGATCAACTTTTACGTGTCAATGGAAGGCTTTCCTATTCCGATCTCTCGTTCAATGAACGGCACCCAATAATTGTTCCCTACTCATCTCAGTTGGCCCGTCTACTCATACAGTTCATACATGAAATTTCTATTCATGGTGAGAACGCCCTTATGATTCGGGTGATCCGACAAACATTCTGGATCCCTAAGCTCAAGAACCTAGTAAAGGCATGTATTCGCATGTGCAAAACGTGTGCTATACACAAAAAGCAGTTACGTTCTCAACTCATGGCTGCGCTTCCCATCGAAAGATGTACGTTTTCACCCCCCTTTACGTACACGGGGATCGATTTCGCGGGTCCCTTCGCGATCAAGAGCTATAGAGGTCGAGGGTGTCGAGTAACCAAAGGTTATGCTTGCTTGTTCATTTGCTTTGCAACGAAAGCCATTCATCTCGAAGCGGCTAGCGATCTGTCCTCCCAAGTGTTTCTAGCAGCCTTCGCACGGTTTGTAGCCAGACGAGGATTACCGAAAGAAGTGTTTTCTGATCACGGTACAAACTTTACAGGGGCGAATGTCCTCTTGCGTAAGGAATTCGATAAGTTTGTATCCGCCATCTCAAATGAAACCCACTTAAAATACAGTGTCCAGGGTTTAACGTGGAATTTCATCCCACCAGGGGCACCGCACATGGGCGGTTTGTGGGAAGCCGGAGTCAAAAGCTTTAAAAAACACTTCCGAAAATTGGGTGAAACTAATAACTTTACGTTCGAAGAGTTTGCGACTGTTTTAGCTAGGATCGAGGCATGCCTCAACTCGCGTCCCATTTCACCGATGTCAAATGATCCGTCGGATCTTCTTGCGTTAACACCAGGTTATTTCTTTCGTGGAAGCCCTCTGCTAACATTTCCGGAATTGGATAGCGTTGAAGGCTCTCTCTCCCTTATAAATCGATGGGAAAAGGTAAAAAGCCTGCAACAGCAGTTTTGTCGACGGTGGAAGGAGGAGTATCTAAAGGAGCTCCATAAACGTCATAAATGGCAATTTCCGAAGGAGAATGTGAACATAAACGACTTAGTCGTTGTTAAGCAAGAAAACGTACCATCCAATGAGTGGCGATTAGGCCGTGTAATTAATATTAATCCGGGCGCAGATGGCAAAGTAAGGGTTGCGAAAATAAGAACCGCGAATGGCGAGATAACTCGCCCAGTAACAAAGCTGTGTGTTTTACCGAATGCGCAGGAAGCAATTAGATGTGATTCATCCTAACTTAAAAAAAAAAATTTTGTTTATTATTCTTTAGATGGAGTATCTATAAACTCTTACTTAATGATTTTAAATGAATAGCCAAGTATTTTCACTTGAAATTTTTGAATTTTTACTATGTATTTTTTTTCCAATACGCACTGAATTTGGGATACTACCTATTCTACCTAAAGTTATTTATAAGATACAATTAAGATTCAAGTAATTTTATTGGCGTCTTACGCCAAGGGGGCCGGTAATGTTAACGCCATCTATCAACGTGTAGCGCTAAACAATAAAATTAGTACCACTAGTACTTTTTCGACATCCACGTTGACAGATGGCCAACCCCAACCAACTTCAGTTCTGTACAATAAAAAAAGAATTTCCGGCATTTTTGGTCTCGTCTCGTGGTTGTGTCTGCCATTCTTAAAACACACCTACTGACGACCAGTTCGGCAATTGGCCGCCATCCTAAAATTTAATAAAAGTACAAAAAGTATAAATTTGCTTGTGTTTTTTCTTTATTCGTGGTGTGCAACGAAAGGAGGCGACCCGAATTACCCAGCAGACGTTCCACCCTAAACACCACTTAAGCCACTAGATATTATCCATATCGATATTTACGCAATTACTAATCAGTATATACTAACCATAATTGACAAATGCTCAAAATTTGCTGCAGGATACATCCTAAGTTCCAAAAACTGTATATCAATTATTCTAAAATCTCTCAAAAATTTTATAAGCCTCCACGGCATGCCCTTGAAAATAGTTTGCGACCAAGGCGCTGAATTCACCGCAAACCTATTCAAAGGCTTTTGCAAACGCTATCAAATTGATTTACACATAACCTCATTCCGACAAACGATTAGTAACTCACCCGTAGAACGATTACATTCTACGCTTACCGAAATATATAGAATAATCTTTGCATCTCTTAAAGAAAAAAATATGGACATAGACCACGAAGAAATCTTTTCAGAAACAATATTCACATACAATAACGCAATTCATTCATCCACCCAATTCACCCCAAAAGAGAACTCGTAAACGGACTAGGCACAGTAATTGTTGGATCACACGAACATCTTATGCACATAATCAAATTATATTCTACCGCTTTTATCTTATCACTCTATCTACTGAGAGAAGATGCAATGTATCAAATTAAAATGTAGCAATAATTCAAACATAGCGCCAAAAAACCAATGTTCGCCATCTTTTTTAATTTTGTATCATGTACTAAAACTATGTAATAACCACATTGTACTAAAATATTTTCCACTTAGAATTCGATTGGGAAATAAAAATCATTCGAGTTGTAACCTTCACGCTGATTGGAGCTTTTTATTTTTTCCTTCCGCACATCTTCCGTTGTCGTTCGCTTCACTCGCGCAGTTTGCCACGTTCGGGTGTTGTTTTAAGCAACGCCATTCGTTTCGCTGAGGCTCATTCAAATTGTTTCTCGAACTTTGCTACCACTTCTAATCCGCGGGAATTTTCCTACAACCAACAAGTAAATTTTTCCAAGGAACGATCGGAAAACCCTTCGATCGTACAGTAATAAAGTATACATATAACTGGCAACATGGACGCTAGTTTCGCAGAAGATTTAAATAGAAAAATTGACTATTTAAATTCAAACAAATAAAACCTTGACGACAAAATCAATTCTGAGATCATGCTAAATACACAAATGATCGCGAGCTTCCAAAACATAACAAAACACATTAATTCTGGGCAAGCCATAATAGTAAAATATTGGAAACATTTCCAAGAGCAAACTAACAATTCAATCCGCTCAAATGTAGACACTATACAACACATGCAATATCTCAACCAGATAAATTTCAATATTGACCTCCTAGCAAACCATATAACAAATATAGCTGAAGCGATAGTCTTAGCAAAAATTAATATTATACCCAAAATGATTTTAGCCCTAATGACCTTCAGGAAATCCAAAACATATTCACTAGGCAAAATGTCGAAATAAAATCAAATGAGAACTTGTACGAATTGCTTGAATTACAAGCATATTATAACGAAGGCAAAATAATCTTCAATGTCCGCTTCCCAATTATAGCCCTAGAGAACTATTCCCTATTCCACATAATACCAAATCCCATTAACAAGACGAAACTAATCATAACGAAACCACATTTTGTAATCAATAAATCATATATTAATCATTATGACTAATGATCCCATCTCTCCTGTTTTGCGCAGGAGACTCCTGTTTTTTGGACCGAAAACCTGTGACCTGTTTTTGCCCTCGAAAAACCTGTTTTTTACCAAAGATGTTTTTAACGCACTAAACTTTAAAATTTCAAACGTGTCAACGTCGCTTTACGTCGAACAGAACATCGCAGTGAACTGGCAACTGCGCGAAAAAGCTAACGGAGCAAAAATTACATACGGACATACTCCCTCTCTCACTTTTTCAGTGAGTGTACGCGAATCATAAACTAAATAGTAAATAGACTGACAGCTTCAGCCAAAAAAGAGAAATTTCCTACAAGCTGAATTTGGCCTTGAGTGTAGCCCAGTTTGAATTCATGTACTTGTGCCATGTTAATCAAAGGGGCCACACATATACTTGAGAAAAACCAGTCTATACTGCCGGTTTAACCAGATGTCAGGTAGCCTGATGTGGATTCTCATTTCTATATCGAGTGTGGGACTGTTTTGCATTTTTACACGTATTCACAGACAGGCTCGCTCTCAGAGAGAGAAAGGGAATAAATCTGCGGGTGAAATCGGGGAGACGTACGAAAGCTGTCAGTCTATTTACTATTTAGTTTATGACGCGAATAGAACGTCATTATTTTTATGTGCGCCATTAGTTCTTTGTCTCTTTGTGTATTTATTTGATTAAAAAAGAAGGAAAATGCTTTTTCTGCTAAACTTAAGGAACAATATCCGTATTGTAAGAAAATGTATTTATAAGAATTACGAAGTGTCGGCATGCCTTAAGACTAAATTAATAATAATATGTACTCCCTCTATTGTATGGTAGGAAAATAAACGATGGCACAGCCATCTTTAAGAAAGAGAAGAAAAAGAAGAGGGAGACTTCCGGAAGATGATGAGTGTGTTGATTCTGGGAAGTTCTGTTGAGACGTGTATGTCGTGTGTGAAGAAAAATAAATCAGCCGTTTATTTTAAAATCATAAGTGTTATTTTAGTATCTTGAAAAAATCAAAAGTGAAAGTGATGTTCGCTGTTAAAAGTGCAACAAAGAATTTTCCATCGCTTCAGGTGGCAAATCAGATATCGTTCGACATCTAAAAACAAACGTCCACCGCCAAGCCTTGAACGCAGCGTCTGGCAGCCAAGCAATCAATGCTTTCTTTCCATCGACATTCGACGCCACAATGGCAGCAATGGAAGGAACTTGGGCTTAAAATCTTTACGTGGGCGATGTTAACAAAGACACCAACATGGAAAGAGGTCGAAGTGGTGATGAACACATTGAAAGACCTTAATTTATACGATACAAATAAAAATGCAGCGAAATTACACGCTCAATATCGGTACGTCAAGAACTACTGTACCTATGATAAAATCAATAAGTGGAGGAACGAAAATATTTCGATCCAGAATCGCTGGGTGGAAATATTCAAACATCTGCAAGCCGAAAATTGTGAGCACAACGAAATCGCTATGTTGGTGGAATACATGTTGTGCTTGCCGGGAACAACGGCATCGGTGGAACGAGTCTTTTCTGCGATGACCAAGTCTTGGGCCAATGAAAAAACTCGATTGCAAATCAAAACGTTAAAAGCAATTCTCACGGTAAAATGTAATTTACAGTACTCATGCATTGAGTTTTAAATTTTTTTGAAAACAAAACCTGAGTTGCTTCGTTCAATCGCTGCAGAAGACAAATATAAAAACAAAACCAAAAGCGGAGAAATTGTTTCTATTGAAACTGATTCAGATGGGAATGACGACGATGGCGATGACGGCACGTTGGTTGTTTATCAAACTATCTGTTTTGTTGTCGTATAAAAATAATAATAATTTATTAAACACACTTTACATTAATTTTTTGTGCTGATATTATGCTTGAGTCTCATCAATTTCAGTGAGAAAACAACTTAAAACATATCCCCTATATATCCTCTTTTACGAATTGCGATATCCCTTGAAATCTTAAAATTTCGGGCATTTATCCCCTTTTCTGTTCGCAAAAAGATACGAGCGTTATACATAAATAATACATTAACGACTACCAATTGGCATCCTAACTACCAAACACAAAAACGAGACATCTTTATCATTAATTTCATTCATATGCATTTCATTAACACTAACCTACTTTTGCAGAAGAAGAATCAGCATCAATTTAGAAGACTTCTATAAAGATCTGCCTTCAGCACCTGTTCCATCACTCTGGCCCTCACTTTATACTAAGAGGGATGTCGCAATCAGTCAGATTTGGCAGCACCGAGGAGCAAATCGAACCTCGCCAACAGAGGGAAACCCACCGTAAATAAAAGACGGACTGTTATGAGAAACCCCGTTCTATAAATTTGTGAACATTCTTGCATTTAAACGTTTGGTCAGTCTTCGAAAAAACCCCAAGCGGCAGCAGCAGCAACATACAAATTTGAAACCATACACCACCCCAAAGAAACCAAACCGAACAAGAAAACCAACATAAATGTACCAATAAAAGTTAATTTAAACATGACCAGTTTTCAATTTTAATTCGTCTTTACAGGGGTTATTTAATTTAAACTTTTAGCCCAGAAAGTCTGAAATTAAGAAATATTTTTTTTCCTGAAATAAAGAAATCATTTTTTTAAGAATAGTGTGTTTTAGTCTCACACCCTACAGTTTTTAATTGTGTTGTGCGGCGAGAAACCCAAACGGCATCAGCGTGGTAATTAACTTCAGTGACTCTCAAAAATTCCCCTAAACCGAAGCATTGAAAGTATTTTGCGAGGAAGCAGATGTCGAATACGTGAAACTGGGCTACGCGAAAACCAAATTTCTAGCG
This sequence comes from Cheilosia grossa, assembly GCA_963082955.1. NCBI lineage: Eukaryota > Metazoa > Arthropoda > Insecta > Diptera > Syrphidae > Cheilosia > Cheilosia grossa. The sequence goes on along the minus strand of OY720144.1, from coordinate 13,402,222 downwards.
CATTTTGACACTTTTCGATGCTTGTATTTCGTTGCACTACCACCAAAAGGGGTAAAAGGGGAAAAAATGCTGAAAGAATTCTCCCAGAATTCGGAGTCGAAATTTTGGTTGACTTTCGTTCAAGAGCAGGTAGACAATTAAAATAATTAATACCGGAACATCCGTGGTTTTCGTTCACTTTTTTAGTATTTATATGAAATGAGTAGAATGAAACTCATATCATTCGAAATTCTTCACCCAAATTGAGCCCATTTTGGTGACATTCAATTTGGCGCCGCCATATTGCGTATTCATCTATGGTTAGAACCTATTTTCAAAGGAATGCAATTTACCAACCCCTAAAAGTAAGCAATTCTGTATACAATTTTAATTCAGGGGCATATAAGTTAACATATCATTCCCAAGTTTCAACTTCATAAAACATCCGGCCAAAAATCAGCAATAGACAGTTCCCACACTTCATACTTCAATCAGCATACGACACCCAGCAATAGTTCTCACGCCTGCAAGTGACAATGCACCTCGTCAGCATATGACACCACTGCATCCACATCAACCGGCTTACAAGATACGACACCAACAATCAGCACATTCCAACACGTACTCCACTGAGAAGTAAATTAGCTTTAGGTAATTTGTAGTATGTAGAGAAAAATTGTACTTTAGTTTAATTTGGATTATCATTGAATAAAGAGGTCTCTCCTCCGAATTATTTTTTTTTAAACAAATAAAACTCCCTTTTATTTAAATTATATCTGCGAGGTGTTGACGGTTGGTTTCAATACTACGAAACGAACATTTTTCGCCATACATGTGGGATGGCAAACCAGACGGACGAACGTGACAACGGACATATACAGTAACCGAACATGACGATCCCGCCCGAGACGAACGATACCAAACACCAGGTGCAAGCACAAAGAGGGACAGGACACACACACAGTACACAGTTAGCACAACAACCAATATACAAGACAGGCAGACAGCGACCGAGACGAACAACGCCAAATACCAGGTGCAAGTACAAAGAGGGACAGGACAGACACACAGTACACAGTAAGCACAACGACCAATATACAAGAAAAACCGACAGCGACCGAGACGAACAACGACGCCACTGACGTGGTGCGAACAGAATACACAGACACACGAATACGAGCGACAGTAATTAAAAGTAAAATAATGTGTAATCTAGCGAAGTAGGTAATGTAGTAGTTAAGGTCCCATGTAAAGCGATGGTTAAATCTAGTACTTCAGCCACTGACAGATAGTTTGACAGATTGTAATCCAGCCAATAGTATCATCCGTTCTATCTACCAATGAGATAGCTCGTACTAAAGGAGATATTCGTTGGCTGGGGTACAAGAAGTTAGTTACTTTTTATAAATCGAAGAAGGCAGTAAACTGTCCGCGAACTGTTCAAGTAATATCAAATAAATAAAGAGTAAAAATAAAAAAAAATATAAAAACTGTTTACAAATGTAAAGCAGCAGGGAGGGAGTTCAGTCTTCTACTGGATTCCATCGAGGAAGGTTTAGCAAACGAGTTAACAAAAGTTATAAAGATATTGAAAAGTGTGTTTCATTAAAAACAAAGTTATAGGGATAATCACATCCCACATACATTTTTTGCTCTAAATTTGCATAGTAACGTATTAAAATGTTAATCATGAGTAAAACTTATTTTCAAACGGGCATTTTTTTTTTTGATATCTAGATGTCGCTTTTTCGCTTATAAAAAAATTAAACATAATTGTTGAAAATTGTGCGTTTGTGAAACGTTTTTTTAGTATTACATCCTTTTAAAAGGTAAGGTCGATTTTCGACCACAAGCGAGACTAGTTAAAATAATTACGGAATTGTTCGTAACTGTACGACTACATTACCGACCTTGTAACACCGCTGGACAAATGCTATGTTAGTTGCGCCACGAGCGCTAGTGGTGCTAATAAGCACAATGTGATTTTTGCATCTAGAAAGAACTATAATTACTCGAACCAGAGCCCAAGATGGTCGTAAGTTGTCCCGCTATTGGATTGTGTTAGAAAAAACTAAGTTTGTGCCGGCACGACCGACCCGACCGACTTAGCCGACACTCCACCACACCGACAACAGGAAAGAAATCACCTCGAAAAGAACACACCTAGCCGACAAGGACAACAGCTGAAATGGTCTGCGCAAGGGAGACCACACCAACTCGCTGTCAGTCAAAAAAATGCGCGTTACAATATTCGTTTGATTTTTTGGTAACGACGCCATTAATTCGTTCTTCGTTCTTCGTTCTTCTGTAAGGTGGTGGTGACTTGTGCTCGGCGACTGGAGTATTATTTCTTTCGTTTAAATTAAAGTTCTTAATAAATGTAAAACATCTTTTTGTAACGTATACACGCGTGTTTCCTTTATTCACAAGAGCAGTGGTGAAACCCCACAAGTTGTCCCACGATTGGACCGTGTACACATTATTAATTAATCTAAATCGATTGTGTTTAATCTCAATCGGTCGAACAGCAGACCACATACACGTGATGAAGACCAGTTCTCATCGCCAAAAGCAGCAGAAGAGAAACAAAAACTGAGAAGTGTCGAGCCGGATATTGTGTTTTCTTCTGTTGTGAGTGAGCAGGGCTTCGTTTTATAACGAGCATAAATAGTGATGGTGAAATGCGCTGCTACGAAAATCACGCAGTCGCAAAACAAAGCAAAATGTGTGCAGGAATCATGTTTAGACATGATACGTGTGTGGCCCATCACCCATCACAACAAGGCGGTACGATCGGCCCGTAGGGCCATGATCATGTAACCATGCCGCTGTTGTTGTGAGCTTTGTCGTCGTCGTCGTCGTCGGCAAAGTGTTATAAATTTTACATGTGCTAATTTAAAATTTGTATGCATAAAGTTTAGTATAAATTGTAATGTAAGTTGCATTCAACTTTCAATTGCAAATGTTCTCTGCAAACGAACCAAGTGACGACGAAACTATATTTTCAAGTGTTTCAAGTGTTTGCAGCTATAAGTATAGTCCTGAAATTATAAGACATGCCGTTACCGAAAAGGAAGATGCAAATCGTAGAAGCAGTGGAAGTTGCAGAGGAAGTACAAGGAGGAAGCGACAGCGAAGTATTTGCAGTCGAGGAGATTCCTTGTGGCCAAGTAATTCTGAGTCAGGATCCTGGAGCAGCGACTCAAGCAGTTGTGGACGACCTGATTTCAGTGAAGAAAAAATTTGCGCTAAAGAGGAAAGGTTCGGTAAAAAAAGATGTGCCGAAAAAGAAGAGGACGGTAGAGGAAATTATAATGGACCAAGACCCCAAAGACGACATGCTGAGTATCTTGGGTTTGATTATTGTAATGTGGAATTTCTCTGGACAGCAATAAGTGCGATGAAGTCAATTGTACAGACGGCGATGAAGAAGAAGAAGTTCAACCTGAAGAAGATTACATTCGAGATTCAGCAAGGAATTTCGTCTACCATCGAAAGCCTTCAACGCCTGCAGATAGATGCAAGGAATTGTTCTCTACGGGTAAGTTATATTTTTTTTTTAAAATTCAATTTTTTTTTTAAATTTTAATTTGTAATCTAGTAGATTATCACATATGGGCCTCTGATGGGCCCATCTACAAGCTGAGTTATCTGAGCAATCTAGTACCTAAGTTGAAATTGTAAATGACAGTGACAGCCAAGGAATCAGCCAATGAGAGGCAAGCTTCTATCGGCCAATAAGATAATCGGTTCTATAGAGAAAAGAGGAGAAGAAGAAGTGCGAATTCGAATCGGCAGTTGAGTTTCAACATTTTTGTAAAGAAGACCTCAAATTTAAATAAATAAAGAACTTGTATTAAAAATTAAACATTTTTCTAATTTCAGGATTTCGTCAGAGGCCTTTGCGAAAGCGAATTCTTCATGACGTTTACGGAGCGAACAATGACGATGGAGGAATCAGACTGGATACTGGATACTTACATCGATGTTTTACCGGAAGCTACCTCTGTATTGCCAAACATGACGACCACTTCCACATCATCCACGATTGTGCCTACTCAAACTCCAGTTGTCGATGTGGATTTGCCGAGTACATCAAGAAGTGTTCATATTTCGGACGGAGGTATTCTAGAAGAATTGTTTCCACATTCGACTTTAGCCTCGACCACTGGATCAATCTCACAAAATATCTCCAAAAGGGACGGAGATATTTTTGCTACATGGAGCACGCCGGGAGAATGTGGATACCGAGTAATCAAACTCGATATCTACAACTTCTCCAAGATTTGCGGAATTCCGAAGGAACGCTGGTGGAAGCAAGCAACATGCCGGTCAACTTTCACAAGTTGATGAAACAAGCGATTCACCGAACACAACCAAGCAACGAAACGAAAGACAAGGACAACAGCTGATACGGCGGGTGAGAATGAGACCAAGCTTGGCCTCGCTGTAAATTCCAAAAAGTGCGCGTTTTCTTTCGTGTGGCACTAGAAATATGAAGCAGTCTTCGTTTATCCGTGAAAGGTGGTGGTGACTTGTTGGCCAAAGGCGTAAAGTTAACGTAGCGTAAACTAGTACATAAGTATTTTATAATTGTTTAATAAAACACAGAAAACCAACTAAATTGTGTACTCATTGATGTCGTATCGTGATTCACGACGTACACGTGCAGGAAGTTGCATATCACCATCAGGCAGTGCGAAAAAAGAGCACTTCATTCTATACATAGTCATTTTGTACCTACCAGCATGTAAATAAGCGAATAAATATTGTTTTGTTGTTATTCCCTTTGCAAGCAAAGGGGACCGATACAATTTCTTCATCAAGAAATAAGAGCAACCTCAACAGCGAAAAAAATACACACTCACCACGAGCATCGAGCGAGAATCGAAAAATCAATACACAAATTATTCTGCCGCACACTCGCAGCAGTTACGAGAAGGAGAAACGAGGTTTCGACAAAAACGAAAACCAAAAAGAGCAACGAGCGGTCGTGTTTTTCAGGGCGAAAAAATGCAAAACGAAACAACAAAACAAACAATTAGAGGTACATATATTTAAAAAAAACATACCCATAACTTAATAAAAAAAATTTCTTAGCTAAAACAAGTGAATTTTCTATTGTTTCAAAAATATTTGTTTTCAAGTGAATGGTGGTGGTTGCTGATGGTTGCAGTAATCTATTTAGCAACCTAGTTTTTCAGTGACAACGAGGGTGCAGGGGCAGGGTGTCTGGTTTTCATTTACGGTTCAGATGGAGAAGGAAAAAATATATGCGAATGAGTGAAGCTAGTGTGTGCGTATTCCTTTTTTTGTGAGAAGGGGAATACCAATAATTCCATATTTTTATAACCGGATTCTAGCACCATATACTGCCTTACATTACATAGATAAATAATCCCACAGCGCATTCGCCCAGCATCATTTTGTTTGCTCGACACATTCCATCACGTAGCAAAATCAATTCCCACGATCGACGTCGGACAGTTTCTGTGTCCCACAGAAGACACCCGACCCAAACCACATGTGCGCATTACGAAAGGACGAAACCGAAGCCACTTGTACGCAGGACTAATTGTGATCATAAATAATCTGCTCTAGATAATTTACGATCACCCACTCGACAGCGTCACCAGCACAGCAAGATTACCAGAAACCAGCCCCAAAAACATGGACCACTCATCATGTATAAATAAGACAGCACAATCACCAGGAGGTTAGTTCAACCCTCAGCCGACAACAGACAGGACAACCGTTATAATTCAAATAAAATTATTTTGCTCAAAAAGTTGTTGTGTAATTTAATTTACTATTGCTGTTTGGTTCCCAACGTTCTAATCGTAAGAGTACTATGCTAGTTTTTAGTTGGTCAGTTCGTAATAAACTCTCAATCAAAACGGATTGTTCTTATTTGTATATAAACCAGCAGACCACGTCAAGATGAGATTGCTGCTGGTTTTTGTGTTGTTTTTCGTGCACACATGTCGCAATTGTCGTGCTGAGCTGGGCATTGATTTTCTTTTTTTGCGCAAAAGCAGGTACTAAACGTGTCGTCGCTTGAATTATGTGCTTCTTTATTTGGAATGCTGATAGTTCAAGCACAACAAGATCAGCTTAAGTAAATAAAGGATGTAGGTGGAGGTACTAAATAATCCTGAAATGTTAAGAAGAAAAACGAACGAAACGAAAAACAATACGCATTTTTGTTTTACCCTCGTGATCTTTATGGATCCTTGTTTTCCGTGGTTTGCAGCAATATTACGAGATCCAACTGCCGTTGGAGGCGGTGTGGGTAGTGTGGGCACAATAGGAGGCCTTAAATTTCTTAAAAAAAAACAAAAAAAAATTAATAAAAAAAAGTCCACGACTGGGTGGAGCGAAACTATCTCGTTCATCGGGGGTTTGGTTGGTTTCTTTTGCTTCTTTTTTTGTTGGGTAGGTGGGCAGAAACCTGAAAACCGATGCTAGATGGAAGAAACGGTTCACGAAATGTACGAGTAGTGTGAGGTAGGAACTTTTGGGTTGTTCATCTGATACGAAAGAGTATGACGGGTAGTATAGTGTGAGTTTTTGTAAGTTGATGCTCTCGGTATGGGGCGGTTGTCCCATGCTCTGATTGGAGAGTTGTAGCCGCCTACTCTACTATTTTGGGACTCTTACACTTCATCGGATTTTTGATTTTTTGTTTTTAACAGTTAGGGCAAGTAGTTGGAATTAATTCAGGGTGCATATTCAATATTGTGAAAGAGGACGAAGTGGGTAGTACATATTTGCTAAAAAAAAAAGAAAAAAACAAAATTTTGCGTCTTTGTTATTGTATTTGTATTGGCAATACGGTATTGGGTTTTACAACAAATATGTCAACAAAGATCGGCTTTTGGGTAGTCATTTTTGAAAGATAATAAATGAAAAACTGATCTATTCGAGTTTTTTGAGAGGGGCTAAGTGGGGGATTTTATTTGGAGTGCTTATGTTATCTTTAATATGTATTTTGATTAAAATCGTCAGAGCGGTTTTTGTAAAATCATGCAGACGAATCAAATGTTTTAATGTTTGGTTTGATCGCAGTTCGTATCTGACTTTCAAGGGCGCCTTGCGAGTTCGCGCAGTGCAACATAAATGTTGTTTGTACTTGTGATTGAAAAAAATCTGGCGATACGAATGAGTGATGATGTCTGAGGTGGAGAAGTTCAAGAAATATACGGCGGTGGTGTTAAAGAGGTGGTTGGATGAGGTAGGAGAGACGAAAATTGGCAACAAAAGCGAGCTATTGGTCATTTGCTTTCTGCGGCAAATTACCAATTAAGGCGAAATATCAGATACGTCAAAAATTTGTCGCCCTTTCTTCATTATTAAATAAAATAAATTGCAATTAATAAGACATAGAAATAATGATATACCTTTTGAAGAATTTATTGCATTAAAGAGTTTTTTTGAATGTGAGCTAAGGAATTTCGATGAAAACTAAGTTGTGAAAAATTGGGTTAGTTTTTTCAAAAAGGTTGAGGCACCAAATTTGGAAATTCTTTGCAATTTTGTATTTTCGTTGCCTTTTTCTAATGCAAGCTCTCAAGAAGAATTCATGGAGAGTTGAGCGGAATCAGCTTTCCATGGAAGAATTGGAAGCAGAGCTTCTTATAAAGCAACATTTTTCGATGAGTTCTTTATCGGAAAAATCCAAATCTAAATACTTTGTACAAATTTGATTTGAAAAAGTTAAATTCAATATATGAATAAAAAAGACTTTTATTTAAACCACATATTACTTATTACAACAAATAAAATGTAATCTAAAATAAAAACTTTTTTTTCACTTCAAATGCAAAAATGTCCCGCAGGCTAAATTTTAGATCTGGCATCCCAAAAGTCAGTTCCTCCTACATCTTCGAACCAAACATAATAAAGTTCTTCTCATATCATATCACAAAACACATTGTTTAAATTTTTTTTTAAATTGTGATCCATAACAAGAAGACTTGAATTTTCTTAAGGGGCAAAAGCAAATCGAAATTGTCATTCGCCTATTTTCCTCAAAGATTTTAGTGCCTTCCATTAATTTAAGTACTTGCTGTAAAGAAATAATTCTATTGGTGCAAAATAGAAGCAACATAAAAAGTAACGATTTAATCGACTTGGAATTTGTGTTCGAAAACCAGGCGAGGTCAATGCTAGTGTCAACATGCTCTTTGAAATTCGGAAAAATGTTAGAGAGTTCATTATTGTTCTGCTAGCAGAAATCAGTAAGCGGCTGGCCGATTGCACAAATTTTTTGGAACAAATTTCTTATTTTTCACCTAAGCCAACTGCGTCCAGCATTTAGGAAACTCCCCTTTGTATTGTTAGAAAGAAAAGAATACATGGTAAATGCTGAAATGCAGTGAGATAGCTGATTTCTGTTAATTTGCCAGAGATATTCTTTCCCGATAGGCATTCCCAATGACGATGTGGTTAAGTCCTGGGCGAAAGTTTCTGAGACATGAAATGATTTAGGTGAATTCCAATTTGTTAACATCTGTGAATTAGTTCCCGCGAAAGCGGTCCATTACAATATAGGGTACACCATTTCCGGAGAGGGAATAAAGCCTTATGAAAAGGGCATCGACTCGGTAAAGAATTTTCATTTGCCGAAGAACGTGAAAGCAGTACAGAGTTGTTTTCTAAGACTTTGCTCCTATTTGGTTTTAAAGTTAAAACTGATCGAAACACAAATTTTAGAGATCTTCGATCCCCGATACGATGTGGAGCTTCATTGCGATGCTAGCTCTCTCGGGTTGGGGGCAATACTGATGCAAAGGAAGTCTGGAAATCCTCACAGAAAACCCTCGGATGTTCAAGGGTCTATGGATATGAACGTATAAAAGACAGACAGATGGATAGACAACTCGCATTCACTGCCATGTCGAGGGTTCTCCTACGACGAAAAAGGAACAGCCTTTTGAGTCTCGTAAAAGAGAAAAATAAATAACGAAATAAAACATGAATACGCAGTTAATTTGACTGTGGCCAAATGAGAAATGGGAATTTTTAAATTCTTTTCCCAACGCCGACTTACAAGGGCCATTTTTAAAACTCGTCTGACGTGTGAAGAATTCGCGCAGAAAAATTATTATATTTAACAGCCGAAGGCAAGTTTTTATTTTTATAAAAGACAGTGAAGTGCGTTTAACGTAATCGGATAAGTAGACATAAATACAGAAAAGCTAAAGAAGAAGATAAGATTGTTAAGGTATGTAAAGGCATTAGTCAAACGATAGAGAAGTAACAGTTTTTTTTTATTGTTAAGGAATTGAGGTGCAGACCAAAATCGAGACATCAGGACGGCAACCATTAAAATTAAAAAGTCCATACTGGTAACAACCTGTGTTTTAATACGATCCTATATCCTGGATTAATCACGTAAATCCGAGATATGCGATTAGCCTCGAAGTACTTGCGTAACCAGCTATATAAAAGCGGTACTTGGAAACCGCAAACAGAAACCAAAAAGCAACGCTCCGAAACCAACAAGCGCCGCTTCAAATCCCGATGGTGGCGAAAACAATTATTTTTTATTATTTTTGTTAGTTTTTCATTGTAAATTGTATGTTAAAGATAGGGAAAATCCTTTAATTTTTGTCACAGGGTTGTAGGGTTACAACACTGCCTTACCCTTATCCCAGACGTCGCACCTTTCAGGTGTACAACCCCGCTATACCAGTGTTACTCAAATGGTGGTGAAGAGCGTCGCAGTGTTGCTGTCGCCGAAGGATGACAGCTACCCAAATAGCAGCTAACCTACAGCAGAGGTCGCTGTCACATCGATAGAACGAATTTTTTTTATTGGCGGGCCAATGAGAAACGTCGTTCTATCCAGAATTTGTACGATTTCAAAAATGACAGGCAGAAGAAGTAAAACCATCGAGGGCAGCGGACGCAAGAAGATCATCGAGGGAACACAATTTTATCTTTTCGGGAAAGCCAGAGGATTGGCCATTATTTCAGGCAAACTACAAGGAAACAACGAGGAACTTTCAATACACCGCCATGGAAAACACAATTCGACTACAGAAATGTCTACAAGGGGAAGCTCTGGAAGCAGTCCTAGCACTCTTAATCCACCCCAGCAATCTAGATCAGGTGATTAAAACGCTGTCTTTTCGATTTGGACGCACACATGTTTTGGTGAAAGCCCAACTACAAAAAATACAACAGTTTCCAAATATTAACGAGGCTCGAGTGGAACAGATGATCCCATTCACTACAATGGTGGGTAATATAGTTGCTTTCCTTGGGGCTGCCAAATGTGAACAACATTTAGCCAACCCAGTGATGCTTGAAGAACTGGTTTTGAAGCTGCCGCTTTCCAGAAGATTCGAATGGGCTAAGAAGACATCGGACATTACGCCATATGCAACAATCAAGGACTTTGCTGTTTGGTTAAGTGAGCAAGCGAAAATAATACAACTTTTGCCACAATCAAGTACTTCCGTAGTTGCCAGAAATCAAATTTCACACGCTCGAAGAATGTTTCACACAACTGAGAGACCCGCTGCTGTATCACGGAACACAACTAGGGGCCAATGTATGTGCTGCGGTGGTAATCATCAGATCAGTGAGTGTGCTAATTTTAGAGGCCTAGCCATCAATGACCGTTGGAGACTCGTAAAGAATAAGCATCTGTGCTTTTCATGTATCAAACCGGGCCATGGGACTGCAATGTGTCGTAGTAAAAAGGCAATGAAAATTCATGTGTTAAATTCCACCAAAAACTCCTACACGAAGAATCTAATCCTGGGCCAACATTTACATCAGCAGTTGAAGACACCTCAGCGCCACCCCAGGGACATGATACAGAAACCGGGCCGACGACTTCCCAGGCACCTCTACGGATACACAGTTACACACGTGCCAAACACTAGAGCAAATTGGACAACTATTTCGGATTCTGCCAGTGACACTGACCGGCCCACGAGGAGAGATGTCAGCCTATGCGATGTTTGACGAAGGGTCATCAATTACCATTCTGGAAGAAGCAGTAGCAGAACAGCTGGGACTCAAAGGTCAGGTACAGCCACTTACCCTGCAGTGGTATGGAGAAAACGTGGTAACGGAGCCTTCAAGAAGAGTAGCTGTCGCTGTACAAGGTGTCGAAAAAGGAGATCAACGTTTTCCATTACGGAACGTAAGGACAGTGAAGAACTTGAGCTTACCTTGTCAGTCATTCAACAAGGATAGTTTTCTTCATCTAAGGAATGTACCAGTCCGCAGTTACAAAAAGGCAAGACCAGTACTTATGATAGGCCTGGACAATTGTCACCTAGGTGTTGCCAGAGTGGTAGTCGAGGGCAAAGAGGACAAAGTTATAGCCGCACATACTAAGCTAGGATGGGTAGCATATGGCCCTCAACATGATGATAACGATAGTTTGCCGGTAGTTATGCACATCAAGGAAGCGGAGACACTCTGTAAGTTGGACAGATTGGTGGAGGCGTATTTTTCGGTGGAAAGTTTTGGTGTGCGCAAGGTGGAAACTGTGTTGGAGTCTGCGATGATAGCCGAGCCAGGCAGATGTTGGAGTCAACAACAAAAAGAGTTGGGAAACGCTTTGAGACAGGACTTCTTTGGCGCCAAGATGACACTGTTCTACCTGATAACCTAAAAATGGTGACGAGACGTCTCTATAATATTGAAGCCAAAATGCGAAGAGATCCAGAGTTTGCCATACAATACCAAACGCAAATAGCTAGTTACGTGAAGAAGGGCTACGCCAGACAGCTGATGCCGGACGAATTGCAGTCCAACGATAGAGTCGTACGTGGTACTTGCCACATTTTGGCGTCACTAACCACCATAAGCCAGGAAAACTGCGCGTAGTCTTCGACGCATCCGCCGAGGTTACGGGCATTTCTCTCAACTGGACGCTGCTCAAAGGCCCAGAGCAAGCCAAGCCGCTTTTATCAGTTTTGTTTCAATTTCGCCAGGGAGTAGTTTGTGTAGTCGCCGATATAAGAGAGATGTTCTCACAGATCAATATTCGCCCAGCTGGCCAAGTAGCACAGAGGTTTTTGTGGAGAAATGGGAATACAGAGCAGCCAATCAACACCTACGCCATGACATCGATGATCTTCGGAGCCGCTTGCTCACCCTACTCGGCCGAATACATAAAAAACAAGAACGCTAAGGAATTTGAGAAGGAATCCAGCAGCTGTTAGAATCATCATGGACAATCACTATGTGGACGATTTTGTCTGCAGTTTCACCAGTGAAGCGGAAGCCGAGCGGATTAGTCTGGATGTCAAAAGGATTCATGCGGAGGGTGGCTTTACACTTCGTAGCTTCGTAAGCAACAGAAAGGCAATGCTGGCTAAGCTGAATGACTCATGGAGCCCTGTTACGTCGTTGGTCACATTAGAATTGGAAAAGGAGGTGGAGAAGGTACTTGGGATGTATTGGGACCATGAAGACGATACATTCCGCTTCTGTCTCAAGAGAGATGTTGGGTATAGTCATGGCAGTTTTTGACCCATACGGATTTCTAGCCAACTTTCTCATTTACTCGAAGATACTGCTGCAAAAGACTTGGAATACCTACTGGAATCAGCTGGGATGATCCATTGCCGACCGATCTACACCGCCTATGGATGCTCTGGTGGTCAGAGCTAAACAAGATCAAACAATTTAAAGTAAGTCGCTACTATTCACCAAACCTGACATCAGACGCAAATCTCGAACTCCACATATTTGTCGACGCCAGCGAAAGCGCCTTTGCCGCCGTAGGCTACTTTCGAATACAATGCCAAGGAGAAATAGATGTTGCGTTTGTTTCGGGTTAGACCAGGTGTGCGCCAAAAAAGCTTCTCTCCGTACCACGCCTGAAACTACAAGCAGCAGTTCTAGGAAGCCGATTACAGACCACCATACGAGCAAGTCACAAAGTATCCATTTCAAGAGTCGTATTCTGGAGTGACTCGAAGACAACTATCGGGTGGATTCAGTCATCTCATCGCAGATACAAACCATTCGTCGCACACCGGGTAGCAGAAATACTGGATTCGTCGAGGCAATCGGACTGGTTTTGGCTTCCTTCCGATTTAAATGTGGCCGATGATGCGACCCGAGCTACATACCCGCCAAGATTTTTAGTTAATAGCCGATGGATAACTGGCCCAGAATTCCTTCGTCATACCGAGCAGAATTGGCCGAATTATGCTGATAATCAAGTTCCAGAGACACTCTTAGAAGAAATTCGCCCGAGGATGTTGCACATCAGTCAGGCAAGTAGACCAATGATAGATTTTTCTAATTTTTCTTCTTTCAACAAACTTAGAAGAACCGCAGCTTGGGTGTTGCGGAGTCGAGCATGGTTGGCTCATGCGAGAGCGAAGATAACAGCAAGACAGAACGGTGAATCGATCAGCGAGGGTCCTTCGAAAACATCAACCAAAAATAATACGGGGTTGACTACAAATCTGCTGACAACCACGGAGATCGCAACTGCTGAAAGATTTCTTTGCTGTCAAGCTCAAATTGACGATTTCTACAAGGAGATGTCTTGCCTGGAGAAGGGATTGCCGGTCGCTAAAGGTAGCACCATATACCAGCTTACGCCGTACTTGGACAATGACAAACTAATTCGCCTAGGAGGACGTATCAACGCAGCCTTTTGCCTCCCTACCGAAGCCAGATGCCCAGTTATTTTGCCGCAGTACCACCAATTAACGAAATTGATCGTATATCATTACCACGATCTTCTTCACCATCAGAACGATGCCACCACCATTAATGAAATCCGTCAGCGGTATTGGGTGCCACGAATACACTCAGTGCTCAAGAAGACAAGAAAAAACTGTCAGGTCAGGCACGAGCCAAACCAGTGACGCCGTTACCAGTTACCAGTGGATCGATTGACGCCTTTCATTCGACCCTTTACGTATACGGGTCTGGATTACTTTGGTCCCCTCCAAGTCACGATTGGTCGCCGAAGGGAGAAAAGATGGGTGGCACTCTTTACTTGTCTCACCATCCGAGCCATCCACCTAGAACTGGCAGCGGACCTATCCACCGACGCATTGATTTTGTGCTTGAGGAATTTCGTCAACCGGAGAGGGACCCCTATCCGTATAAGGAGTGACAACGGCACGAATTTTATTGGAGCCCAGCGGGAGCTTAAAAGGGAAGCTCGACTATTTGACTTCGACATAATCCAAGGTGAGATGACGACGAAACGGATCGACTGGAAGTTTAACTTTCCATTAAATCCCAGCGAGGGAGGAATATGGGAAAGAATGGTACAATCTGTAAACAAAATGCTTTTAAGAACTGTTCGTTAAGAGGCACCCAGAGTAGAAACACTTCGCAGCTTGTTGGTCGAGGCTGAAAACATTGTGAACTCTAGACCTCTGACGGAACTGCCAGTGAGTTCGGATGAAGACGAGCCATTAACCCCGAACCACTTTCTGATTGGGTGTGCTAATTAGACACAGACTCCTAACGTTGATGATTTACCAAATTGCAATCGCAAGCAGTGGAAGATATCTCAACAGCTGAAGGATCGATTTTGGAAGCGGTGGATTCTGGAATATCTTCCCATATTGACGAAACGTAGCAAGTGGCATGCTGTTGTTCCAGTCCTCAAAGTCGGTGATCTCATAATTATTTGTGATGCTGGTCAACCCCGAAGTAAATGGCAACGTGGCAGAATTACGAAGGTATACCCAGCTAAGGATGGACAGGTCCAAAGTGCAGATGTCAAGACACCATGCGGAATCCTACGCCGCCCTGCTTCCAAGCTAGCCGTGCTCGAAGTAGGTGAATCTCCACGAGTATTCACGGAGGGTGGGATGTCGCCGTCAAAAGAGACGTCGAAGGATGACAGCTACCCAAATAGCAGCTAACCTACAGCAGAGGTCGCTGTCACATCGATAGAACGAATTTGTTGATTGGCGGGCCAATGAGAAACGTCGTTCTATCCAGAATTTGTACGATTTCAAATATGACAGGCAGAAGAAGTAAAACCATCGGACGCAAGAAGATCATCGAGGGAACACAATTTTAATTTTATAGAAATGGCTTCTACCACTGCACTTGAGTTGGATAATATCATTAAGGCTTTATCTGACGATGACTTGAAGGAATTTTACAACATTTTTAAGTACACAGGGCTTGACATCATGTCTTTTATTGCTGCTCTTAAGGCTAAAGAACCAACTAACTCAACTATTTGTCAGGATGTTATTAAGATGATTACTCTGTTTGTTACTACAGGGAACTCAGTGGGACTGAAGGCAACAAAGTGTTATCGGAGCTTATGGATAAGTATGCCATTCGTCCAAAAGTAGGTGATAATGCTGATCCTAGTGTTGTAACTCTTGCTAGAGTGGCGACAAGTTTCACCCAAACACATCATCATAGGTTCCTGTATCTATGGGGTGGAAGGTAAAATCACCTCGAATACCGTTACAAGGTGGCGTATAAAGGGGCTACCTAGGCGAGTATGGTAGAAAAGGTAGGGAGGGTAGAGGTGAACTTCTCGCAGCGTAAATCCACCTAGTCAAGTCCCACACCAATCGACGAGCTAGGAGAGGGAACTTGCATGCCAGCAACGACCCGGCGGCAAGAACGGTCTAGCAACACGGTTGCATCTACGGTCTAGCAACACAGTTGCATCTTCTTATGTTTGATTTGCTCGAAGAACGTCATTTTATTTGAGATATTAACTATTGAAAGCTCATCGTCCAAATAACCCTTAGTAGAGCGGGTCAAATTTAAAATTTCGATAAATCATTCACCATTATTAAAAGAACACTGAGCACAACGAGTCTTTTTGTTTTAAGCCTAAGTTAGACAATTTTTTTTTTTTTTTTTTTTTTGATTTTAATGTTTTCTGGTTGTGTAAAGATCAAATTTCTGTAGGTTTAGAAAAATATTTGCATTCGTTAAATAAATCTACTACTATCTTGTTCTCTGGTACATTTACTATATATTTGAACTCGGTTCATTATTTTTCTGTTTTTATTGTTTGAAAGTAAAGGTAGTTTGAGTTTGTTTTTTTTTTTGTTTTTTAGGAATAAGAAAATTGTCTGTTGTTTTTTTTTTGTTATACGACTACCTATCTAACCAATGGCACTTGTCTCACTTTGTTTTCTAAATAAAATTAGATCTATTACCTGTTGAAGACGTTTGATGTCTGTTTCCTTTTTTATACAAAACTGTATTGGTTGTCCACGGCTCGCCCGATTTCGTTTTCATTTGTTGTACCACCAGATGACTGCGATTGCGAATGCTGTTGGTGTGATGACGGCGGAGCTGACGGAGTAATTGCTACATGATGTGATTGGTGTTGTTGCTGATGGTGGTGATGATGATGATGCTGTTGCTGCTGCTGATGATGATGATGTGACTGTTGTTGGTGATGATGTGAGGCGTGATGATTACCCGCCATATGATGAGAGTTTAATGGCGTGTTTGGAGAGTTTCTACTGTTGTTGCTGTTATTGTTGTTATTGTTATTGGGCAAGTGATGCGTCAATGGCAGTTCAATATCACAAGTTCTTAGGCGAACACTTCCATTCATTGTGATAACTTGTTGATCCTGTTGAATGAGAGAAAGTGAAATAAAAAGAAAACAAAAGGCTTACTAAGGTATTTAAAGAACGATAAGTAAGGTTAAAGTTGAAATATTTGTTGGTTTGTCTACACTTGGTCGTTTTGGTTTTAGAGATACAGTTGTAACCATAGATGCTATGGCTATGGAAATGAATATCGATCAGAATTGTAAAATTACAGAGTCTTAAGAATCAACAGCTATTCTTTTAATGGCGGAATATGTAATCAAATTGAATCTACTGCTTAAATACCTCTACCGTTCGCCAAGATGAAATAGATATAAAATAGATGAATGCTCCCATAATCAAACTGATGACACAATAAGGGCACGACTGGGCTGCTGGGCTGTTAGTTAAAGAACTGGTTTACTAAGTCTTGCTCTGTCTCTTATACCTAAATCCCTCAGCCGTAGGAAAATGACCAATGAAACAGCCAGCATAATTTCAGAAAATACTCTTACAGTGAACTTTTATGTTCTACTTTCAACTCAACGAAATTACAGCTGTAGAAAACAGGCAACACATGAAATTCGTATTGTATTGAGGTCTAAGACAGACTAAAGAAGCTCTAAAACTACCCAAAATATCAACGCCAAGCGCATCTAAAATGTATGGAAATAGCCAGAGCAGAAACCACCTTTTTTGTGTAGTGATAGATATCGTTTCACAAAAAGCCCTACTTACATAGCAAGTCAGTCTCTTGGGGACTACGGTTGGATGGAAAATTGTCTTCCAGGTAAATCGTTTCAGCTGAATAGTTCACTATTTGAGTTGGAAACGAAAGAATAGAGTTAAAAGACACCTTCGACCTTCTTAAAGAGGATTAAACTGCTGAATGCGAATTTGTAAATCACCATCGCATATTTAAGTGTTAGCGAACAACTGTGTCCCGAAGAAATAGATAAATCTTTTGTTCGTAGCATTATCAATTTTATAAGAGGAGTTTCTGTCTGACCCTTATGGTACAATAGATCTTCCGTGAAATTTAAAACTAAATATGAATCAAACTTTCCAACAGCTCTAAGATACTTAAAATGAACAACCCTCTGAACACAGTCGGTTCCCCACTGAAGTCACGAGACACGCAAACTCTAATGTGATTCTTCGAAATCGCTCTGTAGAATGTTTCTCACGAAGACCTAAACCAGTGTTGGGTTTGTCGCCATACCGTAGAGGGTCCTGAATTTAGTTTCATACAGACGTCTCGTGGTCCAAACGTAAGCCCCAGTAACTGCTGGAAATTCATTCCAAGAGACATACCAAATTCTACCCATAGCTTTTCAAAAACTCACTGAAAGGTGCAGTTTGGAACCGCGGTAACTCCAGTCGAAGTGGTTGTACCACTTCATATTTAAGAAGAATGATGACCCCATTTCCACATAACGTGCCAAAGAAGAGCTTCCCAACAAGCGCATCAATCCCATTGCGCCATGGTTACAACTGATCCGGTAAAAGAAGAAATCGAACAAAAAGGGAAAAATGTTTTTCGTGCATGAATGACAGAACTGTCAGTCAAGTCAAAGAGTTCTCTTCTTCATCTTTTTAATATAAAAAACAATTTTATAAATAAATGTCTTGCAACTCAAATTCATAACATTCGAGGCAAAACAAAAAAAAAATTTAAACAATTTTCCTTTGTCAAACGTAAAACTTATGTATGTAAGTGTAGTTTAGGTGGTAGAAAAACGAAACAAATCAAAAAGTCAAATGAAAAGAAATAAAAACAATAAAAGCATCACTGACACTGAATTGACTCCAAAATTTTGGCTATCTCACATGTCTGGGGGATGGATGCTGCTGCTGCTGCGGATGGATACTCGTCCCGGCATCAGAAATGAACGACTCTCCACCGTATGGCACTCCGCGGTTGTACACCCAATCAGTCAGAGTAACATCGGATGTACCGCCCGATTCCAAAGGAATCGGATTGTGTCGGAAATGCTCCAGCATTTCCTGTATTGAGGGAAACCAGAGGTGTTGCACACGACACTGGCCCGACTCGGTGAGCGTCATGCGCAAGTGCTTGGCTCTGCCTTGAAAATTGAAGGTGAGTACAAACTCACCCTTGCGGGTTTCACTTTGACGCACTAGGAAGAATCCGTGGCCAGCCGCCTCCGAGTGCAGTACCATGCGGGCTGCCTCTGATCGCGGCAGTGTTCCATGGAACCATGGATACTGACGCATTTCGGCTGTTAAGTCGGCCACATTTAGATCGGAGCCCTCTAGATCACCTTCGGTTAGTTCAAAGTTGCTCGATGCAGACAATCGTTGTTCGCCCTGACGGCGTGGTGGTATCTCTGGTACCGGACTGCTGGCACCACCTTCACTGCCCGCATTCAGTGTGTCGCTGGTCGTCGATGTTGTTGGCACATTGATGTTGATGGGGTGTGAGGTGGCATTGCCACCCATGTACGCCGATGCAGAGTGGTGTTGACCACCGGATGCATTAGTGGAGCTCGATGTGTTGTAATTCGGTGAGTTGTTTGGCTGTAATCCTGAGGCCTGCATAGCCGCATCTGAGGACATGTTTAATGTGGGCTGTTGCGTTGGGGGGCTTCGCATACAATAGCGAATTGTCGCTAGCCAACTGCGCATTTCATCCGTGTCCTGTGCCTCGATTACGTACTCCATGTTGTTGTCGGCTTTGAGTACGAACGTATTCTCATGGTCGGGCATTTCTAATGCGGTCGTCTCACGAGCCTCGGATATTAGAAAGCAAAACACTCCACTGCGTGGCTAGAAGAGGGGAAGAAACAAGACAAATTTTTCGTAATGTGTTTCGATTTCGTTTGCAGTATAATTGTGGGAAGGATTTGATTTGTTATGAGGATGATTTGAGATATGTGATGCATGGAGATGTGCCGATGGAGGCAAGAAACCCCTTTTTTGGTTAGTTATAGAGATCGTTTCACAAAGAGCCCTACTTAGCAAGTCAGTCTCTTGGGGACTACGGTTGGAAGGAAGCAAAATTATCTTCCAGGTAAATCGATTCTGCAAAATAATTCACTTTTTGAGTTGGAACCGAAAGAATAGATTCAAAAGACACCTTCGATACTTTACAATAGGCTGAAATGCAAAAGCCAAGCCAAGTCGACAAGTGCTCAGAGTTCAGATAGCGCTCTCTCGGACCGGGCAACGTCAGACAAAGTCTAATGACCAAAATGGTCAGCTTCGTAGTTCTGTGTTGCCCCAGTTTGGTCAGAGAAAACTCTCGCCAGTACACAGATTTTGTGCCCAGAGAACTGTAACCGAATTCAGAACAATATGTGTTCAACCAGGAACATGTGCGGCCGAAATAGTTCCCATCAACATGCTAATAGGAATTTACTTCACATTCTTCAAAAAACGTGCTGACCCAAGTACGCCACAACGATCCCAGATAAGGTCTACGCGTAGCTTCTCAATACCACTCGTTCGTGAGTTTGTCTTTCTGAGACGAATGAGGGAAAAATACAATCGCATGCTGAAGGGCTGAACTAGGAAGGCTAGTCGCTCATTGCATCGCTTAGTAGTCGCATCACACTAACCACTGTGCTCTTAATTCTTAAAATTCGGTGATCAAATAAGCACAAATGCATGCGATAGTCGCGGACATGCCAACTCGACAGACACAGAATACATCTGACTACATTATAAGCAAAATGTCTCTGATGAACTGATAACGTAAAGCATCTATGATATTAATTTAATAAATATCTCACCTTTTGTGACTTTGGCGGCGAGTAAAATTCCAGCATGTATCCACCCACAGCTTTCACCAAAGCTAAGCGGCATTTTTCCCATTTCTGCGCACCAGACGGTTGATCCAAACTTTCTGGCGTTAGATAGTTGACCGTGCCTTCCTTGCGGCACTCCACAACGATTTTCGCTAGTTTAGTTTTATTTGCTCGACTACTACTGCTGGTGGTGGCATCCAAGTCGTCCGAGTTCTTATGGAAGAGTGCCTGTAAGAAGAGAAAATTCTAAATGTCAATTGCGTAAGGATGCCACTGTTCATGTGCTTTTTGTTTGCTGTAAAGCAAAGCAGATCGAACCTTTCCCTTGCGTAGTCCCTTGAACGACAGGCGTCGGAAAAATGTCTTGTGGAAGATTTTCGGAGATTCTCGCTCTTCAGACAGGTCGCTTTCTTCTGGAACTACAGCGGTTCCATTGCCAGCCTGAAAATGAGAATGAAAACAAATAAATAAACAGCTATAAAGGGATTTGCAAATATGTAATCAATGAACTTAAAATTTGTCACAGTGGCGCAGCAGTTGTTTTCGTTGTCGTCGACTATATCTGCAATGGCGTATGGAAATAATAAAAGTAAGGTGCAGTTTTTATTTGACATACGACCCTGGCAGTAGCACAGATAACAGATCGCGTTAGTGTTTGGCTAGCATATTTGCGGGGCCGATATGAGCGCGTCGCACAACGTCAAGTAGAAATGTGCGGAAGCAGATAGATATGCGCATGTAAAGGCAGGGTCGGCATTCGGTAAGGCAAAACGTTCAAACGTTTCCGTGTGCACGCAACTTAGAGCAAATCATTCGTGCGCACGAAAACGTTTTAACGTTTTAACGCGAAAATTGGTATGAGAAAACCATCTTAGGATAGGTAGTAAAAGCGGATAGAAGAGATTTTGCCCAAAAGTCATCACCCAAATGTCAATTAAAGAGCTCAAGGTTCTTTGCTCGCAGCACACCACGAATCTGTAATGGGTGGACATAGAGAAAAAACCGGCAATGAGATGGCGGATGAACTGGCGAGAAATGGGTCCGTTATCGAGCACCTCAGTTGATCAAGCCACCACTTTGGAATCTCAAAGAGCGAGTAGAGAACATAATTCGTGTGAAAACCAACAACAGGTGGAAAGAACTCACGACCTGTGAAACTAAAGCTTTGGCCAAAATATAATAGCGGCCGGGCCAGCAGTTCAGTTTGATAGGTCATCGCTTTCTATGTTAGTAGGGCCTCTAACGGATTATAACTTCTGAAGAAACCACGCAATGAAAATAAATCTCAAAGATGACGACAAAGAGGTCCACGGGGACACATCTCACGTCCTTTGTCATTGCCCGAGTCTCTTTCACTTAAGGAACAGAACATTTGGACCTATTATTTCTTACAAAAACTTTCTGATGTCCCACTGTCTGATCTTTACAGGTTTTTGAGGACATCGGGATGGCTAGACAGCGTCTGCTAGTCGGAACACCGGTGCAACACCAACGGTTAACCCCAAAAAGGCCATCACTATGGGTTCACGAGGACCTACGTGTGGTATTGTAGAGATCACCCTTCTCAATATAACCTATCATAACATAGTGCACACACTTTTCGTGGTTCCTTTTTCATGCTGTTGGCGTTTGTAGAACAATTTGGGCATGCAAAACCTCACTGTCGTAGTTCATAACGACTATGCTGAATTTTAGGTGTCATCACCTAACAGGAGCCTATCGAACTTTGTTCGGAAGCAGAAAAATAAAGATCCAAACAAGAAACACTTGACAAAACTAAAACCCACACCCACAAGAAATATTTCACAAAATGAAGAAGCATTGGCAAAAGTTTCCGAAATATATCCACCTATCTATCATTTCACTCTTAATCCATCCAGTCCCCAGTATGATAAGAGAACTAGAAAACGTTGACAGTGCTACAGTTCGTTCACATTAAATCAACAGCAACACCACCAACAAAATATAATTATTATCGTCATACTCACCCAACTAAAAAAGAAAAGAAAATTTATTTAAGTCAGAAACACGCAGCCACCCACCTTTAAATTGTTCCTTCGCCGGGTGAATTCCACCTCGAAGCAATCACCAAACGAGTCGAGAAACTTTTGCATAAAATTGCGATGCGAAATAATTCGTGCGTCGTCAATAAGATTTGTGTTAATGTAGTTGATGCAGGATTTGGCAAAATCAGTTGCTGCCGCCCTGGCATGTCGGTCACAGAACTCTTCCCAGCCTGTTCCGATTTGATAGGAACTTCCACCCAGTCCGCTGCCGACAACACCTCCAGCCGTGGCAACGCCAATGCTATTTTGGAGTGTCGCCGAACTGTTGTTACTATCGCCACTTATCGGTCCCATATGGGCGCCGTGTTGTAAACCAGCACTGTTGGCAGTCACTCTTGCAGTACCTCCTCTGGAGCCTGCTGTATTACTGTTGCTAAAGCTGCCGCCGCCGCCGCTGCCGCCCACAATGACTCCCGACTCTGCGTTGGTGTTTATGTGATTTCGAACTAAATTTGCAGCTGATGTTGTGGGCTCGCCCATCACCGAGTACTCCTGTTGCTGAATTTGATGCTGCTGCTGCTGCTGCTGCTGCGACTGCTGTTGCTGCTGTAGCGGTTGTTGGTTGTTGTAGTATATTGATTCTCCATCGTTTGGCGATGCAACAGCCATAACAATATTCAGGAGAACCAAACTACACTTGCAGAGAAATAGCTACTTTCAGTTTTATTTCCTCTTGATTATTCTTCTTATCTGAATTTGTTTTTTCTTCTTTTTCTGTTTACTTCTATGTGGGTATTCTACTTTACTTCATTTATTTTGTGTTCTTGCAGAAAATTCCCGATCTCTGTGGAAAAGAATGAGGAATATAAATTTAATCAGTTGGCGCTGATAAAAATACATCAACCTATGAGAATGCACGATTACCCCCACACACGGGAGTAATCTGTTTGCTTTCCTGTTGTTGGGTGCCTAGACGGAAAGTATAGATGAAGAAAATTCGCCTCCGAGAAACAAACAGACACAGCCGCTCAGAAATGCGTTTGTACAAAGGGACGACTTGAACTGTGTAGAAAGCATTTAAATTGTACTTTTGTTTGCGGGTTTTCGGCATGCAAATAGGACAAAACGTCAATTATTGACTGTAGGAGGCAAAAGGCATGGACAGACTTGAAATTGCGAAAAGAAAGCAATCGTTGCTCTTAAATCAGTTAATTTTTATTACTACTTTCACCCTCTCTCTCTCTTGCTTTCGCGAAAATGTACAAGTACAGCAAGAGCTATTAGGTTTGTTTGACGTGCCTAGCACTAGTGCCCACTAGTGTGCACTGAGAAGTGTCAGCTGATTACCACACCTGTTAAAAACCCTGCAAAACCCTGAAAACTCGGATACTATATCGAACGCAAAATATGTTGCCCTGAAGTCTGCCAATTTTTGAAATTGCAAAATATTTATCATTTGGTGAACGAAGTGTTATCTTCACTCTATTTTTTGTTTATTGTTAAAAATGAATGAGCTCGATTCTTTTGAATACCAAATTTATTTGTATTTACCTTTATCACGATAAACAAGTGAATGACAGCAAGCGAAATGACAGCGCAACTTAGCACTGATTTCTTGCCCCGACAAATTAACTGGGGTCAGTTCAGGGCACAACTAGGGCGCCCTAGAAGTCATGTCAAACACAGGTTTTCAGTACCAGGGCGAGTTCAATGCTATATCGAACACGTTAGGGTTAAACTACGTCAAGCAAACCTATTGCAATGAAATAGACAATTTGCACGCAATGGGGGCGTTAAAATATCTAGCTTAGTAAGTCTGACTGCTGTCGTGAGTTGATGTATCTCAGGTTTGATTGGCTTACATCGGTCATATGAACAGTCGTTTCAGTTGAGGTTTATGGAGGGGTAGCCGACGAATCTAGTCAAGAAATTCGTGACTGAGTACTAAATTGGCAATTCGCATATGTGGCTGACAGAACTAGTTTTTGCGTTCAGGTTACATGTAGTCCAGACCAATTTAGTCGACTTAGATTAGATTACTAGATCTTGACTACTAGATTTTTGAATATGTCCATCGCTGGCTGGGACTTAAGTCCTTCGTGGAAAAGTTGGAGAGCCACTGGAGTTGGTTGAGAGATGCCCCAAGATTACTTTAAATAATAATTTATACAAAGAACACACGGAAAGATGGACATTTCAAAAGGATGGAACATTCTATCATTTTTACGTTTAAATTAGTAAATTAGGAGTGAATAACGAAGGATGGATTAAGGTTTGTTCAATTTTATAACCCCATACAAAATATCAAATGACATATACTTCAACAAATACGTCAACCATTTCAATTGTTTCCACCTTTCGGTAAACAGCGAGAAGAGAATACACGAGGGGAAATCGATTTATTTCTCGTTTCTTTCAAATTGCTGAGTGTGTGTACGTCTTCGCATTTTCGTAGTGTTTGTTGGCTTAGCTTGAGGTATTACCCACTTTGAAGTTTGACAGAAGCACAATATGCACATTTTTCGGAAATGTTTGGTTCACTGTATCCTCGTTCTCTTGCATGCACTTTTCGCACGAATTAAGAAAGACAAAAAAGATAAAAATAGAAAGTACGAATATTGGAAGGGGGAGAAGGAGAAGATGATGATGAAATTGTTTGTTGCAGTAACGCTCGCTGATGTTGTGTCAGGAAATATGCCCAAAATGGATTTAGACAGTGATTTTTTTAACATAATGACCCTACTTCGAACGCAATTTGAGCTCCGATCAGATTTGACTTTCGTGTCGGATTTTTTTCCGAACGGATAGGGGTGATTACTTGAGAAAACTGTGCGGAATAGGCAAGCAAACACCGGGGGAATAATTTTCCGAAGTCTGCTTGCAAATGCTGACAGAACACAGCGAGCTGTGTTTAGTGCTGAATGAGGGCAAACAAAAATATATAGGGTGATTTTTTAAGAGGTTTAGAACTTTAAAAAAAAAAAAACACAAAAAATTCAAAAAAAATGAATGAAATATTTATTTGAATCGATAGTTTGAACCTTGCAATTTAATGTTTAAAGATAATTTCATGCAAATGTTGACCGCGGCTGCGTCTCAGGTAGCCCATCCGCTGAGTCCAATTTTGGCATACTCTTTCACACATATCGGCCGGTATCTCACGAATGAATGCATGGATGTTGGCTTCCAGTGCGTCAATCGAAGCGGGCTTGTCCCTATACACATTAGCCTTGGCATACCCCCACAAAAAATAATCTAATGGTGTCAAATCGCACGATCTAGGCGGCCAATTGACCGGCCCGAAACGTGAAATTAACTGTTCACCAAACTCGCCTCGCAATTGCGCCATTGTTTCGCGTGCTGTGTGGCATGTGGCACCGTCTTGTTGAAACCACATATCATGCAAGTCAAGAACTTCCATTTCGGGCAAAAAAAAGTTTGTTATCATCGCTCGGTAGCGTTCACCATTGACAGTAACGCTGCGATTCGCATCATCTTTGAAGAAATATGGCCCAATAATGCCGCCGGCCCATAAACCGCACCAAACAGTGGCTTTTTCGGTATGCATTGGTAGCTGTTGCAATGCTTCTGGCTGATCTTCACTCCAAATGCGGCAATTT
Organism: Cheilosia grossa; assembly: GCA_963082955.1. Taxonomy (NCBI): domain Eukaryota; kingdom Metazoa; phylum Arthropoda; class Insecta; order Diptera; family Syrphidae; genus Cheilosia; species Cheilosia grossa. Next base: position 13,376,318 of record OY720144.1, on the reverse strand, counting down.
TGCTTATTTACGTACCCATTCAACCAAAAATGAGCCTCACCACTGAACACAATTTTTCGATAAAAAAGCGGATCCTCGGCCAGCTTTCCAAGAGCCCATTCACCAAAAATTCGGCGTTGTGGTAGGTCGGCTGGCTTTAGTTCTTGCACCAGCTGTATCTTAAAAGGCTTTACGCCCAAATCCTTCCGCAAAATTTTCCACGTAGTGCTGTAACAAAGGCCTAACTGCTGGGAACGGCGCCGAATCGACATTTCGCGGTCTTCTGTCACACTAGCTGATACGGCCGCAATATTTTCTTCACTACGCACAGTACCTACGTAAACGTGTTGGTGGTTTAATGTCCAACAAAGTAAATTTGGTGCGAAATTTGGTCACAATCTTCCGAATAGACTGCTCAGAAGGTCGAGAATGCCGATCATAAAATGGAAGCAGCGCGCGATGAACATTTCGAACCGAGCACGAATTTTGATAGTAAAATTCAATAATTTGCAAGCGTTGTTCATTTGTAAGACGATCCATGGTTAAATTGCAAACCAAACTGAAGCTGTTTGACAGTGACACAAGGTACTAAACACACGTCAGCTGTCAAAACCAGTGTTGCCAAAACCAAACCATCTAAAAAATCACCCTTTATGATCTGAACAAGAAGGGACACACGACATCGACGAATCGGAGAGAACGTCACGATAGACAACTACCACTTTGCAGTTGTTAGGGACTTTGACTATCTCGTCTCAGCTATTAGCTCTGAAAATGCCATAACACCAGAAATCAAAAGAAAAGTAAATCTTGCCAATCGCTGTTGCTTTGGCCAAAGAAGTCAATTGAGTAGTAAGGCCTTGTAGAAAAACACCAAGGAGACTCAACATAAGACTCTCATTACCAGTCCTGTTTTATGGCATGAACGTTGGGAAAGACGGATGAGAATCTCATGGGTCGCTTCGAATGCAAAATTCTTCGACCTCACGTTAGGTTTTCGAGCGCAAGTGGAAGGACATCTCGACCAACTTGTAGTGTGCACCTGCAGGCAAACTTGATAGACCATCGAGGTCTTGACCGAAGAACGCTAATGAAGACTGTTGTGACAACAAACACAGTATCTGGGTGACGGGTATAGAAAATATTCACAAAGATTTTCACACAATCTCCTTTACTCTTCTGAGAGATTGCATCACAGGAAGACGCAACTTTATGTGAAGAACACAATTGGAGATCGATATTAACTAAATAAGTGTGCCTGGCAGCTATTTAAGGAAAGAGCTGGGTGGATAGTACAGTGTATAGCAGAAGTGTCATTTAGAGAATGATTGGATGATTTTTAAAAATCTTAAGAACATGGCCACCGGCTCTGAAGATAGACCAAAAGAGTTCCTCAAAAACAGAGGTGATTTTTTGGTACAGCGCATAATACGTTTAACAACGTTTCCATCGATTTGCATCTATGGTTCTGCATATACAGAGTGCGCCATGTTTTGTGTCGGTAGGTAAACATTATCAGCCGTATTCATTAGAATCGTACCTCTACGATGTTGTTTAGGTAAAAATGTACGCAGGCTCTACGTGGCTTTTCTGAAATTATTATTTATACCTAAACATTTTTCTAAACTTTACTTAACGAGGTTTGTGTCTAAAAAGGTAAGAATTTCAAAAAAGTATAACAGAAAACACTGAAATCTATTACTTTTTGCTCTTAAACCGGCATCAGCTGTGATAAGCTTCGTAAGAAAGAAAAATCATTTTACACAATGCGTGTTCCTACATCCAATTCCACTAACCACCATCAAATCGAATGACTGGCCATAGGTAGATATATTCACACACATTCTAAAAACGTACACAACGTACGAAATTAATGAACAAACAAAAATTAGTTTCGCTTTTTTGTTTTGCTTACTGATCAAAAAATTACATTTGCTGCAAAAACACATTTACGTAAGCTCTACGCAGGATCTAGTATAAACGCAAATTTTCGCGTTTAAATTACGCAGCCCTAAGTAACGTGGCTTAAGTACATCATCATCAGTAAGAGCATTTTAGAGGGGGCTTAAAATTAAGCAAACTCTTCGCTGGTTTTATAAATTAGGTTGCACAACTTTGACATTCATCAACTAATTGACTGGATTGAAACGCCAATTCAGTACAATTTTAACCTCGTACATGGATAATAGTCGTTCAGTTAGTCAACAATCACCGCCTTACGAGACTATTGTCGTTGGGTGTGTAAAATGTTGGGTCATTATGACTGCCCCCTAATGTGTTAAAAAGGTCTGGACGGTTACTGGTTTCAAACAATGCAGTTTCTGCAACGAAAATTCCCTGGACGTGTGTGTTGACTGGCCAACCTGTTCTTCGTGCCGAAATCATAACTGAACCGCCCGATATGCTCGAAAAAGTGATGGAAACCGCATCAAAAAGGGCGCATTTTGCTTTGGTCAATAAGAAGGCCACTTGACTGATGTTGCATTCAAAAAATAGTCCGAATAAATTGTACAGGACCAAGTTAAAAACGAATACCTCATAGGTATATGGAGATCGGTTCTTTTGTTTAGGTTATTCAACATCACACACCACATACCGACTTAAAAGGTGGCGGACCTGTTATAAATTTTGACTTGGATTGCTTAGGAACACAATTCATAACAGGGATAAGCGAATCGACACAAGTCTCAGGCCCGTTTGCTGATACTACTCAGCGATTTGAGTTCTACTTAAATACCTATGGGCTACTTTTTCTATGTCATAAACTGCCACATAAGATTTGAAGTGGAACTTAAATCACTATGAGTAGTATCAGCAAACGGGCCTCAGAGACTATCTCCAGCATTGGCATGATGATATCCGAGGTCATTTATTTGTATTCCGGGTAGTAGTATACGTACTATGCCGATTTTATCATGCGCTTTCCAATCTATAAGTCACGTATCTGTTATCGCAACCACGAACAAAGTAGCCTCAAACGCACGTATTTTGACATTTAGACATTTGACATTTGTTGGCAGAAAAAAGCAAAATAAATACTGTTTAGTGGTTCTTTTATTTGTATGCAATAAATAAAAAAACTTAACTAAAGGTAGTCGACAAAGAAATAGATATAGAGTTGGACAGCGATGGAGGCTCTCGTGGGAAAGTGAGACAGTAGAACAGACGCATGGTGTTAGTATTATTTCTCACGAATGTTCTTCTCCCACAAAACCAAAACACCTGTCTACGAAATTCTGCCTAGAAGTAGATTTTAACTGGAACCGATGTGTAGTTTATGTTTATCACTATCATTAAAACACTCAACTTCTTTCAACTAACCTTCCACCTTGGGAAGCATTGTGGTGTCGTTCGAACAGAAGTCACAGCAATAATCAGCAGAGAGGGATATTTCCATATATGTACCTACATCGACCGATATTAAATCTATCATCAAATGTTAAACACTCAATCTGGTGGAAGATTACCGCCTAACCTATTTGATAGGCTCTGGTTCATTCTTCCTTTCCAGCGACTCTTTCGAAGGACAAAACTTGAGATAAAACTCCTATGGTATTGAAAATGTACAGCACTGCACTGTGCCGTTTTAAGCCACTGCGGATGCAGTAGGTAAATGAAACCATTGATGGGCACGAATCTGACGAATTCCATATTCAAAGACGGGATTCATCTTTTAAGTGGTAGCGAATGATTTTCATGAGCCATTAGAAGATTTGACATCAAATTCAGTCGGGTTTGGTGGCTTTGGAAATACAGCACTTAGGCCCATTTGCTGATACCATATGCTGATGTCATAAACTGTCACATAAGATTTTAAATGGAACTTTAATCACTATAAGTAGTATCAGCAAACAGGCCTTAATGTCGGTGTCGCCAGTTAAGGATAGGCTAGGCTAAGTCGGGCGTATTGCAAAAGCCTGCTGGATTTATCAGTAGTTGCTGGAAAAAGTTTAATCGAATAGGATGGTGAATGCGTACATTCTCAAGCCATCAATCGAATTATGAAATCATTCCCCAGACAGATATGGGTAGGTAGGTGTCCAACTTTTCTACTAAGCTGACATAGACCTATCGCAACAGCTTTGTACTAGTTATGCAATAAAATTATCCAAATCCCGACCTACAGCTCTTTCCAGCACAATTAATTTGGCCGATTGTATAGTTACGTATCTGCAGAAAATATGGAAGAGCCACTAGCTGTATTTTTTTTTTCTTTTTTTTTTTCCATTCTCATGATTTACGTTGTAAAAATCATCCTTGTGTAATATTGAAAGTGAGATGATGCATCTCTCAGAACAAGGATACCGAAAAAGACAAATATAGAACTCACCTTCGTATATGGATTTGTTTTCAAAGTTTTATAAACAAATTAAAGGTGCTACAGTCGCTAAATGCAATGCTGCAGTTTAACGAAAATGAATACAAGTTTTTCTTTTGGATGCTGTTGCGGCTATTTGTTGCGACCGCAGCCATGCGCACACCCAATATTTTTCTACTGTTTCGATTTGTTCAAAGAAAATGTATATTTTGGCACATTGTAGATGGGAATTTTTAAAAATGTAATTCAATTCACAATCACAAGAATTCCAAGTGTAAGTTTATTTAATTTTGCACAAGTTAAACGCAATATTTTAGAAATTATTTTGCACAAAACACCGTCGCGACAAATAAAAACCGCTCTATTTGATTCAACGCCGTCTCAGTTTTCATGTCGTTCCGTCGTTCCTTTAAAAAATCAACCAATGTACATAGTGATGCCAGTCTTCTTTGCTGGGTGTGTTCAATGTGTTAGCGTGATACTTGCGGGCACAGATAAAGGGGGATTGAGGTACTATCAGAACCAGAGCCAATACAATAAAAAGTACAATAGTATTGTCTCTGATCAGAACATTCAAGTTTCTATAAAGCAAGAAAGCCACTCAGTAAAAGTAGTCGAAAGTTGGAAAACTTATTTTACGACATTCGACTTACATTTCTTTAGGTTCCAAGAGACTCATTAGGTTTATTTTATTGGACATCTATTCCAGAAGAGCAAAGTAAATATGTAAAATCTTCAGCACGCAAGTACAACAACTACACTCAACTTGCCACTTCCGAAATGCACAGGCACACTAGTTATTTATCTCAAGTGGGAGTGACTTGCCAGCAGCAGCTTCAGTAGATTCAGTAGATCTATGAATAAAACTTGTGTGGTATTCGATTGGGCTTCTTCAGATTTGCTCTCAGATTTCAGATTTTATGAGTTGACATTCTTGCGACTATGTGTAGCTTTCGACACTTTTCAAAGCGTTTTCTATTCACTGGTTAAATTTTTTACTACAACATTCGAAATTTGCGTCCTGATTGATTTCTAAATATTTATGTATAAATAATTTACAAAAATAAGTTCACCCAATACAATGCCTTTCTTTGCCGTAGAAAAATTCATGAAAACCTGAACAAACTCCACCATTTGTCAAACTCACGTGTCTCTCTCTCTCCGAAAGAATTTATATCCGCCTCTGCCATTTTAAAAGTCTTACTACAAAAGTAAAGGAACAAACCTGATGTAATATAGGTTGTTTGTGAACAATGCACTCTCATTGACATCACAATCCTTTGGAGCCAGCCGTCACAAATACCCTTGTTGCTAAATGCTAAGCCGAGAAAATACCAGAGACAAACGATACTGAGACCCCCAACTCACAATCCTCTTGCCGCTGGCCCCCTCAATTTTTATTCAAATTCGCCATTTTGTTTTCCTATTGGTGTTATGTCAATTTGGAATCCGTGTGACATGCAAAAACATACAATAAATAAATAATAAATGCTGCCATCCACTACCAACCGTGGGGCAATGTGATAGAATTCGGGAATACCACATTTTTACATTGCTGAATGCCGTTGGTTCGTTATTATACATAATTTGATTTGTTTGGTTAGTAAAATTTTTTGCGGGAAATGTTTTACATGCAAGACACATGTTAGAACAAAAATATTTACGTATTTATGCCATTTAGATATCATTTAGTTTTGTCAAAATGTTTTTATTTTCTTACAACCATTCTGCATTCACAATTTTTCATAAATATTTAAAGCAAATGTACCTACACTTGTTCCCACGAAAAAAACTATCCACACAAAACGAAAAATTTCAAATTTGTCGGATAAAATTTTATGAACGCTGCCTGCAACTTTGCCCACAGCGGAAGTGGTTCATACTTTTTGAGAGTATGTTGGTGAGCTGGAATTTTTGAAGTTTCGCGATTATGTCAATACGAATTTCTATGTATCAATACTAGCGCACCAAATCAAGGCACTTCCCTAAAAATATAGCTTGTAGGCAAGCAACGGGAAATCGGCCGAAGTTGGGGGTCATATAATTGTCTCTGGAAAATACTCTTAAAAAGTTTTGTCCCTCTCGGGAAAAACCTTTCAAAATAGTTAATGATGGAAAAACATTTGTCTATGTCGAATGCGAATCACCTACATTGTAGACACTAACGTCATATGAAATCTATCCTTAACCTTTGACTATTTATCAGTTTAGAGATGCCATCAGTACAGGATTACTAACATAAGTGATGGCTTTAATTTCCTTGGTTGCAATATACAGAAACATGAAATAACGTTATCGACGAAGTTCAACGGCCAATAAAGTCGGCCCTACTCAGCTGTACTACATAAACTTCAGTAATATTTTTTTAAATAATTTAAAGCTAAACAAATATCATTTGCGCAATTCAAAGCCCCTGTAGTGGCCAGAATATTAGATTTCTCCGAGGACTTCAGAGAAATTAATGGTTTTTATACGAAATATACGTTACCTTGACTTCCAATTTTAAATTTTGTATTCACATCGTTCAGTTGTTTATTCAGTTGCTTAAAATGATCAAACAAACATTTCACGAAATACATTCACCTTTCTAGTCGGCCACCTGTCATCTTGCTTTCAATTTCAAAGTGTAAACAAGAATTGACACAAGTTCTTTAAATAAAAATCTTCTTTATTTCAACTAGAGTAAATATACTGTTACAATATTTGTTCTGTTTTTATTATTATTTTTTCAGTTTGTATTTTAATTACCTTTGTTGTTGGTTTTAATTTTTATTCATTTTACATTTTTTTTTTGTTTCTGTTTTATTTGTTAAACAATTCTGTTGTTTCTAATAATAGTAATAAAAATACTTGCAATACAAAAATCACTTAAGTCTTTATTTATAATACAATATATATATATTGTTGTTTTATTTTAGTAAATATAAGGATTTAATTAATATACTAATGTAATTTATATATATATAACATATATATAATATATATGTTCTATGTCTATGTGTCCACTTTTGAATTCAATGTATTTTTGTTTCTTATTCATTGCGTTTTCATCCTCAAATAATAGTTTTTTACAACATTTTTTAATTCTCTTTGAATACTTAGTTTTACTAATTCCTTTTTTATTTAATTTTAGCTACAGTTTTTCTTACAATAAGTATTTTACAAAAACTTAATAGAATTTCTTCGGATCTTGCCCACAAGTTAACCATAATGAAAAAAAAACGTGTATTTGTTTTAAAATGAGATGCTGTGATTTTTTCTTTGATCATAAATGGATTTGTTTTCGATAGAACAAATAAAACCTAGAACCTGGCGAAACCAGAGAAGAACTACACGAAGTTAGTTAGACGATGAAAAGAAGATGAACACAGTCTATAGTGGATGTTTTTTTTTTTTTTTCTTGTTACAAGTGATTTAAGCGATTGAGTGAAGTGGAGGTACAACTTTTCGAAAGTCGAACCATTGACAACTAATTTATAGTCCAGACTTTTCTTTAATAGAAGTAAGGTACTAGCAAGAGGCGAACGCAGACCATTAATGACGTCAAAAACTATTGTTTACTAACAAGCGGTCGTTGGTTGATCATGTGAACAGTTGACGTGACGTTTATGGAAATGATGACAGTAAATCGTTCCGGTATAATTCAAAGCAAAATTTAAGAATGGAGGACACTTTTGTAAAAGAGAATCCAACGACCAACAATCCGCTGTTAGAGAAGGAATCATTACGCCGGGTCTCCAAGAGCAATTTTTCATATCTTGCAATTATACTATGGAAATTGCCTGTGGAGACCACAAATAGTATGATATAAAAAAATGTCGTTCTCAGCTTATAGCATTCTATCGATAGTATGATATGAGCTGTCAGTTCTGTGCAGTTTGACACTTGTTTTGTTTTTTTCCAAGATGGCTGAGGGGCGAATGGACGATGTATCAAGGCATCTAATGCGAGAATGCAACGACATGCACTGCTCAGCGACATTTGAACGAATAAAATAGTAAACTATGTAATGCCCACCCTATATTTTATTGCATACTATCGTTCTATGAAAAATTGCTCCTGGAGACACTTTGTTAAATTTAGATAGAGATTTTGCGAATTTTTTGATCGGCAATTGAATCGATAATTGCCGAAAGTTTTTATCAAGTTTCGCCAGATCAAAATCAACAATCGATGATCGACTATCGATAACATCTCAGCTTAAGATCAGCAACGATGCAAGAACCGCCCGGCGTGCCTTGCAAGCAGTTTAGAGCAGTAGGACATTGGTACGTTCAAATATCGAGTCGAGTAAGTTCTAAAACTGGCCTAGATCGATCACATGAACCGTTTATCAGTTGGCGTCTACAGAGAAGTAGCTCTAGAGTAGTTCTTGTCAAGAATTAGTCTATGATACCCATCAAACTCTCATGTAGACGTAAATCCAAGGAAGCCAAAATCGACACTCACCGCTGTTCGATTGATTTCAAAGCCGCCCATGAGACTATCTATAGAGATAAACAATACAGAAGTCTTCTCTAGTCGTCAACCCTCGATCAACTTCTAAATCACTGTAATTTTTTTATATTTTGGGACGGAAACATGCTAAACCTATAATGAATAGAAGTAAAGAAAAATAAAGAGCATTGAGAGAGTTACACAATAAAAAAACAAAAAAAAAAAAACAAAATTAAAATTACGAGTACTTATCACATGAGAAAATCAATCAAATTGTGTTTTGAAAAAGATGATGAAATGCTTACTTTGTTCATTAAAATTGAACTAACAACTACTACTCATAAAACAATTGACTTCAGTTCTTTTAGCTTTTATAAATTATATAAGTGTGTTTAGTTTTTTTTTCTTTTTATGCGCGATATTCACAATTGTGCGACGAAAAGAACCCGGGCGTTTTTATTTTATATTTATGTATTTTTTTTTTAACATGACAATAAGATTTAACGGTTGCAAAAATTGTAGACAAATTAGTGAAACAAAAATAAACTGGATATTTAATCTGAATCGATTGTTGTTTCGGTTATTGGATGGTGGGGTCTTAGGTCATTCTCCCATAGAAAGTGGTACACAAAACATTACACGACAAAGTTTAAATTTGCACAAAACAACGACCAAGGTCTCTCAAGTGCATTATTGTAATCGAGATCAACCAGTTGCATTTTGAACGTCTGGCGCCTGACTAAGAACAAATTCTCGGTGTGGAAAAAGAGCTACTGGGTCTTAATAATAGCCACTTTTAGTTTCGACTCTAAATTTAAGCTGTCCCATAAATATTTTGCAATTATAAGCTTTTGCAGCTTTTAGATCAGGGCTACAATTTGTTATTAGTAAGGCGCACTGTGAATTCATTAAATTTAAAGTCGAAACTAAAATGTGTTTGTTAAAAAGGTCCTTTGAGAGTTTTGGCTCAAACCGATTATATACCATTGCAAATCAGGCTTAAGAAAAAAAAAAAAAATTAAGTTTTGCTTTGTTTCAGTGCCGATACGATGGTGAGAATTACTAGCATTAGTTTTGATAGGGATGCCATAATTATTATAGTAGATTGCGGTTGCTGCAAGAGTTCGATTGTCGATTATATCTGATCAAGCTATCCCAAAGCTTAACGCAAATCCACGTAAGTTCTGTCAAATTATTGAAAAGAATTATTAGCTGCAAACACGATTTCCAATGGATGTAGACTTGTAACTGAATATCACCATGTACTTAACTGCTTGTATCAGAATTTATGATTACTACCCGTATTCAAAATCTTGAGTATTCAAACTGACAACACTTTTATTGAATTTTGTTTGTAAGACAGCATCTCCGATAAGTTCGTCCAAATCTTATCATTTAACTCCGTAGGAGACCCTTAGAAAGTTATTTGCAAAGTGAACAATTGACAAACGTGTACTAAACCTGGCCATGCATGCAGAACTGAGTTCGAGAAGATCGGCTCTTAAATTCAGCCATCATCGGGCACCAGTACTTGCGGTGAGGAAAAAGGACGAGTTTTATAGACCTGTTCACCTTTAATGGTTCTTAAATGTCATGTTACAAACTTAAACGACGCTTTTTGCCCCACAAGTCAGTAGCGACAAATTCAGTGCTGATAATTTAAGAAGACCACTTCTGCTATCAATCAGTACGTACCGTGAAGCAATTGGTTTTGATAACTGCAGGATAAAACATAAAATAAATATAGCAACCAATTCGTATAGTTATTGGGTTTGTGTAAGGATTAAAATTCCAGCTGAATTTGAAAAAAAAATAAAGGAAACGCGCTTTAAACATTTGGAGACGAATTTTAAACCTGGGTAGCAAACTCGGGCTTTCTAAAAAATATATAGAGTATAAGATGAAAGCTGTGAGCACCGTGGATCATTGATTTGGGATTCTGTATGCAGTTCATCAAAGAACTAGTAACAATGCGCTCTGCCCTGCGAAATCAGTTCAGTTCCAATTCATGTCGTACTTTTTCTTTGATTTTGGCTGAAATTATGCTTCACATTCTGAGGTGAGAGATCCAAGTAGTCTGGTAGCCTCGGTGGTAGTGGTCGGCAAAAACATGGCTTCCTCATTTGCTATAAAGGGTCCGCCAAATAATTTTTTTTTTTCAACTAGTGCTTATTTCGCGAATGGTAACACTTAGCTCATGTCTGATTTGACAGATAATTAGTTTTATCCTTCCGCTGAACGAATATGGTTGTGTATACGCTTGAACAACGCTGGTAAATATTGCGACATTACTTTGAAAATCATGGTAATGTTGCAGAATGTGTGCGAAAATTGCGTACGGAATTTTGAAGAAGAGAAGCATCGTCAGCTCCGTATGTTCGTTATCTTGTGAAAAAGCGAAAGAAACTGGCATCCTCATCGATAAACCAAAGCGTGAAAAGCCAAAAACAGTGCGTACACCCGAGAAAATTGCTGCTGTGGCGGAATTTGGTCCAGAGGCATAATTGGGCCATTTTTCTTCGAAAATGAGCAAGGAGTGGCCGTTACAGTCAATGGCGATCGTTATCGGGCCATGTTGAACGAATTTTTGTTCACAAAAATTGAAGAGGAGGATATTGGCAACATTTGGTTTCAACAGGACGGCGCTACGTGCCACACAGCCGAAGCTGCACTCGATGTTTTGCGCCCTGTTTTTGAAGATCGCATTATCAGCCGCAGAGCTGATGTCGTTTGGCCACCTCGGAGCTGCGATTTGACACCGTTGGACTATTAGTTGTGGGGTGCCGTAAAAGAGAAGAGTTACGCCGACAAGCCAGAGACAATTGACGCTTTAAAGGACAATATTCGTGAAGCCATTGGTGAAATACAGCTGCACACAATCGATAATGTGCTTAAAAATTGGACCGATCGTGTAGGCTACTGCATGACCAGCCGAGGCAGCCATTTGAATGAAATTATTTTCTATTATTAACCGGAAGGATTGTACTTTCAAATAAAAAAAGAAATTTGAGAAAATATTCAGTAGTTTTTTTTTTATAGCATTTTCGAAAAAAAAAAAAGTTATTTGGCGAACACTGTATGTATTTATAAATTTGCAAAATGAGACACCATGTTTTATAGTTAAAAATCCATTATTCATCAAGCTTGCAGGGACTTGTGAATTAAAACGAACTAGATCAGTAAGGAGATTGGATCTTAATGCACAAAGCACAAAGCAAAAGCTTAAATGAGACTACTGAACTGCAATATTGCCACCATTTCATCAACAACAAACATTAGTATTTCTCGCCGTCACAAAAGGTATCAAAACTCACTTCATTATCCATGTTTCTTGTTAAATTAATTTGCAGTTTTAATATTACAACTTATTCACATTTAGTTTTGGGTTTTATTTAATTACTTCCATTCAACACTTATTTCATTTGTTTTGCCTTATTCGATTTAATATTTTTTACAAGTAGAAATCTATTTTGAAATGATATTACGACTATATACACGGATGGACAGAGCAGTTGGTTCAAGGAAATGGGCTGATTTCTATTGAATTATTTTGAGTGTTTTTTTTTTCACTGGCAGGAAGAATTGAAATTAATTTCATTTTGATAAAATTCAAACAAATAAAAACTTAACACAACTCTTAAAATAGAAATTGATTTATATGAGACAAACCTTAAGGTAGGCGAAATAAAAGTAAAATTTTCTTATAAATAAATTTTGTTCTTTCTCTTTAATAATACAAAAATAGCAAGTACCGTACTTTTAGTTTAATAATAATAATTAGTTGCAACGATAATCATTATCGATAATTTTACAGTTTTTATATAAAAAATCTATATTATCGAATCACTTAAAATGTAAATTATATATAGCATTAAACATTAAAATAAAAATAAAACACACTCAGACTTCCAATTGTTTTGATGGTTGATGCGATATAAATGGTTCACTCCACATCCGTCGTAAGTCACCCTGGAATATTTATATTTACGAAAAACTGATGATCTTTTGTCGGCAAAATGTTGTTACAGAAAATGGAATATGAAGCTTCTCAAAAATAATAAGATTGCCTAACAACGTCCATAGGAACTAATCAAGCACGGCTGGACCAAATTCCTCATAAATTTTGATAGATTGAGAGAATTTTATTTATTTTATCCGACCTGTGACAACAGACCACCTATGGGCAATGGGTAGAAAACAAAGCTGCGAAAGCTTTACTGCTACATCGGACTATATAAAGGGTGACAAGATAGCTAGGTCTATTCGCGTACTTTCCCGAGCACTAAAAATCTGCCAAAATCCAAAAATGAGTGAAACTCTCTCATGTCGTCTTCCATTGGTTTCACTCGAGGATCCACCCATTCTGAAATCCAATGGAGCAAGAAAACTGCTTCTGATTAAATATACAAAAGTATTGGTGAAATGCCAAAAAATAATCTACGGCATCTACATTTGTGTGAGTGCTTCTTGAGTAGATTCTGACTTCAAGTCGAGAAGCGAAATTCTCTCCTCAGAATCACCAGAAGAGTATTTTTTGTGCCAATGGAACGGTTTCAGAAGTGAAACGGTGTCAAAATATTCAGTTATGTGGTATTCGATTGGGCGCTCTCGGAGCAATTTTTATGTTCGTTTGGCACAAAAAAAAACAATCTTTTTCAGACTTCAGAGCACTTTTGCGAATCTCGATTTTTTCTCAGATTGGCTTCAGATTAACCAATACAAATGCATTTGAGTTTGACAACTGGTGGAGTTTATTTAGGTTTTCGTGAATTTTTTCTACGGCAAAGAAGGGCATTGCTTTGGGTGAACCTATTTTTATGAGTTATTTTTGCATCAATATTTAGAAATCAATCGGCACGCAATTTTCGAAAATTTTAATTTAAAATTTAACCAGTGAATGGAAAACGCTTTGAAAAGTGTCAAAGGCTACACATATTCGAATCGCACGAATATCAACACAAAAAAGAGCAAGTGACGTTTTTATGTTCGATTGGCAAATCTGAAGAAGCCCAATGAAATACCATGAAGGGTTTGCATTTCACACCATTTGCTGAACGTGCGGAAATTATTTTAAAATATTATTGAAACTCCGGCTCAGTTGTAAAAACGCAATCTGAATTTCGTCTTGAGGTCGGTCCTCTTCATGAATTCAGTGTGCAGGCAGCTTATTTGGGCATCGCCAGAGAGTCAACCCTGTTTATTTTGCGGTTGGATGTGGGGGTGCATCCATTCTGATTGATGCGAGAATTGAAGCCGGCCCGTGAAAAGCGATGTTACTGGAGCGAACTGGGTAGGAGGTTATTTGTTCCGGCATTGCCAATTCGTCAGGTTCGTCTACCTATTCTTCGCCTTTGAAGTGAAATAAAGGAGGATTTATTTCTTTGCGTATCCCAGGGGAGGGTAAACTTCCTTCACATAGGATACACATAGAGCGGAGCCACGTCTGGCAAATTCATCGGCTTTCTCATTCCCCAGACGAGAGTGATTTCGCAGTTTGACTATCGACGAAGATGCCTATTTCTTTTTTCTGGGAGTCGCTAAGTTCATGAGCAGTCTACACGCCAGTACTTCTGCCAGAAAAACGCTGACTGAATGTCTAGTTCTGTTGAGAGCACACCCGCTTTCATTGCACAATTCATTTTAGAATCTGTGAAGATACCGTCCAAATGGCTTACGCGTGCATTGTGCTTCCATCCCGATCTTGATAAAAAATCTTACAGCGAAGTTTTTATGGAAGCTGAGTTTGGGTAATATGTAGTCTCTAAATATGCGTCCTTTCCCCACGAGAAGGGAGACTTGGATATTGGTACGGCCAAAGGGCCTTTCAAGCAACCCTAAAATTGAAAAATAAATTTAAAAACTTGGGGATTTTCCAAGCTGTTTGAAAATTGCAACGGATGCGTGGTCTTAAACTAGGACCAGTACGAAAGGACATCTTATTCTCCAAAGCTTGTAGAATACACTGGTCGATATTGGACGCCGTAAAAGTTTCGTCAGCCAAAGCGTTGTCTTATAGTGAATGCCGGCCAACATAACCTATATTTTCTTCACAGGATGTACAGGTGTTCAGAGCTTCGATTGTGACAGTTTGCCTAGAGAGGCAGAATAGACAACGAACCTTTTCTAAAGAATATATCTCTGATATTAATATGCTTGTAATTGGCTAAGAAAATACAACGTTTCGTCGGCTAAGTGGATCTTCCAACCACAGACTTTTGGGGTGAGGAAATGGGTCGACTCAGTCTCTGTATCAAGGAGATAGGAATGTGTTAATGACTAGAATTAAATCTGTTGCATTTTTTTGTGATATGTTGCGTGCAGTACCTAAAACGCAAACAACATCCTTCTCTGCAAAGTACAACGAATGCCTTTTTGCAGCTTAGTTAGGAGTTCAGAGCACCAACTCTGTTTAAGGCCAGAATTCACTAATGGCTGTAGCATGTTCAGCATTTCACGCACATTTTGTAAGAGCATTCTTCAAGCTGGTATAATATAAAACTGAACTTCGTCATTTAGAATAAAAAATGATTCTAACTCTTGAGTTGATTATCCTCGCAGCTGTCTGTTCTGTTTTGTTGGTTGAACAAATGTAAATGAAATAAACTTACCTTTAAATAAGCCATTGTTAACAAGGGCAATAAAGTAAACGGTACAAGGTACAATAGAGCAGGCTGTGCTGCCTTAAACACTTCAGAGCTCACAGTTGCTGTGAGTAATCCAAGAAAATATCTGCAATGAACGCGGGTTAGTGTATCAACTCACAACAACCAACAACAGCACTACTTACCCTAATAAGGAACAGTGAAAATACGTTAGCTTCGAGCCCATTCCCCTCGGTGGTGGTATTGATGGATCTGAGGTAACACCTTGAGATTTCTTATAAGCATCGTAGCGCAACACAAAACACAATAACAATCCCGGCATTACGATATCACCCAGTCCCAGCATTGAGAAATGTCCACTGTTGTGTATGCTGGGGAAAACCAATTTCCCAGGAAGATTTAGCTTTGGTGGCTCCTTGACGATTCCCCCCAAATTCAATTTACGTGCAACAATTCCAACTGGATTTTCGGCGGGTCGTGTCGCTACTTTAACCATAACGTTCGTGCTGAATATGTATGACGAGAAAAACACCCAAAATACATCGTAGATCAGCAGGCCGGTGAGTAGGAGAGTGGATACTTTCAGGCTGGGTAACCGCACAAATGCAATGAATGCGACACATAGACCCATGCCCATTGCTGCAAGGAGAGGAAACAAAATGTGGATTATTTATTGGACAAATATAGGCATATTGCAACTATTACCATCCATGAGGAGCCAGTGACCGGTAAGGACCCAAATACAAACAATTGACACCGATAGTGAGAAACTAAAAAGTTCGGCAGCCGTAAAACGACCGCAAACACCGAATGATATGCGATTGCCATCCGAACAGGGACGAATGATATATTGACACATGGGCAGAAGAAGAAACGCTAGGGCTACAGTGGCTATAACTGAAAAGACAAAAAATAAACGAATATACAATTACCATCTGAAAATACATATTTAGGTAAGGCTAAAATTGTTTTTCTTTTAAAGAAGATCTCAGTTGTTAGATTAAGATTCAATCGGCAACAAATTCTTCTAAACTAATTTACAGGCGCATGTCCAGAAATCCTCAATAATTTAGTTTTGCTTCTATAATATAGGCAGTTGAAGTACTGCAAGACTGATTTGAAGTCAATAGAAACTAACTTACGTTGGGCTACTGGTCATTCGACGAGTACTCCCTCACTCAGGTGAATAATGACCAAACTGTGATGTTTTGTTATTCAAACACACTCATTTTAACGAAACAAGTTTAAACACAGCGCTCAAGTTTGACAGTTCTCGTCAATTTTCATTATTCTTTTTTCTCTCTTGGGTTGTACTGATTCTTATCATAAATTATAAACTTTCATACTACTTTAAGTGTTTTGGTAAATTGTTCATTTAGACTTCTGCTACATGATGTCCTTTAGGAGAAAATATGTAATTAATGCAGTTTCTGTAGAGTTAGTCTTCTATCTGATCAGGCCCCCCGAACTTTCCTTTACATATCTTTCCGTATTATACTTTCCGTCTTTACTTTATCGACGCATTGTTTTCTTGTGTTGCCAGAAATTTCCATGGCGATCTATCTATCGCCTCTCTTGTGAGTTGTTTCTCTGCCATTGTCAAGAACGCCCTCAAGCACAGGGTGATAACTTGCACTGTGTTCTTAAAACATACGAATTTTTAACGACAGAATGATTAGATTTCAGATGAGATGCTATTTTCAGATGCGACAGCTGAGCCGAGGTGCACAAGCAATTGAAAAGACTTTTTAAACGTCCAGTCCTCCCATCGCACTTCGTAATTATCAGTTATGTTCGCCTTGAAAAAGTTTAGATCTCACATTTCAGCTGTACGGCGCATTCAATGTACAGGTCTGAAGCTCGCTGTCGTCAAATTGCACTTTCCTGGGTTGCAGATGTTTGTCAACTTCTTAAGAAACTTACCCCGCACGATCCCCAACCTGCAGGAGCAGTTCCATATTATGCTTCTCAGTCGAGAGACCGAGGTATTGATCGGTTTCGCATAAGGCGATTCTACATTAGATTAAGCTTAAACGTCTCTTGTGTCTTCTGTGCATCAATTACTAAGAATACATGTTGCCCAATGTTCATGATCGTTTCTTATACACCAGAAACAACAATGAGCTGTTACCCAGTTTTAACACAACACTGTTGAGTAAAAGTTTCCATGTCCTCCTACCTAATGTATCAACACCGGAGAACCTCGCATGATTCAGCAGGTTAATGCGTTTTTCTAGTAATTAATTCCTTATCAACATGACACGATACACTTTCACTTCATCTACTGCTTTGTAGATAACAAAAAACTACAAAAACACAGCATAAATACTACTCACTTGCTGTACAGACGGCAAACAGCAGTTGCATGGAATCGAAAAAGAAGAACATCACAAGCAATGAGACCGATGCTCCCAGCGGCAAGCACAAAGCGTGCATCGTATCCAATGTCGCAAATTTACCTAGAACGAACAAATAAAGAGAACGATAAAGAGAGGCATTACAAATCGGTACTCTCCAAACTTACATGGCTCGTTTTCAATTGGTTCGCCGGTAAGTAAATTTGTCATAGACTCGTTGCGTTTCTTCTCCTGACGCTCGCGAGCCTCCTGTTCGATATTCAAACTTCGAAAGCTGCCATACACAATTAGCAGCATCGATATGAGGCATGTCGACACCCTTGACGAATCCATTACGGAATAGGCCCAGTGATATTCACGAAACTCTCCCTGAGTGCTACTGCTGTCAACGCCTGCGTTCCCTGCTGAGCCGCCTTGCGACATTTCTCATGGAGCACAATAAAAAAACGCGCACAAGTGGCGATTGCTTTCCTCCTTCCCCTCCTCCTGCGATCGTAGATAAATACTTCAACAACGGTGGCACATTCACCGGACACTGGAGTGTCACGGTGTCGCGTTGCTAAGCTGAGCGATCGTTCTATGCGTTTTCTATTCTTTAACTACTGGAGGACGATGATGATAGGAGCTACTTCTCGATTTATTGATTTCTGCTTATTTGCACAGTGACCCCACTGACGTAAGGATAATCTGAAAGAGGGAAACATTTTTATTAAAATTGACTGAGCCATCCTTATCAATGTTTGCATTTGACGTATAATAATAATTGATAACGTGCTGAGAGTCCTTTGTATGAGCAAACTGTCCAATATTGCAGGGTTGTTGTCACAAAGTGGTTTTCTATCGGCCGATATATATCAGAAAAACCGATTCGAATCGAAGTTAGAATGCATATAATATGCGTAAGATAGTGGTGAGTGACAGTCGACATACACGATTGGTATTACAGTTCAGCTGTTTGTTTGTTCATTTTGTTTATTTGACTTTCTTGCCGGTGAATCTAAACGAAGCTCGATGTTATCTGTTATCAACAGAAAGAAAAAATAGTGTTGATAGTTTGTTTAGGACAACGGATTATTAGGTCACCAGATATTATGCTAGTGAATGTGATTTTAATGCAGTCTAATCAATATGCTTGTAGATAAGTTTTTATGGAAACCAATTTTGAATAGAGGAAAAGATATTAGAAGGGGCTTATCAAATGACAAATAAAGGCCTTATGCATTGATCGCATGAGTCTCAAATCGGAAAACTCCTCATACTCGTGAGCAAGACCCTTTACACACGTACACGGAAAGACAAGAACCGTACAAACATTCTGGCTAGCTATTTTTCTATTCTCTAGACTAAGATGATGGTTTGGTATGGAAAATGCTCTCAATGGAATTTGGTTAGATAAAAGAATGTTTGATTGAACGTCTGCATCGTGAGTCGAGTTTTGAAAGCATGCCAACTACGAAGAAATTAGGTCTGTGTGCAATAATCGTTGGCAGTCTGTTTTAAACCGAGAACGTCAACTTTTACGAAGAAATTTACGACTGGTCTGAGCTAAGTCTGGGGCAGATTCTGTAATGCGAAATCGTTTTCGTCCGCACGACTCACTTGCCCTAAGTTGCAGATGTAAATCGATCGTGCACACGAAAACGTTTAAACGTTTCGCCTTACAGAATGCCGACCCAGTGTTTTTTTTATTTTGCAGGGGTAAATTTCACTTCTGCAGTTTCTTCCCCAAAAAAATACCCTCCCATCCACCATGAACCATTGCATGTAAATTCCATTGCTTAACTCTCTCTAGCCCTCGACCACGATTGTATCTTGTTAGGCGAAAACGCATCGTCACTCCTATGTAGTGCCTGGCGGTAACTTGCTGTAGCCAAAAGGTCCGAAATGAGTGTCACTTGTCGGAAATTAAAGAGGAGTTTTTTTGAGGACAGAGTCCGAGCAAGATCGAGATAAAAGGGCTCATTGGACCGATCCCAGCAAGCGTTCTAAATAAAATATCAGAAATCTCCGAAACCAATTATGTCAACTTAACCACACTTTTCAAAGTGCGTCAGAATGGACCAGAAACCCTAGAAACATTTACCTGGAATATCTACTACGGTGACTGCCACCACGATAATAGATACAAAAGTATTAAGCTTCATTTATGCGCATACGCGCATATAGGAGACAGCTGATTGCTTCTTAGAACCTACTAGCAGTTCCAAGATATGAATGCAAAATCATCCTTTGAGATTTCAACTAGAGACAATACTATCATTAAAACTGCTATAAAGGTAACTAAGGTGAAAGCAGCGCTTCATATGTGTAGCAAAAACACAGACGTAGGAAGGCTTGCCGTTTTCCATTGGTATTTTCAGATTTTGCTCTCGAGATTTCTGATTTTTCGTGCCCAATCGAACATAAAACGATATTTTTCTTTCTTTGCATTTGTGGTGGTGCGTGTTTTAAATGTCAGCTGTTCTTAAATTGTAATTTGTGTCTAAAAAAATCTATTCAATTTATCCTTTTTTTTGCGGCCAATGGACCATGAAATCTGACAGCCAGCTGATTTCGAAAAAGCTGTTTTTCTGCCCCAGTGGTAAACGACATTACTTTCAAATTGTACAATAATAAACATTATAATTACATCTAGAAATAAAAATACAATTGAAGAACATATTGAACACCAGTTGGAAGAGATGTGTCACTTTGCTTACAAGTAGATGCAAGAAATAGATAAGAAAAAGCACGTAACTGTAAGACCTCCGCTTGCAAGAAGACTGATATTGAATTCTTTAAAAAAAAAACGAACCTACGCTCAACCAATCTCAATACATGCAGGCACACAAATTAACTTTGGCCAGAGGTGAGCGAAATAAATAAATTCATTATTGAACTGAACCGCATTCGGAATTTCTGGCAATATGGCTGTTACTGGATTTGTAGAAGTTGAAGAAATATAATCTACTCGCCACACATACCTATGTGGTGTGTGCATGATCCGCGCCTAAAAATATCAGACTCGAAAAAGTGGATCTTAAAGAACTACTGAGATTAATACTTAAATGTTGGTGGTTATAAGAAACAGACCTTATCTCCTCAGTTGTTACTGCTCCGACCAACTGGAGGATATGAATAGGTATAATAGAGATTTAAGAACTCCTGCAAAATCTAACATTTGTTTTTAAATTTCGTTCAATAGGTATCAATTAAATTTATATTCAATGGATGGTTTTCGTTATTGGACACAATAGACCCAACTGTTGGTCTAAGGTCTAAGCAAAGCTGTCACAAAAGCAAACACATCTGACAAGCTACTCCACAGCGAATCGAAGAAAATTACAATTTCATTCAATGGAGTTCAGTTATTTATCTTAGAAATCATTGTGTCGGGTTACGATAATAAATAATTGTTCAATTAAGGTAGTCATTTAGCACCTATTGTAACTTTCAACTGTGTTACTCCACTTTATTACCTACTCTATGGACAACTAGAATTTCAGCCTCAGTGAACTTTACCTTTTTTTGCCATAGTTAGGTAGGTTATGTACATAAACTTGTTTTTCTTTAACAAAAGGAATATTGTTCAACTGTCAGACTTTACAGTTGTTGTTTTTCTGCCCATAATTTACTTAACTAAACTCCATAATGTGTATAGAAACACTTCATAACATTCGTCTATTTATATACAGCAATTTTAATTTACTACAAATTCTAATCGGAATATATTTTCCTCAAGTGTTTTGACCCCTTAAAATTCCAATAAGTTTGTAGGTACACACTTCCAATACGACATTCGGTGTCGGTTCTTGGTACTCCGGTGCTTCACTCCTCCTCTAGCTCTATATCGAAAGACCCGAGATAACTTTCGTATGGTTGACTTCAAAACTTAATTGTTTGACCGTCTGACTACTTTTCTGCGAAAAAAAAAAAACAAAATAGGCAAAGAAAAGTAAAAAAAAAAACACTTTTACAACCTACATTTGCAGACAAAAGTACACAAAACCACATCGACCAACAACAACAATACGTATGAGCGATGTTCAAAATCATAATTCTATTCTCCTCTCGTGCATAGTACATTTTTTTTCTTTTTTCTATTCTCTACTGATTCAAATTGGAGCACAACAAATCGATACCGATTACTTCATTTCATAGACTAATTAGGAGCAACAGAAGGTATCAAGTTTTATATTTTATTTCATTTTAAAATTTGTCCAATCCCCCTGCCCACACTCTGATAAGATGGACTTAACCAATAGCATTAAGAAAAAAAATTGATTATGAAATGTTAGATTTGGAATGTATACTAGTGGACTGCTGCTAACCAAGTCGCGGCTGCTGCTAATGATGATTTTTTACAGACATTTCCAATGCAATTAGTGGTGCATTCGTCTTTAATTTGGGGATGGTGTTAACGGTGCTGCTGCTGTTTTGATTCCAAAGAAAGTTTTCATATTCTTCTAGCTTTGGATTCCATGAGAATTTTCTTTGCTTTTTCACACTACACGAAACACACGATTTTCGTTTAGAGTTTTTCGAGATTTTTACTTTTCTACCACTGTTTCTTTTACTTTTCTTTTTTTTAATGAAAGTAGAAACTTTTCTTTGTTTTTTTTTCACATTATATCTCCCGCACGCCCATCATCCACATGAACTGAACACAAGAAGAAAAAAAGAAGAATTCGTGCAAATGCAATAAGATTTGTTTAATTAGTCGCACCGACGATGTTGTGATAAATTTTTCGTTCGTTTCCACTTTCAAGTGAAATCGGAAGGAAGAAAATAAAGTCGACGATTTCGGGCTCAAAGACTGTCGAAAATATGTCTTTTCTTTGAAAAAGTCGCTTTTCTCGATTGAGCGACGACGGACAACGAGCACGACACAAATGAGATAACTCACACAACACACTAAAAAAAAAAGAAATTACAACGAACAAGGTGTAGAGAAAGAGCGATGGCTTAGCGGATAGAGAAAACGGGTAAGGAGCAAGGGAGATGAAGGCAGTTGTTGGCATGCACTATGCTTTGTGCAGTATGTTTGGGTTAGTGTATTTTTGTGGATTTATTTCATTCTATTTTGATATTTTTGTTAGAAATGAGAGTGTGTGTGTTCGTGTATGGTGTTGCACTGGAAATTGTTTGGAAGGATTCGCTGTGGTGTGCGTGAGGAAGAGCTCACCCTCGCGAGAGACGAGAGCGAGATAGCGGAGAGAATTTTGTTGTTTTGTGTTTGCCCCAGTGATCAAAACCGACTCTTCTCAAGTGTACTGAAAACTGAAAAGAAATAGTACTAAAACGTAGAGAACAGTACATAATTTTTGTAAATGTAATACCTAACATAAATATTGCATTCAATCAAAAAAAAAAAAAAAATATTTTATTGAATCTAACGGCCATATAATTCACTCCGAGTGTAAATAAGGGTTAAGTTCTTTTTACACCCTAATCAGAATTTTTTGTCCAAATGATTTAAATTTACATTTATAATATGTATTCACTCAAAAACATGAATTAAGCCCGCTGGATAAAGATCACTTAAGTGTGGATTTAAAAAGCGATTTCAGCCCGTTTTAAACCTACGTAATATTATATTCCAAATCAAATTATATTTTTTTTTGTCAATTCTTGATTTAATTTTCTATGTGCCGAGTTTCATTTTTATTGTATTAATTATGAATCAAGCCTCGAAAATGTCTCTTTTGATCCGAGTTAAAGTACTTAAACTGGTGTGCAGTTTAAGTTCAATCGGGGTTTAATAACTGAATATTATGGATTTGGGTCTAATTTTTAGAGTTAATAATATGGCCGTAAGTGAGATAACCTCATATCTATTATGTGCGATTTATTTCAAAAATTAAAAATAGTATCTACAAATAGTACTAAAAATTGAGAAGTGGTGGACGGCTTCCTGCTGTCAGACATAGTAAGTTAGAATTTTAAATGTGCCCATTTTTTCCTGTCAATCATTTTCCGTAATTAGGGAAGCTCTCTGCACCGGACACAAAACAAGTTGTTGAACACATTCGAAAGTCGACTAGATTGGTCTGCACTAGATGTACCCTAAATCCTTATACCCTATTCACCTATTCACATCGAGCCGAAAACCGGGATTTCGAGGAAACGCTCGTAAGCGTCATCGAAAACAGAAGTTTTCCCATACATATTTCAGTTTTCAAATCGAGTCGTTTAAAGTCTTTTTGCACGCAAACACCACAAAAACGAAACAAACAAACATATTCAACATGGTTTGCTGAATATCAGCTAACCGAACAAATGTCAAGACTCACAACTTAAAGTCATTTTCCACAATTAATTGATGGACTAATTTTATTTTTAAATGCACAATTCATTTTATTTGTTAATTAATGCGATCGAAATTTGTAACCATCGGTAATAGTTTACAGAGAATTTTCACGACTAGTGTCTCACAGCTGATTTAAACGTCAAACGAAAACTTGTTGGTGTTCGGTTTGCATACATAGGTCATTGCGGTGTGAATATGCTATTACACAAAAACTAGATTGGTCGGTAACGTCACTTACTACGCTAGCCACATAGGCTGACATAGGTATACCAAATGTCAACATAGTGCTCAGTCGCAAAATTCTTGACTAGATCTGTCGTCTATCGCTTCATAAACATCAACTGAAAAAAACTGTTCACGTGACTATTTGACCAATCTAGACCAATTAGAACTGAAACACATCAAGCGACTTAAAACGATTCATTCGATTCCTTTTTAACAGAACCAGAATTGACTAGATTGGGCTTCTTCAGATTTGCTCTCAGTTTCCAGATTTCGTGTGCCTAATCGAACATAAAAACATCACTTGCTCTTTTTTGTGCGACTTGACATTTTTACAAGCGATTTCCATTCACTGGCTGCATTTTATATTAATACATTCGAAATTTCCGTTCCGATTGATTTCTAAATATTTATACATAAATAATTTATAAAAACAGATTCATCCGATGCAATGCCTTTCTTTGCTGTGGAAAAATTCACGAAAATGTAAACGAACTCCACCAGTTGTCAAACTCAAATGCCATTGTATTGGTAAATCTGAAGCAAATCTGAGAAAATATCTAGAAAGTGCTCTGAGAGCGCCCAAAAGAATACCACATTAAAACACTCAATTCCTGAAAGTCCCCACTGCGTACTTTTATAACCCTCTGAATTTCGTTGCATATTTGTGGTGCTAATTGTATGCAAATGCAAACTGATAAGAAAAAGCGAATTAAAATGTAAACAAGTACATAAAAGAACAAGATTTTTTCGTTGGTTATTGGCCTTAATTTTACTGACATAAATGTGTACTTAAACACGTCTGTAAATTATATGGACTTTGGACTATATTACCAGTCGGTTTAAATTAAATCCTCATCGTTTGACTAGTTCTCCTGTTTAATTAAATTACTCAACAAGTTCTATAGTGCAATTCTTTCTTGAAACACGAACTTCAGCTCTGAGGTGAGGGGCTGAACAAATTGCCCAGACTCGTCATGAATCACAATCAAAACATTAACATATACCTATCTGGCAATTTGTTTTACCATTGAAAGGTCAGATGCCAGAAGAACGAGATAAGCTTCTCCCAGAACGCGTTCCATGTACAATTTGTCTAATCACTTTAATAAGGTGACTGCCCGCCGAAACTGCTTTAGAAAGAAAAAGAACAGCGCCAAATGATTAATCGTCGTGTAAAATTATATATTGATTTATCTTACTATAAATATTACGTAATCAAAATACAGAACTAAATGCACTACTGGATGTTCCGCTGATACTTCCACCTAGTCAGTCTTTCAATTGCTCAACTCCTTCAAGATAGCACCAGCGATTACTAACTTCTGAATCTCCGAGGTGCCCTCATAGATTTCGGTAATCCTAGCATCTCGATAGTACCTCTCAGCAGCCATATCAGTCACGTAACCCATTCCACCAAGAACCTGAATAGCCTGGTGTGCGTTGAATGTAGCCGCTTCGGAGGCTGCCAATTTTGCCATAGCTGCTTCCTTGGTAAATGGCTTTCCGTTATCCTTTAACCAAGCCGAACGCCACGTCAGTAGACGAGCCGATTCTACCCTCGAAGCCATATCAGCAATTTTTTGCTGAATCATTTGCAACTTGGAAATCGGTTTGCCGAATGCTGTCCGCTTGTTGGAATAGTCCACTGCCAATTCGAGCGAGGCTTGTGCGATGCCCAGTGCCTGTCCAGCAATACCAATGCGTCCGCCGTCAAGTGTCTTCATGGCTATTTTAAAACCATAACCCTCTTGGCCGAGTAGGTTTTCTTTGGGAATTTCGCAATCTTCGAAAATCAACTGACAAGTCGACGATCCACGGATGCCGAGTTTATCTTCTTTCTTTCCCAAGGTAAATCCTTTGATGCCCTTGGGCACAATAAACGCAGAGATGCCCTTGTGTTTCAGCGCCTTGGAGGTGGTGGCAAGCAGCACACCTGATTCTGCTTCAAATCCATTAGTGATCCATGCTTTGGTTCCATTGAGAACATATCGGTCTCCCTTGAGAACAGCTGTTGTAGACGCAGCACTAGCATCAGAGCCGTTTCCAGGTTCAGAAAGTGCAAAGAATCCCACTCGATCACCAGTTGTGAAGGGCGTTACGAATGTGTCTTTCTGTTTTTCATTTCCAAAAGCAAGAAGAGGACCCAGATATAGAGAATTATTGACCGACATTATGACGCCAGCTGAGGCACACCCCCTGGAAATCTCCTCCATAGCAATGGCATACGCAATTGTGTCCAGGCCAGTGCCCCCTATATAACAATATTCATTATTTAACCTACGGGGTGTATCAATTGAATACATTACCATATTTCTCTGGCACAGCAACGGCCATCACTCCCAATTCACCCATTTTTTTTATTTGTTCCGCGGGATACAAGTGTTCGCGATCGGTTTTTGCGGCACTTGGGACGAGTTCATTATCGGCAAAATCCCGCAAAGTCTTTTGGAGCATTTGATGGGTTTCAGGCAGTGCCGACAAGCTGGCGATGTTCCTTTTCAGATTGCATACATTTTGTGCTAAATTTAGAACATAATGGGGTTTTTTCTTGCCGTGAAAATTCCTAATTGTAATTAAATTTTTTTTACTTACCTAATCTGAGTGGGCTTCGTACGAGATTGTTCATTTCGGTATTCTATAACAATTAGAGATAAAGTTTCAAAGTCAAATTTAAATGAAATAATAGTCCACCGTCGAGCGCTATCAGCAGTGATCAGCAGAAAGCTACACTCTACAGATTTTGGAATATTATGATGTATGAACCAGTATGACCAGTATGAACGAAGTAATTAATCAGGTGCGGTAAGGTAATTAGTGTAAAAGTCTGATTTGATTTCGAACGAAACGAGCAGGAGTAGAAGCGCGCGATCATTTGTTACAGTAGGACAGTTTGAGCACGTACTAGATGTTTTGAAATTTATAATTTCAATATAATGTATATTATATAATATTCCGCAGCAATTTGTTGTCGGAGTGCTTCTGAAAAAATGTGCCTTGGAGCTGTCAAAAGATAGTGCTATGTGGTATTCGATTGGGCGCTCTCGGAGCACTTTTTTTGCCCTCAAAGCAATTTTTATGTTCGTTTGGTACAAAAAAAGCAATCTTTTTCAGATTTCAGAGCATTTTGGAGAATCTAGATATTTTCTCAGATTTACCAATACAAGTGCATTTGAGTTTGACAACTGTTGGATTTTGTTTAGGTTTTCGTGAATTTGGTTTCACTCATTCTGTTATCCAATGGAACAAGAAAATTGTTTTTAATTGGCCGCATTCAAGAATCTAGTCATCTTAAGTCGAATAGATTGGTCTGGACAAGATGTAACCTGAACGCAAAAACTAACTAGATTGGTCGGGAATGGTACTCATTGACTCCACAAAAGTATTGGTGAAATGCCAAAAAATATTCTATGGCAGCTGTCAGCTGACTTGTATAAAATACATAAATTACACTGGTGTGAGTGCTTCTTGAGTGGATTCTGACTTCAAATCAATAATCGAAATTCTCTCCTCAGAATCACTAGAAGTGTATTTTTTGTGCCAATGAAAACCGTTTGAAATAAATAAATGTAATAGACAACCCATTTCTTAATGTGCACAACACTAAAATATAACAGAAGAAAAAAATTCCATTCCACTCAAATTTCCAGCTGTCAAAAATGTTACTATTCCCAAGTGCAATCGTGTCGTATCAAAATAAAAATTATTTTTTCATAATTCCATAGAGAATATCGTCAAATTAAATAGCCAAAAGTGCATTTATTGTTTTCGTAAAAACACACATTTTGCAAGTGAGCTAAATTCAGTGAAATTCCTCCTCCGATTGAACGTCAAAATACCATTAACGACACAAGTGTTCTCGTCGCCAGAGCACTCGAATTGAATTATGTTGTTGTAATTAATCAGTTTCTTCTTTTATTATTATTTCCCGTTTGAATTTAACATTCTTTCGTTGGACTTGTGTTTTCGGATTTCGATATATTCAACAAAATACAGGTAAGCTATATTGGAACCTGTTTTTAGTTACGTCGCTGTGGCAATGAATACCTCCAAAATAAGTCTCTGCCACCACCCCCAAAGAATGAAATTTGTTTTTAGATTTCTCAATAGCGAGGAGGGCTTGGCGGGGAGGGGAAAAAGTAAGAGTGATTCGCGAAAAAGAAAGAAAACATAAATAAATATTCTGTATCTGTTTGAAAACGTATACTTGTTGTGATTCCATGTCCGAACCAAACGCAATGCTAAACTAAGACAATTATCATTTCATCTCAGTATTATGATATAAGCGAGAAAAAGAGCAATGCGAGCTATGGAATGCACAACGACGTTGGGGATCCCACACGAAATTAGCATATTATGTGCTTCTCGAGTCGTCACAACACCCATACGGTGATCAATGAGACAACTGCACGGAAACTCGCCTAGGCCCTGATGGCGCAGTGCTAATTGAACTTATTAACAGTCAATCAGCTCGGGAATGTGTCGCATATCTTTGCTGTTCAATGTCTGTTTGCGAGATAAGATAAACGGATTGAATACTACTTGCACTCGTAGATAAAGTAACAAACGAAACATAAATACTTGATAGAACCCGCAATGAAGTGTGACTAATCTCCAAATAGATAGTAGGAGTTGTTGTTGTTGTTGTTGTTGTTGTTATCGACTTAACCACGGTTTTAACATTCGAAATTGGCTTGTCAAATGAATAATGCGAATGGCAACGTATGTAATAGTTTAATTGTTGCTATATTAATTTCTTAAGTGTATTTCCTTGCATGAATGCGATGGCGGTGAATAAAGACATCTCCGCACCACAATCGGGTGTGTCGTCTGTCGGTTCTGGAGGAGACTGCCATTAATTACGATGCTTTATGCCGCAACACCAATAATGGATGGCTGTGCGGGGATTTTCATTGTAATTTACGAGCTGAAGCGAAGGACGATTGGTGGATTTTTTTTCGTTTGTCTTGGGAGACGATGAGCCATACAAAGTTACCGCGAGTTTTTGTTTGTTTCGGTAGTTCTTCCCTTCTGATTCAGAATTTAAAATTGACCTGTAGTTATCACATTAGTCAGCTGAAGGTGTTTTTTTTTTTTTTTTTGTGATAACAATTTTAGTTTGTTCAGAAAGAATTGTATTGAGAACGAAAAATCAGTGAGATAATTTACCAGGCCGGTGATTCTTGGTAGTCTTAAAGGTACTTAAATTAGAGAGGCGTGTTTGTGGAGCGTTGCCAGAAGAGACGAAGTCCAGTGAGTTGTCTTTATTTCTGCAGCAACAATTACCAATTAAGTCTGACTGATGCGGTCAAACAACAGGTCCAACAGAAAAGTTTTCTGAGGCGGTAAAGCCTGATCGATCTGCAGCCGCTCCTTTGTTACCATGTGCCCCAGACGCGAACAAATTTTTAAGTAAATCATTAGACTGTTCATTCCACTTCACACAGGTCGATCGATAGCTATCTTCCTAACAGATTATTGAAGACAAGGGCCGAACTAAGCATGCAAAACAGGGCTTCAAACAGCATAAATTCGGCTCCAATCATAGGAAAAAGAATAATTTCAGTGCTCAATGAAAAAATAATCCAGACCTGCATCGTTGATATGGAAATCTCGGCTAGAGGCTTACCGCAAGGGGTCGTCCTCTCGCTACTCTAATGGTCGCTAGTCATTGACGACCTACTTCTCTTTCTTCTCTCCCAGAAAATCTTGCTTTCATATTAATCTGGACAAAAATATCTGTGAATCTTGAAAGGTTCACCACGGATTCACAGTGAAATTTCCGTCGCCATTGCTGTTTCACAGTCGGCATTAGTATCTCTGTTAAGTATTCAGTCGGCTGTGCCAAAAGGTCATTTTTAGTTCATGCTTCTGCAACATAAGTTTCTTCCTGATGGCAGCCTGGTGAGACGAGACATTTTATGGCTTTCTGATCGCGCGCTGGCTTTCTTGAATGGCGACATAGGAAATTTTCATAGGTTAAGGAAAAACGCAATCGTCAAAGGTAGTGGCCAGTCTGCGATTGCAGGCGTTTGATGTGAAACATCCACCCGCTCCGAAATCATTCTCAGTCTGCACAGGTATTTAATTTTGCTGATTTCCAACTGTTGGAACGGTCATTGGTCTGAATTGTGCACGTTGCTTCGTTGATGCAAAGATCATACAGTCATCTCCGATGCAGTGCTCTTATTTATCAATCTGCAGCAACCCCAGATATAGTGGGTTGTTTGCTACAGCCGTTGTGAATTATGTGGGAGGTTAACCCTTGGGACCGATGTATGAACTGTCGACGCTGCATCCTTATCCTTGTTTTATTTTGTTTATGTAGGAATTTTCGCGTATAAAGTTCATTAAGACCCATGGGAGTACTTACTGCGTTTGAGTTTTAGAACGCTTTCCGATGCATTTCTGTACATGTTCTCCTTGTAATCGTTCTCATCATTGTTCCAGGTACACATAAATGGCGAATTGTGCACGTTGGGAGTACTTACTGCGTTTGAGTTTTAGAACGCTTTCCGATGCATTTCCGTACATGTTCTCCTTGTAATCGTTCTCATCATTGTTCCAGGTACACATAAATGGCGACATCACCACGCTCCGCGGACACAATATCGTTATGTTCAACGGTATCGAGTTGTCCAGATCGTAATGGTTTCTATGGGGGCTTTCAGCGCTCTGATAAACCCAAAGAGCCACTTTCAAAGGCACAGATATTGGCCAGAGAAAAGAAATGGCTGCACATGATTGAGAATTGGTCCATTTACATGTCGAAAAATTACAAAAAGGTACAGTATACACATTGCGCAAGCCGTGCTATACAATAAATATACATTTGCTCTATTCCAGATAAGAGAACGCTGTCGCAAGGGCATTCCCAAATCGGTACGACCGAAAGCATGGTTCTATCTCTCCGGTGCTTATCTATTAAAGAAGAAACATGGCAATCTCTATGAGAAACTTCTACAAAAACCAGGCAATCCGCAGGTCATCGAGGAGATCAAACGAGACAAGCACCGACAATTTCCGTTTCATGAAATGTTCCTCGACGAGGATAAAATTGGCCAAATCGAATTGTTTAATGTGCTGAAGGCGTATTCCATATACAATCCCAAAGTGGGATTCTGTCAGGCGCAAGCGCCGATTGCAGCTTTCCTTCTGATGCATATGCCAGCCGAAGAAGCTTTCTGGGTGTTTGTCAGCGTATGTGATGTGTAAGTAGAAGGTAGAAGATTCAATTTTGTTTTTGGAAGGAGTGAATTGTACTAGAAGTTGCAAGCCTTCGAATTTGAAGAGCTTTTTCTGGTATGCAACCAGAGTCGGGGGACCAAATGTTCTTAAGCTTTTGAGTAATTTTATTTGTTTCCCTGCCGTTGTGTTTAAGTTGCCTATCCCGATCGCGCAGGTTCTAAGCCTCTGAAGATATTTACTCAACGAATTCAAACTCCAAGTAGCTTTACCTCATTTGTAATATTTTCGTCTGTCTCTCGTTCACAGATATTTAGAGGACTACTTCATCTCTGGCTTGGAGGTGCTGCAAAATGACGCCGGTATTCTCGAGGGCCTGCTGAAAAAGACTTTTCCTTCGGTCTATCGACACCTACAAAAACACAAAGTGGAACCACTGCTCTACATGACCGATTGGTTTCTTTGCGCTATGACTCGAACATTACCATGGGAAACCCTGCTCCGCGTATGGGATTGTTTCCTTGCTGAGGGCATTCGTGTTGTATTCAAAGTGGCCCTTGTTCTCCTCGGTGCTACTCTCGGCCGGCAGAAGGTCCGCAAACAGTGCAATGGACTCTGCGAAACGCTGGAAGTTCTGAAATCGCCTCCAGAAAAAGTTCTCGAAGAAGACTTCATCCTACACAATATGCAGCGGCTAAATCTAACGGTGCAAGATTTCGAAATCGAGCACACGCGTCAGAAACAGCGGCGCGAAAAACTACGCAAATTGGAACAACAGCAGACCAACGGTGGCGGTCAAAAGTAGTGGAAGCTGAACGGACGGACATAACATGCTGCAGGATTAGCACACAACAGAATAGAGATGCATTTCTATCGAATAACTTACACTTAAACTATATTTAAACAAAAAAAAAAAACGCACACAATCACACTCTCCTCTCCTCTATATATATATCTCTATTTCTTTCGGTCTCCCACACTAAATATGCACAAGAGGTTAATTATATTTGCCAAACGAAAATCTGGAAATAGGACATGTCAATTACATAGAACGAACGACGACTAACATTGCCATATCTAACGGAGGAAGAAGCGACAACAAAAGAATCTGTTAATTTTCCCCGCACTTACATTTTTCGATTCTCTTATAAATCTAAGTTGCAGCAGCTATATAAAGAAAAACAAAAAACCAACCTATAAAACAAATGTGTTAAGCGGGACGAACTATACTGCAATCGATGGAGAAGCATAATCATATCATTAACTTAGTAGATAATTACTTAAATTTAGCGAATATTTGCATTTGTTTTATCGACTACAAGTCGAACATGTGGACATTTTGTTTTTCATTGTAAATATTGAACTCTAAAACGCACCGAGAATGCTATTTCTCAGTGTTGCTGCCGCGAAGCTTGTTTTTTTGTTTTACCCATTATGGAGTATTTATTTTATTTTTTACTTTTCATACTATCAAAACAGATAAAAGTATTATTCAACCCCAGATAGAGAACTAATAAATCACACAGTACAATCTTTCAATATTTATATAGAGAAGAACATTAAAATTAAAATTAAAATAACGAAAACGAGAAGGAAAAAAAGAAAAAAAAGTATATCTTCCATCATCATTCCATTGCCTAGTTAATGACTTCTAAAGTATTTTACACATGAAAAGAATTCACTATTTATTGTTAAAACAAATGTTTAACGACGAACTAATTTTCATCACTCTCCTTCTACCTCGTGGAATGGGATTTTTCTTGAATACCACATCTCCGCGTGCACACGTTTTACTAACGAATTTCAATGGTGCAATGTTTCGTGTTTCCCCAATTGAAAAAAAAAACAGCATTTTCCATCGATGAGATGCATTATTTTTGTGCAATTTTCTTTAGAAAAGAATATTTTAAACTACCTAGAATTTGTTGGTATTTTTTTTTTTTTTTTTGGTAGGTATGTGAATAATTTGAGTTTTTTTTTTGTTTTTGAACAGAGAACGGAAACGGAAGAGCAGAAGAAAATGAATACAAATATTATAATGATAACGAATATAGTAATATATTTCTTATTTATGCAGTTAGACGATGAATTGAACAGAATATTAATATATTATACAAGAATTAAAAATGGAAAAACAAAAATAAAAGAAAAAATACGTTTTTTTTTCCGATTAGATGATAAGTTTTTAACAAGTAGTGTTTTTTAAGGTTGAATACAAAATAGTTTATACAATCATGCAATATTTAACATCAGTTCTTTTTTTAAAAAGAAATATAAAATACATACATATATTTAACTTGAGTGTTTGTTGCGCATGGGTTCTTTTCGTCCTTAAATTTTCACCGGAATTGTGCTCCCTTTAAATAACTCGCCGTTTATGGGTGCTTGGTTGAGAACGATGTGAGTTGTCGTTTAAACGGTCATCCAAATCGGTTGTCCGGACTGACTGACGTCGCAAGAATGGGTCCTTCGCAGCAGGGACAATACTGCCCCCCAACTCGCAATCATCTTAGCGCTGGCCCCCTCCTTCCAACGTCATCTATGTTCCATCTTCAGATTGAACCCAATTACAGTAGGCATGTTTCATTGAACACCTACGTCAACAAAGCAAAGGAAAGTGGAATCTTCTGCACACAATGGTGACATTAAAAAAAATTGTTTAGTAAGCTGACTAACTTGATGGTTACAATTTTACAGTACGAAGGACAGCCGTCGGATCTAGCCAAGAATTTTGAGACTGATTATTAAGATGACAGTTCAAATAAAGTGACGCTATCGGCAAATCGAGTTTTTGCGGTATATTTAGTCCAGACCAATCTACAGTCGACTCAAGTTAGCTGGATTTTTTAATGTGCCCATAATAACTTAATATAACGTTCTATTTGACATTTGCAGATTAGCATTAGGTAGTAATTTATTCCAAGTAGGTATATAGAAATTAATTGACAGCAGCAGTTCACGTTGGATGGTTGGTTGGTGGGTTGGAATTTTCTAGTAAACAGCATTTAGCGAGGGGGGACAAGGAAAACGTTAAATAAAACTAACAGTCAAGTGAAAACCCACAACAAATTGACTGGAACTATTTAATGTCGCATTCGTCTCCTTGACCTTCGAGTTATGCGGACGTTTTACTAAGGCCGCTCCCTGATTTGCCAGCTCGCAACGTGTACTTAGTACTGAAAGCCTTACTGAGATAATACCGATGCCGCCTTCATCTCATCTTTTGTCGGTAAAATTTCGACTTGGAATATTGCAAAACTGAGATAACCGACGCAAAAGCATGATCCAAATGTCAGTTTGTATGCATTGCACGAACTAGTTTAATAACGATTGATTAGTTTACTCGTACCGAGCCTCGGTACAGCACATGAGTAGGCAGAATGTGTGGTATACCGCGGCATGCTCCTAAGTATTCCTAAGCACCATTTCATAAGTAAGTTGCTTGTGCTTTTGCACAGATGAAAGACAAATCGCATTATTATTCCTTAAAATTTACCAGTAGGGTGGTAAGTCGCCGCATTTCCAGGCTACTTTAAATGTCACGAGACAGTCATTGCACTATCTATAGAGCTTTGAGCTTCATCATTTCTGGCCTTCATTTGACCCTTCACCCATTTTGGGAGATTTGAATATGGATAAACTTGAACATAACCTTTTTTAAGTAAAATAAAAATAAAATTATAAGACACATAATAAGTATTTTGGTGGTACGATCTCGACTTAAATGAAAAAATACGTTATACAAATTACAATTACAAATATTACAGTCATATATTTGCATTTATAAACGGTTTTTCTCAAATTGTACTAGATGGGTTGTAAGATTTTCAAATAACCTGTCTTCGAGTTGAACACAGTCTGCAATTCGAGTCTCCAATATTTTTTTTTCACAATCACAGCTACCAACTGACAGCAAGTAACATTGACGTTTATTATCACCGTCGACGGCGTCGACTCCGGAAAGCGTGGTTTTGCGTCGCTTCACAAGCAGAATTCATTAGTATTTAAACAAAATATTTTTATAAATAAATTGGCCCACATGTAAGCATTACCATGCCTTAGACCGCTATTCATCTTATGGACTAGTTTTTCCAATAGGAGAGATTTCTTTAAACAACCTGGGGACGGCGATGATTCGGACGATAGCCTGGATTTGAGTGACGAGAATCCGTTGGTGGATCCAATGGTCTTTGCAGACAGCGATTCAGATGCTTCCATCGATACTAGCGATGGTAATGATGGATCCGACTTTATTCCCAGCGAAGATTCTGGTGATTCCGATGATGAGGGTAAACCCGCCACTGCTTCGTCTACTGGACAAACCGCAGCCAGTACTGATGACAAACCTTGTGGTTCGACAGCATTAAATGAATTGAACGAAGACGAAGAAGAGGATGAGACAGTTCGGGCCATAATTGCTGCCATTAAAAAACCACGCACATCGCCACCAGAAATAAAGTTGGACGACTTTATTGCCGACATTTGTTTCCATCCCGATAAGGACATCATTGCGTTGGCCACTATCACCGGAGATGTTCACTTATACAGGTATGCCAATGAGCAGAATACTCATGTAAAGACAGTAGAAGCACATACGAAGGCGTGTCGCGATGTAGAATTCACTGAAGACGGCAAATGTTTGGTGACATGCTCGAAAGACAAGTCCATAATGATCACCGACATGGAGACGGAGAAGTTGAAGCAGTTTTACGACACTGCTCACGAGGACGCGGTCAACAAGTTGCACATTATTGATGAAAATATGTTTGCAAGTGGTAAGCGTGTCATAATTACATAACAGGAGAGAGCATCGATATGCTATAGGAGACATTCGTTATAGGTGACGACAGTGGAACAGTTAAACTCTGGGATATCCGAACTAAGGACGCTGTATTCTCCCTCAAAGAGGTCGAAGATAGCATCTTATCAATGCTCGCCAACGAAGTAAAGAAATTGCTTCTAGTTACAAGCGGGGATGGTTATCTTACAACTCTTAACTTGGCAGCACGGTGAGTTGAATGCGATCTTCATGTGCAGACGAATGAAATTGTTGATTCTTCTAGCAAACTGTTTGTGCAGTCTGAGCCGTACGAGGAGGAACTCACCTGCATGGGCACCTATCGCGGCGACTCTAAGTTAATAGTGGGCACATCAAAGGGTCGCATCTACACCTTCAATTGGGGTCAGTTTGGCTACCATTCGGACATGTTTCCTGGTGTAAAGACGCCAATGAGCGTAATGATACCTGTCACAGACCGGATTGCCTGTGTTGCCGGCGAGGAGGGCGTCATTCGTGCAGTGCATATTGCCCCGTTCAAAAATCTGGGAATTGTCGGGCAACATAGCATGCCCATCGAGTCGTTAGACATCAATCACAGCGGTGAGCTGCTGGCTTCCAGTTCACACAACAACGATGTTCGCTTCTGGAATGTCAAATACTTTGAGGACTTTGCCGACATAAAATACAACGAGAAGCACAATGCTCACAAAGAGAATCGACACAATCTGCCATCGTCCAAGTTTGCAAATACATCGGACTTTTTTTCCGACCTAGCGGGAGGCGAATAAAAGCGAACAATGCGTTCATAATTATTTCATATATATTTGGATTAAGTGTATTTCAAGATTTGTAGCTGTTTAATATATACGTGTCATTTTAGACAGATTTGCTTTTAGTTTAAGAGGCGGTTACATTTTCTGTGCACTACGCAGACGACTTATTTTTTAAGTACAGCACAGTTAAGTCTCCTATGGCTGATGGTATTCGTTGGATTTTATGCGAATTTTGTTCTCCACTCGTTCTCTGAGATGACAGAGTGTGGTTTGATCGACTGAAATGCCAACTGTAGACCCCTCACGACTTATTCCCTCGATCCTCTACCTCTATCATTGGCAACTAAGGACTGGGCAAATTTTAATGTCGTTTTTCATTTGGACTAACAGATATTTTTTTCCAGATCTCAGATTTTATGCTGCTCATGGACCATGCAACGAAATTGATCTTGATCTGTGTTAACGCCGACTAACGATAAGTCTTATTTACAGACAGTGTAGAACTTAATTTAAATCCACTGTCCTCAATTTACTTTGTTTTTTATTTTTATTTTTAAGCTTTCGTTATTTTTTTGATCTGCTTTCGTAAACTTTTATATAAAGGGTGATTTTTTAGCTGGTTTGGTTTTGACAGCTGACGTGTGTTTAGTACCTTGTGTCACTGTCAAACAGAGTATATCCATCAATGAGTAGGGACACTCTCCACGTGTTTCTTATCAGTTTACAATTTGCAGTACACATACACGAGAAATAGACGGCACTAAAAGTGCTCTAGTAAAAGAGGGATGGAAGAGTAGTCGAACTGTTTCAAAATGTGGTACAGGGTGTGACGTAAAAAAAAAAGCAAAATCAATTTGCAATATTTCTTATTGCACATTTTATATCTTATATATATTCACATGTGTGCTACACTTAAATATTTTTGTTTGTTGGTACATTTTTTGTTATTTTTATTGAACTGTTTTAGAATAAAGTAAACCCGTAATCGGACGTAAAATTTTATAAGAAATTCCTTGTTTTGATTTTTGCAGCAATTGTAATGAAATTCATTTTTCAAAAAGTTAAAAATATTCTCCTCAAAATTATTTAGGTAGTACATATTTGGAAAACAAGAAATAAATTTTTGTTCAAGATTCTCTAACGAGTCTAAAAATTCTTGATTGGGCCGTGTCAATTTCGCATCTTCATATTCTTTAAAATCTGTAAAAATTGATGAAACGTTAAGTTGCGGACTCCATTTTAACTCACACTTGTGGTTTAGGCGGTATTTTTTTAAAATATAACCTGCGCATCGTTGACTTTCCATACAAGTCTTTCGAGAAATGTCTTTCGCAGATCCTGGAATCCTCCGAAATTGTTTCATGTATTAAGTGTTGTTTGTTTATGCTATTGAAGCACTTCGCTTTTCTAAAAAATAAATAAGAAATACAACACAGATTTATATTCATTCTTGCCCGATCTATAACTTATATTGCTTACCTCTCACTTTTAACCGGTATTTTGAAATATTTAACTCCAACATTTTCTTTCTGCTCTCGCCCACACGCCAAACATTTAACATAATGTTTTCCCATTATTTTATTTAGAGTTCTTAAACTATGCAAACTTGCACTTCAACTTTCAATTTTCACTATTTTTAATTGTTTGCCACACGCACTGACACTGAACACCCTTTACTTCGTCAATTGATGGTAATGAATGACTGATAACAATCCAACTCCAGGTCGCCTTTAAAAATACGTGCGAAAAAAATGTAAACAATCCCCTCTACAACCAACCTAAGTAATTAGTGTGACCATCTGCTGTGAAATATTCTACCTAAAAAGTGCTGGCAATAAAACTTAAAGTCGTAAAATATGGTAATTAACGAAGTCGTAGCAAAGCAAAAGGGTTGAATTTCGTGATATAGAATAAAACATTTCTTTTTCATGTCCATAACAAAGACCATTTAATCAATAACCAATGGCAAAAACTAAAAAAATTGTTTTTTATAACAATTCTACGAAAGCAAAGCTGGTTACTCTGATCAACCTGCATGGTGGAGGGAGAATACTAATATACTGACATTCACTCCAGGTCGCCTTTAAAAATGCTTTATGAAAAAACCAGAGCATAAACAGAGTATATCCATCAATGAGTAGGGACACTCTCCACGTGTTTCTTATCAGTTTACAATTTGCAGTACACAGACACGAGAAATAGACGGCACTAAAAGTGCTCTAGTAAAAGAGGGATGGAAGAGTAGTCGAACTGTTTCAAAATGTGGTACAGGGTGTGACGTAAAAAAAAAGCAAAATCAATTTGTAATATTTCTTACTGCACATTTTATATCTTATATATATTCACATGTGTGCTACACTTAAATATTTTTGTTTGTTGGTACATTTTTTGTTATTTTTATTGAACTGTTTTAGAATAAAGTAAACCCGTACTCGGACGTAAAATTTGATAAGAAATTCCTTATTTTGATTTTTACAGCAATTGTAATGAAATTCATTTTTCAAAAAGTTAAAAATATTCTCCTCAAAATTATTTAGGTAGTAAATATTTGGAAAACAAGAAATACATTTTTGTTCAATATTCTCTAACGAGTCTAAAAATTCTTGATTGGGCCGTGTCAATTTCGCATCTTCAATTTCTTTAAAATCTGGAAAAATTGAGGAAACGTTAAGTTGCGGACTCAATTTTAACTCACACTTGTGGTTTAGGCGGTATTTTTTTAAAATATAACCTGCGAAATAGTAGAATGCATTATCAATACCAAAGTCCACAGTTTTATAATCAGGTTCAGTTTTGAAAGCGTAAACCAAATTGCCCTTATTTTGTTTTTGTGGTTCCATCTGCACTTCAATGTCTGGAAGTTCCATGTTAGCAGTTGGCTCACAGTTTCCACGGTTAATATCTTCCATATACTTTGCCGAAAAAGATCTTTTAAATGAACAGATGAATTGAAATGTAGTCAGCAACTTGTTATTTCCCCCTCGGTTACGTAAAACAGCAAAGGTGTTTTCCAAGCAATCTTGATTAAGATTTCTTGTTAAAAGAAACTTTATACATTCTTCTTTTATTTCTGTAAAAATGCCAATTAAGGCATTTATATTCTGTTGCCATCCTTTTATAAAACGCATTTTTTTAGTTACATTTCTAGAATTTTCATGAAAAGTCATATTTTCAAGAAATAAATTCATTTCATTCTTGCCCGATCTATAACTTATATTGCTTACCTCTCACTACTAACCGGTATTTTTAAATATTTAACTCCAACATTTTCTTTCTGCTCTCGTCCACACGCCAAACATTTAACATAATGTTTGCCCATTATTTTATTTAGAGTTCTTAAACTATGCAAACTTGCACTTCAACTTTCAATTTTCACTATTTTTAACACTGAACACCCTTTACTTCGTCAATTGATGGTAATGAACGACTGATAACAATCCAACTCCAGAGCGCCTTTAAAAATACGTGCGAAAAAAATGTAAACAATCCCCTCTACAACCAACCTAAGTAATTAGTGTGACCATCTGCTGTGAAA
This sequence comes from Cheilosia grossa, assembly GCA_963082955.1. Taxonomy (NCBI): domain Eukaryota; kingdom Metazoa; phylum Arthropoda; class Insecta; order Diptera; family Syrphidae; genus Cheilosia; species Cheilosia grossa. The sequence goes on along the minus strand of OY720144.1, from coordinate 13,335,841 downwards.
TATTCTACCTAAAAAGTGCTGGCAATAAAACTTAAAGTCGTAAAATATGGTAATTAACGAAGTCGTAGCTAAGCAAAAGGGTTGAATTTCGTGATATAGAATAAAACATTTCTTTTTCATGTCCATAACAAAGACCATTTAATCAATAACCAATGGCAAAAACTAAAAAAATAGTTTTTTATAACAATTCTACGAAAGCAAAGCTGGTTACCCTGATCAACCTGCATGGTGGAGGGAGAATACTAATATACTGACATTCACTCCAGAGCGCCTTTAAAAATGCTTTATGAAAAAACCAGAGCATAAACCACAATCGTTTGTCGTACGCAGCAAGCCGCATGTAGTGGTACAGACAAAATGTGTTGTGTACCCTTTTTTTCTCAAGCAGTCGTTGTATACAGGAAAAAAGTATTCTTTCGACCTGCTTCCACTTATTCTACGATTTTTTCTGCATTTTGCTATGTGGTGGTAACAAATACATATGTAGAGAGAGTGTCCCTACTCATTGATGGATATACTCTGAGCATAAACCACAATCGTTTGTCGTACGCAGCAAGCCGCATGTAGTGGTACAGACAATATGTGTTGTGTACCTTTTTTTTCTCAAGCAGTCGTTGTATACAGGAAAAAAGTATTCTTTCGACCTGCTTCCACTTATTCTACGATTTTTTCTGCATTTTGCTATGTGGTGGTAACAAATACATATGTAGAGAGAGTGTCCCTACTCATTGATGGATATACTCTGCTGTCAAACAGCTTCAGTTTGGTTTGCAATTTAACCATGGATCGTCTTACAAATGAACAACGCTTGCAAATTCTTGAATTTTACTATCAAAATTCGTGCTCGGTTCGAAATGTTCATCGCGCGCTGCTTCCATTTTATGATCGGCATTCTCGACCTTCTGAGCAGTCTATTCGGAAGATTGTGACCAAATTTCGCACCAAATTTACATTGTTGGACATTAAACCACCAACACGTTTACGTACTGTGCGTAGTGAAGAAAATATTGCGGCCGTATCAGCTAGTGTGACAGAAGACCGCGAAATGTCGATTCGGCGCCGTTCCTAGCAGTTAGGCCTTTGTTACAGCACTACGTGGAAAATTTTGCGGAAGGATTTGGGCGTAAAGCCTTTTAAGATACAGCTGGTGCAATAACTAAAGCCAGCCGACCTACCACAACGCCGAATTTTTGGTGAATGGGCTCTTGGAAAGCTGGCCGAGGATCCGCTTTTTTATCGAAAAATTGTGTTCAGCGATGAGGCTCATTTTTGGTTGAATGGGTACGTAAATAAGCAAAATTGCCGCATTTGGAGTGAAGATCAGCCAGAAGCATTGCAACAGCTACCAATGCATCCCGAAAAAGCCACTGTTTGGTGCGGTTTATGGGCCGGCGGCATTATTGGGCCATATTTCTTCAAAGATGATGCGAATCGCAGAGTTACTGTCAATGGTGAACGCTACCGAGCGATGATAACAAACTTTTTTTTGCCCGAAATGGAAGTTCTTGACTTGCATGATATGTGGTTTCAACAAGACGGTGCCACATGCCACACAGCACGCGAAACAATGGCGCAATTGCGAGGCGAGTTTGGTGAACAGTTAATTTCACGTTTCGGGCCGGTCAATTGGCCGCCTAGATCGTGCGATTTGACACCATTAGATTATTTTTTGTGGGGGTATGCCAAGGCTAATGTGTATAGGGACAAGCCCGCTTCGATTGACGCACTGGAAGCCAACATCCATGCATTCATTCGTGAGATACCGGCCGATATGTGTGAAAGAGTATGCAAAAATTGGACTCAGCGGATGGGCTACCTGAGACGCAGCCGCGGTCAACATTTGCATGAAATTATCTTTAAACATTAAATTGCAAGGTTCAAACTATCGATTCAAATAAATATTTCATTCATTTTTTCGAATTTTTTGTGTTTTTTTTTAAAAAAAAGTTCTAAACCTCTTAAAAAATCACCCTTTACATACACATGACATCAGCTGTCACTTTTTCCGCTTTAAATAAAACCGACAAGAATTCGAATTTTTCTGTGTTCAATTAAGAAGCTTCTTTTTAATATTCAAGTTAATCTTTTCAGTCTTGTAAAACTGCAACACTAATCGCGGTCAGGGTAAGTTAGGTTATATGGTATTCGATTGGGCGCTCTCAGAGCACTTTTTTTGCACTCAGAGCAATTTTTATGTTCGTTTGGTACAAAAAAAGGAATCTTTTTCAGATTTCATAGCACTTTTGCGAATCAAGACATTTTCTCAGATCTACCAATACAAGTGCATTTGAGTTTGAAAATTGTTGGACTTTGTTTACATTTGTGTGAATTTTTTCTACAGCAAAGAAAGGCATTGCATTGGGTGAATCTATATTCGTAAATTATTTGTGTACAAATATTTAGAAATCAATCGGGACGGAAATTTCGAATGTTTTAATATAAAATGTAACCAGTGAATGGAAAGCGCGTAGAAAAGTGTCGAAGACTATACATATTCAAGTCGCACGAATATCAACACAAAAAAGAGCAAGAGCGTTTTTATGTTCGATTTTGCACAAGAAATCTGAAATCTGAGGGCAAATCTGAAGGAGCCCAAACGAATACCACATTAGGTGGCTATCTTGAAGGACTCTGATTTGATATTCGATCAGGCTCAGATTGTTTTTTTTTTTTGTGCGAAACGAACATAAAAATTGCTCTGAAGGCTAAAAAAATACTCTGAGAGCGCCCAATCGAATACCACATTAGGCCAGGGGCCCTGCGCTCCATCTCGTTCTGAAAGTATTTTTTTTTTTGCGAAAGTGAACGTTTTGTAGACTATTTCGAAAGCGCAATGAACTAAATTACGGTTGGATTAAGAATCCGAAGGTGGAATTAATATAAGCTTTTTGACTTGACTTTGACTTTCGGAACGACAGAGAGTAGGCTCCCAGATGGCTAGATCCTTTGTGATACCACATGAGTGAGGGGAGGGGAAGGGAAAATGGCCAGAGGAATTTCAAGACTGGCAATAGTAGTCTTAAGACTTTTTGCTGTGAATTCGTCGTGTGTATGCTTGTATGCTTAGGGACGATTTGTCTTCGGGTAGGCAAGTGGTGACCGATTCAGTCTACCCCCCGTTTGTAATAATTGACTTCCCGTCTAAGAGAAGAAATTCGTGAGAACAGAAACTGGTGAATTAATCAATGAGAATTACTTACACCGAGTATTGTTGCTCAGTGACGCCATTTAGACTTTGTAATGTATTTATTTGTTGATACAGCGAGACATGTCGCTCAGATCTTCGAAGATCGAAGTAAAATTACGCAGTATCGAAGTCTGTCGCCGTCAAATGGTAACTTACTAGTTAGCTGCGCATTATAAGTATACAAATTTACATAGATCTTTATTTGAACTTTACCATGTAATTGTGTAACAACAATAAATAAAAAACCTATATGTACTAAAACTTCAAATAAATGTACAGCTATAGCGTATCTATTGCATTTATTTCTATTTCATATCAACCTAGTCATCATCATCCACCATCGGCAGTACAAAGAATTGTATGTACACCTGCGCATCATCATTTGAGAAAATCATAAAATGGAATTCCATTAGTCCGCTGGATTCTGTTTTGATGGCAACTTTTGTCGATGCAGACAGGGCCTTCGAGGTTAGACGAATGTGCGAACATCTGTACCGCGCAACAGTTGTGTCGCGACAGTTGAACATCAGCATCATATCACTTGTTTTGGCCACTTGTATATCTGACTCCGATTGCATGACACCGATTGTAGCCACACGAAAATGAGGATCCTTCGGCGATAGGGTGATTTCCAATTCCTCGGCTGTTTTATCGATGTCGGAAAAAATCTGTGCCATATCTGGGCCACGGATGAAAATTAGATTATAACTAGAGCTTTCCTCATTCAAGGAGTATTCTGTGAATTCCTCGTATTGAGAAGTTTTAATTGAACACTCAGTTGTCACGTCCTGATCTGCGTTGTACTCGATGACCAACATTAGAGGAGCTCCATGCCCCTTGTAGAATATTTTGAGACTGCAGTCGCTGCTGGCGAACAGACTAATGCACTCGACGAGGACATTCATATTTACACTGAAATGGATATCGCCATCGAGATGGAATTCTTCGAAAACTTCGCGCGTTAGGAACAGACTTGCCTGGATGGACTTGCCATTTTCCACCATAATACGAAAGCCGTTCTCGTTGACTTGGAATTTGGCATTCTGTGGGTAAAAAGAGATTGGTGAAAACACACAACTGTTATTAAAAATCATTTGCTTCAACCATGGAACACACACCTCGGAAAAACTGATCGCCTTAATTCCCGCATAGAAAGCCTTTACTTTGTCCAATCTACCGACAAATCTAAAATTCGAATACTGGGATTGTGTCAGCATGTTTAGATTTTTGAGTACTCCCTTCTCGAAGAGTATTTTCGAGTTGTGCATTTAGTCTGCAGCAATTTGTTTTAGCAAAAAATTAAACGTATGCTTTGGAATGACTTCCACTTTAAGTTTGTCGAGAATTCTAGCCAAACGAGCGGCTAACACATGTTCACATGTGTAGTACAATTTCTCAACTGCATTCAAAATGTGGTAAGTGAAGAATTTGCATTTACAAAAGTTAACATTTGGAAAAAGTTTGTACACTATCGGGGATCGCCAGAGACTGGTTTGTATTTCAATTAACTCACTTATGCCATTCTGGGGTACGTATGATGTCAGAACACCTGTGTCGATGATATGGAGTGCTTTGAAGACGATGTCCTCTTGGAAGAGGTATTTCAATTCAATAAATTCTTCGTTTGTAACTGAAAAGAAATAGGTAGCATGGGTATTAAAAAAATTGCAAGCAAACATGTTTCATAAATGCTTACGTTGTTTATCGCTTAATTGTGATAAACGATTTGCAATTCGATCGAGAACTTGCTCAATTAATTCAGAGATAAATGTTGGTTCCAGTTGTTGCATTTATTTCTTCAAACATCCAAAACATATTTATGGAAAACAATTGAAATTTGCCGGTTTTTGTTTTATGTTTTATTCTATGCAATGTACTAGATGAAGCATTATTGACAGCCCCTGATTTTTAAGGTATGTTCGAATGTAGCGAAACCAACATTAGATCTGCAAGAGCAGGGAGGTTGTGATCAGGTTGTGATATTCGAAAAGTCTACAAGTTTGGGTTAATTTGCTTGAATTGGACCATAATTATGATTTATGAATGACTCGCACACAAGCGTAGTATGCACATGATCCGAAACGAAATTTTCTAGTGGTTTCCAAATGGACAGCGAAACGTGTGCGAAAAGGCAGCGGAAAATAATTTGCGGGAGTTCCATCAGCTGCTGCACAAGTAGCAGTGCTGCCATCACCAGCTATTTATTTCCGATAAAGATACTGGAACTTTTCACTGGCTCCTTCAAATTGTCAATTGGGAATTAACCTAATTTAGACTATTTACTTTAAAGTTTGGTGATTTTTAGACTCCTTAGGTATTTATAAAAAAAAAATGCATACTTCAATTGCGAACGTATTTCTTTTGCTTTTTTGACTACTTAAACTTGATGTTTGAACTCCATCTTGGCCTTCAAATGTTGCTTATGAATTATAAAGTTAGTTAGAAATATTTAATTTCTTTACTGTTCCATCCGTCAGGAATTTTTTTCTGATGGGATCCTATCAGTTAGTTGGTTGATTTGTTTTATTTATTTCGTAGGGAAATTTTTCTCTGCAAGAATGTTTGCTATGACCGCCAATTTGGAATCAACATTGTCGACTTTCAAAACAATTTAATCTGTGTGGCAATGAATTACAAAAAAATATGCATTTTTGATCTTCATTTTGAGTTTTGGTATTACTGGCGCCAAAAATTTGCAATTTGTCTTAATATCTCCTAAAAAGCTGACAACCCTGCAGTACAAATGTCAAATTTTCGAAAGCAAATAATGTCCCGTACAATAAACGTATGCGAAATGAGAGTGGTGAATTGTACCAAGCAATCTACTACAATTACAGCTGCGTACTGCAAAACGAAAAGGAGAACGAAATTTTTCGTTCATGATTGCATTGCGTTACTTTTGTATGGGGTTTTTCATTTCGGATCATGGGCATACTAACCTTAAACAAGTGAAATTCAAAGACGGTTGAAAATTTGTGTAACACGCACTCGTAAGTTTATTGTGGTATTCGTTTGGGTTTCTTCAGATTTGCCCTCAGATTTCAGATTTCCTGTGCCTAATCGAACTTAAAAACGCTCTTGCTCTTTTTTGCGTTGATATTCGTGCGACTTGAATATGTATAGTCTTCCACACTTTTCTATGCACTTTCCATTCACTGGTTAAATTTTATATTAAAACATTCGAAATTTCCGTCCCGATTGATTTCTAAATATTTGTACACAAATAATTTACGAATATAGATTCACCTGATGCAATGCCTTTCTTTGCTGTAGAAAAATTTTCCGAAAATGTAAACAAACTCCACCAGTTGTCAAACTCAAATGCACTTGTATTGGTAAATCTGAGGGCAAATCTGAGAAAATATCTAGATTCGCAAAAGTGTTCTGAAATCCGAAAAAGATTGCTTTTTTTGTACCAAACGAACATAAAAATTGCTCTGAGAGCAAAAAAAGTGCTCTGAGAGCGCCCAATCGAATACCACATAAGTGTAAGCCCCTGGACGCATCATTTAAAACTGCAAGTCCGCGCGCACCCATTTATCTATTGAACACAACCATCACGTGTGATCGATAAATCTCTCCAATTGGCATATTTCTCCACATCGTTTTTCCATCAACCAACCAAACGAACGAACAGACGTTTTGTTCGTTGGTTTTTTTTGTGTCTACCGCTGAGTCGAACTTCCAAAAAGTTGAAGAAAATTCGAAAAAGAAATATCTTGTCGGTCATAAACTTGCTTAAAAAGAAGAAAACATCTTATCATAGAAATTTCTCATCTGCATTTCGAGTTTAGCACAAAATTCATCAAATCCACCCAAAATCGATTCTAGAGTAGCCTCCAGACCGAAATAAATAATAAATGTCTGAATTGCAGTCATCCCTCTTGCTGAAAAAGCAGTTAGGTGGTAAGTTTTATTATCGAAATTCTTTCCGTTTTAGCAGTGCTCTGTCAACATTCATCTACAGCCTCCGAAACAACCGTATTTCTTTTGAAAAATGCAAACAAAAATATTTTCGCAAAATGCCGCAGAACAGTCGATATTCGAGGTTAATTCCCCCTTTGAATTCTGTGCTCCCATCCATTTCGTTCGGCTTGTGAAAAACGTGTAATTCAAAGCACATTTTCGGAAAAATCAATTTCGAAACAAAAATCGTAGTCATTTCCATAGAAAACGAGCAAAAAAAAATTCAAAGATGTGCAAAAGAACGAGAACTCCTTTGTGTAAGTTTTTTTTTTTTTTTCTCTCGTCTTCTCGAATGTACAGAAGTGAACCGGGACAACGGGGGCGACAAATTGTGTGTGAAAATTACACACGTACGTGCTTAATGCAATTTTGTGATGGCGTTTTTTACTTTTTGTTACCTTAAATACCTGATTAAATGGGAAAAACTCATTTAAATTTATGTATTTTTGACCATTTTGATGATTTCGCCGAGTATCGCCTTTCGTTCGATGCATATCCAATCCATATCATATTATCAGGGTCGCACGGTAGGCAGCCGACAATAGGTACCAGTAACATGGATGTCGTTGACTTCTATAAAGGCGAGATGAGCGTTTACTTGTGTTTCACCCCAGTGTGTGTGTTGTGAATCATTTTCTTTTTCTTTTTGTTTTTGGTTCTTGGTACTTTGGGTTGGTTTTTTATTTCTTTTTATTTTTATTCTTTTTTTCGAGATTTGTTACTGCTGCTGTTTTGTTACTTTCAATTCTTTGAATCTGCAATGCTCTTATGGCCTTCTTTCTTTTGTACGTTTCTTTGCAGAATTAAACAAGAACCCTGTTGAGGGATTTTCAGCTGGACTAATCGATGAGAGCGACATATTTAGATGGGAAGTCCTTATAATTGGTCCACCGGACACTCTCTAGTAAGTATCTGTGGATGGGTTTCATTTAATTAAGCATACATAATGCGGGGGTAGTGTACGAGTTTACATGAAATCGATATGTAATAACGTCTTTCGTGTATTATAGGTAAGACGCAGGTAGTTAAATTGTCAATCAAAAGCAAAGTTTCCATGCAATGCATACATGCGTTGTTTTTGCACACTTGAAACTCGGCAGAGCAGCTGCTCTTTCCACTTAATTAGTTCCACTTTGATGGAAATGGAGACAGGCTCCTTCGTATGCTGTCTGTATATACCTATACATATTTGGCTTCAAGATGATGGGTGGTAATGAAGTAAAGCTAAGAGGCGCAAGCGAAGTTGTAAATAGTGAAACATTTGCAGTGGATTGCTGTACTCCTGTTACCTTGCGGCTGAGTAAAATATTTTCATCAATAATGTGTGTACACTTCGATGGATGTTTTCTATCCCAAGCTCTGGCCGCTTTAAGTCAATGCGCCGTACTTATAAGAATTTAGGTCTCGATATTAAATTTACGGAAGCTCATAGTTGCGAAATTTGTATGGGAAACATACCCACTGTGAACTATGTACTTAAATTTAGGGTCGAAACTAAAGATGTTTCATGAAAAAAATTAAATATTTAAGTATTGAAGAGTTCAACAGTTTTTAATAGAACTGTCCATGCAGTTTTACTTATAATGTGCAGACTTTTTCACAAGCGAGGAAGAGTCTTCATCTCTGATAATGAGACTACCGACTGTTGTGCTTTTCGGAAAACTGCAAAATACCAGCTGATTTCTTGAATTATAATCACAAAGTTGGAACACGAGTGTGGACGTTTTTCCCAGGGTTCTAGTGCCGTTAATACGCCTTCATCCGAACATTGTTTTCGTTTTTTTGGCAATAAAGCTCGGCGCTTCCCAACTCTTCGATTATTGCCTCAGATGTTAAACGCCAACTATCATGCAGAATTTGTATGTCTTAATCGAGGCGCTATTCTTTCATCTTGGGGTCTGTTTGTAAGAGCTGCTCTCATGTTATAGGACAATTTCAACTTGCATATCCTGACGCTATCGAAAGCATTTTATGAGTCGACGAACACCAGTTGAGAAGGTGATCGGCATTAGACGCACTGTTCTATAGTGATTTGGATGGTATTCATGTGGTCACGGTTCGAATCGCGTCATCCGTCAATGAGCTATTAAAAGCGATTCCATGCAGCTTGTTCGACATCGAGTGTCGAGTTGCTTCAGTACCTACTTTTTTTTATATTGTAGGAGGTGTAATATACACAATCCTTCTCGGACTGCGAAATGTTTCTATTTTAAGTGCCGTTAGCTTGACAATGATTTAGTTTCGTAAAGAAAGCTTAGTAAACTAAGGTTGACTTTAACAATTGCTCTACGATTGTGTTGTAACTAACACTTTTGCAATAGTGGTGGACACCCATCTATACATCATATCTGTGATTTGCTACTTTTTGTTGTTTTATAAAATAAATATAAATGTTTTAGTAACCCCAAATAAATATATTTCAATTAAAGTCTCAATTTGCGGGTTTCTGTACTATGACTTCAAGTGTTACCACAGATTTGTTTTGCGAGTCCAAATGGAATCCGTTGCCATCATTTGTTGTGGTAGAGACTAAGGACTTTAGTTTGTCTTGTTTGTTTTAGGCTGCAGCTACGCAGTAAGAGACTAGCGATGCCCCTCTGCCTATAACAAAAACGCTCAAACCATACGCGGCCACCACCATACAATTTCATATTGTTTAAATTTTTCAACCTCGCTCGTCGCTCACTGCGTGGCCGAAACCTTAGTCGCAAAGTGGAATAAGCTCACAGTTCCAGCATCATGCAATCAGAGCATCTTTCACAGTTTCTTCAATCATATTTGAAGCTCTATACGAAGGACGTCTTTAATCAAAAACCGAAACTATCTTCCAATTATAAAAGTTCACACTATACAGTCGCTAAAAGCTTTCCTTGGAACAGATTCTGCAGTATCATGTAGATTCGTTGACTGCGTTGCTGTTGCAATCACTAGATCATCACTTGATCATCTCAATTAAATAAATGTCGATTGGTTTGAAAACAATGCTGATCTATCACAACAAACTCGTTTGTTTATGACAGCGAGCATAGGCCTATGGACTGCTCAACAGACGACATTTTGCTGAGCGCAATACGTCCTACTCAGATACGACGTAGGTTGTGTCTATATAATCAGATAACTTAGAGCAGCTGATTTAAAATCACCTCTTATTTAAAAGACTGGCCCTTTTTGCGTGCCTTTTTTATTCGAACTTTGACTTGCAAAGTCTACGGCTGAGTCCCGTTGTGATCTTTTGTTTGGAACTCCGCTGCCGTTGCTCTCAAACGCGACTGCATATGACCCGGCTTCCATTGGTATCCGTCCTGTTCGTTGTAATTAAGGGCCACTTGCTATAAAAGACATGTCTCTGCGCAATATTCTTGGCCTTGTTGTGAGAACTTGTCTACATAACTATCGCGGTTTAAGGTTATGTGCATTTATAGTGCTCGTTCGGCAATATTTTTACAATTTTCCAATCTGCTCTCAGTATCAGATACTTAGCGGTGTCGACAAAGTCAAAACGAATATACCATTCAAGAAAGTTACATCAAGGGTTCTGCTGCTAACCGCATCGAAGTTTTTATGCCGAAAATCCGAGAAAAAATAGGCCTTAAAGGGTCTTAGTCGGGATTACTGGCTGAGACTACCAATTCCTGTTTTTTAAACTGATTAAGTAGCAGTACCTTAAAGGATCTTAATACACACTTCTGTTGCTTTCAACTTGCGGAATACCTACTTTCCTGCAGCGAGTAATGATACATGATAGTACCCATCTTCATGGAGATCAGGGGTGGAATCCGCTAAGGCGATAGTTGATAGTTTTTGACAATCACAATTCATGTTCTGGCTCCAAGTAAGGTGATTATCATATGACTGTCGAATTTTTGCCACAGCTTGCTTGTGACAGTTATTTAGGTGTCGTTTTGATACATTTTCTGTCGTTTTCGTGAGCGCAATGTACGTTGGCCTCGAATGCAACTCCACCAAAAATTTAAAGTTTTACGAACAATGTGTTGCAGCTATCATTTTATCCGATTCCACCCCAAAATTTTAGATTTAAATCACTTCTGTGCAGTTCGGGGTGCTTTCGCATTTACTGTGCGAAGAGGTGGTTTGATAATGGGCGATTGGATGATTTGATCTTTCCTTATCTTCGCCCGAGCTTTATCTATATACTATAGATATAGCCAAAGATTCATATTCACATCCACTGAATCTATGTACCATGATCATCTATATCTAAGTGTACACCAGGGGTGCCGTTGTTGTCATTTATGTTGTCATTTCTACGTATCGAATTCACAGTTGAACGTTTTTCGTTTTTGTTCTTCTCCCTTTCCAGTGAAGGAGGTTTCTTCAAGGCACATCTGCATTTCCCAAAGGAATATCCACTCAGGCCACCACGCATGAAGTTCGTCACAGAGATCTGGCATCCAAATATCGAGAAGAACGGTGATGTTTGTATTAGTATTCTCCATGAGCCAGGCGATGACAAATGGGGATACGAGAAAGCTTCCGAACGTTGGTTGCCCGTACACACGGTCGAGACCATATTGATATCAGTGATATCGATGCTAGCCGATCCGAACGATGAGTCACCGGCCAATGTAGACGCAGCCAAGGAATGGAGAGAATCTTATCCAGAATTTAAACGTAAAGTAGCTCGCTGTGTCCGAAAAAGTCAAGAAGAATGCTCGTAGAATTCTTTGTATTTATATAAATTAAAAGAAATTATTTAATTAATTTTTTTTGTCATTTACTATTATATTAAAACAACAACATAAAAAAAAATGAGAAACGTAATAAATAAAATAAAACATTTTTAAACAAAAAAAAAAAAACAAACAAATCAGTACTATGCATCGTTTTGCTTAAAACCAGCCAATACCGCAAATCAGGAGATTCGTAACTTTATAAAGTATAAACATCAAAAACAACAACAACAAAAATCTAAAACTATTCAAATCAATTAAAATTTCCTAAATTAAATAAGAACAACAAAATAAAATAAAAGTTGAAATAAAAGAACAAGCTGCTTCAATTTATTTATCCACTCTCACTCTGTCTCGCTTTTCTATCTCTGTTCCTCCCCGCTCTTCCATCACATTATGGTTTCTTAGTTTCTGCGTTAAAAAAAAACGCAAGCCAAAAGATGAAATTTTGCCTGGTAGAATTAAATATCTCCATAGCTGTTAAATCGAGAGCAAATTAAATTAATCACAATCTGACTGACGACGACAGCGAAAACTTATTATTATGTTAATAGGAATATTACGGTCCTTCAATACATTATTAGGTATATTATAATTAAAGCATTTAATAAAACCATTTTCGTTTGTCAAAAAAGAAATAAAATATTTGAACGAAATGTTGACGTTTTTTATAATGTGCCGTTGTTTTATTTCAAAGCTAAGGATTCACCGTACTGTTGATGCCTAGTACCTCGATGCTATTTAATGAGCCATCCGTTTAGAAGGTTATTGGCTAAGATTGCGTGAATTCTATAGATTGGATCAAGGTCAGGTGTGCCATTTACGGCTCCAGAAAGGTTGAATCATGAAGAGCTACTCAGGGGGACACGTCCGATTATAGGCTGAATTCTGCATTACTGTTTAATCCAACTTTCCAAAATGCATTGTGAACGCACCAACTGCGCAAACAAAAGCAAATAGAGCGTCGTGAATGATTATGATGCAAACGACATCTGACATTTCAGTTTGTTCAAAACAGATTCATCGTCAGAGTCGTAAGTAAAATTATATGTTTTGCAATAATTTGCCAACTTTACTTTGGTTTGCAGTAACAAATGCAAAATAGCGCAAAAGCATTCATCACCTGGCATCAGAAAAGCAGTGTGCATTCACAGTGAACAGTTTTTGACGTTTTGGAATTCAGCCATACAAGCTGACTGTTTGACTAGAAACCAGTGTAGATACGTGACGTGTCGTGAGCGAAAGGCTTATGGAAGACGAAAGGAGCACTAGCGAATGCACTTGTACATATACGCTGACGATCCGAAATACACTGTTTCTACAGCTTATTAACGGCATGTATTTGGCAGGCGAAATTTCTACAAAAACCTACACGGACTACGCTAAGGATTTGGCAAGACAATTTGATACGATAGGATGGAATGATAGCACTGTCAAACACACTCTGGTATCACCTTTTTTTATTGCCAATCGGCGATAAAAGTAATTCCTGTCATAGAAATAAATCTGCCCATTGAAAAATCGAGTTATCTTAAGTCGACCCTCAACGCAAAAAAAGGATTGGTCGAACATCACTTATCCTACGTCAGCCATATATACGAACTGTCAACTTTCTAACTCAGTCACGAAATTCTTGACTAGATTCGTCGGCAATCAATCCATAGACGTTAAGGAAAAAAAAACTGTTTACATTATCGATCTAGGCCAATCCGAACTGAGAAGACATTAAGTCAGCTAGCTGTTAGACTAGATTCTTGAACGTCCCCATGCAATTCTCTAATGTCTAATGAACGCACCAGCGAACAAAATGCAAGTTTTGGGAATTTTAAGAAGAAAATTCACCTTTTATTTATTCTATGATCCAATTCCGTAGTTTTTCCATTGGTTTCGTCTATTAATCTTAAATAAAATTCCATTTGGTGTCCATTTTCTCTAAAGAGAAGAGCGGTGGCTGTTAATAAATTATTCATTTGAGCATTTCAAATTTTCACTGAAAGTAATCTATATATATAAAAATGGATCTTGGTTTGTTCGGATGCTTAAAACTCGAAAACGACTGGACCAAATTGGATACTTCCTTCTGCGGATTTGTTCGTAATTACTCCGCGAAGGTTTAGGAAAAAAGAAAAATTTTAAAATTCTCAACAGGTGGCGCTGTAGGCGGTCATTCCATTTGATAGCACAGTATATGTTCTTTGTGATTTGATAATTTTGGCTGTGTGGTCACGGAGGAGGGGGGGCAATGAATTAACTAATGTGTACTGATAAAGAAGTTGTACCCTTTTGTAAATCAAGAAAGAAAAATAAAACAACATTTGAAAGAAAGTCAAATTAATTTTAAATAAAATTTTTAAATGTACCTACTATTATTATTATTGTTTTGTTAGATCGTTAAGTGTTTTGTTCTGTTTTTCCAGTTGTATTCAAAATTTCAATTGCACCCTTTTCGTTCGTTTGCTTTCTGTATTTTCGCTATTTCAAAGGTAAGTTAGTGATTTGTGAAAACTGCGTGCGATACGTTAAGAGCGCTACGTCCAATTTATGGTCGTCATCATTTCTGGCTGAATGGCTTCGTCAATAAACAAAATATGCAGTAATGGTCAGGCAGAAATCCACACGTCCTCCATGAGTCATCATTGCATCCCGATAAAATTAGGGTTTGGTGTGGTTTATGGGCCGGCGGCGTCATTGGGCCGGACTTCTTCCGTGATGATCAAGACCGGCACGTTCCTGTGAATGGGAATCGCTACCGTTCAATGATAACCCAATTGGATGATATGGACTTGGAAGACATGTGGTTCCAACAGGACGGCGCCACAAGCCACACAGCGAATGTCACAATCAATTTATTGGAAACCAAGTTTGGAAAACGTGTTATCTCACGAAATGGTCCAGTCGCTTGGCCACCTCGGTCGTGCGATTTGACGCCGTTAGACTTTTTCCTGTGGGGCTACATCAAGTCATATGGTCTATGCCAACAAGCCAGCGACGATTGATGAACTACGTGAAATTGCAGCAGTATCGGCCGATTTATGCTTGAAAACCGTCGAAAATTGGGTTCAACGTCTGGACTTCTGCAAGCGTGCCCGTGGTGGCCATGCAAAAGAAATCGAGTTCCATATATAATGGCATCGAACGTACTTTCACAGGAATAAAGAATTTCATTGATATCCAAAACCGTTTTTGTTTTATTTAAAAAAACGTTTGTAGCGCTCTTATTGAAAAACCCTTTACATTATCTATTCCACATATCTACATAAATATAATATAATTATAGCTCGATATCCACTGGGCCAATTTTCATGATTCTTTCTTTGTTTTATTCGTATTGCTGTATTTAAAAGATAGGAAGAAATTGAAAGTCGGCTCAGTTATAATTTTGTTGCGCAACCTAAATGCTCCGAAAGTTTGCAGCGGAACGCATTTGATTTGATTGTGAAGAATCTCAAATCGAATGACATGCAGCAAACGATTTTGAGGGAAAAATTCAAATGCCAACATTTTCATTCAGCGGAATCCCCTTATTCAGAACGATTTGCCATTCGTATTTGAGCGTCTTAAATTTTCCGTGTGCCTCGCTTTCACTATGACAAATAGTCGCAAGGACAATCGCTGGATATTTGTGGCATCAATTCAATTCCAATGTTTCTCACATGGTCAATTGTATATGGCGTGCTCACGTGTGAGCAAACCCATCGATATTGCTATAATATGTACTTCATTTATTTCATAAAGCAGCACGTGCATTCTGCATGCTCAGAATTATTATTTTTATTAGGTACATTAATGAATTTGGGCGGAACGAAGTTCGCTGGGTCAGCTAGTACATTATAATATTCAAATAATTTCTCCGCAAAAGTTTAACCTAGATGTTCGTTAGATCTCTTTCGGGCGGAGTCTCTAAGCGAACGAAGTGCGAATCGCTTAAGGTTAATTTTTGTTACGTATACGCCCAGTGTACCCAAATGAAAGAAAATGGTTTTAAATGCAATTTGTCTAGATCAAGAAGGGTTTAAAAGAAATTCTATTTTGGTCATACTTATGCAAAGGAGTGGATTCAGTCGTCAGTTTAACCGATAGGAATGCATATTTGTGGTGCGAGGTAAAGTCAACAAAATTGCATGCTATTCACGAACGAGTTATAATAATTTATTATTTTAGCTAAAGAGCTTTGTTAGTTGTTGCCCCAGCTATTTATTTTATTTATTACGCATCTAGTAAAGTATATATTTCGAGCAATTCATTAAAACCTAGCCACCGGAATTTTGATTAGGAATTCCTTCCACCCAAAGTCCAAGAAGCTGCTGTGATTTGTCTCGGCTTAAAACTTTCTGACAAAATATGTGCGAAAAATTTAGCTCCTTAATTTTTTCTTAGAAACAGCCATTTTGCAACAAAACTAAACTAATAAATATACATTGGGACTCATTCGCCGGAGGCCCTGAGGTAAAAAAACTGTCCGGTTACGCTGCCTCAGATTTAAACATCTTCGCAAGAAACAGTAAATAGACGTATTTGAAATTTAACGTCTTTTTAAGAGACATTCCTCTTGCCGAAATACTCTTCTCTTTGCAAATTGCCTTCCACTTGGGTTCCACAACCACTTTTCCATATAAATGAGCTGAAAAATATTTTTTCGATTCAATTCGCCGCACTAACGACCACAGGCAATACTATTGTCTCTGCTAACGACTACATCATTGCAGACATAATTCAAAGTTCAGCAGTCGCAGTGTAGGAGATAGGAATTGGTTTGGTAGTCCAGCTCACAGACGCACCGCAACGACAGGAATGAACATCAAGTGAACTGTGTCAAGTGGTGAATGAACCGGTTGATGATGATTCGTCTCCGTGAGAATAAACCCCACGATAAGCAGCACAGAACCCACAACGGCCACAACCATAAAAGGTGGGTGCAACTTTCTCGAGTATACATTTCTCTCGAAGAGTATTGCATGGTGCTGGTGGTGACTGGTGAAACGGCCAACTTACTCAATTGAGTTGGGTTTGGTTTTTTGTTATGTATACGCCACCGAAATTCGCCGCTGTCGCCTCATCATTATCATCGCACAGCTGGCGAACAAATGTGACAGCAGCAACGGTGAGAGCAAGCAGATGGAAACAGATGAGAGTTCTCCTAATGGTTCATAATGTGTGTCGTACACGTCACAGAGTGTTAAAGTGAGTCGAAGCGGAGTCCCTCGCCTTGGCCAGAGCCAGCCAGCGCCACCAAAGTCTCATTCGGAGTGGTGGTTTTTGTTTTTTTTATAAAACTCAAAACCCGTTCTGGTCCGTCTTCAGTTCGTGCTGGAGAATTCCATTGGAAAGTTCGCGCGCGGCTATAAATTTGCTTTTGGTTTTTTATACTGTGGTTTTTGCTTCTCACTCTCTTTGGCGCTGTGCTTAGTATCGCGTGTGAGAGCAATTGGTTGTGTGTTTTGTGAATTATTTCGTTTGTTTACTGTCTGAATTGTGCGAACAAATTCAGGAAATTGTCCTTTAATCGGCAAGAGGCAACAACTTGTATGTAACCAGGGTTGGTGGCCTATAAATACCCGTAATTAGGTTTATCTCATCGCTTCCTCGACCACACAATAAGTACCTCTCTACATCGGCGGAGAAGTATCATAGATACAACATACAAGAAGGAAGTTTACTCGCATTGGCGCTGTCCTTATGCTCAGGCTCAGCCTCAGCCTCCTCTCCCTCCCGAAAGTGTGTTGAAATTGAGTTTGACTGAGTGTGGTGAGAATTGATCGAATTGGGGAACCACCATCACTTTTCCTTTTTATTTCAATTTATTCCCCCTTTCTATTGGTTGTGCTTTTGCCAATGCCTAATCTAATGACGTATGTGTGTTGTCCTTAGGGAGCCAAGAGGAGAACACAATCGTGTTTTGTGTGCCAAAAGACAACTGGATATCTGCATTGAAATCGAAGTGCGAGTCGAGTAGAGTGCGCGCTCAGAACGGATATGAGCTGAATGTAAATATTTATCATTCAAACGACGAGACGCATCCAGTGCTAACCTGGGTCTAAGTGATATGTGATTTGGTATAACGTAATAACGATAAAAGCTTGAATGTCTCGTACGCGCAAACAAAATATATAAAAGCGAAAGTAAAACAAAACAAAAATACGAAAAACAGGCGCGCACACACGCTCTGGTGTATTTATAGTGCGACGACAGGCAGTTTGTCCCAAGTATACCAGCTACCAGCAGGAGCATCCTCCAGTCGAGCACGGCATGAATCAAACCATCAAGGATCACCTACAGCCTACACTCATCGTTCTCGTAATTTTATATTTAAAGGTATGTTCTATCCTCGTAGTTGTTTTCTATGTAATTTCTTTTTTGCTGACTGGCGGAACTCATGTTTTTTTTAGTGCTTTTCTTTTTATACCTACATTTGGTGTTGTGGGCCTTCGCAGATGGGCGATGCATTGTCATCAAAGTTTACTGTGTTGTGTGTTGTTTTTATTCGCTTATTCTATTTTCTTCGCTGTTTAGTTGTGCGTGAGATGGTTGCAGATTAAGCCAACAAAAGCATCTCCCACATTTGGTTTTGGATACAGTTGAGTTCCGAACAAATGAAACGAGGGATTTAATGTATTGCCAATGAGGAAATTTGGCAAGTATACGTCAGAGTGTGCGTGCTCGTTGAGATGCTTAAGGAAGATACGAGTATGTGCGGTGTTAGAGGTGGAGTATGCCTGCGTTGAATTTAAATGGGCCTCAGGTCTTCAAAAGCAATCTACTTTTAGATAATTCAGAAAGTAAGCAATAAAGTGTGCGAGGATAAGGCGAATTCGTAAACTAGAACACATACGTTATCATATTGTATGTGTTGGTAGGTTGGCTTCGGTTGGAAAGGGCTGAGCGATGGACTGCGAAGATAACAGGTTCGGTTGGGGAGACCTTGAGGTCCATTGCACGGTTTTTGGGAAAAATCGATTTCAAACTTATGTTATTGTAGATCAAAAGGGACTTACAGAACCTATCATCCCTTTGCAGAGTGCGGAGTCATTCTTCATGTAGGTAGGTCCGGAACATGGCCACCTACGAAGCATGTTAGATCGATTTCATTTTGAGCCTTACTAACAATGATTTCTGTGGGAGCTGCAGCGATTAGGTAGAAACAGACCATTCGCCACGAACTCTGTATATTTGCCTTGCCTTATATCTTAAGGGTGAATGTTCCACCTTCAACTCTGTACATTTATCCATTTATTTTTGTTCAATTGACATCCATAGTTTCAACTGTAGCTTTATTATTAGCACTGCTTAGTTCAAGTATTTGGAAGGATTGTTTTGGCTAACGCAGTTCGTAGACAGAAACGCTACTTACTGGAATATTTCCGTAAAAACAAGGGAACACTTCACTTGATCCTTCTGAGGTTAACGCTAGCCCCCGCAAAAATAAACAAAGGTACAGACGTTAGTAAGCCATAGCAGACGTCAGCAAGTATACAACAATCCAACCCAACTAATGTTAAACCCGTTGAAAGGTTTGTCTCACCCTTTTTTCATTAGACTTGGGAGTTGACAGAAGAATTGAGGTATGTTCGCGTGTACCTCCTTGTCTCAGCAGGTTCTCATGTATCGTCATTTTTTGGATTTAGTTTCATTGTGCCCTTGTGTGGTTTCTAAGAAAAATATGGCCTATGAAAAGCCCCTATCAGTTTATAGAATGACGCTCTACCATACCGCATAGGCTTCTTAGCTCGACTTATAATACATTCTGGTCATAGGTTCCGCGATATTTCACAGGTAGTTAATTCTGCCCACCTGTTATTGGTTTTTATTGGTCTTGATCCATTATACATTGTTCCTGTATCCAAGCGATCAGATGCGTCGTTTGCTGCGAACCGAGAACCTTAAGGTGTCGCTATAGCGAACTAATTTTGACTTCATTTCAGAAGCAGAGACTGTTTTTTTAGCCGCTGTCAAGAAATATGCCAATTAAGTGGCCTTATAAGTAGATTTGTTGTTTCTATCTCTCGCTCGTAACTAGTTACATGTCTTTCGAAGCCAGTCCGCGATGTGGAGGATCAGGCTGTTGCTGTGACCTCGGGATGTGTCTGCAGTCTACTATGTAAATGTCAGAGCGGTCTTTGGTCAATGTTTTCGTTAAGGCGACTGTTACGCACGGCACTACACCAGTAAAACTCCTTAATGACTGCAACGAATTTAAATTCAGCTTTTTTCCACAGTACAAACAACATGTGCACCATACCCAACTCGTTCAAATTTAAGAAGTTGACCAAAAAGTTAAAATAAAAATGGCTGCAACTTCATCTAAAGAGTTTTCCAATAAGAGGTGTTATTTTGGTATTTAAAGAAAAATGCCATTTTTGGAGATAAATGATCGGAAGTTTATTTCATAATAAAGAGGAAGGTATGCCGTTAATAATGAAAATCAACATCAGCCAAATGGCCACCACAAGCACGCATACAGGACCATATCTTTTTCATGAAATTTTCCATAACCAAATCGCAAAGTGGCTGCCCTATGTCCTTGATAGCCTCACGAATTTTATCTTTGAGGTCTTGAATCGACGCTGGGCTGTTGGCATGGACCTTATATTTCACGTGGCCCCAAAGCAAGAAGTCGCAAGGTGTTAAATCACAAGATCTCGGTGGCCAATTGTGATCACCTCTTCCAGAGATAACACGGTCCAGAACGACGAGGAATGGACAAACCTGGGTTTTCTGCAACACTTTGGGCTACAGCAGCAATATTCTCAGTTGTTCTTGAGTGACGTGCACGGGTTTTATTCTTCACATCACTAACTTGTCCCAACAGCTCGAATTTTCCACAAATTTCTGTATTACGGTCCGACAAGGTGCTTCACAACGACCAAAAAATGCTTTAGTTTTGCGAACTGTGACTGCAAGATTTTCAGTATTTTTGTAGTGAATTTTAATAATTTCAATGCGTTGTTGAAGCGTGCATCGTTCCATTTTTAGTAATGGCGTAGTTTCTACTTGTCAAATGTCAAAGAACAAAAGCTTCAAAAGTGACAGCTACCGAAATAGCGGGTCATTCACAATAACACCTCTCATTGGAAAACCCTTTATTATGTAACCGATGAACGAACAGCGCCACCTGTCCCCTAAGGTTGTACTCCATGCGCAGTCATTGATTACACTCAGATGACTATGCAGCAAACTATGCAGAACAGCGACCTTATGTGGTATTCGATCGGGTTTCTACAGCTTCGCTCTCAGATTTCAGATTTCGTGTGTCTTAATCGAACATATAAACGTCACTTGCTCTGTTTTTTTTTTTGATTTTATAAATATTTCTAAATTTTCCATTCACTGGTTAAATGTTCAAATAAAACATTCGAAATTCGGGCTCAGATAGATTTCTAAGCATTTGTACATAAATAAAAAAAATTTCACGAAAACCTAAACAAACTCCACTTGTCAAATTCAATCGCATTTATATTGGTAAATTTCGGACAGCTCTAAGAAAAAAATGCAGGTTCGCAGAAGTGCTCTAAAATCGCATAAACCTTTTTCGTACTATTCGAACATAACAATTTAAACAAATTGAGTGCTCTGAGAGTGCCCAATCGAACACTACATTATTTTTATTAACATCTCACTCTGAATGTTGAATCGCAGATCAGGCCTGCCAACTGATCCACATTCCAAAGCTCTCCCTAATAAACGATTTTTAAATAATCATAAGGTAAATGACTAAATGCTGTTGCCCATGTATTTTCCTTAAATTGCCTGCAGCACCGTCAAACTATCACCTACTACAAAACAAGTACAAAAATTGGCGTTAACTAGTAGGTACTTGAATTTTTATTCACACTACCCAAAGACAGAGTGTCAAGTGTCAGTACTCACCACGTGCTTTGCAATGGATATAATTGGAAATAATAGCAGCAGCATCAATAACACTCGGGCTAATAAAGTCAATATTATGAAGTTAAATTTAGTAGATCCTCATGAAACCCTCAACACCAAAACTACTCCTCTCTAATGGTTGCACTGCAACTGTCCTCTTTGCGAATCATAAATAACATAACGGGTAGCTGTCACTTTGCTATCACTGCCTCCATGGTGAGTTAATCATCATCAATCATTTCAGAGACATACAATGAAAATACTTGCGAGCCAATTTATATTTTTGTTTAGGATGTAAGGTGACCATATTTAAGAATTGCAAATAATTAACAAAAGAAAAGGGAGCAAATTGCAACATAATTCCTTATTTCATTTGATATTTGGGTACTTTATAAGAAATAAATTAAATATAACACATTTTTGAGCAATTGATTACTTGTTTTCTCAGTCATGAAGTAAGAGCACGTTAATTTTGTTCATCGGATTTTGCTTTAATGTTGACGTTATTGTTTTTTAGAATTTAAATGAAATATAGAATAAATAATACACAACTTTTAAAAAACAGAACTGTTTATATAATCACCTTAGGATGAGCTTTATACATCGACCACAACGCAAAAAAGGGGAAATTCAAGAGATAGAACTGTCTAACTCGAAGTGTGGAATGCCTTCTTTCAATGACTCGAGCAAATAATTTTGAAATCTAGCTCATTTTATACATTTCAAATAGATAGTGATAATTTGTCGATTGATGGAAGCTAATTTTTTTTGTTTCGCTGGTAGTCAGCGCTGTTACGAGCGAAACGAATTTTATTTGGCCAGCAGACTATTATTCTCTGCTTATAGAGGGCGCTCTGATCAAAAAAGAAAAACAGGAACAAAAAGCTGGGGCCGAGTAACCGCATCCGTGAGCGAGCCATGCGAGCCGTACGTCACTGAATTTTGTGGACTTTACAAGGAAAATAATAACAAATTCAGTCACGTATTGCTCGATCACGGATGCGGTAATTCGACCCTTTATGCTATAATGTTTCTGAACGCCCATTGCCTCAAGAATGAACGCTTGAATAGAAGAATAAACATATTTTATTGCTTAAAATGCGCAAATTTTTATGAAAAACTGTTCACTTAAAGTAACGGTGGGGGACATCCTCCATCCTCCAATCAAAAGCTTCGCATGCTCTATAAATTTGGCACAAGATTTGCAGGACTTTATCAATCACGTCATTGAGTTCATGGATTCATGGACAGTGATTGGCGACGAGTTGGTATGTCGGTCATACTCGAAATTAGAAGCAATGGACGACAAAAATGGTAAAGAAAGCGTTCCTAGTGACGAAAACAACTAAAGTAGCAGAGCTTAATATATATAGCCCGCAAAGTCCGTCATTCAATCTCCTCATTCACACTCTGACCAATTGCACTGAATATACCCCGAAGAACTTTTCTCTCCAAAGCAGTCGTATTTCCATAGGAATCTGCGTATTTAAACCCTAAAAGGATGCAAGTTCTTCAATACTAGAGCTCAGGTATTGTATAATATTTCTTTGATTCTTTAAGAGGGAACCCAAAATAACAGCGAGTGACAAGAGTTATTCCTCGTTTGATCCATGCGCAGATGACATTTTGCGAGGTAATTGTATAGAATCTAATATAGCTGAGCGAATTCTACCTAAACTTGCGACGCTTAGTCCGCTTCGCCGCGGTTATCCATCTCCATCTTCACCGCCTCCATTTCAATACCTGCACACTATCTTCACTGAGAGCTCAACACATTCCCCCTAACCTAAATAACCAATCACATTTAAAAATGCTCAAGTATTGGGCGCATTCAAAAATGTTGTTAACTTAAGTCGAAAACTATATCAGTTGGTTACGTCACTTAACCTTTGTCAGCCACACTTGCGAACTGTCAGCTAAGAACTCAGATATGAAATTCTTGACTAGATTATTTCGCCTAATCCTCCATACCTGAAAAAGAGTGTTCATATGACCCATCTAGCCAAATCAAAACTCAGACACTTCAAGACAGCCAGCTGTCAGACTTATTAAACTCGATTTTTGAACATCCCCCTTCATAGGAATATTTTCTTTATAATAATAGGCCTGTTTTTTTTTTTGAGCTTCGTTCGCAGCAAAGCAAAGTAAAGTAGGCTTTTTAGTGTGCAATTACAACAAGTACGCTATACTTGACACTTCGAGACTCGCAATAGTTGTTGTAATTTCGTGCTGAAAATCCTACTTTACTTTGCTTTGCTGAGATTTGAGCTCAAATAAACACACCTATAATTATTATTAAAGTCATAGGAATATTTTCTTTGTTAAGTGACTTCTACATAATTTTCTTTATTTTGACAACTGTCAACGAGTTTACACACATCTGCTGCTTATATCCTCTGCATATTCTGTCACTGTGCATGATTTACACACTTAGGCGCCACACATTGCCCACATTAAGTCAAAAATCAAAATACAAATTGCATTATTTAATTGCGTTGTTTTTTCTTTCCATAGCCATGACCATAACTCGACTCAAACCGGACTTTGAAGCTGCTCATTATCAGTGTTTGTCCGGGAAGTGCGCACTTTTTCTATACGTGACACTTTTTGCCTATTTACACAGTTTATACACACAGCAGCGGCAGCACATACAAAAAAGCAACAAATGTAAACAATTTCCACCTCCTTTGGAGTTATTTACCAATGAAAACAGCACTTAGCACAACTGTCAAGGTAAATCGATTCATTACTTCCACTCGAGCAGACAAAAAGATGCGCATCGTCGTCGAACATCGAAACGAAATTTAGCGAGAATGTCACTCGTTCCTCTAGTGCCACACCGCAGACGTCTTAACATGCCTTAACAGTTGTTAATAAAAAGAAGATGTTGCGTTTAGCGTTGCTATAGCATACACGTATGCACTGTATATATATTTATGTATATGCGTAACAAAAAAAAAGGAAGTGTATGTACAGATTTAAATTCAATTTATTTGAATTTCCAAACGCGGTGGGAAGCAGCAAGATAAAATATCTCTTCACAGACTTGATGTTGGTTATGGGCGCCAAGTCGGTACGTGCAAGGGGCGAACTCGCATTTAATCTTATTTCCATCCTTCCATCAATTTCCACCGTTTCTCAATAAAGTGTTGTGATTCCATTAATATAATTGAATTTATTCTTTCTCGCGAGCGCCTATACAACACACGCATATACGATCGCATGTGGTAGCTCTAAATGCAGGGTTAAGTCCACAATTCATTGAGGGCCAAATTGTATTACACGAGGACGAGTACCTTGTCGGTACAGTTTCTGTGGTAAGCCATGTGCAAAGGATGTTCGGTATGGAAATTATTCAACGTTGAAGGAACCGTGTAAGCACATGTTGTTGGGATGGAAATCCTTTCAAATTGGGTTATGTCTTCTAGGAGAACGAAGGTGGGGAAATGCTTGACCCACGTTTCTACTGTGTTCTTTGTTTGACCCAATGCTGTAGATTAAAGCGATTGTGCCCAGTTTAAGGCTGGAGTTCTATTCCCAATTATTAACGATGACGGTTAAAAATCGCTTAAAAAATTACTTTCTTCTGGCAAATCCGCAGCGAACGAAATGCGATTCGCCTAGTTCGCAGGGAGAAGTTCAAAAGATTAGAAACGAATTTCACACATCAAATATAGCTTTAGAGCTCTCATATTTAAAATAACAAATTCTGATTTAAACGTACAATATCTCAATTAAAATTTGACTCTTAAATTATGACAGGTGAATATTTTTTTTTTTTA
Organism: Cheilosia grossa; assembly: GCA_963082955.1. Lineage (NCBI taxonomy): Eukaryota > Metazoa > Arthropoda > Insecta > Diptera > Syrphidae > Cheilosia > Cheilosia grossa. Next base: position 13,310,351 of record OY720144.1, on the reverse strand, counting down.
ACTGTCATTAATCAAATCCTTTGTTCGGTCAATGTGAACTTTGTGTATAATGACAGATGAAAGTAGCTGCTAACTTACGGTCACAGATCTAAGCAACTTGGACTTTTTTTATTGTACCTATAATTCAAAGATTTTGCTTGCTTGTTTGACTTTTAAAAGCCTTCTATCGGCAACAACTGCTGCTTTCAATGAATCAAGCCATGGATGTGTAGGCGGCACAGCAGATAAAAGCTTCTGCACAAGCATTGCATATCTGTTTCCAGGATAAGCAAGACTGAGTCCACATTATTGTTTTTTGCAAAACAGTTTTTCTGCAGGGATTCACACATCGTCTTCTGTCAAAAGTACATTTCACTAGAATCTATATACATTCCTTTATGTATGTACGCTAGTAGTCTCAATCTTAAGGGCTTCTACACCCACATCGCTTATATTTATGTGAAATACGTCAACATTAAAACGTGCGTATAGATATATATACACACAGCCTCTAATTAAGTAGGTTTGCTACTACACCAAACTCCAATCTTTTACCGAGAGGAAATACATTTTTCGGGCATTGGATGTAAAACAGGATAACAAAACTGTCTGGCAAAAAGTACTTTTAATATTCTTAACTGTATTCTTTTTTTTCTTTTTTGTTTAAATGTTCCTTCTTCGTTTTTGGTTTGGTGTGGATCTATAGCTGGAGCGCGTGTTAAGGGGAAACTCTTTTGAATTCTCTATTACATTCGCTTAAATTTCGTGCACGTACGAAATGGTTCTTTGCTTCACTTAACCTTTTTTATTTTGTACCTCTATCCACACGTATATACACCACTTATCCTTCAAAAAGGATATACTTTCTGCATTTTATGAGTCGCTTTTTAAGGCACCACAAAAACACACAGTGCGCGCATTAAGTTGCTTTGGAAAGTGGATCCTTTCATATCCAGTTCGTGTTCGTACAGACATTTTATGGAGAGGCAAAGTTTGGTTGCTCTCCACTTCTACTCAGTGCATTCACTTTAATTTATACAATTTTACAGAGATGACCTACATACATCTAAAAAATGAGAATAAAAAAAATTATTGTTGGTTGTACCTATTTAAAAACAAAACATTATATTTGGAGATAAACTTGGAACGGAGATACTAATTGCAAAGGAAGTGTTATATGTCGTATGTCCATGTTTCGAATAGAAAGGAGTACATTTAAAAATAGTTGGATGCGTTGTTACTTTTAACAACTGACACCTTAGCATTTTATCATCGAGCTGTCAGATAGTCTAACCTTTTTTTTTATTGTGCTTATGGCAACACTCTTAACTATCATCCAATTGAAGACGAAAAGTCGCTGACGTCTGTCATTAACTCGCCGACTCCACTTAAAGTCACGCACACGCGGTTTTGGGCCTAACCTACTTTTTCTAAATCCTAAGATTGTTAATCAGTTTTCTATTATATTAAAGTTGAAATAGCATTTGCATTAGGATTGAGCGTGTTTCTATTTTGTAAAAATACAACAAAACGATTAAAAACCAATAGAGTCGCTAGTTTCTAAACGTATTTAAAAAGTAACGTATTTACTGAGCAATATAGTTTGTTGGATGCTTTCAGTTTACCTTCTGAAATTTTGTCCTAAAAGAAACATTTTCCGTCTCCTGACTTAGTCAAAATATTTTCTTTTCTAAATTTATTCTTTTGCATTCGTTTTCTAAAATTTAATATTTTTTTTTCTTTTGACGTCTCCTATTCCTTTTCTGGTGTGACCTTTCTCTCTATCCAAATGATTTTTTTAGAGCGCTTGTAAAATATAGAGCTATTCGAATTTGACGGTGAATCGAGCAGGTTCATCAAATTGAGCGCTCAACTGAATAGTGACTCAACTGGATCTGTTTAGAATTGTGATTGAAACTTGGTATTTTCATTTGCGCTGTCACTGACAAACATCAAAAGGGAAATTTTTGTCGAATTATTGATAAGCAATGGGCACGTTCAAGAATATAGTTTAGTTAGTCGACAGCTACATTTGGCTGTCTTGATGAGCGTCGGTTTTGATTGGTCACATAAACAATTTTCTCAATTGACGTTTATTGAGGGGTAGTCGACAAATCTAGCCAAGAATTCCGTGAATGTGCGCTAAGTGAACATTTCGTATATGTGGGTGACGTTAGAAATGTGACGTTACCGACCAATCTAGTCCAGACCAATCTAGCTATTTTGTCGACCTAAGATAACTAGATTTTTATATATGCTCAGTAAGAATGGGAATCTTTCCAGTTTGCACACACGATTGACATGCGTCAACGTACATCTGCCTTTCATCTTGCAGCCTATTTTGTCTTCAGACAAAACCAAAAGAGTTTTCACAATTCTCATGAAAACCAGAAAAATATACTTTTTGGTGCGGTTTACACACCGATGGCACCATTGGACTTTATTTCTTTTAAAATGATTCCATAAAGTTGATGCTAATAACATTTCACCATTTGTAGTAGAGCTCTAGTGCGAAAGTTAAAATCAAGCTCGAAATTACCTGCTGTATATTGAGAAAAAAAGGAAAGATCAAATTAAATGTAAATGTCATTTGATTAAAAGTTAGGTAAACAATTTCGAAACACAATACAAATATGGAGGTGGAGTTCGTCCATAAAATTCGAAATGACATAAATTAAAGAATGAAATTATCTATAACATGGAAGATTAGTTTATATTTGGAGTGCAAGAACTTAGTAAAACGATGCGTCATTTCTGCTCCGCTGTGCTAGACGTCAGTCGATAAATGGGACGCGACCATTGTTTGTACTTCTCTCGGTATTCTTTGTTACAAATACTAGTTTTATTCAGCTAAAGTAAAACCCTATAACAGTAACAATAAATAAAACTCTATTTTATTGACTTAGGTTAAAGGTCATCCACATGAACTGTCAGTGCGACCCGCAGTTGTGCGCATTTTTGTATCTTTCATGTTTATTTCCAGTTTTAACTCTACTTAAACATTTTACTGAATATTCTCGTCGCTTGTGAATAATTAATAGCCGCAACCTTTACGGTTACCATAATCACTACAAACTTTTAAATGTCAGTATTTTCCAAAGGACAATAAAATGTCATTCGCACGTTTACTCCCATGCTCCGTAGCCGTCGCACCACTTGATTTATGATCCAACAGCGAAATGATTTCATGAACAAATCCTACTACCCCCGCTTAAATCCAAGTTAATGACAATCAAATAACTCGCCCCCTTGAAAATCATTGAGTTCCAAAACCCGGTCGCTCACATAATCCGCCTTTTCGAAAACGAACTTTATTTTCCACCGCAGAGTTCAACCTCACCGATGGAAACCTTGTTCACCAAACAAATGGGAGAATTTGCATTGCGACATCCAACCAAGCATCGCAATAAATTTATGCAAAGTTGTACATATGTGCATCTTCCTGGCTGCAGCTGCTGCTCGCCAACGCCACCAAATGTCAAATGCAAATTTCAGCAAATTTCTAATTACAACCTCACGAAATCGCTTCGTAATATGACAAACACATCTATATGCACGCACACCAGCGTCGAATAAACTGAAGTTCGTACAAATCGTGAGAACTTCCGCACAAGATGCCATATGGTGTTCGGTTATGACACGGAACACGACCTACATGTTGCAGTGAGGGCGGCAAGCCAACACGAAAAATTGCAATCACTTAAGGTCAATATCACCCGGTGTTGAGCCTGAATGATAACAATCGTATATGGCAGCCCTACCCTTTTGTGTACAGCTGTTTGCAGTGTAAACTAACCGCCCAGAAACCAACCGACACAATGTATCCATATAACATTTCATTTCGTTTCCTTTTGTTGGTAAACTCTAACGATGTCCTTGACATTTTGTTCCCTCCATAAGTGCGTTTTTATATATTGTTTTCTTTCCGATTTCACCCTCAATGCGCGGGATTGCGTCGTCCCGTTGTCCTGGACAAGCCGACTGACTTGCGTTCCCTATGTGTGCCAGCCAGGCAGCACGCGTACGTAACAAGGTGCGTATAAATTACCTTACATGCTAGCCAAGCATTTTGTGGAACATACAAACTTGTGGTGTGCGGCACCTTTTTTCCTTTATCCGCTGAAACACGAAGCAGTGGGAGTTGTGTAGAATTAACGAAATGACTGGAACAACTTTATGAATTTTACTTTGAGTGGTTGGCTTTTTGTGCCCTCATGCTTTTTTTTTTTATTGAATTGAAACATCAAACACAGTCTTTGAAGGTAGCATGGTGGGGGATGGGGGGGGGGGGGGGGGGCGAAACCAGTGTGGACAAAGGCAAAAGCGCTTGAGGTATAATTTGAAAGATATTCGAGGTGAATTGTGTTACACCCTATGTGGTTAACATCAAAGGTCGGACGGGAGTTTATCGTTTATTCAGATATGCGTAGGCCCTTTTTGTTCAAGTTCAAGATGGAGGTGTAGGTGGGTCCATGCGTTTTTACCAAGCGAATGGCTTTTGGGTTTATCTTGCTGGGGAGAGCTTATCGTTTGGCACGAGGTTAAGACATATTCGGAGTAGACGCGTTCTGTGAGTGGAGTCTTTTATGTTTCAGTAAGACATAAGAACCAATTCAACAGAACGGGGACGGTATGTATTCTGAAAGATCTGAACTCAATGTCAGGTTGACAATGACTTTTAGGCGCAATTGTACTTTATATTTCGTTTTAGATTTACAATTTAGAAATTGCAAGAAAGAGTCGCTAGTGTTCCACAAGTAGATGTCGTTGATTGGGCTTGTTCTGTAAAACAAAGTGTAGGCCAGAGTTGTGCGTATTTGTTTCACGCACAAATAGAACAAGCACTCCTTCTTTAAATTGACAACTGAAGGGATGTACAACTTGCAAGTGCGGAACTATGTCTCCTTGTTTCTCTGTGCTGTCATTTTGAGTTTCGTTGGGGATTATTATAGAATTTTTTCGGGGAGTACTAAGAAATTTATTGAAAGTGTGTTTTGCAATTTACTACGTAGAGAAATGAAAGTAGTTCAATCCGAAATTAAAAGCAGGAGTACGATTTCTAATTTCCGATAGAATCCGTCGCATACGGTGACAGTCGATGAAAGTTTCTCTCACTCTTTCAATGGGCACATTCCCGAATCTAGTTATCTTAAGTCGACTAAATTGGTTTGGATAAGATTCAAGCTGAACGCAAAAACCAGATTAGTCGCTAACGTCACTTTTTCTACGTCAACTTAGTACTCAGTCACGAATTTCTTGACTAGATTTGTCGGCTACATCTCCATAAACGTCAACCGAAGCAGCTGCTCATATGACCGATTTCAGCCAATCAAAACCGAGATACGTCTAGTCAGACAGCTGTCAGACTTACTAAACTAGATACTTGAACGTCCCCAATATTTTCACGAATGAAAGTGCTTTCTCTCAGGCTGTACACACTGTCAACGTGTGAATAGGACAGAAAAGTATAAGTGAAATCCGCCTCGTGCCTTGCTTACGGGTCACCTCCTGTGCAATATATCAACCTGTCAGTCGGATACGTTGTCGTAACGGAAGCGACTGATTCTATCGGTCGGGCCCTCAACAGCTCTACATTTGGGCTTTTTCCAAGATTTCCAACCTCGATAATTAGTTTTATTTTTTTTAAATCCTTCTGATAGCGAGAACTGTCCGTAACGCTGTCAGAAATATTATTAAAAAACAGAAAACTATTTACCGAGGAAGGAACGAATTGGAAGCGGCACACATTTTAATACCCAACCCCAACTGCTAAATTGAGCAAAATGCGACCGCATAAATAAGTTAATTAAATTGTAGAAGCTGCAGTTGAAATGGATGGTGATCTTTGTATACTAAGATGTGAATTCTAGTGCTGCCGTATGTTGAAAGATGCAAAAGTATTTTGCCCGTCATTTAAATTGTATCGCGAGACATAGATTGTAAGCAAGGCATTTGAAGGAGCAATCTCGCTTGGTTATAATATGGCATTATGAATATTCCACGGGGGGGCGAACATTATGACACGCAATCTGATAAGACACGAATAGCGTGCTGACAGATCCAAACAAGCCGATCAGTTTCAGTCCATTCAGAGAAAATATATATCCGAATAATAATGATGTCATGTGAGATGAATTGTTGCTATTCACAGCACAGTTTTGTTGATGTGTACTAATTGATTGGGATGGTTTATTTACTTGTCAGTTAGGCGTTTATAACATATCAACATTGCACTGTCTTAACTCTTAACTGGCTCACTGAATCGCTTAAAAGTTAACGCGCGTATACATTTCACCCAAAGTGAAACTTTAAAGGCATGGCAGCGTTCTATATGCTAATTACTGAAGATAAACGATTTGATTACTTTTCATTGACAGCGAATGTGCTTAATGAATTAAGTTAAATCTCATATGCACTCGTATATACACCTGATTTATGTATTGAAAACCTGAATGAACCCAAATCATTGTTACTGTCAATCAATCACATTTTCAACTGCTGAACGTGCCCATCTGTTTATTTGAGAAAGCGAAACGATTAACCGAATCGTTGATCGAAAAGTGTGTTTATATTCGAACTTCTGTTTGATTGGTGTCTGCGCTAATCTGTCAGTCACAAATATCAGTGTTGTATAATTAGTTACCTTGATTTATGTTATTGGATGACGAATTTTTAGTATTCCTTTCTTCTATTCATTTATTGAAGTGTTTTGCATTGACTATCATATGTAGACATAAATTGGTCCTTATATTCTTAAACTGAGATCAATTGCAGACTGGCGGTGTCCAGTGAAGTCCTTTTTGAATGAGAGCGATCAACAAGAATATTCACAAGTTTTGACAGTCCATTCAAATGATGCATTCTATATGTTTGCACGTAACAGTGATTCTAATGTATATGTACAAATAAATTGAAGTTTCATACGATTTTAGGTTAAAAACGAACGAATTTCTTAGCCGCTGATTTGTGGAACGCGTTTAAATATTGCATGGGTTGTCGATAAACTGTCACAAATCGCGGCAAAAAGTTTGCAGTTCGAAATTTAGCTATTTATACCCGTTTTAAACTTCTGACTTACACGAACTTTACATTCTTAGACGTCAGCTTACATGGGCCTGATTTTCGCTTGTTTCTTGATTCCCTTTTATTGACATTTATAACGGGCAATCTCTTGCGCAGAGGTAACATCGAAGCTTGTCAGTCGCTGTTCCAATTCCAATGTTCCAACTGAAAAAAACTGCAGACATCCCATATTATATCGAATTTTATATAACAAAAGTACACGACAAAATTATTTGAAACGATAACTTAAACTGTAGCCTATTCCCGTTGAAACCAAATCTGATTCAAAATCTCTTCAACGGTACTTCCAATCCCGATCCCGACAGCCCCTATCATATTTCCGGCCAAATATAGAGCAACAGAAAATCGCTCGCCTTAGCAACAACAATTGACGAAACGTCCTATAAATGATTACAACAAGACTTCAGTGCCCTAATCACCAGTTTAGCCGGAAAGGAAGACCAAAATAACATCTCGATGAAACCCAATCTTCCATAATTTGATTGGTTCTGATATATCCGCATATGCTATGTGCAGACGCTACTCGACACACATTCACATAGCGAAAACTAATTAAACACAAGAACAAGTCCTAATTCATCCCTTTTGTGTATACACGGGGTGAATCAATAACAATTGCCACCCAGCTGAGGCACACACAATTCCCACACCCCTGTAGCGCTGCTGTTGTCGCCAGCCCCACCCTTCGAGCACCGATAGTGGGAAATTAATTCTGAAAACGACAAGTTAATAAAAATAATGAATGAGTAAAATTACAATTGGTTAATGCCACACTAAAGCACAAGCACGCACACAGCAATACAATTATCGCCCATCTATGGATAGACGAATATGATATGGATGCATTTGGGGGGTTGTAATGTGCTCCGCAGACGAGGTCATATTCTTTGGAAGTTTCCTACCCGAATTTACCAAAAAACGAAAAAAAAAAAAAAACATCTCTTGCTCCTTGTGGACTTTCACTCATATTTCTGCAGAACACCGATATAATTAACCGACTGTTCTCTGTTCTATTAATGGCATTGACCTGTTCGAGTTGTCGTCGGCTTAACAAAAGAAAATAATAAAAGCACACTCACAGTCGTGTCTATTGATCGATATTCCTTCAGCGTCGAATAGGGTGGCACAGCAGCAGTCAGCAGTGGTTTGTGAGAAAGCGGAGTAATGGAATTGGACACATTGGCTACGCGATACGGAAAGAGTCAATAAATTCGTATCTCAAGTTGATATCTCTGAGTGACATCGAAAGCAATCAAAAAAACATAGTTCAGTGCAGTTCGCTTCTAATGGGGGGTAGGTCTTGGGCTATGCATTTGTATGGTGGTTTATAGATTTAAATTTTAAATTTTAAAACCGAAAGAAAGGGAAACGATTTTCTTTTTAAAAGAATTCGAACCACAGACTAATGAGAAAGTGCCGTCTTAACATTGTACAGGATTTCCTCACTTCTGCTCATACTTCAGAGTTGGTGACAGAGATTGAGTAACAAACTACTGGCCTACTGTATTTGACGACCTAAATTAGAAAGATCATCTCGGAGAAATGTGGAACACGTAAAGCGATGCATGATGAAATGGTAAACCTTACTGAATATTTTGACAGCTGGGCGTCATTGGTATCTTTGACAGCTGCTAAGACATTGCATATGGAAAAAGTTTCATTGTAATCTGGTCACCATTTAGCTTCTTCTCGTTCCAAAGTCGGGCCTTAAAAGTAATAGCAAGAACTAATTAGGAAATGTAATGAACAGTAAATAACTTTTTTTTCTATAAAATGGCATGTTTTATTGAACATTTATCCCAGCAAAGTATTTGAAATTTCAGCACACAATTACATCAATTTCGCTCTACTTGACACTTCAGATACTCGCACTCGCTCTAGCAATTGATTCCAAGTGGCAGCGATTTGACAGCAGCGGATCATTTTGACACTTTTCTATTGATGTGTGATGAGATGACATTGCCAACATTGAACATTGAATCCAACTAAAAGCCGAGACACACCACAAGATACACCGGCGCATACCACTTTCTTATAAATGTGACTGGGAATTGTTTTATTGGCCATTTTATTGTTGTCAATAAAACAGGCCTAGTATGTTTTTCGATTTATATTCTTTTTAATTTCAGAATGCGGCAGCATAGACATCTTTCTTTGCATAGAAATAATTCCTATGAAAGACTAAAGTAGTAAGGAATGACAGATTCGTCGTTGTCAGACGACGTGGGCGATCTGTCATAATATCCGGGGAAATAGGACCTTTATGTGGTTTTCCATTGGGACCACCAGAAATCTTTTTCAGATCTCAGATTTTGCGCTGCCAATGGAACGCGCAACGAAATTGATCTGCTTTTCTAAATGTATTAGTGCGTTATTTGGCAGCAATATCAGCTGTTCAAATTGCATTTGTTTTTGCAAAAATCACAAATGGATATCGACTTCAAAAATGTTTTCCCTATTGTAGATAAAAATTTAGTATTTTTGGTGATTCGTAGTCTTCAGATGACGAGGAAAACTATGAAGATAATCATTCCTCGAAAATTATATCCATGGCTATTTCTTCTTATTGGGTGCTTACAAACTCGAGCGAGTCCACCCAGCCATCAAATACCAAGTACTATGCAAAAAGTAATAAAAAGACTGCACCCGCCAGTCGTCAATTCAAGAAAATCGATATCAAACTATGTTCGCTTGAAGAGTTTTCGTTGAATGCCGAATTACCTTCCTCTTCGCAAACGATTACGGCAGTAATTGGATTCGGCAACTACTACTTCTTAGAATTCACTTCCTTTTTTTTTTTTTGCATTTTCACATAAACCTTGGTATCAGTGCTGCAAATCACTCAATGGAATTTTATTATTCCTTTCGTAATATATTTTCTTATTCGAAGAGTCGACAATGTGGTATGGAAAGCATTAAAGTTGAGTTGCTTTCGAGGATTGTCGCAGATATTTTGTACACAATGGGGGTCTTTGTTGAGGTAGTCATAGTCCTTCATCCAAACAACAGCAGTCCGCTTAAATGATTTTATTCATCAGCGTGCTTTTAAAATGCATAAGTATACATACTTTTCATTGCGTGCAGATCAGAATTTGAATAATGCAGTCAACTGCACACTAAAATATAAAAATATTCCAAAAGGATCTAGTACATTTTCTGAGATGGATATTATCAAAATAAATAAGAGAGAATTATAATTTCAAAATTTGCAGGGGCAATGGGTAGGTGCGCGGAAGCTGACGGTCTATCCGATAGGTGGCACTGTTGTCGATCTCCGAAACCACTCAACCGAAATTTTGTGGATGGGTATTATTGGTTCAAGTTTTAAAGATAGTTTTGGACCCGAAAGGGACAAACGAAAGGCAGGGACAAAACCGGGTGGATGAAGCTATATTTAAAAGACACTGACGTCCGTGTGTGCACTCATAACTCGAGAATGGATCGTTCGATTTTTACGATTTTGTGCTTGGTTGATTCTTATTGGCCCAAGGAAGGACATTATGTAACTTTTTGTCGTGAAAATAAAAGTCTAAGGGGATGAGATTGGGTATAGAACTTTGTATGGGGAACCGTACTTTGAAAAAATTAGACTGGATGGAAAATCGGGTAGTGTCACTTCCAATACAACAAAACCTAATTCAATTGTTTGATTTTTAAATTCTCTAGATGTTCCAGGCTTAACGTTACACAATTTGAAATCGAAAGTCGGCTAAGTTATAATTTTGTCGAGCAACCCAAATTTACCGAAACTTTTTAGCGGATCGCGTTTGATTTGATTGTGAAGAATCTGAAATCAAATGTTCCGCGGATTCCACTTATTCAGAATGATTTGCCATTGGTTTTTAAGCGTCTTCAATTTCCCATGCGTCTCGCTTTGGCTATGACAAATAATAATTCGCATGGACAATCGCTGGATATTTGTATTTAGCATCAATTCTTGGATTCCCATGGTTCTCACATGGTCAATTGTATGTTTCGTGAGCAAAACATTCCGCTTTGTACGTCGTGTACCGTAAAGCAATAAGTGAAATTGCGGAAGGTTGGCCAACATGTCAATCATTCCGGTTCTGATTATTACAAACAAAGGATTTACAGTAGAAATTGAATCTTTCGGTAACTATGTAGATAGTCAAACAATTTTTGAATAGAGAATTGCTTACAACATATACTTCTATAGTTTTCAATTTTATTTCTCCTACCAGACTGAAAAATGGGAACTCTAAAAGAAGTTTTCCAAACAGATGGGAATGTGCTAGTCCGCAAAGATTAATTAAAGAAATGGCATATGATTTTATGTTAAGGAAATGCACTGTTTTTAAGAAAAAAAAAAGGAGCCCCATCGGGTCCATTTTTGAGGCTAGAATCCGAGGCCGCTTAATTTGTAAAAACATTCCGCCATACTTATAATCACTGAAATATTTTATTTCTTTACTGTTCTGAACTTCGTGGTTCTTCGTATTTATTTGTAAACCGTATGCCACCAAATTTCTGTAAAGCTTTCTTTTAGCTTGTTTTTTTTTGAATTTACTCCCAAGGACACAGTCACAGTCAGTTAGTAAATCAATTCGAGTCTTGGCTAAGTCTTAGACATCTTTTCGTACAGTTGTTGGAGTACACAGTTGACATTAACTAAGTCAGATCGCAGTCCCCGAATGCAGAATGTTTATTTTGATTTTAATGCTAATTGTAACTTGCAAATACTAAAAATCTGTCAAAATCAAAAAAACTTAACGAAACTCTATCAGTGAGCTGAAAATATACTCAAAAGTACGTGGATACTTGAGATAGACTTAGAATTACTTTGAGCCACTTTCATCTTTGACATCTAGGTAATCCATATCACAAATAAATATGTAGCATACCCTTTTGCAACAAATGAAATCTAGGAGACGATTGGACCGCAACCGCATTTTCCTTATTTCCCTTATAAAAATGATTCTTAAGACGGATTTTGTGTTTGTTTCTTGTCAACTTTGTGCTTTTGACATGATTATCAGAGCTTGCCGGTTGAAATTCTCGCTGTTTCGAGCCAAGAGAGGAACTACTCGTTACTCATAATTTCTCCAACCAGCAAATAAAGCAACACAATTTATAACGTTTTAAGAAATCTTGAGTTTTATTTTACTAATTAACGTTGCAAAAGTCTCTTTAATAGTTTGCTTCTGTTAGTGTTAGTGTTGTCGCTCTGCTTGATGTCGTCTGACGTCTTGGCTGTTCTTTCTTTGGCATCGAAATGTGAAAATATTTGTTGTAGGACTTCTCTCTCGGACCCGTGATGCATATGTCCAATTGCCAAACTCAGAATCTAAGTCAAGATTACTTAACGAAGCATAATTATAGTGGTAATCAAACTGTCTGTAATCTGTAATCAAGAGTCCTTCCTTTGTCTGTCCTATGCTTCTCACCCACCTTCAACTTTAAGTGAATTTTTTCAGTCCCAGTACCGAATTTATGTGTGCTTGGAATGGACATTAATTAAATCGTAATAGCGACTCATATTCCATCCAAGTCCAAGGATTTCCATTTATGATATAGATCACACCAAGTGGCGTGCACGTGTTCCTAAGCTCGGTTCCAAAAAAAGGGACTGAAGACCCTGAAATCCCTATAGCACCACTCGACCAAACAGACCATCCAAACTCTTACCAAACATAATGAAAAAAAAAAACGAGGAGAAAAAAAAATTAAATTCTCCACCACTTTGTGTGACCCAAAGTACATTCATCAGCCAGTCTCATTTCTCCTCAACGATCACGTTCCTCCTTCGTCCTTAGATGGAAAAATCAAAGGGAGGAATTTAATTAATTGAGTTGAATTTTGTTGAACGTGCGACATTGGAAAGAACCGGAACGAACAGGAAGTGGAAGAAGGTATTTCCTGAGAGGGTTTTCGTTCTCGTCCTTCTTGCAAGATGTTCGCATAGAAAGTCGGAAAATAGTTTTGAAAATTGTTTTCAAAAGGAATATTGACAAATGAACGAGTTATACATAAAAGCAACCACCACCACCACCAGCAGCAACACCGGCAAGCACCATCGTAAATGTCAAACAGTCAGTAGTTATCAAACTGAATTTATCAATTGAGTGCCATTGAGCATTTTTTAATGGATTCCATTGGCAGGAAAGGTGAAGAACGTAGAACGGTAGGAAATAGTTTCTGAGTGGCTGAGTACTTGACTAAAATAATTATGACAAAGTGATGATTATATTATTGAGGTGACGGGATGGTCCTGGTGGCCGTCTTCATCGTGAAGATTGGAGATTGTCGCCTACAGGCAAATGTTGTCAGTCACTGTCATCGGGCTTTCGATTAAGTTGCCATCGATGGCATGGATGGCTGTTCCGGGGCAGGGAGAGTGGAACTCCTGCTGTAGATACACACAAACACTCTTTAATGGCACATCGGTATAATGAGGTTATGGGTAACATAAGGTGTGCTAAGAGTCGTGATAAGCTTAAACGCTAGGGCGTAGATGATGGAAGCAGGTGGTACAAGGTTAATACCCTTAAGTCCTGACTTTGATTTAATTACGGACTGTTTGTGCTGTGCGAACATTGTGTGTTCTCGTTTGTGTTGCCGATAATAGTGGGTACACAGAGGTGTGTGACAAAAGTGTGCATTGCATTGCAGCTGATGTATAATATACGTTTTAAATTGTGTAAATGTTTTCAGGCTTGGTTAGTCCCTAAGACAAATGGAGTTGAGTCGAACACTTTACTCTGCGTGTGAAATTACTCAGTGTTGTTGCTTGCAAAGAGGACAATTTGTTATATCGTTGGGACAGAGCTTTTGAGGCTACTCTTGAGGATTTAGCGAATAACGAATAAGACTGTCAGAGCAACAGGTCAACAAAGTAAGAAACTTGGTACAAGCTACTGGAAGTCATTCGTTTTGACAGATTTACATATTTTTGGGACGTCAAAATGTATGCCCGAGACAGACAGGTGTCAATCAAAAACTGTAGTGGCTGCCAGATTCACATCCAGGCATGATACAATATATGTCATAATTCAAGCGGCTGATCGAATGGTTTATTATGTGAACAACTATACGGGTCAAGCGAAAAGCGAGTCCTTGACATGAATAATGATTCTTCGATTTGCTATCTGCAACTGATTCTCTGCGGGACTCAGATCTTTGGATTGAGCTAGCCAGCACAGTAAAGAACACGTCACTATTACTACCGCATAGTGGTGTATTTTGGAATACTGTCATCCTGAAGGTTCCCTCTTAATTTGATGAGAACATGATGATGTATGTGCGCATTGCAAGTTCGCGCAGTGCAAAATAAATGTTGTTTATAGTGTGAATTATATAAGCAGAGAAGACATTTTCTTTGAGTTTGTTTTTGTCGTTTACCATCTCAACGTCATAGCATTTTTTTTTTTTAAGAATCGATGTTGGGTGTTCTTTAGTCGTGACAGCATTTGATTTAGATCTTGTTAACCGCCAACAAGAGCACCAGTGACAGCTCGCTCTGGTTGTCCTGTGATATTTGGAAGATCGTACTACATTTTGTTCCTTACTAATAATCAATTTTCACCTTCAAACCAGTAATACCAGATCATGCGTATTTAAAAGGGCGAAGAATGAATGAATGCATTTTTTAGCGTTCAAAACAACAAAAAAATAGGGCAAATTGATGTTTTTTAACGCCGGAATGGGAAAAAGGGGAATTTTCGGGTATTTTTAGTAATCGTCGTGGGCATTTCAGTCCGAAAAGTCTGGCATCACTGCTTCAAACTAAATATTTTGTAGGTCAAAGTAGGAAATTTAATTTTCCATATTTGAACACTGTAAGTTCGCGCTCTATGTTTGCATGTAAGTTTTGCACAGTTCTTTGAAGTTATATACATCAGAGTTTCTGGGTAAGGACGGGTCGATGTTGAAATGGAATAAAACAAACTGTGTGTAAGGTTATAACTACATTATTTTTCTATTTGAAAGACCCATGCCATTTTGGTCCGTGGAGTACAACCGAGTAGTCCAATTTTAAGTGACAGCCACAAAGTTCCGGCAGAATTTGTGCATTGGCATTTGTTATGCTGGCTTTAAGGGCATCGGTCGATTGCAGTTTAATAGACATGCGACTTCAGGAGAACTCACAAGGAGAAGTCGGGAGCGGGTCGAAATGCTGCTTTCAAAAATCTGCTTGGCAAGAAATCTGTCTTCGCACACAAAAGTTCTACTTATTTTTAGTTACCTCACAAAATTCAGCCTTTCAAATTTGAAGCAAACAAATTCAGCTTGTTCTGTTTTTTTTTCCAACTAACAAATATTAAAAAACAGATATTGTTCAAATAAAAAAAGCCAAAAAACCCGACTGATTGTAAAAAAGATTTAAAAAGATTATTGGGCCTTACCAATAAATATTTTTAGTTTCGACTCTAAATTTTAGTAGTTCACAGTGACTATATTTTCCATACACATTCGGCAATTGTGAGCTTCCGTAAATTTTAAGTCGAGTCTAAAATTTCTCATAACAGTCCACGGCGGATATAAGAAACGTCTAAAATACCCAAAGATTGTTTCTTATATCCGAGGTGTAAAATGTGCAAACAATGAGAAAATGTTTGGAAAATGTTTAAAAGCGCGTGCCTTTGAACATTTTCCAAACCTTTTCTTATTGTTTGTTGAATTTGAAAAAAAAAAGAATTTGGAACCATCCACACTTTCGACCCCAACCCGAAAAAGTCTACTGGATTGTGAATCTCACGATTTTGGTACAAAATTCACGTCACCTCTGCGAGAGATATCCATTCCCTCAAAGAGTGATGCAGAATGTCCGTCGTGGCTGTGTAGCACGTAGCATCGTCCTGCTGCAACCACCAACAGAAACCGGATATAGCGGCAAGCTGAAGCGCACGCCATTGATAGTGATGGCCTCACTAACGTCATTTTTAAAAAAAAAGTACCGAGCCCTAATCCTCACCAAACAGCAACTTTTTGTGATGCATTGCTACCTGGTGAGCCCCGCGTGGTTTTGCGACGTCCCATAAACAGCAATTTTGCTTGTTAACATTAGTTTAAACAGTCGGATAAAAATGCGCCTCGTCGCTAACGATGATTTTGCGTCCAAAATTGGACTTCTCTTCGAAATCCTCCGATTCCCAGTCAGCCAACAAACGTCGTTGTGTATGGTCATTGACTTTGAACTCCTGGGTCAGTTGGATCTTTTACAGGGATAGGTCCAAGCCCCGACGCTAAATTTTCCAAATTGAAGACTGAAAAAGGCCGACTAATTGAACTGGGCGATGAATTGACCGCCTCAGATTCTCCTGAATGCTTCCACAGACCGCGGCAGTGTTCTCGGCCGATCTGGCGTTTCTTTGACGTAGGAGAGACGTCGTTGATAAGCGATCGTAAAATGGGCGCAACTGTTACACTGAACACTCATTTTAATAATACAGCTTTATCATTGGGTCGTGCTGGTCAATAGTCTATCTTCCCATGGTGATTTGACAATGGTGAATAATAATCACCAGAGACCCGATTAGATAGACTCCTCCAAAACAACATGGCCGCCACAGGCTGCGCTTACATCACATCGTTAAAATTGGAAAACACTTTTTAAGTTATCTGTCACTTTGGCTACTGACGGTGCCGTTGATTCAATCGAGAGAATTCAACCGCAGCATGTTTTCCTTTTAAAAGGATTCTCGTTAAGTTAGTCTTCTGTCGTTTTCCATTGGGATTTTCAGATGTTTCGTGCCCAATGGAGCATAAAACGAGATTTTTCTTTCTTTGCATTTGTGGTGGTGAATTTTTTAAAAGTCAGCTGTTCTCAAATTGTAATTTGTGTCTATAAAAATCCATTTAATTTATGTTTTTCTTTGCGGCCAATGGAAAATGAAATCTGACAGCCAGCTGATTTCGAGAGCAGAAAAACTGCTTTCTGTCCCAATGGAAGGCGACATATCGAGTCTGGATGGACTCAGACTATGGAGCAGCATAAGCACACACAAATTGGTATACCAATTAGACCAAAGTAAAATCCTTTTTTCCCAACTAGCCCAACGCCCCTCAACAGCTTCCCTATCCTGATCGCATTAAACTAAGTTTCGCGGTAGTTCTACCAGTTTATTTTTAGAGCAACCATCTCCATTCCTCCCACACAAATGTCAACTAAAACGCAATTATCAACAGAGCTTCATTGCCCAGAACTATAAAATAGCAAGACCATAACCATAAGTTGTAACCCTGATGCCGCCGCCCCCCGGCCACACAGTCAGGCTCTGTATAGTTAAATTACTTGACACAAACAACTGGATATAGATATACATACATTCAAAGTTAATGGTCAGGTAATTCCATTACTATTTCCAACAAAGTGGTATTTTTCCAGAAGGCAGAACCGACACAATCCAGAGAAATAATAAATTATTCTCTCCCACGTCCCATACTCAGGCACAGGCCCTCCCCCACAATTGCAGCCGGCTTAAAACTGTGCCCGGCATAGTTTTCCAATTTCAGAATAACGAGTATTTTTGTGCAGAGCCCAACTATACATAGTCGTTGTGCAGGCAATATAAATAAAAGAAAAAGGAAACCCCATACGATCAGGCAGGAGAGGACAAGAACGAGAACAAGAGTAAAAACAAAATGAAAATAAGAATGCTGTTGACAAATTGCCCAAGGATGCACTTTGACTGCTGGTTTGTTAACGGTTGTGTGCACTGGCTGTTCGCTCTGCTTCATGGTCATAAAGTAAGCCACAGTTGTTGTCGGTGCCGTCGGCTCCCACACACCACACCCCTCAATCCAACGATGCAATAACGCACAAGGAGACGGAGGACGAAACAGTCATATTTCCCATTGTTTATGACCTAGGTCAGGGCAGGGACATATGAGCATTGAGCGCACCTGTGCTCTGTTTTTGAATGCTGTTGCTGTGTGTGTTGCTGTTTTGTTTGCTCTTTCATTGGGCATCGTCTGTTTCTTTTTGCTGTTGGCAAAGTGAACTGATGCTGTTACTGTTGTCGCTTTTGTTTGCACGCTTCTCGTAAGTTTGCTTTGGAATCCATTTAAGCTTTTTGAAGTTCCTTCAGTGTTTGCTGAATTTCTTTCTACATGGAATTGAAAATTGAAATTTATTATTCAATAATATCTGGCGATCGCCTTCGTTTGTCTGTTCTAATTGCAATAGACACACATTAATGTCGTATTCCATTGGGACAGGAAAGCAAAGCAGTTTTTCTGCCATCGAAATCAGCTGGCTGTCAGATTTCATGTTCCATTGGCCGCAAAAAAAGTGAATCTCGATATCTGAGCGACATTTACACCCACTTACACTAAAACCAAAACATTTTTTATTTGTCAAACTTTAAAGTTGGTTATTATTTACGTTTTTAGACGACAAGTCTGAGAAAAATACAAGAAAATACATTTGGCCGCTGCAATGGATAGTAATATAAATTGAACAGGTTTTTATAAAAACAAATTACAATTTAAGAACAGCAGACTCTTAACACAATTGCAAAGAAAGAAAAATCCTGTCTTATGCTCCATTTAGACACGAAAAATCTGACATCTGAGAGCAAAATCTGAAAATCCCAATGGACATAAGTTCGGCAATTAAATTGGGAAAGTTCTTTTATGTTCAAATTGTTGGTGAATTTACGGTGACCGTCAAAACTATGGCGAGCTGTCAAAGTGGGGTCAATTGGGTTTGCATTGGGGATCGGATATAGTTTGACGTTTTATTTCTTTAAATGACTATTCTTAATCAAATAACCACGACTTACAAAGTTGAAAGGAAAAAGGGAAGAGTTTTTTTCATGTCAACTTGACAGAAAAATGATTGACAGAAAAATGATTGACAGACAAGATTGTAAGCAACCAAAGTAGTTTCCAGAAATATTTAACTTTATGTTATACTACAAAAGAAATGAGCATAGGTGTGTGACTTCGTGATTTTTGCGGGAAAACAGCTTGTAGAGCCTTTCCACTGGAAAGTTATTTATCTCTGTATTCCACTATCTTTGTTTATAGGATTTTGTGGTGTTATTGACATACATAATGTGCGCAGACAGTGGCCAACTTCACTCCTATTTAAATATGCTATCCCAGCAATTTATTTCAAACTCCTAAACACCTTTGTTTGACAGAAGATCTTTCATTCAAAAACCAGTCTAAAGTTGTCCTCCTTCTTGCTACAACCAGGCTTGACGTATCCATATGAATTTTATTAAATGAAATAATATAACACATACCTACAGAGACGAAATTAAATATTTCGAAGAAAAGACATCTACTCTAAAATATTTCGGTGCAGAATAGAAATAGAAATTAAAATTAATTTGAACTTTGACAAGCCCGCTACAGATATCACGCGAATACATTTCAAAAGAGCATTATCCCCAAAAGAATCGGGGTCAAGTTGGTGTCAAGTTTATCTTTACGATGACATGAGCAATATTATTTTTAGAAATGCAAAAACGAAAACATTTCCAAACCGAACGGAAACTTTGTTGTGTGCCATTGTTAGACGTCACTGAGAGTGAGTGTGGGTTATTTTTAAAAGTCTCTGTTCCCACCCCAATAGGGTAGGTTGTCAACAGTCAGATGGGGTTTATTTTTAATCACTGTGGCTTTGGTGCTGTTTTTTTTTTTTAGCCATCATGCGGCAAACTTTTTGAAAGATAATTTAACAAAAGTAGCCGGTTGACTAAACAGTGAAAGGGGCCAATGTTTATGCTGTCAAGTGAGATAAGAGGAAGGGAAAGAGTGACAGAAGTACCAAGTAGCAATTCAGATCTATAGCTGGGTAAAAATTGTTTGATACAAAATTGACTGGAGGTGGCATGAGATGATTTGCACTTGCAACAAGAAAACGTATTTTCATTCGCTTATAACGGGACAGTACGAAATTCATTTACTACCTCAGAATAATATCTGACTATCGATCGTGACGTTCTGTTGAAGGCAAATATCGTATTGACTGATATAATGATGTTGTCCAAATAGAGACGGTCTTTTACAAGTAAATTAAAGCCACTTTATGTTTCCTAACACGTTTCGACAAGCAGTCAGTTAAGGCGACTGCTGTTATTAAGAGCAAAAAAATATCTTACTGAAAACCAAAATCGGATAGCAAAGCGTAAGTTGGCTTCATTGGAAAACAGAAAATTCTATTGAACTGTCATTGCCAAAAGTGGTTGGATTTTCTTGAATAATCGATTTGTCTCATTCATAGTTCTGTGACTTAATACTCACGCCTTTTCGTTTACTGACTTTTTTGTCAACAAGAATTCGAAGCGCGTTATGTCTTCAAAAACTTCAACTTTATTGTCGCGTTCCATTTATGCTATTGTAATCAAGCGCAGAGTTCCAATTTATTTTTTTTAAATCCGTGCTTTCCTTTGCTGATAGAACAGCTAATGAGAACTGTAGAAAACTATAATAAGACATACATGCGCACCCATAATCTGGCTTAAGCCACTGTGCGATTACAATCGAATTGAAATTGAGTTTAACACATAATTGAATTAATCGTTCATTTAAGGCACTTGGCTAACTTGACAGCTAACTTTATGACAGCTGGTCAGGAATGCGAATACTGGAAAAGAAAAAGAAAGTACATGGTACAAAAGCGTACTAGATCAACAAATAGACTAAAGAAATACAATAAATACTGTTCACATGGTGTATTTTCATAGTCAGCTGAGAGTTAGTTATGTTCGGCTCAGAAGAGCATGATCTGTTCAGTGGTTTTAGCGTTATTTTCTTAACATGTGTCTCTCGTAAGACGTGCAAAAAAGCTAAATAAAGAACTTTATGAACTTTATATATCACCTTGTAAGATAACATTTCGAAAAGAATCCTGCACCAAAATTGTATAAAAACCAACAGGCCGAATTCAACGGATAGGACAAAAAATTTATTTTCTAAATAAACATTATTCATCGCTGTTCTCGGCTGACTCAATTGCTAACTACGCTAGTTTGAAATTCTCTTCTACGTTTTTGGAATGCGGACTTTATTTTTTCATTACTTTTGACAACTTAACTTCTAACGACGTTGATGAGAAATGTTCATATCTCTTCCCCAAACCCAAACATATTTTATATTTTAATATTTCTTATATGCATCAATTTTTTGAATTCGTTGCCTTTTTTCTGTCGGCATTCGCCGGCGAAATATTTTTTCGCCAAAAACAACAAACGAACACAAAAACAATGATTGGGGGAAAATGCCATGTTTTATTTCTACGAATGAATATTTCTCAGTTTATTCCTTTATTTATATGTTGATTACATTAGTTAGTAACCATTTTGCGAAATACATATTTTTGTGGTGAAATAGAACAACAAATGTTAACTGCGGGAACGTACCATAAGCTGACAGAAACTCACCAAATACCCTTCTTTCAGTCAGTGGTTTTAGCACTCTCTCGTTATTTTTCCCTCGAAGCGTGGGTAATTTTACATTTTCATTGAACTCAAATTCCCTCGATTTGTTTAGCAAAAATCCTTCTTTAAAAGTAGAATTTTTATTATTCGGAAAGAGATTCACCTTAAATGAACCTTCAGCATAAAAATTGCAGTTTGTTAACATTATAATGATTACTATTTCTTGGTATTATACATTTTTTTCTAAAAGTTGAATCCCTTTTTTTTATTGACATTTAGTGTGTTGCAATGTAGTTCGAAGGTTTTTTTTGTCAGATTCCTGATATTTCCACAGTTTTGATGCTTTATTTCTGTTTTGCACGGAAGGTTTTTTGGGCATCAACATTTCTACAAATTGGTAGAAATTCCACGATGTAGGATGACTGCTGAGTGTCAGTATTTCATTATACCCCCTCCATTTAGATTTTTTTTTGTTTACTGCTTCACACGTATTCACGGATACGAATTTTAAGAGAGAATTTTCTTTTCAAAATTTGCGGGGGGAATCGGGTAGGTACGCGGGAGCTGACGGTCTATTTAATACTTTGTTAATGATCTTCGTGGTCAAGTGACATACAGCTTATCTCGTATTGCGCACTCCTTTAAAAATGTCCCACAGGCCAGAAGTAATGCCACAGAAAAACCCCAAAAAAACTAACTTCTACAGTATTTTCCTTAAAACATATTCATCCACTTTCAGCTCAGGAACAAAAAAGCAACAGAAATAAGAAAAGGTTTGATGAGTCTTGTAAAACTTTTACACCAGACAACTAATCCTCGTATTTACGCCACCAAAACTTCGAAAAACACTTTTGAGATTTTGTTGTATGATAATGAGACATGAAAATGGTTTTCTGTCAGTGTGGCACTTTCTGTGCGTAAAACTTTTAAATTACATATTTCATAAACTGCTCTGAGTGAGTCTCGTTCTCGAAACTGAATTAAATTTTCACTCTTCGAGTGCAAAAGTGAATTAGCACACCTTTTGTGGGTATGAAGTGAAAAGACCGCCAACCCAAAGAAATATCAAAACAATGGCGGTATGTTGTGCGTACAAAGTACATGCCTTCTCATTAAGATGTTAATGAGTTTTAGAGGGGTAGCTCTGAAATAGATTAAAAGTTGATTCCACCGACTAAGAAGAAGAGAAAAAAAAAAAAAAAAAAACCCTGATTGTGCACGTTTTGTTTTGACTGAGAATGCTGACGCTTTAGTTCAGCAGCTGTCAATTTGTTTGTGTTCTAGAATTTTAACTGATAGCAAATGTCGCTAGGGTTAACTGTATCGATACGTTTTCGCCCGTCACTGGATTAAGAACGGTTTATATATATTTACATATGAAGTGAATTCAAAAGCGATAAGCGACAGAAGTACACTTGGAGAAAAAACTGGGTGCAGTTTACTGTATTATTCGTTTTTTTCTTGGTTTGCGGTTAACAGAAATATATTTTGGTCAGTTTCAAAAATATAACGGGGTCTATAAACTTTAAAAACGCAATGTTATTGTTCATCTTCATCACTTTCATCTGAATCAAAAAAGGACATTTTTTTTTATAGTAATAGTCTGCACTTGACGCACGCGAATATATACTCATAAGTTAATACAAAATGTTAACGCTCTCTAGCTCTCGTTGATTTACTGGTGGAAATAGAGATTTACTTAGAAAATTGGTGCTTCTTTGATACTAGAGTAATTGAGTTAATATTTTCTGAAGATTAACGATTCAAACTCTAATTGGGAAACACATCAAATCTGACTTGTAGCCACTAAACAATTTTCAATTCAAGTTTTTCTATCGTTATAACAATTGTTTGACAAATTTTGACTACACTTGTAGATTTGTGGAACGGAAAAAATGCTAAAATAACAAATTATAGCACCGAGGAAAAAACGAAGTACCAAATCCTTCTCAGTGGAAATGAAATGACAAAATGTACTAGAAGTTAAGCAATAGATCGAATACAAAAGTGAGCTCTGGATGCAAATAAAAACACAGTGCGACACTAATAATAATTTTTAGAGTCAGGCTAGAGTTTTCGAACTCACAATGGGAAAATTTTCCATTTTCCATGTACATGTGACCTACCAAATATTAAAAATGATAATTAGTCAGATTCAGTTTGTTTTCGAACAGTGATTAGTGAAGTTAGAAAATGTAAGCGATGAGCCTCAATTTCAAAATACAAAGCTACTAATAGTTGAGGTTTTTCTTTTTCCCTGCCTGAACGTCTGAAAAACATCAAAAAATATAGGTCCAAGGTCGAATCACAATAAATAGCTGCTAAAGTTGTTTGTTTGTCTCGATTGTATTAGGCTAAACAAAAATGTGAAGTGGAATTTTACTGTCCCGATTAGAGAAGTCACGATTGCGTTTTTGTTTTTTGTAAAATGGCCGTGCCAAAAGGATAATACAAGTTTACTTGCCGTGCGTCCTATTAACTGTCATTGGGGGCATTCGGATTTCTAGTTTTGAAAATCTGACAGGTGACTGACTTGATGACAGTTTTTACAGGCCCAGTTTGGTCGCGTGATTAGTTTTATCAGTTGACGATTATGGAGGGGTAGCCGACAAATCTAGTCAAGAAAATCCTGCCCGCATACTCAGTTGACATTTCGAAGTGTCAAAGTTTAAAATAAACTTCGAGAATATAGCAAAAATGCATGTTAAAGAGTCAATGCGTTGGTGGTGTACCTAGTCCAGACAAATATAGTTGACGTTTTACATGAACTAATAAGCAGCCGGACGTCGCCATTGCGATCGGAAATATTAAAGGTTATTAAAGTCGATTGCTTCTATTCCAATGCTAGTCTGGTGCTATTGCAAATTTGGTGTGCAGTATGATAATAACGGAATAGACCTTGAGATTGTGCTGTTGAAAATCAGACAGTTTAGGGAATTCAAAAACTTCTTTAAATAATTGACCACTTCATCTTGATTCGTGACCAAGTTGCATGAAACCACCTGGCCCGTAATTGCATTTTGAATGGCCGCATTCAGACCGTTTACGTCTTTGTTTCTGACAGCCAATGTAGGGTATTCGCTCAGCAAACGATGAGTAGTAAACAAACAAACGTCCGAACTGTTGATAATTTTATCTTGCCTTCCCCATACAAAGCGCTATCGCTTTCTTGTGTTTTATTTTTCAAATTTGCCCATGCTAGAAATCTTCTCTAAACGCCATTGTGCTAAACCAAAATTTCTTGCAGATCTGTCATTCAGATCCGAACATCATTTCATTTTTATAAATATATACTCGTAGTTGTCGATTTGGATTCTCAGATGAACTCGCCGATAAACACAAATAGTGAGAAGGCTAAGAAGCTTTTACAAATAGTTGTTTTTTCACCTCAAAGGGAAATGTTCTCTAAACAATTATTCTTGTCGCCATCTTTTGAGATTGAAAACTAGTATAATACTATTCGAGAACAAGGGCAGAACTTGTTATACAAGTGGACAGGATTGACAATCCAGGGCATAACTTTTTGAACTCGATTTTAGGTTACAGGCAATTGCAACCCTTTGTTTAACAAGTGAGTTAAATAAATTGTGTTCGCAATCGGTAGAAACCAATCGCAATAGTGCAAAGTCTGCACACTTTCATATCAAAAATGACAGAGAAAGAGAAAATAACAACTAACTGGGAATGTTCTTTCTTTGCTGTAGAAAAAATTCACGAAAATGTAAACAAACTCCACCAATGGTCAAACTCAAATGCACTTGTATTGGTAAATCTGAAGAAAATCTGAGAAAATATCTAGATTCGCAAAAGTGCTCTGAAATCTGAAAAAGATTGCTTTTTTTTTACCAAACGAACATAAAAATTGCTCTGAGGGCAAAAAAAGTGCTCTGAGAGCGCCCAATCGAATACCACATTAAATTTAAGAATAATAAAATAGAAATAAAAAAAGAAAGTAGGGAAAATGGTGTTCTATATGTCATTTGTGCAGCTAAATGAAAAGAGTTTAGAGCGCCATTTTTCCGGCAGTAGATATACTAAATAGCACGTGTCCTGAAGTGGAAAAAAAATAATTGTAAGTAGGAATTTCCTTAATAATTTCAATAATTGAATTTGTAATATTTTATGTTCGGAAATAAAAGTTTTCGAAAGCTTATTTCGCACAACTTCCATTTGGGACAACCGCAACAAACTGTGTGAAAAGAATTTGTTTGTTTTTATACCTATTTCATTTTGAAGACACACCCGAAATGTCAGATGTTTCATTTTTGACGCAAGAAGATGTAAAAGATTTAAGTGGCTCATGGTAGCTTGAAGCCTATCCGAGTACTTTTAGAGTTTCGCTAATTTTTTGGAGTTTGACAGGGGTGGGATTCTGTAAGATGAAAACGTTCGATCTTTTTCGTTTGTACGAACGGTTTGCTTCATCTAACTACAAAAACTATAGGAATTTTCGTTTGCACGAAAGCAAAAAAACGAAAGCCATTTCGTTTACGTTTTCGTTTATTTTGCTTCATGTAACTCTAAAAACGAATGACATTTTCGTTCCGTGCGAAAAGAAAACAACGACAGCTTAGTCATTGATGTGTCTCATTTTTGTTGTTGTTAAATTGGTGGTTGTCTTATTTATTCCATACTTGATATGCTGGCGAATTATTTGTTAACAGCAAGTGATAAAAATCTAAGAAAAATCCGAAAAAACTTCGGAATTATTCCAATATGTATTGAATTGTAAGTTGCTAATTTTTTATTTAGTTTTCTTCCACGATTTCGGTTGAATAAAAGCGCTTTTAGGTATGTGCTGGACAACATTCGTCTTCGTACAGGAACGCGAAAAACATACGATACGTCCCTCCTATTTTAAGGCTATGTTCCACGCTTGAGGTACTGGCTGGAGGTGGTTACCAGTGGATGGTTGGCACCGATTTTGTTTCTCCTCTCGCACAGAGTACTTTGTCGAAACTCCACACGTAATTCTTGTTGTAGTGGAAAACGTTTTGGTCCTCAATGGATAAAATGGCCATCAGAACTGAAGTTAACTAAGAGTTACTTTCTCCAAAAATTTAAAATACCCGGCGCTAAGTGACAGCTTTTCAATTGTAATAGCTAGAAAGAGATACTCAATCATTATTTTTTGCTGTATTAGTGTTGTTGTTGACGTCCTTTAAATATGTAATTAATCCAAATAAAGAGTTTGTATTTCGCTAATTATTCATTGTACTTACATTATTATTTACAATGTTGACCTTATTTATTTAAACCAAAATTCAAATATTTTGAAGCTGTCAGCTTTTGGCTGTCATATGCTCGTAATGACACATTCAGCTTCTCAAACTTTAATTTGTGTGTCACACTGTTTCTTAAACCCAAACGAAAGAGAAAAAGGAAACGAAAGGAGTTACATGAAGCAAATTTTTGCTTTCGCGTGATTTCTTTCGGTTTTTGAAATGCGAACGTGATTTTCGTTTCGTTTTTTACAGAATCCCACCCCAGATTTTCGTGCTTGCCCCGAGAAAGCACGCGAAAAGATCTATGCTGTTTTATCGATAGCTATTTGACGTTTATAGCTTCAATAACAAAATATCAACTGGCTATGACTTTTGACCCACTTGTATACAATTTTTTTGGACTGAAATGTCAACAAATTGTAAAATTCAATTTGTATTTATTTTAAATTCCAAAACATCGCACGCAAGAAATCTGAAACCGTTCGCTTCTTCAATTCAATTTGGGTGCCAGTGTATTTTTCTTAGGATTCGCATTTCACAATAAAAACATTTCCTAAGTGTACCATCGAATACAGTCGACCCAGTTAAATTAAAGATAAGAGATGTCTTATTTTGAGCACCGCACTCGTCATATTCTTGATGAGTTATTTTGAAATTTTGATGAATGTCGCCATCATCATTCATATGAATATACATTGTATATTTTACTGGCTAGGAGCGTGTTCTTTCCTTGTGTGAAGAAACAATTTCTGACGGTCACTACATGGTGTCCTATGCCAAGTTCAGAATGGAGCACAAACACGATGCAGGTATTTTAAATTCGAATTAATGCAAATTACAGTGCCTCACCGAGATGTGAAAGGAGGGCGATTGTATCGTTGCATACATGGCTTGTGGGCGCAACAGGGGTGTACGCTCTGTACACATGTTAGTTGGGAGTAATAGCAACAAGCTGCAGGGCCTTTGGAACGGCTGGCTGGCAGCACGATTATGTGCCTGCATTTGTTAAGGGGCGTTGAACGATTCAATGCGTTTGCTGCATGTCGGAAAGCAAGGTAGATTTTGATTCGACGGAGGCTGCAGGCTGTGATGCGAACGTGAAGGTGGTCGTCAGGTTTAATGAAAACGCTCAAGACTTTAATAAGAGTGATAGGTGTCTGAAATGGAAATTGAGTTGAATGCCATCGTTGAGAAAGTTTATTCAAATCAAAATATTTCTGACTATCCACTCACGTTTCGCGCATAGTGATTAAAAAGTGCCTCGCAACCCTTGCTCCCAATGCAATACATATGCAGGCAACCACACCTACATCATTTTGGTGACGTATTTTGTTTTTTTTCTCTGCAAATGGCAGAGAGCAGATATTGCTGACGACCAGTAGATGGGAATATATTTACATTTCAAAGGCAAGAGCTTTGCGGCTGTGCGGAATCGATGTCCATTCACTATTCCAATTCTTATTTCAGCTTATGCAAATGTGGGCAAACGGCGAAATGGCTCGCAGAGCGTGGTTGGGTTAAGCGTGATATTTGTTTAGGGAATAGTTCAAGGGCTGTTGATGACTTCCTTATGCCTGAATAGGTCCTAATTACACCCACTTTCGTTGAAATCTTTTGGGAACATCGGATCAAGTGTATGAATGCAACTCTTCAACAGATTTCAAGTAAATAAAACTGATTTCGAAGCGTAAAATAAAATGTCAAGTCAGATGTCAGGGACAGTTGTTATTTGGGACGGTGTTCCATATAAATTGTTTATTTTTTCCCCGGTTGTCCGACACCAAATGGGCGAACACTACCACGTTCAGCCGCTCACCTAAAATAATATGGAATGTAACGAGACGTATGAGAATATCAGCGGCCATATAATAAAACTTGATAAAACATATTTAAGACATCAAATAAACGTAATCCAAAAGGAGGAGCAAAGTTTTTCATTCGCAAAAAAAATTACAGCCAATAAGTTACAAGTAACAAAAGTTACAAGTTACAGAACATCGGATGACAACTTTTTGCGCCACCTTGTATTCCCAGCAGGGCAACAAAGTTTGACAGATGGAAAAAAAAACTAAAAAGACTCTTCGAAAATTCGACAATTTCACAATCAGTTTCAGGTCGAATCAAACCAGACGATTCGTTTTTCGCTTTTCCTTTAAATTTTCAAAAAAGAAAGGTTTCTTTTACCGGCGAGTTCGACAGAGAATCACAGGCGATTCATTTGCGACCATCTTTCTAAAGGGCGTTCCAAAAATCGGATTTGGCGTTGAGTGACGTTCTTGAAGTTTCGAGATATAAAAGGTCTTAAAGTATTTTGAATATAACTTTTCGGGCTATAACAGGAACAACAACAAAAAAAAAAAAACATTAAAGCAAGCATTTAAAAATAGAAGCACTGCATTTGACAAAAATCATTTAAAGCCGTATTTTTTTAAATTATTTCTGAAAGATGTTACTTCACTTCACGCTTTTATTGTTTCATTTTATTGACTGTGTGACATGTCGCACTTTATTGTTGAAACCACATATCGTCGACATCAATACTAGTCAATTAAGGCAGAATCAAATCGGTGATTAGGTTGCGAAATGGAGGAATAGATACAAATTATCTACTGAAGCAGTCAGAAATTACAACTATTACTTATTATATTTTCATTTGCTATTTACTCAGTAATATTTTTACGCACCTTATAAATTCAACTTGCATAACTAATAAATTAACTAATATTCAAAAATTATTTCTTTTCAATAATCACTTTGCCTATGAAAAAATTCAAATACAAACTTTCCTTGCAAAACTCAAACAACGTTAAAAGTTTTTTTTTGTAAAAGTTTCATTTCGGCAGTATAAAAGGACAGCCGAAATGTTGCTTGTTAATTAATTCCTTCGACAAGCGACACGGTACAACTTCGAATACTCTAAGGCATCTTCCTTTCCTAGGAGGTTCGAGGTAATTACTGTTACGCTGCGATTGTTGGTTTGGTGGACAGACAAGGCCTTTTGCTCAGTCTTCCTCCAAAATATCAATAACAGCGTCGCTCTTTTTGTTCTCGTTCGTAAATTTATAAATTGGATATCTTTTATTATCCGTCAAGGAGGAAATACGAGGCTACAGTACGCAGTTTGCGAACTGTGACAGCCAAACTTTAATTATATTTTTTATTTCATTACTTCCGGAAGCCATTTTGTTTTATAGGCAAGCAAAATTCCGTAGGCCATAGCTATAAAAATATCAACATGCTGAACTTTGCCATAATTCCCAGCACATTAACAAGATGGCCGACCAAAATACTTGTCAGGAATTTTTGTGTGCTATAGGTAATACCCTCTTCACACCGAGCCAAAAACTGTGTTTTCGCGAAAACATTCGAAAACTTCATCGAAAACAGAAGTTTTCCCCTACCTAAAGCTAAAATTAGACTGTATGCCAACTATGCATATGAATGCCAAAAAGCCAATGGCCAGAATAGCTGTCAAATGAACAAAATGTCAGGATTATCAAAACTGTATATTACACTATGTGTCCAAAATTACCAATACGGTCATATTTGCCTTGATGGTCATTTAATGCATTTGTTATTTATTACAAAAAAGAGAATGACAATGTCAACAAAATATTTCCTGTTCCATCAAAAATGCCATCAATGCCATAACGAAATTTCAATAAAGTGCATATAAGTTCACATGCTGGCATTCGTGCTTGTTGTCCTATTACACTATATGCTAATTTGGCATTTTTATCTGTCAAAATCAGCCTGGTCAAATGTGGCATTCAGATCATTATAGCATTACATTGTATGACCATATTTTGACAGGAGAACTGTCGGAAATTGACATTTTATGACCCCTTGGCGTACAGTCTAATCTTACCTTAAGTTTAAAGTCTTTTTCCACGGGTTGTTGAAACAAACACACATTTTGCAATATTCAGCAAACTCAGCAGAATAGCTGACCGGCCAAATGTCACAACTCACAATTAAAATCATTTTCCACATTTGGGCTCGGTGTGAAAAGGATATAATTTCGTTCCTTTCGATCATACGGCTATTTAGTATTGGTCATCCCTTCAAACTTTCATGCTAGGAGTGTGTGATGTTGTAAATGCAGTATAAAAGTGTCCCTTGAATACAACGTCTAAGAAAGGGTAGCGTGTTTCTATAATATACTGTCATACTTTGAAATGCAGTGAATTCTAATGGCGAATACAAGACCAACCAACATGAGGACCGTAGCAAAAGTACTAAACGAGGGAGAATGTTCGGCCTCAAGCAATATCAGCCAACACTCAGTTAAGGGTATCTTTAATTTTTTTTTTGAATACACTGAATATTGAAAGATTGCATTTCACTGAGTCTTTGTTAGGAGCTTGTTTATGCGTATGGTATTTCAAAGTGTGTTTCAGTTACTTCCCCCTACACTTGAGTAGTTGAATGGACACTTGTATGTACACGAAACTCAGGAGGTATCAATTTCACGTTCATAAAACACTCCCTTTCGTGTTTTTGTATTTTTCTATATTTCCAGTTATTTTCGATTCGCTTCCACAGTCATCTAATGGATATGCGATACGGGTTTTATTGCTGCCAAATGATCCGTATGCTTCTTTTGAAGAGCTCTATGTGGTGCGGTAGGCACAGTGCTCGGTAAAACTGATACCCCAACCTACCTCTTACACACTGACGAATAACATTTGCATAGTACTCGTAATTGTCAATTGAGAGTCAGTTTTCATGCGATTATCACAAGCGTTTGATATCACCTACCAGATGCGTTATCGCTTTACATCAAGCTAAGTACTTGGATATTTTTGTATGACTTATTCATCGCATTGCCCACCCACTGCTGTTGTAAATGTGTCAACATTTTATGATGTCAAACTTCGTCGTTAAATATGGCGATTTTAGGATTTGTAGCCTTCATTGGGTACTTATGAGTCTGCCAAAATTTTTCGTATATTACTTTGAAGGTGGCGCACAATAATTGCAGTCGAACTCTGAAGGGGAGTTCGGAAGCTTGTAGTCTTTTCGGAGTGCAATGCAGGCAGAGCTTCGACATGCTTAGATTCTGAAGATTCACATTGCAACCAAACAGTTTTGTTTTCCAATCATTTTCTTCAAGTGAAATCTATAAGGCAATATTGTCGTTAAAAAACAAAAGGTCTTGTACTAGTGATGCTATATCAAGTGTATTGTTGAAAAAAAAAAAGCTTTTATGTAGTAGACGTTATATGTTATTTATTTAATCTTAGTGTTCAAAAAAGTTGTTTCCCTCAGCACCTTAAAGGAGCTGAAGTTATACCACTTTTTAAAAAACGTATTAAAAGTAATATGTCAAACTACAGACCCATCTCCCTACTACCAATTTTTTCTAAGATTTTCGAAAAGCTTATGAAATCACGAATATTGTCTTTTTTTAGACAATAACAAATTTTTTAGTAGTAATCAATTTGGTTTTAGACGAGGAATGTCAACCAAGGATGCTATCCTCAGAGTATGTAGCCAATTATATGAAGGTATAAACCGTTACAAATCCACCGTGGCTCTTTTTGTGCATATGACGAAGGCGTTTGATATGGTTGATCATGACCTGCTTCTAAAAAAATCATACAATGCTGGGCTTAGAGGGATGATTCACAAGTGGTTTATTTCTTATCTAAAAGGTAGAAGTCAAAAAGTTAATGTAAATGGGAGCCTTAGTGAGTCTCGTATTTTAAAAAATGGTGTACCACAGGGCTCAGTTCTTGGTCCTGTGCTGTTTCTGATATACATAAACTCCCTCTTTGCGCTAAATCTAAATGGTGTATCAACTGCATTTGCAGACGATGTAGCCTTTACTTACCAATTTGATACAAGATATGAAAGTGTGGCGAAGACATCGGAAGATCTCGAAACATTAAGAATTTGGTTTACAGAACTTAAATTGATTATAAGCGAGAAGACAAAAGTTATGTCTTTTAAAATATCAAATAATATTTTAAGTGATTTCAATTTATGCTTTCATGCTCATGATTGTAAAAAATTCTGTTTACCTGTTCATAGTTGTGGAAAACCGAATTTTGTTAGTAGTTCGTCTTGTTCTAATAATTGTTTTAATATTGAATCAGTGAATCGTTCTAAATACATTGGAGTATTAATTGATCATAATTTAAATTGGAAGGATCATATTCACACTATTTAATCACATATGCTCCTTGTAACGCGCAAAATGTATCTTATCAAACCATATTGCTGCAAAAAAGTACTAACGTCAATTTATTATGGCCTGGGACACTCTAAGCTGCAGTATGGTATTACAAGTTGGGGTGATTCTTATAGTAACTCCGTCAGTCCATTGTTAAAGCTCAGAAGTACTTAATTAGGATAATTTGTAACAAAAATCGCCTTACTCAGAGCTGGCCTTTATTTAGAGACCTGCATATTCTACCAATGAGACACCTTTACGTCTTTAAAGTGCTGAAGGAATTTTTTAAGCAAAGCGGTAATATACCTAGCAGAACTTCGCAGTTATAATATGGTCTTCGTATAAATACCATGTATATTGTTAATGTTCCAATCGCGTACAAAAGCCATTTTTCTCATTTCTATTCTGTTATAGGCCCATTAATGTTCAATAAACTACCGTTTTCTGTTAGGACAGCCTTAAATTATAATTTATTCTTAAAAAAAGTTAAAGACTGGTTATTCACTATAAGTTATGATGTCCTTGAATCATTAATTAAAAATTAGCTACTATCATCATCATCAGCACAAGTAGATGTTAAATATAAATGTACTTTTATTAATTAGTTAAATTTGTAAATCTCTTCTTTTTGTTGTTCTTTTTTTTCGAAATGTTAGATTGATTTCCTTTTGTATTTGCTCCTTCTGTTTTTCTTTAAATTTCCGTTTTCTCTTTTCTTAGTTTTTAAGTCTGTTTTCTTTTCGTTTTTATTTATGAAGTTCATGAACATTATGTTAAAACCGATGTCTCCCCACATCAAAGTTAAATATTTTTTTTTTGTTTATGTTAATTAAATACCTAGTTGTAACACTCCACACTAATATTAAATTACGGATTGATTGCTATTATTTTCCCGCTATTCCCCAAAAGAAATTGTATCTAGCTCTAAGTTTGAAGGAAAATAAAATAAATATTCATTCAAAATATTCATTCATTCAATATACGAGCGGACTTTAGACAGGATGTAACGTCTACAGACGAATTATTCTGGAAAAAAAATCGAAACAATTATTCTACGTTCTTTAAGAGTATATAGCGATTCATGTAGGGTTGATGGGTATTTCGTGTCTGTTTGCTTCACAAATGTCAAAGTAGAATTGACATCTACCGCCATTTGCAAAAAATAAAGCATTATAAACTGCGCCACCCTTAAACTCGCCTTTGTTCTGCTTTCCTTAGAAAGAAACAGGACTTCACCTTATCGATCGACTTCGGTCTCCATATTCAGAATTCAGATATCCCTTATTTCTCCTGCGAAAAATTCATCGAATTAATCAGAATTCTTTACCTTTCTTTACAGGTTGGTATTCAAATATTTTCGGAGGGACTGTCCGCTGACCCATTATGGTAATTCTTTAGATTTCTTTTACGAAGGAAAAATACATTTCGCCAAATAAATTCACTCACTTAAATGAAATTGGTTTATCCATTGCATTGACTCATTCTACTCATCAAGCACTTACATTTTGTTCCCTTCCCTACTATGGAAAATATATTCTATTGTCAAAAATGAGGGCGTCCTTAAATAAACGTCACGTCATTTTCAGTTAAAGGGTCTCGCCTTAAATAAACGTCACGTCATTTTCAGTTAAAGGGTCAGCAATGCTTAACCAGATACTCATCGTTACAACCTTTTTTGCAACGCCAAATACCACAATGTTCAGCCATGCAATTAGGTACTTGTTATCCGCCAACGAACTCGCACATTTAACATAAAAAGGATACCTACATTGTTTGTATATGTTTACATCGACCTTCCACTGCGAAATAGAACTTTATCTCTGACAGTAATATCTGTTTTACTGCCTTCCGCAAGTGGATAGTAAAACCAAATCATAACACAATCCGTTGAGATAAGGGTTTTTGTTTTTTTTTTTTTTGTATGTAGAATCCCTATTCAAGGGTGGCCGGTGGCCTTATACTTTGGGAGCCAAGTTAAGTTACTTAGTTACTAACAAACAATTATTTATATATATGGAATTATTTCCTCACTTTGTGTACAGCTAAATTGTGTGTCCCAGTTATACAGAAAAATTATTTTATTATTCGTAAAGCTTAGTACGTTGCTCGAGCAAAACTAAATTTGATCTGGTCTCCAACTTTTCTCAACAAACATCAGCTAAAGTCATAGCTAAATTTTGACATAGAGAGAGCTGTGGATAAATGTGACAAAATACAATTGTTTTTTGAAAATCACTTACTTCAAAAATTCAACTCTCTCTCTCTCTGATTTCATCCATTTCCAATTCTATGTACTCCTCGTCGAGCTATTTATTCAAAAAACTCATCTTTGCTTACTTCTCCCATTCTTCGCAATACAAAAACGCAAAAATAGCATGAGAACACAACGATCTGTCAAAATTTAGCTTGAGAAAATGTGCCGCTCTATTAAATGGGCACGGTAAATTTTGACAGATACACAATGTACATTCTGAAGCAAAAGTTTGTTTTCTAAGCTCGAGTAGCGTACCACTTGGCTAAATGGGTTCGTTTAAATTTAGCTCAGTTAAATTTTGGAGAGAGTTTTGTCTGGGAGCGTATTGGAAACACTACAAAAATATTCGAATGTAATATTGGGGCAAATTGGATGAAGTTACAAAATTCCGCAAAGTTGCTAGGTAGTTAAATCCTTAAAAAAAAATTTATCAATTATTCTGCATTTACAACATCACAAATTACTAACATGGAAGATTAAAGGAATGCTCAATCTATATACATACAATAAAACTATAGGCGTTTTCACGTGTTAACGGTTGGCGTGAAAACTACTGCACAGATTTCGATGAAACCTTTTTTGAAATGTTCCTTCAGATTCTGAGAAGGACATAGGCTGTTCCGTTTATTGCCATGTATACTTTTTGGGAGCGTTTTTGACCAAAATGTGTGTTGTTTTTATTTTCTGACTTTACTGTCTTTTACTCGCCCTTGCTCAAACAATTCTTAAGCAATGCAAACAAAAGAAAATACTTGACAGCCGCAACACTTCCATAATTATTTTAAGCCATCGATCAAATTCCTGTGTCGCCTAGAATCTAACATAAAAAGAACCTAATTTATTTTCTCAAATCGAAAATTATCAGCAACCGTTGTTCTTCATCGTTGTTGTGCTTTGGGGTGGTTGGCTGGCGCAGGCGCACATCGCACACGCACGTTCATTTGAACAAAAAAGAAAGAGAAGTATGCGAGGCGACAATGTTTTTCTGACGACATGCGCAGATGGCTGATGACGTACGATGATGGGCTGGACGCAGTGTTCCCAGATGAAAAATTTTAAAATCTTGTTTTTTTCCGAAATTACAAATCTTTTTTTCAAACACAATTTTGAAGCACTTTAATAAAACTCATATTTATTTTTTCGACAAAATTATACAGGGTCCGCCAAATAATTTTTTTTTTTAAATGCTATAAAAAAAAAAACTACTGAATATTTTCTCAAACTTCTTTTTTTATTTGAAAGTACAATCCTTCCGGTTAATAATGGATAATAATTTCATTCAAATGGCTGCCTCGGCTGGCCATGCAGTAGCCTACACGATCGGTCCAGTTTTTAAGCACATTATCGATTGTGTGCAGCTGTATTTCACCAATGGCTTCACGAAAATTGTCCTTTAAAGCGTCAATTGTCTCTGGCTTGTCGGCGTAACACTTTTCTTTTACGGCACCCCACAAATAATAGTCCAACGGTGTCAAATCGCAGCTCCGAGGTGGCCAAACGACATCAGCTCTGCGGCTGATAGTGCGATCTTCAAAAACAGAGCGCGAAACATCGAGTGTAGCTTCGGCTGTGTGGCACGTAGCGCCGTCCTGTTGAAACCAAATGTTGCCAATATCCTCCTCTTCAATTTTTGTGAACAAAAATTCGTTCAACATGGCCCGATAACGATCGCCTTTGACTGTGACGGCCACTCCTTGCTCATTTTCGAAGAAAAATGGCGCACTGTACGCACTGTATTTGGCTTTTCACGCTTTGGTTTATCGATGAGGATGACAGTTTCTTTCACTTTTTTCACAAGATAACGAACATACGGAGGTGACGGTTCTTCTCTTCTTCAAAATTCCGTACGCAATTTTCGCACACATTCTGCAACATTACCATGATTTTCAAAGTAATGTCGTAATAATTCCCAGCGTTGTTCAAGCGTATACACAACCATATTCGTTCAGCGGAATGATAAAACTAATTATCTGTCAAATCAGACATGAGCTAAGTGTTACCATTCGCGAAATAAGCACTAGTTGAAAAAAAGAAGTTAGATGGCGGACCCTTTAGTTGGTAAACTATAAACATAAATATCGATAAAAAAATGATTGCTCATAAATGAATGTTATTCCATTTTGGAATTTGGAACATATTTATTTATGACTGAGAGCTTCATTGCAACTGTCAAGATCATAGCAATGCGCTTCATTAAAGCGCAGTAAATACTTTGTGAAGATTAACATTTCAACTGTTTCAGTACTCAAAATCAGAGACCCAGACCACTGAACTATCATCATTCGATTTAAGCGCACTTCACACTTTGTTATTTTTATAGCTAAGCTAACTAGAGCGAGCGCTATAATTTCTGTGTCTTATTAATTGCAATTTATTTTGTTTAATAATGAAGGACAAGCTAAAAGGCGGGACATTACGGGACAAATTTTTCAGTGCGGGACACTTTTCGTTGCGGGACACTTGCGGGACAAAAGCCTTATATCGGGACAGTCCCGCACTGAGCGGGACGTCTGGCATCCCTACTTCAGTTGGTAAGTGCTGCAACCTCAGTGATCATTAGTTTTCTATTCAAGAGAGCGCCACTCATGTAGATGAGGATGCAGTTCTTCCACTCACCTTTAAATTGATCCCCGAAAGCCCTTACACACTTGTTTGGGAATATTCCATCCATTCTATCTGAATAGCTTGCCGCTGAAACTCGCATGAATGCAACCAATATTGGCCAAATCTCTATTTCAATGACTTGCGGATCATAGCACGACACCACTCGAGGTCGCTTCCAATTTCGAACCACCACAGCGTGTCATACAATTCGCTTTGAATGGATTTCGAGTTCCGTTCCAAATGTCTCTGATGCAATTGCTCAAAAGAGATTTATTTTCTCTTTTTTTCGTACGCCCTCTAAACATGAATTAAAAATGACAAAAATAAAAAAACAGCTTGGGTTTTATTTAGTGTTACACAACTCCTTTCATTTGGAATGTTTATGCTTGTTGTTTGTTTCTTTGTCGCTTTGTGTTGGTGGGCGGTGCCGCTCAAAAGAAAAGCGCCCAACCATACAAGAATCATCCGCCTGCCAGCATCTGTAACTGGGTCAATGACGGCAGCTAGGTAAGGGTCGTCACTCGTCAGTGCTTCTACGTAGGCGGGTTTCTTGTGTGTTTTTTGCTTGAGCCTGAGGAGCATCCATTTGCAAATTTCATGTAAATTCTCTTAAATAATAAATGCAGCAGAATTGAGTGGATTTGGGAGTCGCGGAACTTATCGCGGAACGCTGCGAAAAAAGTTGTTCCTCCTATTAACGACATAGAATGAAAAGCACGTGTTTACAGAGTTTTTTTTTGATTATTCAGTCTATAAGGTTGTGCTGGAAAAAATAAACGAGTGGTTGTGTGTACTCACTGGGAGCGGGGGTATTTATATATTCTGCGTTGAGTGGTATTTAATGGCTCCCCTCGGATTGGCTGAGTGGGTGCTTCGGCTTAGTGTGGATTAATCTCGTGGAATTGTTTCAAAATCGGTTGGAGGTGTTTTTTGTTATCTCAGTAATGGGAGCGATGGAATAATTTACGGTACGCTTGTTGAAGACCACATAAGCAGTACTTTTAGTAATTATGCATGTTACAATAGCCGGTGAGCGGAATTGAAAGTAATCCCCCATCGAACAAAGGAAAGGCGATTTAAGTGTTGCTACAACAATTGTATTCGAAGCTTAGTCAGAGAAGGCAGTCAAATGATAAATTTAAAATTGAACAAGTAATTTGAAAAGAAAATTATTACTTTTCTGAGCCATCGGTATAAAAAAAATGTCTGTATGCTGAACTCTTCCATAATCCCTACCAAGCAAACAAGATGGCCGACCAATATACGTGTGACGTTTTTTTGCGTGTTAGGTAGTGCTATCCCTTTCAGTCAGAAGGCTATTTTTCACTGGGCATGGGTTTGGGCATCCATTTAATCTTCCGTTCTAGGAATGTGTGATGTTGTAAATGCTGCCTTAAGTCAAACTGTTCTATGTTGTCAAATATGTTGAGTGAATGTTTTTTGGTCGATCTCTATGCTTGACAGCAATATTCAAGCCCTGGTCGAACTCGTACTTCATAGAGAAGCAGGAGTTGCTTCGGGGCTAAGGTATCGCTTTGCTGGAGGCGGGCAACTTTACTTTGATGATCCTCATTTTGCGCTATTGGACATCTGGTCTAGCCCCCTGTCACTTCCGTAGTGGCTGTGACTTCAAAAAGCGTGTGGATCTAATTTTGTGGCTCAGTCAACGCATTTTAAGCTGTGTTTTCTGTGAATTAAATCTTTATTCGGGCTCTGTTGCATTTAAGAAAAAAATTGTTTTGACAGATTAGTTTCATTCGCGTTCGCGGTTTAAATCGAACGCAATCGATATATAAATCGATCGCAATCACCCAAAGTCTATACACGGTCTCATCAAAAACGACAGAAAAAGAGAAAATTAGCAAAACAACGAGTAACGAGTAGTTCCTCTCTTGGCTCGAAACAGCTCAGAGAATTTCAACGGGCAAGTACAAGTACTGATAAATATGTCAAATGCAAAAAGTTCACTAGAAACAAATTCAAAATCTGTTTTA
Organism: Cheilosia grossa; assembly: GCA_963082955.1. NCBI lineage: Eukaryota > Metazoa > Arthropoda > Insecta > Diptera > Syrphidae > Cheilosia > Cheilosia grossa. Next base: position 13,270,683 of record OY720144.1, on the reverse strand, counting down.
AAATTCATTTGCAAAGAAAAGAAAATCTGTGAAAATCAAAAAAAAATCGGTGGTGGTCAAATGTTCTCCTAGAACGTTTCATATGTTGCAAAAAGATATGTTATATATTTATTTGTGATATGGATTAGATGTCAAAGGTGAAAGTGGCTCAAAGTAGCTCGAAGTCTATCCACGTACTTTGCGGTATTTTTTCAGCTCTCTGAGAGAGTTTCGCTCAATTTTTTATGATTGACAGATTGTTAGTGCTTGGCTCGGGAAAGTACGCGAATAGACCTATTGTGTAAATTCAGTAACGCATCACAGCAAAATGTTCATTAATGCAACTATTGGCATCGCTTTCAACGTCAAGTGTTCATTATTGCAAAGCTGATCAAACTGATGCGCAAACATAACGAAAAAAAGCATCACAGAAATGCCTGATGCGCTGTTGATTCGCGCGCAAAAAAGAAAGAAAAGTAAGTAAATAAACGACGCTTTTTAAAGAAAAATTTATAAATGTTTGTTGAATTCTTTATTTTAATTTTTCTCACAAACATTTAATTGTTTTTACAGGGAGAATGTCAGCGCTGCGGAGGTAAAGACTAAAAACTTTTGTTAGTAAATCTTCCATCTTGACATTAAAATGTTTGATGTAAACAATGCGTTCTAAACCTCAAACGCAATATTCAATCAGAATCGCATCAGCATAAACTGTGCATCGCATCAGCATCGCAAATAAGCAGTGATGCCGCATCACTGCGCAAATGTTTGACGTTTCTGAATTTGCACATTTAGAGAAGAGGAACAAATTTTCTTATTCTATGAGCTGACTGCTTCTCTTGAGCTATGTGTTTTTTTTTAATCTTTATTTTTGGCCCATTTAGAGTAGATTGAAAAAAGATTTCATTTGAAATGGTTGTAGCCTACAAATATTTTTTTTTCCGAGGCAGGTGGATATCTTCTAAAAGAAACTATGAGGACAGTCACATGTTCATAGTATAGTGTGAGATTTGTACTCACTAAAACCACCTCCCACAGATTGTTCCGTACTGCAACAAAGTTATGATTTATTAAGCAATTGTTATCACGTCTGTCAGGCAACAATCCGGCGATAGATCCTGCTCGTTCCACAAATTTAACGCGGTTGATAATTATCGGGCTAAGTCGGAAGGCTTAGTTCGTTGTAGACGCCGCAATAAATGTGTTTCATCGAGAATTTCACGGACCGAGTTAATAACGTGTCCGAATATACGATGTTTATGCTTTCGAGCCCAGTTTCATCCTTAACCGTGGTAATGCCGAGGTATCTATGGAGATCTTCATTTCTAATACTTTCCACGGTGCACTGATGAATGATCTTAACAGTTTATTTCGAAAAGTTTGTACGATATTTAGGTTGATGTCTCTGGTATAACCCCATAATTGTATATCATTCGTCAACAAAGGCTTTAGCATTTGCTTAGGTGTATAATAAAAGCTTGTGCCCGAGGTTAAGATTGGAATATTTTCTGAGTAGCCAATTAAGATCTCTATATTTGGTGGCAAGTTCTACGCACTTCTTTTTAACATGCGGTTTCCATTTCAAATTTGTGTCGAGAGTCATTCCGAGATATTTGGCCTGATTTGCAAACGGAACTGGGACCGATTTTATAAATACAGGCAGGTTATTCGTTTGCTTATATGTAAGAACCACGTGAACCAATTTCGTTTCGTTAAGACGATTTTGTCCATTAATTGACCCGATTAAGCGCGCCTTGTAATATTTTGTTAGTTTATTTGATCGTTCTACCAACTGCTAGTATAGCAGTGTCATCTGCAAAAGTGGTGCCTGTTTGCGGTATAACACGCTTGAGTAATAAGTACAGTAGAGGCCCAAGGTAGCTTCCTTACCCTTATTTCTTACAATTCAGAATATTCGTTTCCGTGTTTGACACGAAAAAGTCTATTCTCTTGATATGATTCTAGAAATTTCCATAAGCGTTCGGGAAGAATCTGTCTTAATGTGCAGTTAACGGCTTCATGCCACACCTTATCAAATGCTTGCGAAACGTCCAAGAAAACGGCAGAGCAGATTTTATTTTCGTCTACAGCTTTCCCTATTACGTCAGTTATCCGATGCACTTGATTGATCGTCGAATGTTTGCTTCTAAAGCCGAACTGGTGGTCAGGTATTAGACGGTTTTCTTCTCTAATTGGTTGTAAGCGTGTGAGCAATTTTCTCTCAAAAACCTTGGAAATAATTTGGAGAAGTGAGATGGGTCTATAAGACTTTTTTTAATTCGGTGGTTTTGCCTGGTTTTAGGACCATAATGACTCCCGCCTACAAATATTGGCTTCTTTTTAGATATCTGGCGTGGAAAAATTCGGTTTATTTTGTTTTTTGGTTTTTCTATAATAATTTGTTTGTTCTTTTCCTTGAAAAACAAAAGAGTCTTAGTGCGAACTGGTGTTTGAAAAAATCCTTCAAATGCTAATTGTGGGTGAACTGCTTGTCCGAAAAAATTGTACATATCCCCAGAGCGATCAAATCGGTGATGCGAGAAATCCAATGTTGCAGATTTAGCTTTACCGGTACGCTAGATCCGCCACAAAATCTACCACTTCGCGAAGAGCTACAAAATCAGGATTAAAGCAATTCCAATGTGGCAGCCCCAGCTTAAGCCACATTGATTAAGGGATTTCCTCTACGTGGGGCTATTTTTCGCCCTCTTCAAATCAATGGATCTGTGTCCCACGGTGCCCTATTCCGGATTAAGCAATTGAAAGAAGAGCTCGCTCTATTTACGTAAGACGCTCCCCTATTTGAAAGGAGTGCATATCTACTAACTTTGAATTTCACACCGTCAATGATATTTCTGTCATTGACAGAAGTTCGTCTGTCCTCTATTCATACCTTGGAAATACACGTTCCGCAGTTGGTTGATCGTCTTCCGCGATCTTGAAGTGTCCATAGTGTGTCTTATTTTAAATTAAAAAGTCCTTAACTTATGTATAGCTGGTGATCATCGTTAATAGAAGAGCTTAATCTATGCGTAAAAATTTATATAAAATTAACACAAATGAAGCCCAACTGTTGAGTCTACAAAGTGTCACAAAGATCAGTAGAAACACAATGTAGTTGCATTTACAACTAATTTGATAAGTAATTCCTGTTCTCAATAGTCCAATGATTACAGACCATTTTCCGTTGATAAATAATTATTCAACCCCACTCACCTCTGACAGATGGGTCGAATTCCAAACACACACTTCCGTAGGGCCAGCAGCCAGCACGACCAACCACTGACATAACCAGTCGACAACTCACCCATTGCAACAAAAACGTTTACTACCTACTCGACAACGATTATTTAATTGAACAATAATCGTGGTTGAGTTTTGTTTTAGTTTTCCATTCCTCATACATATTTATATGCTCAGCCGACTGCATAATTACTGAGCTGTCAATCTTGTCAAGTTACACAAGTCTTTAAGTGTTGTCTACGTATAGATACATTGCCGCGCGCTCCCATAATACAAGATACGATATATAAATCGCTCCATTCGCCACTGCCGTTGCCGCCAAAATCGATTGACGAAAAAAATCGCGCAAACATTTTGACAAAAAAGCCAGTCGACTGCGCGCTTGTGTATACACGCACAGTCACAGGCACACTTTGTCGTTCCGCAAAATTAACTGCTTAGGCTACTCGATTTGGCAGCAGTGTCGTGTGTGCCGCTGTGGCTCGGTTATTTACGACCCACCGCAATACTCACTCACGATGAAAATTTATTTCCAAATCAATTGAATTCGCGGCATCCATGAGATGGCAACTATTTCGGGAGCCGCCAGCATCAGCAGCACAGAGTTCCAACGCTGCTGCATTAGTGTTAAATTGAATACACGTGAGCTTTTAATGAATTCGTGTAATTAGATTTGTAATCGGGCATCGAGTTGTCAGACATTTGACATTCGACACTCGATAACTCTATGGCCGTGCGCCGCTTCGAGCGCCCCCTTCCGAAATATAAATATGTGTAGATATCAGTTAATCTCGTATTTAAGTGGTGTTGATGATTTATTTGATTCGCTGCTAATTATTAATCAGCGCCCATCAATAATTCGAAGTGTAGCAGTATGTGAAAGTGCTGGCGCAAAAAAGGGGGAAATAATAAAATTGATTGGCTTTTTAATGATGCGGTGCTGCTGCTGCACACAAGTCAATTATTGCCGAGTGTGTGTTCTGTCATCGAACATGATAACATGCTGGGGATATACGGTTATAGTTGCAGCTCAATTTCAAAGCCCAAGTGACGACCGACATCAGGGATACTCTTGTACTTGTATACAGACTTCTCTGGGTAATACTTTTATCTAAGGATATTCAACCGAGAGGACGAGCGCGTTTGTCATGCGAGTGTAATGGTGTTTTGTGGCGCGTTTTAAATTATAAGCCTGAGAGGGTAAAAATAGTAACCTAATGCCAGTGTTAATTTCAATCAAGCTAAAAATAGACGCTGTCAGTACGTATCAGAGTTAACGAAGGCATTCACCAAGTAGGAGGCCCATGAACTTTGATCGTAATAGACAAGTAATTGTGCAAATGGGACTTTAATTTGGGAATATTTTAATTTTGTAGACGCCGACAGCAGTTGAGAAATGTGCGCAAATAAAACTGACACTCTATTCTTTAAAATAATAGCCGGTTGTGACACTTCGGAAACGATGGAGTTATAGACAGGAGTAAAATTTGCTAAAAAAATACCAACGGTTGAGGGATTTAAAAGTGCACGACGGGGATTTTCTTTTCTGTCATAAGTTTCAAACTATGACAGTCACTATAAATTATCAACAAAATCATAAAGAATAATGGCTTCATCAAATAGAGCGGTGTTGAACACCTATATGTGAGCAACGTTAGAGGATGTCAAGTAGACAGCCAACTGTCAGAAAGTTTTGTAAACTTGAATATTTAAACAAATTTTAACAAATCAATAAAATGCGCAACTGGCTTGTGCGAAATTTATGAGGAGGTTTGTACATAAGTCTTGTGATATGGCAACACCAACGTGAATGAGTCAAATTTTACACTGTCATCCTAAAGTTTGACATTTTTAATGGTAGTCGTAATTACTAATTGTCATGATACCTTCATCCAGGTAAAAAAAATGGAATTGAATCGTAAACATTTTCGTGTAATGATTTTTTTAAGTTTTATAAAATCGTGACAAGCGACGAATCATGGATCTATGAATATGAACGTAAAACTAAACAACAAACGGATTATGCTAAATAATATATATTTCGAAGCTGTTTTCGGAATAAATGAACATATCGCCACCGTGCCGTTCAAGCAAGTAAGTCTGACAGCTGCCTAACTTGATGCGTCTCATCCTTGTTCACAATAGATCAGTCACATGATAGGTCTTTTTAGTTTACATTAATGGAGGGGTAGCCGACAAATCTATTCAAGAATTTGGTGACTGAGTATAGTCAGTTGGCAATTCGCATATGTGTCTGACGTAGGAAAGTGACGTTCCCGACCAATCTAGTTTTTGCGTTCAGTTTCCGTCTACTCCAGACCAATCTAGTCGACTTAATATAACAACATTTTTGAATGTATTCACTGCTTACTAAGGTTATGTGTCAGTTGCGCTAGATAATTGTCTTCTGTTCAATTTCTGACATCTGAAAATCTGAAAGGAAATTTATTTAATCAATTAAAATTCAGTACTTAGTTTCCTACTTAACATTATAGATTTCGAGGAAAAACAAATTTTCCTACATGATATTATCTTATCCACCTACCGAAATAGGACATTTTTTTTTAAATTTTATTCACCAACAGTGTCAGGAAATTACCTGACGATTATTGTTTGTAAGCGTTGTCATTCAGTTGAAAAATTCTCAACAATTGCACAGAATCACCGATTTCTGAAAGCACCCATTCTGCGCGTTCCATTTAATTGATCTTTTTTTGACAGTTCGTACTTGTCTCGATGCTTTCGCCTAGCTTTCCTTCTGAATTCCGAATGAACACGAAAATTAACTATCGGTTGGAGCCTATTTCTAATTTATTTGAATGATAATCTTATACAACCCACCAAAGACTTCGCACAGCGCTATATATGAATCGAAAATAAAACCATTTGTCCCAATTTAAAAGAATTATAAACATACCCACATAATTGCTCTGACGTTAATGAGTCCACGTTCGTTATAGACACACGACATATACTTACCATCTTCGAAATAAACTTCAGTGCGCACTGAAGTGTCAGCTGATTTCCACACCTGTTGAAAACCCTGCACAACCCTGAAAACTCGGCTACTGTATCGAACGCAAAATATGTTGCCCTGAAGTCTGTCAGTTTTAGACATTGAAAAATATTTATCTTTTGGTGAACGATGTGTGAAGATATAAAACTATTTTTTGTTTATTGTTAAAAATGAGTGAACTCAATTCTTTTGAATACCAAATTAATTTGTATTTACCTTTTTCACGACATACAAGTGCATGACAGCGAGCGAAACGACAGCGCAACTCAGCACTGAATTCTTGCGCTGACAAATTACCTGGGGTCGGTTCAGGGCACAACTAGGGCGCCCTAGAAGTCATGTCAAACACAGGTTTTCAGTACCAGGGCGAGTTCAGTGCTATATCGAACACATTAGGGTTAAATCTGTGCGCACTAGTGCGCACTAGGGCCCACGTCAAACAAACCTAATGTCATCCTAGCAAAACGTGAAACAAATAAATCGGATTCAAAAAGTTTTCAGCTGTCAGTTGTCACTTAAAAAAAAAAAAAAATGTTAAACAACCACAACAACTTACTGGAAACCAACTTTATTTATAATCAATCTCGTATACCCCATCAGCATCACACAAAAGCCGATATTTATTTATTCGCCAGCTTCAATCAAATCAATCAAAGCTCTTTCTATTTTTAGTCCTTATCAATGATTCAAATACTCAAACTCAATCTGTTGTTCGACGTTACTCTTTCTCGACGCCATTGTAACCGTCACCATTGAAATGCAAAAGTTTGACAGCAATATCTTCGACGGCAACTTTGTCATCAGAGTGTGACGCAGTGCTGCCGCTCGATCCATCAGAGCGCTGACTTCATCGTATATATCCTCCAGGCACGATATCACCATACCGTCAAATTTCTCCTCACTGAATATACAACTCTCCAAGGTTTCCACAACATCAGCGACCACTAGGAATGTCTCACGAATGATTGCCCTCACATTGCGGCAAATTGATTTCACTGGCTTGATGACAATTTTGCAGCAACCGGACAGTTCATCGGTTGTGTCCTTAATGAGCGCATCAATGGCTGGGCATAGCTTGTTGGAAAGGGCTGTATCGTTCATCGAACGTAGTTGATGTTTAATGTTATGCGACCAAGCATCCATGTGTTGCGATTGCTCCATTATGGTGTTGTTCACATAGTTGATGACACGTTCAAATTCTTCATCCGTTAGGCGGGATATGTCTTGAAATTCCTCCTCGATTTTGTTTAGCTTCTCCTTGAGGCTGAGGAAAATGTTTTTCGTTATTTCTTCAGCACCGTCAAGTACTTTTGCCGCAAATGTCTCCAAACTTTTGGTCAATTTAATCACTGTTTTTCGAAGGAGCTTAAGTGTGTCATCTCGAATCGGCGACGACAGGAAATAGTCCAAAATGCCACGAACAAGGTTATGGAAGTCATTTATAGTTTGCCTAAGCCCGTCATGCATTGATGACGCACCATTGTCATATTTGACAGATGTCAGACTGTTTTGTTTCTCACTTTGACTTTTGTGCACTAGCAGAAGTACCAGGGCGAAGTAAATTTTTATTGAAATGCACATAACTAAAACGGCTGCTGCTTGTCTCTGCAGCCAACTATAACAGTTTACTGCGCGATTGCTGTAAATAGTTGGTTTTGCGGCAGCAATTGACATGACACCAACAATTTCTTATCAATAATTTATATTTGATTCGAAGCGAACTGATATGTCATTATCTCTGCTTCCCGTTTGTTGCTTTTTCATCTGCGATTATTCTTATTCTGTGCTATAATCTGGAGTGTTGTTTTTTAGTCATTCGGTGTCACAGCAAATAAATATACCGTTAGGAAAGATGTACCTCAAATTAGGAACGATAAAAAGTACCACGTTTGTTTCGTTGGTTTTTTTTCTCTTCTTAGTTCTGAAGTTGGACGTGTAATAAGAACCGATTCACAGAAAGAAGCTGCTGTTTACATAGCCGGTGAGCTCATCTTTGAACCACAGGCGATACGCGATACATTTTTTGCACTATTTACTGTCGCAATAAATGTTGACGGAAAAGTTGCAGCTGATTCGCCGAAGTTCGCGTAAGAAGAAAATGTGAATATCTAGAGGCGTTTATGCGAACTAAGAATTTAATTCGCGTGTTTGGCTAATAGGAATATGCAATTTGAATATGAAAATTAGGGAAGAACTAATTGATTAAATTGCATTAGACGTCGCGGACACAATATTCGAAGAATTAGTTTAACTTTAATAGTTTCACTGAACTGCAATGGATTTTCGATTATTTTTGACACTTGTTTGAGAACACGTATTCCTTATTTCGGCAGCATTCCTGGTTGCTTGTGGACTTGGACGAATCAGGCAACCAAAACGTTCACAAAACGTAGTCGCAGAGTATACGCTGTCAAAATCATAGATTAAACGTCATTTCAATGTCAAATCGTAGCCCTGTTCGCCCCAGTTCACGGTTTATACATACAAAAAACAGCAACTGTTTTCCTTTCTTAAATATCTGTTCACTGCCTCACAATATTAGGTGTGTTTTTTTGAGCTTCGATCTCAGCAAAGCAAAGTTAAGTAGGATTTTCAACGAGCAATTAAAACAACTACGCTCTATTTGACACTTCGAGGACTCACAGTGCCTAGTTGTTGTAACTGCGTGCTGAAAATCCTACTTTACTTTGCTTTGCTGAGATCGAAGCTATAAAAAACACACCTTTTGTTGCTCCTCATTTGTGGTTCTTCTCATTTCGTTCAATATTTTTTAATCTGTCTAATTTATTGACATTTATTCGGTGTGCGTGTCTAAAAATATGACAGTTATGGCATCTCCTTGAGCTGGCATAAATAAATATACTGGCGACGTGTTTAATTTTGTTGGACAACAAACATTGTATTGCGTTCGAGTGGGGCGCGTCTTAAGATTTATGTTCAGCGATTCGCTTACTGAACGCTTAATTTGCCAGATGGTAACAGTGCGATTCGGTTTATTGAACGCTCTGCGAGCGCAAGTGATATAATCGGTTGATTAATTAATAGCTCACAGATTCGTGTACAGATGGCCAAGGATTATATGACATCATTTATCGCACATCATGGGTGAGGAGGACGAATGCTTTACTAGCCTGGGTCGCGACGAATAATTAATTTTAATTTACCATCAAAACCTTGTGTTCATCTAAATGCAAAATGGAATGTGTATCAGTGACTTTCAGGGTTAAAGCCAAGCCATGTATTATCAATTTTCTGCTGCAGTCATCTCGTTTTGCGATTGGCGTGGGTTAAAGAAAAAATCCTTGCGAATGCACGTGGGTTATGCAGATGAGTTAGTACGAAATTGCAATTGAGATGCAGTCATTACGAACGAATTATAAACTGTTGTCCTAACATTTCTTTTATCCTTGAGATGGTTCCAAGAAAAATATGTTTTTCTTTAAGTATGATGCTCTTACGTATACGCAAAAGGTTTGTGTTTGCGTGCCGTCAAGAAAGGGGGAATTTCGATAGCACTCGAACAAAGTAGACGGCAAAGACCGTGAGTGATGCACGCAATAAGACTGGAAAATGAGAGACGATTACAGTTCATTGAAAGTCACATTTTGAGATGTAGCGAACCCATCTATTGTGTGTGTGATGTGTATAGGAGCAGACAAAGCGACATTAAGACAAATTACAATCCTTCGGCGATGTGCCGTAAAAGATGGACGGTGGTAATAAAATCGATTCGAGGTTAGTCTTCGATGGGGGGCGTGATAAAACCGAATCGGGTTTGTTTTTGGCCTTATTGCCATTGTGTAGGAATAGCACTTATTGTGAAGATACAAAATTCATTCAAAGTAAAGACGGAGATCCTCTTGTGTTTACCTTCCCAAATTTCATATTAAATGGCCTTGGCTATGCCTTTAGCAGGAACTGGACTGGACTGTTTGTATTTTTATTGACATGGACAACTGCTACAATACTGATTACGTTTCGTATTCTTTCTCTGTGCAAACAAGAAGCATCTTCATGGCAATCTGAGCCATGACTGTGCTATAAATAGGTTTACACGAAAAGGCTATTCCCACCTCTCTGTGAGACACATCAATTAGGCTACCATTGAACACGCTCAAGGATGAAGGATCGATTTTTCGGATGATGGATAAATGTTTCGTCGTAAGCAGACAGATTTGTCAAGCTAATTTTTTGATACTTAAGGCTTTGAACAGATTAAGTCCTTAAATAGATCAGAGCTTGTACACAGTTTTGGTCGCAAAACAGTTTTGGATAGAGGATGTACATAAGGCGGCATATTTAAAGTGAAAGCTGGTTTCTATTATACTCATCGTCATCATGTCTACCGAAATAACAAAATTACAGAGTTTAAGTTAAAATAATAAGTTTAATGATAAAGTTCAAGTTTTGTCCTAGAAAGCTGTACGAAGGCTTAATAGCTTGCAAATTTGATATGCGGCAACTTCCGAGTATGAGAAGTATCTGAAAATGTCTCTTAGAAATCAGTTAGCTTACTTAATAGAGCTGGGCGATGGAATCGCTAACTCACAAAAAATACCCAAAAGGCTACTGACTCACCGAATCACTTCATATATACTTGACAATTCTTTTGAGCAAGCTATCACAATTTTTTAAGTACAATTTTGGAACCTTATTATTTATCAGTTTCCTCAAACCCCAACATCTATAACAAGCACCAACAGCATAGGCCACGCAAATCAAGATTCAAACAGAGCCCAACTCTACCTACCCATCCAGTTGCGAATTCCCTTTTAAGTGTCAAACAGAATTCGTTCATCTTTAAAACTTTAGGGGGCCTTTGTCCCCGGTTGACGAGGAAGCTCCTGGATAGCATTTATGTTTGAAAGGTTCCGTAAAGTTCCGAATTCCGAAATGCCACGCCTACTTTTTAAGAGCATTACTGATGAAAATGTATTTTTTTCTCGACTTAATTGCCTTTGACTTGGCACAACTCAAATAATTCGTAGTCAATTCATTCCACAAGAATAGTTACGGGAGGCAACACTTTCTAAAATATTGTGAGCTATTAATCAGCTTTTTGGTTCTTCCAGAAGCTGAACTACAGACCGAAACGTAATTAAGGCCCTAGTTAAAGCCATACGTAAAACGAAAGTGTAAAAATATTCTTTTGCTTATTTTGACCACTTCAACCCAATGGTTGAACTCAATCTTGGTCTTGAAATGTTGCTTATGAATTATTCTCAAAAAATAAGCGAATGATCTTTAAATTTTCTAGAAAATATTTCATTCATTTTTCCGTACGAAAAACACTTTCCGATCAACTTCTCAGTCAATTCCACAAAAAAAAAACCAAATCATTCCACTGAAATATTTCATTTATTTACTGTTTCAACTGTCAGGAATTTATTTTTCTGATGAATTCCCATCGGTGGTGGTTGGTTTGTTGTGGTTGTTTTCGGCAGGGACATTTTTGTTCTTGCATAACTTTTGTTGTGACCGCCTAAACTTTTTCGGTTGCATTTTACATATGGCTATAATTAGAGCCTAAAGCGAATGTTCTTGATCGCGGTGCTAATTTATTTTGAACAAGTATGTGTCGTTTTCTCTGTGGGAACGGAACGAAGTGGGGAGATCTGTCTTGCAATTAATTGGCCGGGTTCCATTGCCCGCTAGACGTCCAGCACAAAATAGCCAGCGGCAAAATGGCATGATTATTTCTACACTACAATTAAAGAAATGATACAATATGTTGGAAACAATATCTGAATTCCTTTTTTATCACCAAATTTATCACGATTACACTTGCTCGGTTTCGTATTATTTTTATTTTGTAAGCGTTTGAACGATTTCCTTTGACAAGTGCTTTTTTTTTTTTTGTTTTTCTCAATGCAGCGGGTTGTTTTGCGCTAGATTGAGAAATTTCCCTGGAAGGGATATTTCACAAAAAGTGATAGACATCTAGCGCAAATGGTTAAATGTATTTTTTTTTTATATGGAGTTTGACATGCCGCTAGTCATCTAGCGGGCAGTGGAACGCGGCCAATTTTTTTCTAGACATATGTGAATACAAAAGTATTTTGCCAGAACTTTGTAAAACAAACACTCAATTTTATTCCATTATTATTAACAAAAACCTGTTCCTCAATTACATTGCGCAATACTAATAATCATTTTTAGTGTCAAGAAGTGCGTTCGGTTTCTCAACAAAGGTTAATATGGTTACGATTTGATGTTCCAAGTTCCAATTTGTACTTAAACACTCATAGAAAATATTCAAATATTCGGAAAACAGTGGGAGCGACGGTTTTTGTTGGATTTTTGGAGCAAATAAATTTTATTTTGTGTGAAGTTGGAGTGGTCATCAGTTTGACAAATAACCGTGTTTTTTATGTGTGCAGTCGAAGAGAAGCAACGGTCATAAAGTAAGCATATGACCCATCGTTTAGAAACCGATCGCACTGCAGACTATCTTTTACGAACTCACAATGGCGAAATTTTCCATACAGAATTATCCATTGTGACCTATACAAAACATATTAATGTACGGGTAAGAAATGATAAGGCCTTATATTTAGACATAATAGTTGTGTTCTCCATTGACGTCTTTCCTTATATTCTCTTGGAGTAAACTATGCATAACCTCACTTTCACGGTGCGAACGAAAATACAAGCACAGCTGTACTTTTTGTAATAAGACTTGAAATTTTTTTAGAAGGTAAACGACCACTTTCTTTAATGGCTCAAAAGGAACTGTGTTTCAATATAACTTAAACGCTGACATAGGTAAATGCAGGAAAAACTATGTGAATAACTATAAGCAAAGCAGAGAGAGCTCTAGAGAGGATATGTCTTATATATAATAAGCAAGCAAAAAAAAAGTCTCCACCGAGGGTGGTGCATACTTATTTAAACATAAAATAGACATATTATTTTAACAATTGTCAATTTAAATAACTTTGGGAGTAGCCAATACCCTGGGTCGGTCTGAACCCCATTAGTGACACAATTGGTGCCCCTCATTCGTGGGCGCGGCTTTATAAGAAATTTCTCTATTACCCAAGAACAGGCTGGAGTTGGAGTTGATTTTTTTATAATAACAACTCAGAAATACAAATGCTATTAACAAATGTTTCCTAAATTAGGCACTGAATTGTTTTAAAGGAAATAGTAATTGCATAACATGTTGCAAGTTCCTCTAAATTTAAGTCCACTATTTCGCGAAACGAAAACTGAACATGAAGTATATCCTTTTGAACTCTATGTTTGTAATAACTTTCACGAGGCGCCCATTAAGACTAGCGCCCTGCTCACTTGTACATATTCCACATCTGACTGATTCGGACGTGACTATTCTATCAACCGCCGAATTCGGAAAGCGACACTTAACTCAGTCGTAATTATATATCTTGATGTGATTGAAGAAAGTCTGCATCCTCCCACAGAACCCGCATCATTCCCAACGAAAGAAAAACTTCCCTTCCAATCAAACACCGAACACCCCACAAATTCAACTCAATACATGCACATATTAAAAAAAAAATTTTTATTCACACTTTAAGGAAAATAGAAACCGCCCAAAACAGGAACGTGCTGAATAGAACCTCCCAATAGCTTCTCTGCTGCCGCGTCCAATTTCTTTGCCTATCCATAACGAAGGCACGACTTAATGGAGTCCGACATTTGGCCGTCGGGAAAATCCTCCGGTATACACTTAAGAAACCCACCCCGCTTGCGAAATATTCTCCTCCTCTGCTTGTCATTGTACATCATCAGATCGTCCAATCGCGCGTGTAACTTCACGAAATCCGCCTCAGCATTCCTCACGAACCGACACCGTATCGGATAGTTGCCAAACACAAAGCAGTTGTAGAGTTTCTGAATGCGATGCTCCAGCATTTTCATTACGTGATATGTGGTCATTTTGGTAATCGAATAAATGTCATACGTGACGCGCAACTTGCCGGTGGCGCACTTGAATATCTCATCGGCAGACTGCCACAGAAAGTCACTGGCAAAACTGACGCACTCGTCCGGTTGGTGTCTGTGTTTTTCGACGAGGTCGTTATGCACGTCGGTGTACTGCGTGAATGTCCGCCTTGCCACACACACCGAGTCAAGAGTGAATTCCATTGCATCGTCCAGGACTGCACACAGGGTGACATGGAAGTTCTCCATTTCGGTGAAGTAGTCGGTTAGTTGGGATTTAATACTGTCCGATATACTCTGTGCGGATGGCACTTGACGCAGCTTCAGTAGGAGGTTCGCGCTTTCGTTTTTGGCCGCATTGAAGAAATCCTCCGCCAGTGCGGCGAATAGAGATGACGCGTTGCACGCGGCCTCAAGGTATGGCGGAATGCTGACCAGGTTGTGGCTCAGATTTGCTTGAGGGTTGTACGGGTATCTGTCCAGCAGTGCGTTGAGATTGTCCTTGGCTGTGTCCGCATTTTCACCGGCGATGTAGAAGTCAATGGAGATGTGATCACCGCGGTAGCCTAGATTCGCGGTGACTACGTTTCTGAGCAGCAATAGGATGCCGATGCTGAGCAGGGTACGAGTAGTCTTCATATTAGAGAAATTGCGCGCAACTGAAATATGTTTAGTTCGAATGTTTTATATTTTGGACTAAAAAGATACAAGTGAGTTTCTATTTTAGGCTTAATGGCAGAGGCTGGAGAATGTTTGTCAGCAGGCGGCAAGAAACTATAAACTGACCAGAAAAACACATGCCCTCGGTATAGATGGTTCCCGGTTACACGATTTGTTTAGTGTAGGTGCGTTATGTTTATACCGAAGAAACTAGTAGTGGGCTTTTTGTTTTTCACACTACGTGCTTGTTCAGTGTATACGCGCGCTTATCGCAGGCCACACACATGGACTGCTTCGGATTTGTATACCAAATTTTATAGGGTATATTCTTCTGGGTGAATTGGAATGACTTTAGGGAAATGCATGGGAGAAGGTTTACATCTGTCCAATTGGGGAGAAAGCAGAAAGAGCTTTAGGTTCGACTGTGCTGTTCGAGAGGTCTGGCTTGGCTGGGTGTCTATTTTTTCAACTTCCTGCATGTGTCCACACATTGATTTCTTTGCAGAGACTCAAGAACTGACCGTGTATATAATTTTAACGAGCGTGGAAAGCTGTCTAACTGGATCTGCTAATTGCGCAATTTGCTGCTCTATTGTCTTATTTAATATTCCAGGTAGTATCGAGTCTCGAACTGTCCAAACGTTGTCCTACCCACCTCACTTCAAATTCCTTACTTCCCTCCTGATATCCGGGGTAATACTCGCTATTAACTTGCCATCGTAATCGCCAAAGATTTGACATCTAGCCTGTCCGCATGCGTTGTTTCTGAGAACAACTGACGCCATCTGTTGCAAGTCTACAGCTGAAATGCAAAAGCTCTACAGGTTTTAACCGATTAATTGCTCTTAAGGTTTCGAGGGCTCTTACTTAAACTTAATTTTGCACATTTTTAGACGCAGAAATATTGAACTATAATTTCCGATATGTGGGTGGTGCCACACCCTATTGTCAAATGCCGACCGCCCTGTGCGAAGTGCTTAATAGAGGGTTTATGCAAATTCTGCAGTTGTCGCTGACATGAGTGGCGAAATAAAGCTTTGAAAGACGTTTTTTGTTTTGTATGATAGGTGCCACGCCCCCTTTGCAGAAACTCTTCGTGTATTACCTCTAACAGACACAAGTAGTGCCACCTACCGAATTCAAGCATATCTATGAACCATTTTATCAACGAAACATGTATTATTTATGTGAATTGTTTTGGTTCTCTGATTTGGTGTACAGATTATGTAGTTTCTACTGTATTTGATTTTCGAAATTAAATCCGACAACACGCAGGGACTGCCTTTGAGCTTAGTCGATTGTCCTTACGAAATGCAAGACGCACAAAAACTGCATTCGTTGGATATGTATTTTGCAACCGCACCATGAATTTTCAATTAAATCAAGTTATTGATTCGATTAGGAGTTAAATATGTTGCAGCGCCATCTACTGCCCAGTAACAACAAAAGTGTATGACACAAAGACCTTCCCCCTGAAAAATATTTATGTGGTATTCGATTGGACTTCTTTAGATTTCCTCTCAGATTTCAGATTTCGTGTGCCCAATCAAACATTAAAACGTCACTTGCTCTTTTTTGTGTTGATATTCGTGCGACTTGAATATGTGTAGTCTTAGACACTTTTGTAAGCGCTTCTCATTCACTGGTTAAATATAAAAACAGCCTCCAGTAGATATATCTTCCAGAGTAATGGATCCATCTGTTATTAACAGTTTGAGCTACCACATTTTCGATGCGACATCTATTGTAAAATATTCCGCAACAGTTTTAGTTTCAACCGTTTTATTTAGCAAATCTACTAACATGAATACTGGCTGGCGCTTACAATTTATTCGCCATTCAAAAATGTCTACACAGCTAAAATTTAAGGGAGACATTAACCAATAGCATTGTTCATTGCTCATTGCTAGCAACTGATTTTTTTTTTTAAATAAAACATTTTAAATTCAGCAGTTAACCCGTATGTTAAAACTGTCAATTATGAATACGCTCTGAAATATGCAAATGGCGAACTAGAGCTCGGTATATATTATATTAAAATATCTCTTCATGAGAACGAGCAGTTTATTGACAGTAGATAAATGGAGCTTCATAGATTGCGACCCAAAAACGAAGAAGTCAAAAATTCAATAATGAACTGTGTGAACAAAAATTGTCGAAGTGCATTTTATTTAAAAAAAGTTGACGTTTAACGTGTTACTGAATAATTCAATATAAAATAAATAAATCTATTTTAGAACAAGCTCTTTTGCTGTCCCATCTATATGCTGTGTTGCAAATTTAGCGAGCATTTATATGCGCAATTTAGATCTGTTTTTAAGCTGTCATTCACAGCTACGGACAGATGTTTCGGTCTCAATTGTCATCATAAGTGCATCACTAGTCTCTACATACAATGATCACTGACAGCTTTGAATATTCAGATATTCCTACATAATGTAATAATAGTCATCAGTTTTTTTCTTCCGGTTAAAATTTTAAATTAAAAATTATAAGTTGTAAAGAAGTTTGTAGAAGTGTTGTTTTGTGATCTAAAACAAAATTAAAAGATTATTTGTAACATTTATTGTGAATTTATTAGGTCTGTTCCCTTACTTTCTGGTTCAATTTTGGCAATATGTCACATTTTTCTCATTGCGAGAGAATTCGATCACAGAAATGAAATATAACCAAAAAGATAAGGAACGTGTTGAACCACAAATTTGAAAAAGGTGATTTTTTCCTAGGCGGGAACATTCAAATATCACTTCAACGATTTGACAACCATCTGTCAGCAGTAACCAACTAGCCCAAAGAAATTTCTTGGGCTAATATTTTCAGTTTTTTTATGGAGAGGAAATGTTTTGTTCTCTCTTTTTGGCTCTCTTCTGCCCAACTTTTGCGGAAGGGAACGAAGTTTGAGTAAATTTGGCTAATGTGTTCGAAGCTATGTGTTCTTTAGGGAACAGATCTATTGTGAAATTAGGCTGACTAATTTCACTGGTGGTAAATGAACAGTCACTCTTTCCTTGCATATAGCTTCTTTCGGTGTTTTTTTATTTGCATCCACGAATCGTTCTCTCAAATTGTGGGAGTAACATAACATACTTTCCTCTTAGCACTCGTTATCAAATACTCTTATCGCCATCCCACCCATGCGCAACAAGGCAAAAAAGGTAGTTATGTGAGCAAAATAAATTAAAAAGTCGGCTAGCGGAAGCTTAGCTATAAATAACAAATATCTGGAAATTTTAAGCGATAATTGACGTGGAATGTATCGTCATTGTAAGTTTGTTAAACAGTTTAATTTAAACTGGACTCTATGAAGTGGCAACAACGCTTCATTGTTGTTGATTGAACAAGACTGATTAGCACTTTTTGGTTTTTGATGGGGAGATGATTGTTTAATAGAGTGCATAAGTCCTAGTTTTTGAAATCAAAACAGGGTAATCTGGGAGTCAAAATCGACTAGTTCTAAGAACAGCTGAGGCCAAGTACCGCCAGTGTTTACTCATTGCGTAATCAATGACGTTAGTCTGTTCATCTGTTCATATAAGTCTAAAAAGTCAATTCAAAATGACCACAAATCAGGGGTTGGATTTCGTACGATAAAAACGTTCAATCGTTTTCGTTAGAATTTCATTTTGCTTCACGTAACGTCGGAAACGAAAGTAATTTTCGTTTGCTCGAAATTAAACGGACGACAGCTATTTCACTGACTTTTCGTTTTATTTGCTTCATGTTACTCGAAAAACAAAAAAACAAAATTTAATTTTGTGCGAAAAACTAACAACGATAGCTTTTTCATTGACGTTTTTAATTTTCATTGAAAATTTGTGCAGTATAAATAGCATTTGAGGGTTTCACTCCAATCATTCTTAACAGAAAGTGTCAAAAGAAAGAAGTAGCACTGCTTTGGAGTTGCATATGTTTAAAATCAGACGATGATGCTCGTGACTACTTTGTGCGTGATGATTCCACAGTTAATTTAAATTAATAAGAAAAGATAATATATATCGCCACGTGCGTCGCTACGCGCATGCAATAAAATAAGTTATTGAATGTCAAATGATATACAATATACATAAAAGTAAAAAAAACGGAAAATTTTTGAAAAAGGTGGCTCAGGTGGTGCTGTCAAAAGCCAGAGCCTCTGAACAATAAAAAAGACCCTAACACTGTGCAATGTAAACAAAACCGCCTCTTAGACGTTTGCGAATCGGAAAACGAAAACAAAATTTACATGAAGAACATTTTCGCTTTCGTATGATTTTCTTCCTTTTTTGAAATGCGAAAGCTAATTTTTTTGTTTCATTTGTTACAGGGTCGACTAAAACCTGCCGTCTTTTTCCTATACTTTGAGTACCGACATATCCGTCTCTTCGAATCTGAAATCTATATTCTATGTACGATTGGAAATCCCCAAATGTCATAAAATGTCAAACCATTCTAAGTGCTGCCAAACAGAACCTTGGAAATCATACCCGTCCCGCATCTGCATAAAACATTTAACGATCTCTGATATCAAACATGAGAATTGCATAAATTTGTCTGTACCAGTTTCTTCAGCTGTTTTAAAATCTGCTGAAGCGAAAAAGCACATCGCCACCATTAAAAACGGTTATTTCTGTTTCAATTAACGTCAGTGAGCAGGATGCTCTCTTTAAAATTCAAGAGATTTACATTTTTCTTAGAAAGGGCTACCTCATAAATATTTATTTTCTTTCTCCTTGCTAAAAGGGATTTTGTGATATTATGAAAATCTAAACAAGTCTTAACCTGTTGAATCCTTTGCGAGTTGCTGAATATAAAAATAATCAGAGAAAAATTTTGCCGCATCGATTTAAAGTTTATCTAAAAACGTAAATATTAACATGGCGACCTTTTTTGCTTAAAGTGTCCACCCACCTAGTGGGCGACACAGGTCGAACGGGGTAAATCAAAGAGTAGTTTACTTTTATTTTTAAGGTTATTCGGGGTGAAACCCATTTCTAATTGAAAAAAGGGACCAAATATGGACAACTTGCTGATAACTGTCGGTTGGAGACCCTTTTCTTAGAGTTTGTTAAAAGTAACGAACAAATTAGCCATCCTTCTTTCATTATTTTGGGGAGGAAATTTTGATTGAAAACTTCAAAATTTAAATTAACATTAAAATTAGATAAATGTGTGACTGTTCATTGGGGACGGTAGGGTACCTAAACGTCAACTATATTTGTCTGGCCTAGGTATAGGGACGTTGACTAGCCAACTTGAGTTGTTGTAATATTCTCGCGGCTTATTTTGAATTTTGACATTTTGAAATGTCAACTGAATACATTACAGGCAGGATTTTCATGAATAGATTTGTCGGCTGCCTCTCTATAAACCTCAACTGACCAATACAAGTCAATAAAAAAATAAATATATCAAGTCAAGTCAGTGAAGTGTCACACTCAAATAACTGTCAGACTTAGCTCACTAAACTAGAAATCCGAACGTCCCCATTATTAAAACTTTGGCCCACAGTTCACGAGGAAAGAAATGTTTTGTTTCGATAGGAACGCCGTCAACTGACGTTCTTTTTGAGTGATAAATGCTTAGAAGTTTGAACTAATTTTCTCAGAACCAACATACATTTGCTAATTGTGCAATTGATGACTGCTTCTGACATTTCGACAGGTTACAGCGTTCAGTCTATTTGAACATCGTAAGATTTAAGTAGAGACAGAAAGACACGAAAACGAGCCGGAGCTTTTGTGTTCATTCCCTCTACACATATCCTAGACATAATAATCGTATTTCTTCGTTTACAGAAGTAAAACTTAACGAAGATTTTTTTTCTGATGACGACCGAGGAAATCTCAATTCGGTGAACGAAAGCCCAAGAGCCTCGACAAATACTTACATCTCTTTATCGACGGTTTCAAGGCCTCATTCAAGTGCATTTATAGACACAAACACGAACTTTAAAAGTCATATCCATTTATGCCGCTTCATTGATGTCGAAAACAGCTTCACTTAAACCTTTGATGCCAAGAATTAGAATAAGAAACGAGAGGTGAGAGAAGTAGATTTAGCAGATAACTCTACGAGCTGTTCAGCGACATTGACAAAGTCACAGAAGTGAAAATCAGTCGTCGATCTATTTGAAATTAACTCTTCAGCTCGAAAAATTTGATATCACACCCGGAGGGGAAAACGCAGCATAGATGAAGAACTCGCCTTGGGTAGCACGTGCAAGTGGAAGGGCCCCTCAACCAACTTGGAGTGCGCAACTATAGAAATAGTTAGTCAAAGACTGCCCTAACTGCAGCAGAGGTTTATGGGTTGAGGTGAGTGTGACGTTCAGGTCCACCCCTTGTTGTAGCGCCGCTTAAGGATGTATAAGAAAATCTCAAAAGGTTTCCAAGTCCGCCCCCTTGTGACAACCAAACAAATATGACAGTATGCCTGCGGCTGGTGATGAGCTTATATTTCTTACGTACACACACCACACCCAATGAATCTCATAACACAAACAAAAATTTCCATCTCCCAGACGCACCGAGATTCGATGTAATCAAGAACCATATCATGCTACATCAGGACCAGCCGTATAAAAAGGGTATCCGATACAATAAAAATAGACTGTCCTTGAAAGCAAAAGTATACATTCATTGTCCAAACGGAAACAGGAATACCCTGCCCAAAGTTCTCCGAAACAACAAAGAAAAAACCCGAATTAACCCTAATCGATTTGTAATACATACTTGAAGTTTATTTCCCCGCCTCAAGGCTGTGCAAATACTTGAAATGTGTCCTCCCCACGACCTATCCCTTCCACTCACATAATGAGTTCCTCCGAGGAGAAAAACCAAGACACAATAAATCGGTGTATATATTTTTTTCCTCCCCCCCCTCCTCGAGTCGAGCTCTTCAACCTTGAGAGAACATTGAATTAGGTGGACATGCAACAAAGCACTTAAATCCAAGCAGTCGCCTTAATTTCAGTGCAAGGAATTCCACACAACGTGGCTGTCGTTCTCCGTTCAAGACGAGAACCGATTGCCCTGAAAGTCTGCACTGATTACCCCCAAACATGCAAGGAGGACATTGCAATGAAAGACACCACGAAAAATAGAAAAGAACAAAAATCACAATAAATGAAATTACAGCTGTTATGACAGAGGACACCCTCCAAAGGTAGAAATACGGGTCCAACTCACTTGTTACTTAATTCTGTGTACAAATTTGGCGAAAAGTTCCCTACTCACCGCAATAAAATGTAAATTAACTCACCGCCAGGCTATAAAACTCTGCCAAACAAGACCCCACATTCGGAAACTAATTAACGAGTGCCGGCAAAGTTTACAACTGTCGGAGCAACAACTGATAGTGCTATAGAGATATTTTATCCACTTGTTCGCTGGCGGTTTGGCTGAACCTTGAACTTTGGGCCAAGGTGAGGTCTCGCCGACCAAGAAAGAAAATTATACGAGATAGCATTCGTGTGCGATTGGCTTTGTTGTCGCAAGCCGTGCGCCATATTTAATCGTTCTAATTGCATGAGCATGACATAAGAACGCGAATAACATTTGATTTGGTGCGCCCAAGGGTGACGGTGCAATCACACGAAAGCAGATATTTCTTTGACGATTTGGTGGAATGCGAAACATACCAATTGTGTTGCGTTCAAGCTTCGCTGGGCAGTAGCGAGGCAATTTGGGGGAAATTTATTTAAGCTGGAGTTGGAGTCCGTGTTGGCTTGTTACGTTTCTATCAACGCTGCAATGTGTACCTTGATGAGTCTTTGTAATGATTAAGTCACTCAACTGCGATGTATTGAGTTGTCCTTGGTCCTTTGTTGATTTGGTAGGGGGTGACTTTCCTTACTCGGTAGACAGTTGATACGCCCAGAGGTATTTTGTTGGTAGCATTTATTAATATTTTAATATATCTCCATTGCAACTTGGCAGCACTGAGTCACGCAATGGCGGCTGCCTATAAGTAGCACGGAAAATATAAAACGTGAAAAATTCTTATATCATTTTCCATTGAGATTTTCAGATTTTGCTCTCAGATTTCAGATTTTTCGTGCCCAATGGAACATAAAACGAGACTTTTCTTTCTTTGCATTCGTGGTGGTGCATGTTTTAAGAGTCAGCTGTTTGCGGCCAATGGAACATGAAATCTGACAGCCAGCTGATTTCGAGAGCAGAAAAACTGCGCTGAATCTGAAAATCTGCTTTTTCTGTCCCAATGGAAAACGACATTAGTGACTTGATTTTTATTTCGAATATTTAATACAATAGATTTTATTTATGCACGGTAAGTCACGTTTGCCTCGTTAGCTGACAGATTTTCAATCCACAACACAGTTGGGTGTACCCAACTTTCTTCGAAGTTGTAGTGATTTGCAACATCAACTGGACCTGGATGGACCACACTTGAGTAGCCGTGTCGTCGTTCGCTATGAATTATTCATTCGTTGTGCCAGATGGTAATTCCTCCGCCACTTTGGGGATTCTTTTGATTACTTTTATTTGGTTTACATTAGCATTGGCATTCACACACACGGACACAGTTTTGTTGTCACTCATAGTCACTGAGATCTCTCAGATGGCTCTTCATTACCATTGTGTAGGACATGGTGGATGGGGCGATGATGGGCCATTGACATAACAGATTACTATCTATTGTTGTCCCATTCTCTCAAGTGGGTGATTGATTTTTTCTCAGATTGGATTATAACGGGAAGAGTGAGTTGGTGACAGATTGGAAAAAAGAATGACGGAAGACATTTTTATTTTCCTTATAACAAGCATACCTACTGCAAATCTACGGAGTGAGCTTCATGTCAGTTTGTAGTAAAAGGATCAGGAATCCTTAAAGTTGACACAAACACATTTGCTTTCAAATTTGTTTAAACTTTTAAAATAAAACTACAGCAGTACGAAAAATTTGA
This sequence comes from Cheilosia grossa, assembly GCA_963082955.1. Lineage (NCBI taxonomy): Eukaryota > Metazoa > Arthropoda > Insecta > Diptera > Syrphidae > Cheilosia > Cheilosia grossa. The sequence continues at coordinate 13,246,972 of OY720144.1, read as the reverse complement.
ATGAAAATTCCCGATAACAATGAGTGTGTACACAGCAACCTTATTAGTGTAGATATATCAACAAAAATACATAGAAAATGTATTCAAATATAAATATGTACAGTTTTCAGCTGCTGGCAGCTTGGTTGAATTCATTAACGTAAAAATGCTACATTCCATTTCGAGTTCATTAATTTTAAAGAACGTCATTATCATTGCAGAAGTTTGACAGTACTTGCTTTGATAAAGGAAAATGTACAGTCACCAGGCTCTCAATAGATAAGACAATACTGAGAACATTAACTTTGGCCGACTTCCCGTTGTTTTGCCTGCAAGCTATATTTTTACGGAAGTGCCTTCATTTTGTGCTCTAGTATTGATAACTTGAAACTCGTATTGACAAATGTCTCAAAACTTCAAAAATTCCGGCTCACCAAAAAACTCTCAAAAAATGTGGCTCAAATTTGTTGAGAGTGTGTTAGTGAGCTGTCGGTAAAGTTGCTATAAGCGTTCATAGAATTTTATCCGTCAAATTTCAAATCAAATTTTCGTTACGTGTGGATAGGATTTTTATTTAGGAAAATTTTAGTCTTAAAATATTAATGAAAAATCAACAATGTAGATGGGTTGAGGGAAAGTAAAAAACATTTTGAGCAATTTTTCTTCAGTTATTTAAGAAGTATTTACTCTTAAAATCGAAGCTATTGCGATATTCAAAAGCGGAAAATACGCAACCATGTTTGTCCTAATATGTTTCTAGTACATAAAACATCTCACTTATATAGTTTTATTAACCGAACAAATTATAATATTCGCCTTATAAAAATATATAATAACTAGCCAATAGCGTTCAGGAATGCAAAAATATGGTATTCCCGAACTCTATCACATTTCCCCACGGTTGGCAGCATTAATTTAACATTTTTTGTATGTTTTTGCATGTCACACGGATTCTAAATTGACATAACACCGATAGGAAAACAAAATGGCGAATTTGGAAAAAAAAGGAGAGGGCCAGCGAGAAGAGGATTGCGAGTTGGGGGTCTTAGCTCTCAGTATCGTTTATTGTCTCTGGTCAATAGCGCATGTGGTTTTGTTTTGTTGTCGCGCTGCAGATAAATGTCAGGAGGAAAAAAAAATTAATGTAAAATGTTTGCAAATTTAGAAATGAACTAAACTAAACAAAAAATATTCAGATGTTAACAAAAGACTCCTTATAATCGTATCATTTCGCCTTGAAATAAAACATGCGAGTCTTCATTGACAAATTTGTTTTCCTTTACGTCAGTTATGACTTCAGTTTATGGAGACGTTCGGATTCCTGGTTTAGTAAGTCTGACTAGATGTATATCAGTTTTTATTGGCCCAGAGTGATTACGTTATTAGCTTTTTCAGTTGACGTTTATGGAAAATCCTGCTTGCGTACTCAGTTGACATTTCGAAGAGTCGAACTTAAAATAAACAGAGTGGTCGCGGCAGAATTCTGAAGAGTCGAAAAAAGGATCGGTGAGAGAAATAGGTGTCATTTCTCTGCCGATTTTGAATTTTTGCATGATATCTAACAACCATTAGTTCGCATAACACAATAATAGTGTTGTAACAGGCAACCGTGTCACATTTTAAATGTACTTATTTGAAAATAACAATTTTTGAAAAATGAATGTATAAGGCCTTTTCCAAATAAAAAAGGTCAAAATCAAACAAAGGTCACGCTGACCGTGAGAATACAAAAACAACTCAAGTTGCCTGGTCAACGCGTTCGGATACCTATTCCCGACAAATCTTGCTGACGTTTTACATAAACTAGGTATCCGAACGTCGCCTATCTTTATATATGCAATAATAATCAGGCAACTATTGTTTGCGTTCATAAATGTATTCATGAATATTTGTTGCACGGTTTGATCAACATTATTAACAATTAAGAACTCGCATTTTTTTTTTACAATTCAAAATTAGGTATTTAAGAAAAAAATTATTTTTAAATTTGTGGTTATCTTGCAAGCAATCTGCTACTCCTTTCATAATAAATTTTTTTCCCTTGTGATACCACATGAATCTAAAATACAATTCTTCCTACTCGTTGAACCAATTGGAGCTTCTGATGAAGCGTAGGAGATTCCGAATGTCTGTGTTTTTTTAGATCGTTCAGATCATTATAGTAGAACGCTCCCAAATGGAGTTTTCGTCTTTGTGAGAGGGCCGGACAAGTACAGTGGAGATGAAGAATAGTTTCTTCTTCCTCCTCGTCAAGACAGCTTCTGCTGTCCATTTTAAAATGTATTTAAATAAAATGTCTCCTTCCGTTTTTAAGTTTTTGAATTTATGTGAGCTGTCAAAACTCAAAAGTGACACAGAAATACGCGAGTGCTGCCAGATTTTCGGAGTAGTTTTGCTTAATTAACTGATTAGGTACTATTTACATGGCAAAATTATTTTTATGAATAAACATTTTCGAGTTAGTGGAGACACTGTTGATCTATTGATTAAGGGAATCTAATGAATAAGGCTGTAGGTATTTCAGAAAAAAATAAATTTTAGATTTGTGATTGCCTTGCAAGCAATCTGCTACTCCTTTCATTATAGATTTTTTGTCTCTTTTACACGCAGCTAACAAATTTTTTTTTTACGTGATAGAAATGAGGATAATGAGTCGCCCGCTGCGACTAAAGTTGCAACTTGGCACTTTTTTTGAGAGCCTGTTGGCAATTGGCATATTTAAACGCAACCACCATCATTTCCTCGTTTCACTTCGAAGGTTGGAATATACCAAAGACGCGACGCATTGACATCTAAATTTATGTCGTTCCTTTTTATTTGAATTTCAACGACCATATTCAGTTGTTACCTACGAAAAGAAGAGGAAAATCTCCGACTTCAAAACCTGACATGCACAAGCAGATACATCATTCCGCACACTTGGTAAAGGTGGCCATTGCATCCACTTTGGCAAAGCAGCGCTTAATGCTTTCAATTAACTATCGCACTATGGGTAAAGGCATGTCACTGCCAAAGAGCAGATAAGGCGCTTGCTGCGTGCCGAAAAACGACGGTGACAATTTTATCGGTCGACAGTCCTATATCCCTGCATCGGCCGGCATTGCGCATGAAGTTGTTAAGTATGACCAACTGCGAAAGTCAATTACCCTGATTGGTATTCGATAATTTTGTTGGCAGCTAACCTTGTCATTGAACGCCTTTGAAGCGGTGGCGGCATGCTATTCCTTGATTGTCGACGTTGAATAGACCGCCAGTCTTGTATGGTTAATTCTGTGTACACGTCGTACATGCGGGAATGCGCGTCTTGGAATGCGAGTACTACTCCTTGATAGATACGACATACGAGTTACGAGTGCGTTGTGCATGTTACAACTCGTGCGCAAATGTGTTTTGTGATGTTTTCTGTTTTATTTTGCTTCACGGCTTTTATTACACGCGTATTTTACAGATACCGCCTAAGTGGTATTTAAAGTGTTAATGGATTTAACCGTAAAGTCCGAAACACATTAAAAGTCACACTTAACGATCTTTCTCACTCTTACACATCATATAATGATACAGAACGAATCGATGAAGCTGTTCTCCGATTCGAATTAAGAATGGCTGTAGTTGGGTTGGGTCTGCTTTGAATTGTATTAAAGTTGAAATTGAAATTGATGAATGAGAATTATTAAAATTCTTTGCATACATTAAAGGGATTTGTAAAATAAAATAAGCATTTTCATTAGAATCATAATTGATTGATTTGGTTTCCTGTTTTCATTTGGATATTTTAATTTGTAGGTGGGCTTTGTCCCTGGAAATTTCAACTCATTGAGCTTGGGAAATATTAGATAGAAACGCTTTTGAAATTTTAAAGCAAATATTAAAAATACAAGCATTAAAAGTCCTAAAATTAGGTAAACTCGAATTAACGAAAGGTTATCGAATTATTGCCGAAAATTCCCAAGTGTTTAATTACTACACAATAAAACATCGCATTTTATTAACCTAGACTAGACAATCTGTTTTCGAAAATACTTCTTAAAAAAATGTTGCTCTTTTGGTGAACCTGATCGAAACTCTGGGGTCGAATCGCCCCGAAATTAAATAGATTTTCATGTGAAACAAAAACAAGTTCCTTTACGTAAGGCTCGTTAACGGACGACGCGGTTCGTGCGGTTTTTTCCGTAATGGCGGTTGCGGAAAGGGTTCGCGTATAGGCGGATTCTATAAATGTGTGACTGGTATCGAGAACTGACAACTTCCAATATTTCCTGTTTTAATATAGTGTAGGCGCAGTGGCTTAGTGGTTAGTGTGTGGGACTACTAAGCGAGGTTCGACTCCTGCAAAAACCCTTATTCCAACTTAGGGTTTTTTCCACTGACAAACGTCTGACAAACATCCGAGAGTATAAGTATAACGTCTTGAAAGAGCTTCTCAATTAGCCGTTTGGACTTGGCATGAAATTGTAGATCCCTTACATTCGTTCCAAAAATGCAAAACTCACACTAAACGAATAGTTGGGAGAAGCTAGGCCTTGGGTCCCTACGGACCTGTTGCGCCAACAATTAATTTTGTATTTTATAATAATAGCCTTGTTCCTGGAAATTCCAAGCGAGCTTTCCCATACGCAACCTACTTAGGTAGCGAGAAGGATGTCGGATGAGAACAACTGACAACAGCGTGTCCCTTGTGCGACAATTTGGTACTTTTTTCGAGGACCCTGATACAATGTGTTGTACCTTCGTTCCTTTTTATTAGTTGGAAAAGGCACATTTAAGGACTATTCACATGAGAGCTGATTGCGACCTGCGAACAAGCGAGTATTCGTAGTTTTTGACACTTCATTCACACGAAAACTTTGTTTAGTCGCAGATACCCACGAATCAGTCGAAGGATAAGTTCGAACGAATTTTTCATTCGTGGATCGCTACAGTTGTCAGTTTTAAATGGATTGTGAATAAAGTGTGACAGTTCGCGGTAAGAATTTTCAATTCGCTGAAAAATTGCTGCAATTGTGAATTTAGCTATTTAAATAAATTGAAAGGCAGGTTAATTAATATATAAAATAAAATGTTTTGTTGGAAGAACAAAAATCTATTTTCAATTCATAAATACAATTAAATTGATTTGTTCGCAACTCGCGTTCATGTGAATAGTCATTTAAAAAGTTTTCAAAAACTGTCAAAATAAATATTTCTAAAATATAACACGGTTCCACATCAGAATACTTGTTAAATATTGTGAGAAAATTCTAAATTTGCAGAGTAGCGTCAGGAAAAGGCACTTTTTACTTTCGTCGCCCCTTTTCAAGGTTCCGTACCCAGAGGGAAAAAACAGAACCTTATTAGTTTCGCTTTTGTCTGTCGGTCCGACCACTAGACCAATTTCGCATCTAAGTCTTTCTCAGAAACTAATTGATGTAGAAGGCTGAAATTTGCACACAACATCCGGTATAACATCTAGTTAAACGACAGATAGCAATGGTAGTGATACGTTGACTGGTTTTAGAGTAGGTAATAAGTAATTTTCATCATATCTAAAGCTACTCTGCAATTTAAGAATTTTCGCACAATATTTAACAAGATTGGCTCTCCTAACGCTATAATCGCGTTCTGATAAACAGCCGCGCTACATTTTGAAGATATTTATTTGGAAAACACAGTTTTTGTACAACTTGCATTTACAAACTAAAAAAAATGGAAAAAGTTAGTTAGCGCGCTCTGAACTGAGCGTGCTCAGAGCATTCTGATGTTTTTTTGTTTTTCCTGTTTTTTTTTTCTGACAAATGTGACTGGAAGTGTGCTTGTACATGTGTAATCAGGATTTTCCTCAGGCTGCTCAGTCAATTTATTCCGAGCTCATAGAGCGCGCTCTGATCATGCTCTGAACGAAAAAAGAAACACAAATTTGAGCTCTGATGCATCTGAGCTAAAAAAGAAACACGAACTTTTTGTATAACAGTTCAGGTTCTGCTCTGAACTAAAAAAGAAAAACGCCTTTGCGGAAAAAAACCGCACAAAGTGAAGGCACTGATTTTCATTTGGTGTAAATATATACAAGGATATCCATCGACTTGGTTGACACTTTTCCTCGGATGTCCTTAGGAGGGGTTTCTGTTGCGAAATTGCTGCGTCTCTTACGTGTATTACCCGAAAATCTTGTGAAAATATTCGCCTCGTCTAAGGTGTTTCTTAAAACCAGTACCTACTTCAGAGAGTTATATCTTTCAAACCAATTTTCAGATTTTAAACTGACAGTATAATGTTAACTTTCTCGAATACGTAGTCAGGAAAATATACATACCTACATATTATGTTCGTACAAGATTTCGAAATCGGGATATTAATCAATTCTGAACTTACGATGATAGAGGAACTAAAAAAAGTGGGTCTCGAGATTCTGTCCGTCTGTCTGTCTGTACGTGTGTCCCGAGGTCCACAGCCTAAACGGCTGCCTGGATTTGCTTCAAACTTCGGATTTAGAGTTTATGGGCCCACAGTTCGGGGCCGTTTTTTTTTTTTTTGCAATGAACCTAATCTCAATATTAATGGGATTCCCATATAAAATTTTCATAGCAATTTCATTTGTTCGAAAACGATTTCAAGCAAAATTAATTTTCCAGCTTAAGTAGATAAGGTTACCATGACTGCATACCCATTTTTTTTTTGCTAAAAAATCGAATAATGGTACTTTTGAAATTCGCACATGTCTCGAAAACGGTCGGAAATATACGATAGTAACAAAAATGTATTCCTATAGGTTATATGGTCTTTTCTTACTTAATAGAAAACTCAGTTTTTCTCGATATTACCGTTCAATGGGTTTTTAAAAAAAGTATTTATTTTTATTAAATAACTTTAGTTTACCTGAAAACGGTAAAAACAATTTTAACCAAAATGCAAACTGAGATTAAAATTTATGGCGTTCTTAGTTTTCAATTCGAATCACCGCAAACGCTAAAAAAAATATAAGAAAATACTCAAATCTGGAAAACCCCATTTTCGATTGGGATAAAACTTTGAAAACCAAAGAATGCTTGCCAAACAATATCTCGCACTCAGTTTTCAAGTAAATAGTTAAGCCAAAGTATTTTTCCAATTAAGCATTGCAATATTTTTTAACCAAAATGCACACTTAGATTAACATTTATGGCTAAGAAAAAATGTAAGAAAGTATTCAAATCTCGAAAACCCCATTTTATAGTTTTATAAAAACCACTCTAACGATTTTGATTTTGACCTTCCCATCGATTTTAGACTTGACTGTGTCAAGGCGACATTTTTAATTCATCCTCTTATGTAGGATAACGATGAAGCAAGGTGGCTGTTACATCAGCATCTTTTGGATATAAATATGTTTTATTAAGGTCCAAAAATATCATGTCCTTATTTGACAGAGTGATGGGAAAACCATAAGTATGCCTTTGCTGCCTTGTGCAGCTTGCTCAAGCCTGGAATAGCTACTTCGGATAGCTCTTTCAGACGTGTGACTGTAATTTGATCGGAGAAGATGGAGCTACCTTCCATGGCCTCGTTGTGACCTCGTCGGGGGCTCGATCTGTCACCTTTCGGACCTCTAAATCAGCGCTTCACCAACTCTATTTTTTCCACCTGTGCACAAACTAAAATTTTGTCCCCCTTAACCTCTGTTCAATTGGTTAAAAGATCGACTATTGTCAAACCTTGCTATAGCTGAAGTAAAAGCGAAGCATCGACGCACGTTTTTGTTTACCAAGTCGCAGTCATACTCGTTCGTTTCAATGATTTAATGATTTGGTCGTGGCATACCAATCTTCGGCAATAAGACACAGAAGAGTCGACATGTTTAACGAAACTCGGTTAAAAACAACCTCTTATCATTTTATTTTAATTTTTCTCGGTCGTAAATAACAAACTTACTCTGCTGAATTTAACCAGCTGGTTGATATTTATTTAGAAACTTGGTTCCAAACAACTGACTGTTGTTTTTAACAGTATGTATTTTAACAACGAATACTCGGTGTTTTTCAACAGAGATTTGGTTAATTTTAATCCATTTTGTTTAAACCGAGCAAAAATCGCACTCTGTTAGAGCCAATTTTTAGGCGTGTACCAATTCTTGAGTCAATTCATCTACAACCCAAACACTAGTTCCTCTTACTTCAGTTCCGTCCGCATCTCGACTTTATCTTAAAAACTTACTAAAAGGCACACGCTTTGCCAAGCACGTGTGTAAACACAATGTGTTCCATCGTTCCATGAAATACAACAGTGAGCAGAGCACTTTTCTTTTTATAACATCCGGATCTTCCTGTTGTATACCCAAAACATGTATACAAACATGAATTTGTGTACTTGAAACTGGAAAAGAATCGACTGATGAAAGCAGACATCTCTGCGATGAATTCAACACAATAAAGAGATTCCAGTTTAAAAAAGAATTGAGTCACTTTTGGAACGACGCCAAGCACTCTAGTTATGTACGTCTAATTCACAGACACACACCCTACAATGTACAGTTAACAATAAACAATGTCCTCCTTTGTTTTGTTCTTTCAGGTTTACTGAATACTGAATAAAAATGGACCCACTAATCGCAACCATGGACCAGAGTAGCATAGGAAATAAAAATAAAAAATTAACCAGCGGGCCAAATACAAAAGAACAAAGTTCGAAACTGATGCACAAAGTAGACCAAGAGACGACCAGTCCGATAATACTGTCCCCGGCGAACGTGGTGTCGTCATCCTTTGATGGGTTCTCCCCGAAGAATAAGCGCTTCGCGGGGCAGAAGAATCATTGTCGTCCGAGCAATCACCGCGAGTGTGATGACGCCAGAAGTCACGACCCACCCGACCTTGATGAGCACGACGACAACAAGGACGTTGTTGTGGTCGTGGGACTTAGCAACAAGGATGTCAGTAAGAATCAAAATCACGCCCCGAGCATAGCACTAAGTATGGAGAAACTCTCAATCGACGAGACCACTAAGTACAGCAATCCGAGTCAGAGTAGACACTGTGGTACCAAGGAGTTGGAAGGTACTTCCAGTCCAAGTCAGGCACAGCCACATTCCATTGCACCAAATCGAACCAGCCCCTCCACCACTCCAACATCCTGCACCGACATCATACCGAAGAATCGTGATCTCTCTGAAGCATGCCACAACCATCAACCACCATCCTTATCACCCATATCAGGTCGTCCCCAAGCATCGGCGAACACAGTCTCATCCAATGGCCATAAGGCGGGCGATGGGTCAGTGACTATCCAACAACGTCGTTTGCCGCCCATTATAAAGGCACAGTCATTGGACTATGCCTGTGACGATGATGTGCACTCCCACCTTCAGAATAGCCATTACTTGTTCCAAAATAACAGCCACCACCACCACCACTACCACCGTAACCACCACCTTCACAATCACTTTCACCATTTCTCTCACCACTCGACGTCGAACAAAAAACAGAAAACAATAAATAAAGATTGCTCCCTAGATAATCAGCGTTCCGAGGACGAGGAGGGTTCGCGCAATATTGACATACCGACCACAGAGGACGTGGACGCCGACGTAGACGACGACGACGATGACGAGGTGTCCCCGAAGCGAGCACCAACTCTGAAGACGAACTCCATAAGGAGTCACACCCTGGACGAGGAGGCACCTCATTCACCCCGTTTGAGCCACCGTCCTCGTTTTAGCTTGGACAGCACGTCGTCTACGGGCGATACCACAGACAGCTCACAACAGACGGACGTTGTTCGCTTGACGTCGCCTCAACCGCGGCAACACGGGCTGGCAAAGGGGATCCTTCCAAAAGTCCAGTCACTGGAATCTAGACCAATCTATCCCAATGTGCCATACAGTCCGTATGCGAGTCCATACGGCAGTCCGCGGAGCAACAGGCGGCGTACTCCGCTTCGCGAGTCCCGAAGGATTTCGATTGAGCAATCGGGCAGCTTCTTGCAGCTCAATCAGTACAAACTCATGGATCAAATTGGACAGGTTTGTTACATTGTCATTCAGTTTATTAAGCTTTCAAGTTGACCTCTCTTAATTGGCAGGGTTCCTACGGCCTAGTCAAGCTGGCGTATTCCGAAGAGGACTCCACGCACTACGCCATGAAGATCCTATCCAAACGGCGCCTCTTGCGGAAGGCTGGCCTTATGAGTCGCGGCCCAAAGAAGACCACATCGCCACTTGACAGGGTCTACCGTGAGATCGCTGTGCTGAAGAAGTTAGATCATCCCAATGTGGTGAAGCTGGTTGAGGTGTTGGATGATCCACTCGAGGATTCTCTATACCTTGTATTTGAATTGGTGAAGCAGGGTGAGGTGCTGGAGATTCCAACCGAGAAACCGCTGACAGAGGAACGAGCTTGGAGTGTGTTCCGGGACGCTGTACTAGGATTGGAATATTGTAAGTACTAGAGTCAGGGAATTTTTAAAAACACTTTTTGGTTAATTTTATGTGGGTCCCACTTAAGGTAGGACAAGCTCAAGGAGTTAGATATCTATACATCCAGCCAAGGATTTCATAAAAGTTGTAGGGTGGCACGGAGTTGTCGTTTCAAACTTACTCTTCGATCCACATTCTAGAAACATCGAAATGGTAGTGATTTTCAAAATGCTACGATGTCAACGATCCAAACGGTTTTGATTCTAAGGAACAGGCTAACTTACAGCAGAGAAAGGCCTAGCCTAAGTGACATGCGCTACGCATGCACAGGCAGAAAACACTAGAAAATACTTCTTACTCTCGCGGTTACATGAAGCGAATAAGAGTCGTCCATCCGTCAACGTTTTGAGTAGTTAAGGTCATTGTTACCCACTCGGTGGCCATATCATAGCTATTGTTGTTACGAAAACGTAACTCTAGGATGCCCTAGAAGCCATGTCAAACACAGGTTTTCAGTACCAGGGGCTCAGTGTTCAGGTTCCGTGCTATATCGAACACATTAGGGTTAACCCAGTGCGCACAAACAAACCTAGGTACTGACTACACACAGAAATTTGACAGGTGTTCTATAGTAAGTACTTGTCAAATTTCGGACATTAAAGTTAAACTAAGTTTATTTCTTAAAAAATGATTTTGTAGTTGCGCTAAATGTTTTTTTCTAGTGCACAGTTAATATACTAGCGTTATGTCAGAGTAACATTAGCGTCAATTTGTGGTTACTGTCACACAAATATACTGTATAAATTAAATGCTCATTGGGCGCCTAAAACACACTATACAAAAAATAGGATATTGAAATTTCATTATTTAACTTACATTTTGCAAGAAAAACTATTTTTGTTAATTGAAATGTTAATATTTGAGAAACCAAGTACAGCCTACGCTTAGCTGTCATTATTTTGATTAAATTTATAGAATCATAAAGGAATTTGCTGTCAAATTATATATAAGGGGACACAATAAGAAAGTGAGCACACAGAAATGCATTTAAAACGTTGGTTCAAGTGTCAAAATCTCTACGCAATATTGTTTACTGATCATTGAGTCACATTTCTAATTCCACAATTTTGCACGCAATCACTGACTCTCGCGATTTTAAGCTGACCATTTCCAAATTGTTCCATGTTCATACAATTTGACGTTCCAATCCAATCAGTACGGTAATAACGATAAATCTGCTCTCTGACTGATTTTATTATTGTTAACACAGACATATAAAACACGTAAATTGTCAAACTGAAAACTAATAATTTTAATCATTATTTTCCAAACTAAAATATTAGAAAAAAACGCAATTGCAATGGTTTTTTGACGGTATTTTGAGCAAATAACTTCAATTTTATGTGAAGTGGTTTAACAAATAGACGTTGTTTGTGTTTGTGTGCAGTGAGTGTCGGAGAGAGATATATAGCAAAGGTGCCGTTATATAAATTAAATTTAATATGAGACGTCATTTATGGTAACCATATTAACCATGGTTGTAAAACCAAAAGCAGTGCTTGATATTTGTGTTTTATGTTACGCTAATATTATAAAAAAAAAAATTGGGTACAAATTATGGGAGGTCACATTTTGAATTATAAAATTAAATAATATTTTTCACTAACCAGTTTTCAGTTTCGTAATAACACTAAAAGTAGTTATCGTCAAGGCCAGTGAGATATTACTTAAGTAACATAAGACATTACGTCATATTTACAAAATTATTTCAGAAACAGCACTCGGGGAGTGCGTTCTTTGTGGCATAGCATTATTTTAAATTGATTTGAGCCAATAAACTAGGCGATGTAAGGTCAAACAAATGTAAAAGTCAAATATGTAACATTCATTTAACCTTCGTATTAATCAAAACAAATATATTGAAGTTCTGTTTTGTTAATTTCGTTTCCGGAAAAGTTTCCTGTTTATATTTGAAGCTTTGAACTTACTTGATATCTTTTTTGTGAACTTGAACTTGAACTTGAACCTGCAGGCGGTTAATACACTTGTCACCATTTCCTCGTCTTCGTGACTGAGATTTAACAAAAACAAAAAAAAAGGAATTACAACCCAGGTTGACGATGGGAAGGCAATAAACCTTTTAATAATCAATAAAATGTTGTCATGACTTATGAATTAATACAGCATTGTTAGATTAAAGTAAAAGCGAAAGGGGCATTGATACAATGGGTTTTGCTAAACAAGTATTCACTGACGCAGATGATTCGATCTTTTCAATTTCCCATCTTGTACACTCCAACTAAATTAGTTTGCACAATTTCTCTAATATTTAGTTTACTTAAATAAGAAATTATTCATTCGAAATTCTTAGATTTTACGTGTTTTCAGTTGATAAAAGATCTCTGGTGTGTGCCAACAAAAACAATTTTCCGAAAATATAGCGATATACAAAACAAGTAGAGACATCAAGTCGACAAGCTGTCAGACTAACTAAAAAAGATTCTTGAACGTCCCCAATGACTTTAATCAAATGTCAAATACCAAATATCTATGGCTTGCTACATAAATCAGCGAAAATAATTCCTTGGAATTTCGCTAATGATGTATATCAACAGCTGTTTCAGTTAAGAACTAAGCTGACAGTTCGCATAAGGCGTTTTTCTTTTTTAGTTCAGAGCTGAGCACTGAACTGAGCTCGAGCATTATGAGCGCACTCTGAACTGAGCGTGCGCAGAGCATTCTGATGTTTTTTTGTTTTTCCTGTCTTTTTTTTTCTGTCCAATGTGACTGAAAGTGTGCTTGTACATGCGTAATCAGCATTTTCCTCAGGCTGCTCAGTCAATTTATTCTGAGCTCATAGAGCGAGCTCTGATCATGCTCTGAACGAAAAAAGAAACACAAATTTGAGCTCTGATGTATCTGAGCTAAAAAAGAAACACGAAATTTTTGTATAACAGTTCAGGTTCTGCTCTGAACTAAAAAAGAAAAACGGCTATAGTGGCTGTAGTAGAAAAAGTGACGTTCCCGACCAATCTAGTTTTTGCGTTCAGGTCACATCTAGTCCAAATCAATCTAATCGACTTAATCGACTTAACTAGATTTTTGAACGTGTCCATTACAAATCTATAAAGGCGTTTTTCTTTTTTTGTTCAGAGCAGAATCTGAACTGTTATACAAAAAGTTCGTGTTTCTTTTTTAGTTCAGACATATCAGAGCTCAAATTTGTGTTTCTTTTTTCGTTCATAGCATGATCAGAGCGCGCTCTATGAGCTCAGAATAAATTGACTGAGCAGCCCGAGGAAAAAGCTGACAGAAAAAAATAGCAGGAAAAAACAAAAAATCATATGACTTTTCTTTTTAGAATCCAAAACTAATGTGGTATTCGTTTGGGCGCTCTCAGAGCACTTTTTTTGCCCTCAGAGCAATTTTTTTGTTCGTTTGGTACCAAAAAAAGCAATCTTTTTCAGATTTCAGAGCACTTTTGCGAATCTAGATATTTTCTCAGATTTGCTTCAGATTTACCAATACAAGTGCATTCGAGTTTGACATTTGGTGGAGTTTGTTTACATTTGCGTGAATTTTTTCTACAGCAAAGAAAGGCATTGCATCGGGTGAATCTATTTTCGTAAATTATTTGTGTGCAAACATTTAGAAATCAATCGGGACGAAAATTTCGAATGTTTTAATACAAAATTTAACCAGTGAATCGAAAGCGCATAGAAAAGTGTCGAAGACTACACATATTACAGTCGCACGAATATCAACACAAAAAAAGAGCAAGAGCGTTTTTATGTTCGATTAGGCACACGAAATCTGAAATCTGAGGGCAAATCTGAAGAAGCCCAAACGAATACCACATAAACATAATTCGAATGAAATGAAATTAATGTTCAAGGTTCAACCAAATGACAAATGTCAATTATAAGCTTTTATACACATAGGCTGTATACACAATGATTATTAATTAAACCCCACAATTTTAGTTTATTGTTAGTTCTGTTTAGTATACTATACATGTCAAACACAAAGGATGGTGCGAAATTCCAAATGCTAGACAACAACACCCGTGAAACACGCAAGAGTTGTTGATATTCAGCGTCGACTGGAAATGTGCAATGGAGTGTAAACTGGCTGGAATTTTACATGCAAAATTACCCATTGTGACCTACAAAATATTTGGTGTGAAGCTTACAAATAGGAAGTAAGTAAGGATTTTGAAAAACAGGTGATCATGTGCGGGGGCCTTATTTATAGTCTCTTTTTATCCATATCAAAGGTGAAATTTTGTTAGTCTTAACTTCTCTTCGTTTGAGTTTAATTTTTGAGACGACCTGCAATTTCAGTCGAATCTTTCCCGGAACAGGTGTAGTCTCAGACATTTATCAAACGGTGGGCTGTGAACAAAATCTCACGGTGCAGGTTCTGTTTTTCTGGTGCGCCACTGAAAGACTTAATTTTTTTTCTCTCTACTTGTTGTAAGCTTTGAAGAAAACCATTTCCAATTTATTCAGCGTCATATTCACATTCATCTGTGTGTAAAGAAAAAAACAAACAGGATAACGTAGACATCCAACGGCAATTTAACAACACAGAGAACTCATATACAAATATATGCTATTCAATAAAACAGCTATCTTGACCTGTTTCCCTATAAATAACCCAGTGAACCACCACCATCATCTGCACCTCCCATTGAGTGGCATTTATTTTTATGGCCAAAAGAAAGGGCCCGCCAGGACTCAACTGATGTCGCCTGCTGAGCTCATCTATTCAGAGATCTACAACACTGTGATGTGTAGATGGTGGCACTGAGGCACACATTTTGTTTGCATAAATCACTACTCCCTGTTTGTTTAGAAAATTTCCGCCCATTACAACTCTCCACATACAGCTCACTCCACTTGAGATTCACCTGAGTGCGCCCCATCAGGTGAATCTGAAGTGGAGGAAGATTGGGTACATAATTGGCTCTCATGTTGGCCACCGCACCGGATGAGCTGCTGCACGTCTTCTATAAATACAGTGCCGGATGCGGATGTATATTGGGGACTGCCAAGAATGAGAGGGATTCCTGTCATCTGCAGAGCATTCCTAATCCATTTACTTCCAGTTGATCAGCTCGTTGGCTCCGGGGGGCGGTCTAAATAAAATAATAGAACCAGGAATTCTCTCCGCTATATTGCTTGTTTCCGGTATTCTGCTCCAGGTAATGCTCATCGCCTATATTCCTTTGTCGTTTCAGTGCATTATCAACGCATTATTCACGCTGACATCAAACCGGGTAATCTGCTCCTAACTGAATGCGGACATGTGAAAATAGCCGACCTGGGGGTGTGCAATGAATTCTTAGGGGAGGATGCAACCATGAATAATGGGTCCACTGCTGGGACACCAGCGTTCCGGGCGCCGGAAACTCTATTTCCGGGACAGGTGAGTTTTAAAAGCACAGAAGTGGTGCCTTTATACATGGATATTGAAATTAATTTTCTATTCGAAGCACTTGTATAGCGGAAAGGCGGCTGATATTTGGGCGTTAGGTGCAACGCTATACTCGTTGGTCTATGGTAATGTGCCGTTCGTTGCTAGTTCGGTGCCATTGCTGTATGAGAAGATAAAAAATGAAACTCTTATGATACCCGAGAAGCCAGTGATGAGCGAGGAGCTGGTCGATCTCATTAGGAAGATGCTGACAAAGGATCCAGCCAAAAGGATAACATTGCCACAAATTAAGGTGAGCTGGGAAATTTCCCATGAATAATTTATTAGGTTGGCTTTGGGCATTATGGATCTGGGGAAAGGTGGTGCAGAATCAATTGGCTGTGGTCCAGCTTCCTACTTCATGTGATTACCATGAAGAAATGTTTGAACCTTTTTTAAAGTTTTTTGACTAAAGTCGATCTTGCTTACTGCTTTATTATCACTGAATCTGTAAATCATCAACACCCTCACGAACTGCTTGTATGTTTTATATTGAACAACTTGTTGAAGGACATTCATAACATATTGTATAAGTTTAACTAAAAATCCCAATAAAACGAATTTAAAAATGAGAAAAAAATTACATTCAAGTCCAAGTCTAAAATCATCAATTGATCTGGTTTCGCTGCATTTGTTAAATCTTCACAATTGATGAAGTTAAATCAATCACTATTCCAATTCCAGCCATATTCTCTTCATGTTCGGTCCATTTCAAATAAATGTGAAATGTCAGGCAGTGTTTTTTGCGTTGGCAGCACTTACTGCACAAAAACGACACGTAATTACAACTTTCATGAATCTTGGAACGCTCTTCGATATTTTAACTATAAAAATTATAAACTCTCAATGAAAATTCTATATGGACAACTGTTTATGGCGGTCAACAGAAACTGTAGTAAAAGTCTTTTTATAAACTAGTTAAGCGATTCTGCGTAAGCCAGTTACACCCTCGGAAATTTCTCTGTGAAAGTGGTGGGGCTCCGCGCAGTGTATAAAACACTAAGATGTCATTATATACTCGTAATTCTCCAGTGGCTCAAAATGAAATGCATCGCTAGTAGTCCGGCACTCTTACCACTGAAACACTACGCCACTTTGTTAGAGGTAGCAAAAAAAAAAAAAACAAGGGAAAACTTATGCGAGGCCTTGCGACGCTTCTTCACCCAGATTTGCCTGCATTATTGTAACGCAGAACATAATAAATATATTCAGACTCAGACTCATTCAGTGAACTGTCAAAAATAAGTTTGTGTTGCTTTTTAAGCTCAGTACCAGCAGAGATCTGAATTTGTCTTTTTTTTTCGTTTAGACCATGATCAAAGTGCGCTCTACAAGCTCTGAATATATTAACTGAACAGTGAAAACGCTCAGTATCTAGTTTAGTACCTGAGTGTGAAAGCTGACTGGGTTGATGTGTCACAGCTTCAATTGGCTTGGATTGTGCCTAGGCTAGAACAGTTTGTTCAATTGTAGTGTAAGGATTGGTAGCCGACGAATCCAGTCAATAAATTTGTAACTAAGTAAAAAGTAAAAAGCAGAGACAATACTGAGACTGAGACCCCCAACTCGCAATCCTCTTGCCGCTGGCCCCCTAAATTTTTTCTTCAAATTCGCCATTTTGTTTTCCTATCGGTGTTATGTCAATTTATGTGGTATTCGATTGGGCGCTCTCAGAGCACTTTTCTTGGTCTCAGAGAAATTTTTATGTTCGTTTGGTACAAAAAAACCAATCGTTTTCAGATTTCAGAGCACTTTTGCTAATCTAGATATTTTCTCAGATTTGCCTCAGATTTACCAATACAAGTGCATTTCAGTTTGACAACAACTGTTGGAGTTTATTTAGGTTTTCGTGAATTTTGTCTACAGCAAAGAAAGGCATTGCATCGGGTGAAGCTGTATCCGCAGAAGGAAGTATCCAATTTGGTCCAGTCGTTTTCGAGTTTTAAGCATCCGAACAAACCAAGATCCATTTTTATATATATAGATATAGAAATAAATGGGGACGGAAATTTCGAATGTTTTAATATAAAACTAACCAGTGAATGGAAATCGCTTAGAAAAATGTAGAAGACTACACATATTCAAGTCGCACGAATATCAACACAAAAAAGAGCAAGTTAGTGATGTTTTTATGCTCGATTAGGCACACGAAATTTGAAATCTGAGAGCAAATTTGAAGAAGCCCAATCAAATACCACATCAGTATTGTCTCTGGTAAAAAGTGTCATTTCCGACCAATCTAGTTTTTGCATTCAAAGTAAATCTAGTCCAGACCAAGATAACTAGATTTTTGAATGCGCCAAAATCTGAGCACAGCGTATTTCGACGGTTAATCATAAATGATTGATGATTACGAATGCAAGTGCTGGTACAGAAAGAGATAGTAGATTGTAGAAAAGTGTAGTAGATCGACAAGATGTATAACCGGTTTGAAAAAATAAAACAAACACTTTTGTATGGTGTATTTTCTTATGCACAATGACAACTAGTGCTCAAATGTGTTGCAGAAATGAATCAGACCGCTTACCAAACGAGATTAGTTACAAAATTTCGTTCTCAAGCTACCCTGAAAGAGAAAGGAGAAACTCCTATTTTGTCCTAGATTAATCAAAACAGAATTTTAGTAATCATTTCTACAAAAGAAAAAGGAAAATCTGATGCACTATTACTCTATACTGAACCCAACTCTATTCTCACTGTACCAATTTATTTTTCTTCACAGGATCATCCCTGGCTGACAGCCAATGGAGTGCACATCCTACCATCGGAAGATGATAATTGCCGCCTGGTTCAAGTCAGCGAAGAAGACATCAATAGCGTTGTTAAAAGCATTCCCAAACTGGACACACTAATTCTAATCAAAACAATGCTTAAGAACCACTCGTTCTTGAATCCCTTCAATCGTGGCATATCGGGACGTGCCCCTCAACGGGGTGGATCGCGTTTGGAAAGATTCACTCGTGCAGGACGCTCAAATTCCGCTCCAGGTGCTTATCATTCACCAATCGATAGGCAACTCTCCGGTGATTGTATCCTACCAGCTTTATCAGAACATACAGTCAGTTCGAATAATGACATCGCTGAAGATTCCTAAAGCTTTAACAATACACATAAAATTAAAACACAAGCACACATTAGTTACTTAAGCATTTACAAATTGAAATTTCTTTCTTACAAACAATATTTGACCTTGTTCTCGAGTAACTCTTAAGTTGAATGTTACAATTGTGTTTCTCTATGTCAAATTATATGTCAAACTTATTTCTATTAAATGGGATTTTTATAAATTAATTTAAATACTAAATTTAAAATAAAAGTATATTGTATATCCTATGAAAATATTCCTTCTGTCGCTGTATAAAAATTGAGCCGTAGAAATGATTCTTTTTTTTATGGAATTAATGCACATTGAATTAATGCACTAAATTGCCTAATACCAAATTTTTATTAAATTTAGACTGTAGTTTTAGAAAATTAAAAGAATAAATCAACACACAAAATAACACAAATAACACAAAAACAAAAAAAAAAAGCGAATGCTACCTTGCAATCATTACTTGTATAACCTATATATATATTGTTTACTGTGATATTGATATTATTATTGTTGTTAAATATTATAGTATATATACATACCTAATATACATTTTAATTAAAAGTACCTTTGTGTAAACGGTATCATGTGGTTAGTAAATTGTTTTTTTTTTTTTTTTTCTTACATCTATTTGTTTTTATAAACTTTTTGTTAGCATTTAAGTGGTGAATATTATTAGTTTTATAGTAAAGCGAACACAAAAATACATAGTTTAAAGTAATTTTAAAAGTTTAGGTTGTGCATAAGAAGGTTATCATAGTAGTAAAATATTGAAACATTATTTTTAATTCATCTAACTGCGATTAGACACAGATTGAGATTTGTAATTTTATAATTTGGCAAATAGATGACAAAAATACATGTATGTAATACTTATAAGGGTTTATAATCGCTCTTGTGGATGTTTATATTTTTGATTTTACCCTCCCCAGGCCAAACATTGTTGTTTTTTTTTCTGTCCCTGAATTTCAGATGTCACCCATCTGTGACGTACGCGTGTACTATGCGTATGCCCCTGTGATTTGATCACAAGTATTTCATTTGGAAAATGAACATTTTTGGTCTTTGATTTAGCTCCAATTACCGAGGTTCTCCAAGCATATGCTGTGTGAACATGCAGTTTGCTAGCTCTTAACTTTTTCTGCTAAGAAGTCTGAATACATATTTAGTCGACTAGTACCCTGAACGCAAAATAAAATTGGTCGAGAAGGTCACTTTGCATTCTACAGCCACAATATACGAAATGTCAATTTAGTAAGCAGTCACGAAATTCTACACTAGATTCGTCGACTACCCTTACATAAAATGTCAACTAATAAAGCTGTTCACGAGGCCAATCTAGGTCAATAAAAACTGAAACACACCAAATCAGCCAGTTGATAGACTTACTAAACTGCATTTTCGCTACTGTTCTTTTCTATAATCCAAATTAATGAATGACCTTTTGACATGCGGAAATGTTAATGTTAATGACAGGTAACAAAACGAGTTTGTTTTAGGGCACATGTTTTTTTGTTTCCTAAGTTGTTTGTCAGCTGTCAAAATGTATAGAGGCAATCGCTCTACCACACAAAAAACCTCCTAATGTCGTTTTCCATTGGGAAAAAAAATCAATCTTTTTTTTGATCTAAATCACTTTTCATGTTCCATTGGGCAAAAAAATCAATCTTTTTTTCGATTCGGAGCACTTTTTGCAGATCTCGATATTTTTTCAGATCTACACATACTGCCACAATACCAATATGTCTTGAACAGCTGTTTTACGTCATTTTAAGAAGTTTGCTTTCGAGCCAAATGCGCAAAGTTTCGTGAAAACCCAAATAACGAAATACATAAATAGCCATGGATATAATTTTGGAGGACTTATTATCTTCATAGCTTTTCTCGTCATATGAAGACTACGAATCACCAAAAATACTTAATTTGTATCTACAACAGGGAAAACATTTTCGAAGTCGATATCCATTTGTGTTTTTTGCAAAAACGAATGCAGATTGAACAGCTGATATTGCTGCCAAATAACGCACCAATACATTTATAAAAGCAGATCAATTTCGTTGCGCGTTCCATTCGCAGCGTTAAATCTGAGATCTGAAAAAGATTTCTGGTGGTCCCAATGGAAAACGACATAAGATAGATTGTTTCGTTCAACCTTCCCTTATCCGAGGATAAACTGTCCCTGATTCTCTCTACGAGATTTGTAGAGAAATTGTCAAACGCACAAGGCAGCAATAATTAACTCATGTGGTATCACAAAGGACCTAAACTAATTTGGTCTAGGTGTGTCTTTCTAGACAGCCACCTTACCTAACCTAACCTAACCTAACCTAACACATATTGGGAACGCACCTACCATGAACACAAAAAAGAGCAAGTGACGTTTTTATGCTCGATTAGACACACAAAATCTGTAATCTGAGAGCGAATCTGAAGAAGCCCAATCGAGTACTTATACCACATAAAAGTCGAGACACCCAATATTTTAAACCAGTTTATACCACTGCCACAAACTTTGTTTTTTTTGCGCATTCATCTATTTTACTTTGCTGAGATTAGAGTTCAAAAACCACGCCTGGTGCACTAGAAACTGCGTTTAACAAGGCATTTCTTTCAGAAATGTGTTGTTCTTAAATTTTCCAAAATTAAGTCTGAATTTTCTGTCCACAGTTGCTAATGGAAGTAGGGAGTATTTTTTTTTTTTTGGGCTAAAACATATTTACATAATAACTACATCTATAGCTATTTTAATACTCTGTAAGAACTAATTCAAATAAATCTTGGCATCTTCGGCAAACAAACAAATACAAGGCACTGTCATAATACAGCTTTCTATTTTTCTCTACTTTCAATATAAGTAAAAATAGTCCCCCTTGCTTATTTCTAGATTTATCTGCATTAAGTAGGATGCTATCACTTTTTTTCAATAAATAT
Organism: Cheilosia grossa; assembly: GCA_963082955.1. Lineage (NCBI taxonomy): Eukaryota > Metazoa > Arthropoda > Insecta > Diptera > Syrphidae > Cheilosia > Cheilosia grossa. The sequence continues at coordinate 13,225,127 of OY720144.1, read as the reverse complement.
ATCAAATATATCCATCCAAGAGAAATAAACATTTCCAAATTTAAATTAACCTTAGAACGCAGAATATACTTATCTTCAATCAAAAGTAAATTTAATCTTTTAATTGATAAATTCGTAAAAGAAAAAAATATATTTCAAAAACAAAACATAAAAGCTTTAAATTTTTACATAAATATAGGAATTAAATTAATATATTTAAACAAATATTGGCACTTAATATATACGTACCTTAATCAAAAGTAAACTTCGCAATGTAATATTAGTTTACAGTAGACATTTTATAAAATAAGACATTTTACTAAGAACAAAAAATATGAAACAAATATTTCCGTAATTTAGTCGAGAGCTTTTTAATGAGAATTTTTTTGGGACCATATACCAATGTAAACAATGAGGCTTAACGTATTTAATTGTTGAATGTTCTATTTAATACAGAAATTTCTCAAAAATTGTGTAAGCAAAGCAAATACAACAAAAAAAAATTAAATTCGTAAGAAATCATTTTATCATTGGCTGTTAATTGCGAAAATTATTAATTATATATTAACATAAATGAAAAACAATTTACTCATCAAAAGAGAAAATAATTTGATTAAACGGTTTGTTTTGTAAACGGAACAACGAATTCTAAATAATGCAATTTTCAAAAAAAAAAAAATGTATTCTAAATTATAACCTCTCTCCTTACTTGGTTTAACAATTTTCACTAAAATTTCCAAACTCAAAATTTGCTACTAAAAGAAAACTAAACTATACAAATATCTGCGCATGCATTTTTCTGGAACTTTAAACTTCCTTCCTACTAAATAAAGTTTTTTTTTTTTTTCTAAAACCAAACTCCATTTAAGATGAATCTGATACTGAAACCTGCCGGCAAAATACAGAGCTTAACTTAGTCTTTTCGTTTTTTTCACTTGTTCAAGCTTATTTGCATTTTACGAATCAATTTGTACCCTTTATCTCTTATTTATTTTATTCGAAATTTGAAAATTGTTTAATGCTTCTCACGGATTTGTTAAAAAGAAACTTATTATCGGGTTTCTATCTAATGTTGTTGAAACACATGAATCTTGATTGCCAATAAGGAAATGCAATCAATTGAAGTTTGTTTGTTTTTCAAACGTCTATCAATTAGGGAATAATGAGCAACAAAATTAACAATAACTTTAGGAGATAATTTGCTCTTTGGAGCCTTAACTCGTTTATAAGCATTAAAGATACAAGGAGGTCAAAAGTTTGCACATGCAGTTCTTTGACTGTATTTATTTTTTTTATGAATGAAAAACTCTGGTTCTGGTTTTGTAATATGTTTATTCGATGTCTTTAATTTGCTTGAGTTGAGAAAATGCTACCGGCTAAGTAGAAGCCGCCATAATTGATGACCATTCGGGCCCGAAAATATCCTTCAAGAGTCTGAGACTTTTTGGGATAGTCTCGTGACTTCACAAACCCAAACGGAACGGTTAAATCAGGCGACCCGAAAATGCAGCTTTCCGTATTTCGGTTCTGGCTCGTGTAGTAATCGCCGTTGCTCCATCCTGTTGGAATCACCAGTTCTCCAGTCCGAAATTCATCTAATTGAGGAAGAAGAAAGTTGTCGAGCATAGCTCTGTGGCGTTTGATCGATACTCCGGGATCTCCTGCGACATCTTCAGCCACAGCTGCGAGAATATCAGTATGACTGCTGCTCCGGGGCCTGCTAGACCGATTTGGCAGAATCTCCAAGATGGCCATCGAATGTCAATCCAGCTATTTACACATTATTTTGATTGGGACAAAAACTGTCTCCTTTGTTGGGTTAATTTGAAGAACTATTATTTAGAAAAAAAAAATTCCAAATGACAGTTCTGTAACTTGGGCGAATGGAGTTTACTTTGTTTCCCGCTGATAAACAGTAGCACGTCTATAGTTTTGGAACAAGCGTGAAGTTGGCTACTAGCAGTCCATTACATAATACGTCAATGAACTCCAGTCCTAATCGAATTTCTTTAGGTTAGGTTACGTTTGTGGGTTACCAAGGAGAATCTGTGTCATAGTTTTCCTTATATTGATTTGTTAAAATTCCATGCCTTCTGTAAAAATAACTGACTAAGAATGGAGATTGGTTGTCTGCTCTATTTCTCATATTTAATAGCAATTAAGAACAAGAATAGAACACCAACCACGGAATGGAAGGTCTTCCAATTTCTAAACAAAGTTAAATATGTAATAATTAAACAACTAAGTTCAGTTTGTTTTTCTATATTAAAATCTGTTTACTTAATCATTTTTAACAAATAATGTAAGTAGTTGAAGTAGGCTGGAAATACGTAACAGCAACATAATGTCCAAAATTCAAACCAAAAGCCTGCATGAAAAATAGATTAACCTTTAGAAAATCGTGTTTCACTTAAATATAAAATGTAAAACAAAACAACAAACTATTAATTATCTATTATCAATAAATTGAACTATTTTTCAGTCCTTAAGTGATTGTCGGTGTGTTTTTATTTTCAGCGGTACAAATAATTTCAAAGGAATCCAACGAGGACGGTAAGCATTCTTATATTTTTTTTTTGTGTTTGTGCTATTTAAATTTGTATTGAGGTAACGCAAAATACAGAATTTCCACGACTCATCTGGGCAATTTATTTCCATATTTATTTATAATCCTTTTTCTTTTTCGCAAATTACGTAGCAATTAAAAATATTAATGCTTCTTCCGAGCTGCTTGACATTTTGCAAAAAAATGACAACAGATACTATTCTGTTTAATGTCCTCTAACGCAGCGGTTGGAACGTTGCCTTCAAATAGTCTTACCGCCGCGTAAAATAATCTCATCGCGGTTTTATAAACGCGTTCTGTTTGACGGAGCCTTAATTCGTCGGTGTTGTTGGCACAGCGTGATATTCAGCGCAGATTTCCCGGTAGTCTGACTTCTGACGCCAACTGAACACTACGAAATTTAGCCGCTCGCCTAGAAGGGCATCGGACAACGGAAAACACGCGATGTTGGTATTCTGGCCGAATCAGGAGGAACAGTAGAAGAAGTCGCAGAGCACTCCGGAGTATCGATCCTTTCAAGGTGCAGACAGTGCATCAGCTGTTAGCTGTAGACCGCCAATAAGCGTGTGTAACCGACGCTCAGGCCTTATCTCACGTTTTGGCGATTGCCCGATTTAACCGTTCCAGACTTATTTTTGCAGGATTTTTTTTTAAATCGTGAGCCTATTTAAGCAAGCCTCGGACAGTAAAAAACCTCGAAAAACCTTCAAAAGTAATGGTAATGGTATAACTTAATAGAAAAAAATATGCAATCCAAAAGCAGAAAAGTTTTTCATTTATAAAAAAATTACAGCCAAAGAACATCGGCTAACAACTTTTTGTACAAGCACCTAGAGATTGTTTAATCGGAATTTTGTGTTCCACTCTCTTTGTAGATGTAAAATTAACGATTTATACGCGCATTACTTCATTATCCCTTATCACAAATACATATCCCTATAGGTACGTTTCGATATCCTATCAAATACGACTTTGCTTTTGTAATAAATCTGTAGCTGTCCAATTAAAATTTATTGAGTGATTATTGAATTTGTATGTTTTGTTTTTAATTAAAACTCGACATTTTCTCATAAAAACCGCTACCCTTCCAATTAACCTAAATTCAAATTTAACATCCAACTAACTATAAAGTGCATTTTTCTTCTAACAGTTGCCCATCCTGATCCTGATCAGATTCTCTTCTTTTCTCAAGGTTGGCTACATTACCAAAACACAAACATGACATGACATTCCGTGACAGTTCAGTGACGTTTATCAATAATAATCGGTGGTTCGGTGAAATTATGAACTTTTTCCTCAAATTATTATTGCATTTTAATTGAGTTTCATTCGTTGTTCTATAATTAAACACAAAAGCAACCGTAAACAATGGGTGAGTCGAATTTCTACGCGCACACAGATAGAATTATGTACCGAAAAACACTCGTAAACAAATTACCTTACGGGGGCGTAGAACATTTCGGTCAATTTATTCTTGATTCACCCAACTCTACTCAAATTGTTATCACTTACAATTCCAGATACAAAAGACACCCCAACAGTTAAATTAGAGAAACATCTGAAACTCCTTAAAGAAGAGTATACCAAGCTGCAACGCAGTTATGCCGAACTCGAGCGAAAGTATAGCAAAGTGGTTGCAGCATCCGGCGATGCAGAAATCGGGGAGTTTAGCAGTTTTGTGTCACGCCTTGTTATGACAGTGGGTTCGTTGTACGGTCGCAAGACATATTCGGATTTGACGATAAAACTAAGCAGCAAGACAATGCCGGCTCACAAGTTCGTTCTCAACGCCAGATCCGAGGAATGGCGCGAAGAAGTTCTTGCTGATGCCGCAGAACTTGATTGGACCGACCTCGAGGAAGACATCGGATTTGCTCTATTGCGTTGGATCTACACGGATGTGGTGGACCTGCAGCATGATAGATTGGCGCTTGGTCTGCTCCGTGCTGCTCATCGGTTCAAGTTACCCGGTTTACTTGGCCTTTGCGAGAGAGCTCTAGTTGCTTCCGTTGGTGTTCGGTCGTGTGTGCGATTTTACTGTGTCGCCGAGGAGGTGGGTGCTGCCAGTCTATTAGACTATTGTTCTGGATTGATATCGACGCATTGGGATGACTTGACACCGCAGGACTTTGAGCATATGTCCGGACCGCTTCTGTATAAAATGCTGAAGAGCAAGACCAAACATCCACTGCATGCCGCTGTGCGTCTACTAAGAGAAGATGTTGTGTTCCTGTGCTTGGTGGAGAATGATGGATCGGTGAGTTAAGTTGCTAGTTTTAAGATGTTTTTGAATGGTGGTTAATTTGTTAACCGTTGTCTTATTTACGTGACCAACGTACATATTTGATTTAATTTAAATGAGGGAATTCCAAATCTGATTTTACCAATATAAACATTTTATTACTCAGCGCTGGACAAAGCGATTTTGAACAGAGTTCTTCACAACTTTACGGCCGTGTTTTACTTGTCTTTTAAGGGTTGTCCAATATGACAGATTAGGAAGCCCCATTAATGGCTGCAGTTGCAGTTTTTAACGAAAACAACGTGTACCGTGTCTCCCTTTTTAACTGCTAAAGGTTGTCCTCTAAAATATCCTTAACGATTCAACATGTCATAGTTTCCACAGAGTACCAGCAACTCTAATCGCGCATATGCCTGCCGAATTTCCTGTCAATTCATTATTGGAATCCAAAGGGTATACTCTATCAAACCTATAAGCGAAACCTAAGCCGCCATTCTATATTAGATTCCGAGAGGAAAGTACCACTCTGTATATCTATCTTGTGGATCTCAGTATCACAACACATGTCGCCTTTACTTAACTTTAGTAAGTGCATGTCCATTCAGTATTGAATGGATTGAGGGGAATAAACTGTTTAAGTTTAAGAGCTTTGGTAGGACTTGGCCTCATTCCCCCTGGGTTTTCGATCCGTTTTTTGTACTCTACGGTTGTAGTCATTTTATCTGTTGAAAGTTTTGACGCTGGAGTGTAAATGCTGTAAATGCTTTCGAATGAGGTACGAATGACCTGAAATTTAGCTCTGGTGTAAATGAGTAGATTTTGGAAAAGAGTCGGTAGATTTAATCCCAAATCATCGCGCCCTCTAGTACATCTACGAGTAGTGATTGATAAGTACCTGTATTAGGCAAGAAAAAATATTTCTTTTTGGACGATTTTATTTTATTTATCGACGTAAGGCGTTTTTCTTTTTTAGTTCATTGCAAAACCTGAACAAAAAGTTCGTGTTTCTTTTTTAGCTCAGACACATCAGAGCTGGAGTTTGTGTTTCTTTTTTGTTCAGAGCATTATCAGAGCGCCTCCGCCCAACGATATTCAAACTTGTTTACACACTGAAAAAAATCGGTTTTGTAGAACTCTGCAAAATATGATTCAGTTTAGACAATGACCTCCTCGTTTGTTGTGAGCCAAATCTGGAGAATACGATAGGTGCGGCAGTTATTCGTAGCCTAATTCCATCATTTTTGCCGGCGCGACGTGACACGAGTGAACAGGTGCATTGTCGTGTGGGGCCGTTGTCTCTTCAATACGTCGTTAAATTTTCCCAATAATTCAGAATAATCGTGGAATACGCCTAGGGGAACATTTCACTCAAATTTAATACTTGGCATCGTAGTATTCATTCGAAGTGAAAGATTCAGTCAGTATAGTGAATGCGTTTAACACCATCGAAGAAAATGATCGAAGTGCAACATCCCATACAAACTTTGACATTTCAAATACGCAGCTAATCCATTGCGTATCCTATCGTTTGTTGTGCGGTTTCGTTGTGATTTTGTATCTTTTGTAAGTTCAAAACATCAAAAGCGTGTGAAAATTTTGATTAATGTGGACTAAAGCACTTGGTAAATCTGATAATTGACAATTTGAATAACAATATTGTGCTTGTGAAAACTCGCGTCGAATCCGACAGTTCCATTATGCCCTTTGCAGTTGTTCTTATATATGCACGCATTTTCCAGTCATTGGACGCTCTTTTCACATTGTTAAATACACTCTACTGAAATATATATAGCCAAATTATTTGGTATTTTATTTTGAATGCAAAACAGCTGATTTACCGATCAACTTTGAATGAAAATACCCGTCGATAAGAAAGTCTCTCTCGGCGGATCATGGTCATGGATCCTAGTCTCATCAACAGTCACATAGCGGCGCGGAAACTCCTTCAGATTGCGCTTCAAAGGTTCAAATTCTGCTGTGAAGTGGTCATTCGAATCCGCTTGTTGTCGACTGTGAGCAAACGCGGCACCCATCTTGCTGATAGCTTTGTAATGCCCAAATGTTGATGCAATATGATCTCAACAATCTCCCTACAATAGGTTATCATATATTTTGTTCACCATTTCATCCGTAGTCACTTCAATAGGACGACCTAGGAAAAACCTACACTTGCTGACTTTTAACAGCTACTAAAACAAAATTAATCGATGAATTTATCTGAAATTTTGACAGTCGATGTTTGACAGATGACACTAAGCATACAGATTTTTCATCAATGCCGTTATATGTCTTCAAACACGGGTATTTATCAATCATCCATCGTATCTACAGTAAAGCGGGGGTCATGATATGCAACCATTCGGTGGTTCCCCTGTGCGGTGGCGTTTTATGTGCCAAAATCTGCCCTGCAACCACATTCTATTTGCCATAAACAAGGAAAACCACACTTAAATGTTGGCATGTCTCCATGAATTAGAACTTTGCCTACCGTTTGTAGAAACGTAGAAACAGGTTCAACCTCCGAAGGGGTTCAACATTTATTTTACTTTTGACTTGGTAAAGAAACCTTCAAAAACAAAGTACCTAAATATTTTATTCTCTTACACAATTAACATGAGTATTTTCTTTAACATATTCATAAACAAACATGGTATGTATTTGTAACTTCTTTTTATAGTATCCTTTATATATCACAATATTCTCTTCGAAAAGTCTTCAAAGCTTTCCGTTTTTTTTTCCTTTTTTAAATCGTTACACAAGTCAAACTTTGGAAGATCTAAACAAACAACAAAAATAAATGCTCATTAGACAATACAACTATGTATAACTAAAACGATAAAGGGTATGTATTGATTGTTTTATAGTTGTGGCACGTATTCGCGTCTAAAGTCGATTGTAACCATTGCTTAAATATTTCATAGCATTGAACACAAATATCACAGCCATTGCATCTGCATGCAGTCCGTTCGTTGGGTCATTTTTCTTTGCCGAGTTGCATAGGTTGCCGCGGCAATAGCAGTACGTTGTACTCGAACCGGAGAGATTGTTTTCTTTGAATTCTTCACAGCCTTCCTTGTAGGGTTCTTCTACTCTGTGTTCCATACTCCAGCCGCCTTTTCTGAAAACCTGCAAATGGAATAGTTTGTTAGTTCAGAAAATTTGAAGATTTCTTAATGTGTGACAATATTATACCTGATCGGTGTACTTTTGACTGGCACAGCCTCTGGTCACTGTGTCGACGGTATCACCGTTTTGTAAGTAGAACCTAAAAATTTGCTTAACACACATCGTCGAGTACTGACACTCGGTGATATATTCTTCGGATTCATCGAATTTCGAACAGAGTGGTATTGTAGAGGTTATGTTGCCTATTTTGTATATAACCGGTGAGACTTGACATTTGTAGCATTTAACTGCGGTGCTAGTTTCTGGAGATTAAAAAGAACGAAAGAAAGAAAAATGTTAATATACCAATCCAGTTTTGTATTTTTAATCTGATTCGCAGAGCACTAAAGTGATTGTCGGAAAAGAAGGAAAGTCGCAGTTTAGCGGGAATAACCACAGTTCAAGTCGGTAAGTGCAACCCACGCTGAAACAGTAGTTCTTATTGGCTTTTGTGGCGGCACATTCATTGAAGTATAATTCAAAGGATTGATATTAAGCCTTCACGTGTTAAACCTCACTCTTTTGCTGGTGTTGTAGATGTTTGTTTGTTATGCTGGTTACCTACTAGGTCATTGCGAACCTTACGACTTGACTATATGACGCTGACCTGCTAAAAATGGTGTCGATGTTCCAAACAATGCGGCGTTTAACTAAACACCACGTTAATGCCGACATGCTGAGGATTGCAAAACATAGATTGAAAACTGCGCCACCATCTCCCACAATAGATGAGCAACAGTCTTGAACTACTACACAGTTTAAAAAGACTGATTCCAATAACTCTCCCTTGGCTATGCGACAGGAAGTGGATGTCTTTATCGTATAGGTTAGCTACCATCGTTTAGCCACAATAATCGTCCTAGGGAAATGCACTTTAGTAATTGGAAATTGCGTTTTCGTTCAAAAATGCCTTCAGTCATCAGTTGCTTTGATTGTAAACAGGTATAGGCACTCTTTTTATTCCTTCTTTCTAAAGTAAAACTGTTATAAAATTGCTTCTTTGGTAGGATGCGACCGCGCATACTCATTCTACCCAAGTGTCATGTTTTGTATGGTTGCGTATTAAGTTTAATTTCTCGAATGACAAGTGGAATGTCATAGCAGTATATCTCACCCTCTGTCCCTCTCCCATCATCTCAATTCATTAACGTTCCTACATTTACATTGTTAATCCATAAATATTGAGTGACATTTCAGTGAACTACCAGCTGCGAAAGTACTAATCGTCTGACACACAAGTTGGCTTATATCAATATACTCACAGTGACCATGTAGCTCTATCGTTGACATTGGCAAAAAATAAGTCAACATAACCTTTATCTCACATTTCGCAAACGCAGCTTCGTTATGGAGAAATAACAATTTAAATACATTCACATCTACTCAACACTTTCACTATACCCATGGATCTCGGGGCAAAACTTACACAAAAGCTACGGCTTTATTGTTTTCGATAACAGGAACTGCATACTTATGAGTATGAATACTTAAATGTATTGTTCGAAATGATAACAATTCAAGAAAAAACAAATGTGCTGTATAATCGGGGTTAGAAAATTTCTCCATTCATATTCGCATCAGAAAGATGAAGACACCTCCTTTTGCAATAAAAAATGCGAAAGTAATAAGAGACAGGAACGTTCGAAAAGAAAGTAAATTTACTGCGGTCATTGACTGCTAGCAGTGATCAAACCCAAACTCGAAACAAGAATACTTTTGGTGAAGTCTTTGTGCAAAAATTATCCCTACAAGTAAATTCGAGCCTTCTTTCTCAATCAAACTCAAAATCAATCAGCATAAAGTTGCAAATTGGACTATAACTTTGAAATTAAATATTTGGCATTATTTGTTCCTTTAGATGACTCTTAGGACTTGTTTACATTAGGCCTAAATTAAGTCAAACTTCGTTCCCTTCTACTCAAATTCTGCATACAAGGGAACGAAGTTTCACTAATATCGTTAGGAAACATGGTATTCTTGGAAATTTTGACAACTGATCGATATCAAAATGTAAATGGATCTTAAACTTTGACGTGCGCAGGTTAATGTCGTTTTCCTTTGGTTTCGCTCGGGGATCCACTCATTCTATAATCCAAAGGAACAAGAAAACTGCTTCTGATTGAATCCACAAAAGTATTGGTGAATGCCAAAAAATAATCTACGGCAGCTGTCAGCTGACTTGTTTAAAATACATAAACTACACTTGTGTGAGTGCATCTTGAGTGGATTCTGACTTCAAAGCGAGAAGCGAAATTCTCTCCTCCGAGTCACTAGAAGAGTATTTTTTGTGCCAATGGAACGGTTTCAGAAGTTACTTTTTCGATTCCGGACCCTCCCGGGCGCTTCTTTTTGCCTAATGGAAAACGACATAAGAGAAAACGCAAAGCACTTGTGGCGAAATCTTTAACACGAGGCAACGTCATGAATATGTCTGTCCACAACTGAAAAATAGTTCTAGGTTTACATTTTCAGTAAAGCAAACAAAATCAAGTACGTAAGCGCTTAACGACATTCGAACTGAGAAAAACAAACAAACAAGACGATTTCTATTTCTCAGCATTTTCCTGTTTTACATTTTTCAGTCTCATGCCGTTCTCCTCTTACAAGGTTTCCGCATTGCCTGTGCGCAAAACTATAGAAATTGAACTCCCACACATTCATCACTTCGGTCGGTTTTTATTTCAGCTATCATTAACATCCACATTAGCCTCGCTAAGTTAATTATCTTCATCGCATTTTGCTATCAATTTTCTCCGCTATTATGTATACGCGCATAGGAATCCGTGTTGTTTTTTGTTTTTCCCAACTTCTCAATTCTAGGTCACTATAATAGACTCTAGTCGTTAGTGCGATGACCACCCCAATTTACAATTTACAAGAGTCATCGTTCGCGCCCATCATAGTCACATCACATGTGGTCCATCAACTCGTCAAGTTTGTATTTGTTTATGAGTAGATTGTGAGTTTAGTGTGAACGATTGAGTAAGTTTGATGTACATTATATGGGTTCTTTCCGGTCGCACTTTATACGCACAGTGCGTCCATAGAACTACCGCCGAAGTGGATGAAGACTGGCAGCGGTCTTAAAAGCAAAATGAGTCACATTCTAAGTGATTATCTCGAGTATACGAGTACAAACAACAACGACGCCGAGAGTATTCAATGTAAATGCAGTTGGCAAAGCACGAGTTCGCTATCTAGCCGTTCGTTCACTTGCATATTGATAAGAGAACTCTTTCAGATGACCTCACAAGAGTAATTTCCTGTATAGGCAGGGAAAAACAATGTAAAAGGAACTCCTTAGTTTTCAGTGCGAGTACGAGTACACTTGTAATTTTCTATTTCATGATATGCATGACTTGGGTTTTAAATGATATGCTAAGAGGCAATTAATTATAGTTTCGGTTTATATTTGTATTATTATTAATAGCGTATGAAGTGGTCGTGCAAAATGGTAGTTGAGACATGACGCGTAGGTTAAAATCAGACTCACTTGCAACCATATTCGGAAAGGAATACGACACACACTCGAAGTTGGCGTTTGACACTCATAATAACATAATGAATTCTATTCGAGTGAAGACGTTGTTTGCGGCCTAACACCATAAGCGCCAGAATGATAATGGTTTCAATGATTTCTCTAACCATAAATGGTTGCAAAGTATGGCCGGCTTTTTGGTTCAGTAAAACACCGAGTTTGTTTTACCTTTTTCGAAATGAAAATCGAAAATCGCGATAGTGACTTGTGTATGTGAGGTTTTGTTCTAAAGTTATGTAAGATATTGTTGGGATTTAAAAAAAGTATTTGAGAAACAGATTCGCAAATTCCATCAACGTCTTTCAGTTTTCACAATCAGCAAAAGGTAATACGCCGCGCAATTATAAGTAGTATGCACTTTAGGTAAAGTTGCATTAAATCAGTTTAACACAAAGTTTGCTGTTAAAGCTGTTTCTGCTGTCAAAGTTGCCGACAGAAGACAGTTATTCTGTCAAGCTTTCACCATATTTTTACTAAATATTTGTTGACAAATCGAATCCGAACATCGTCTGCGTTGTGAGCTCGGGAGATTGGATTGGGATGGTTAAACTGCTGGAAGTCGATCCACCATTTTAATGTTTGTCCGCTAGTCAATGCTAATAAATCAGACGCCTAAAGTGTCATGGATTTTTTTCTACTTTGTAGGCATACTTTCTACCCATAATTATAGATACATAAATCGGAAATAAACACAAGTTCCGTCGACCAATATTTCTGCAATCACTTGAAAACAATTCTATTTCTGATTTAAAACATGTGATAATGTAAATCAAATCAAGAATTCATCAATCAGTTTTACGAGATAAATAAATATTTGGCCGTCAATCACTTTCGGAAGCCATTTTGTTTTATAGAAAGCGAAATGTCATTAGCAATCGCTATAAAAATATCAACATGCTGGACTTTCCCATGATTCCTACCACTTGAACAAGATGGCCGACCAAAATACGTGCCAATTATATTTTTGTGTGTTAGGTAAAGCTGTGCCTGGAGCCTGGACATCCATTTAATCTTCCATGCTAGACCATATTACCAGTGGCGTAACTATACCATCTGAGGCCCGTGGCAAATTCTTTGGATAGAGCCCACCCAGTAAAAATCGTCATTTAATTTTATAATAAACCATTTAAGTAATAACCCACTATTAATAATATTGTGTGCATTATTTTCAGGACCAAGGGATTATACATTTATTTATAATTAAATAACAATTTAAATTTAATAAGATACTAAGAAAGTACTTAAGTACAAAATTTTTTTTAAAATGTTAAGTTATTTCTGAGCTCGCGGCCCTCTCGGGTCGGGGGCCCTTGGCATTTTGCCAGCTCTGCCGCCCCATAGTTACGCCACTGCATATTACTTTGACTTTGTTTTGTGATTGAACTGTCAAAGGCATTTCAAAGGTTCTACCAATCAATGGGGACGTGCAAGTAGTATCTAGTTTAGTCTGTCTGACAGCTGGCTGACTTCATTTATCTCAGTTTTGATTGGTTTGGATCGTTTATATGAACAGCTTTTTCAATTGAGGTTTATGGAGTGGTCTAGCCAAGAATTTCGTGAATTTCTTTTCCATAATGAACTTAGTCTTTACTATTAATTCTAAAAAAGAAAGGAAGGAAAAAATAAAGCCAGAGCGAGATCTACAAAGAAAAAATAGCCAAACACATTGCTCTGACGAATGTGTTTTGCGTTCTCGGTGACAGTTGACAGTTCGCTTAAGTGGCTGACGTAGGAAAAGTGACGTTACGAACCAATCTAGTTCTTGCGTTCAATTTACATCCAGTTCAGACCAATCTACTCGACTTAAAAAAAGTAGATTTTTTAATTTTTAATTTTTTTAATTTTTTAATGCTCAATGTGTTTTACCTGTATTCATTCAATTTTCAGGACAGATGCTCCTATTCTCTCAATATTTCCACCAATAACAGTGCTCTATCTTAATTTATCAAATTTGTCCAATTTTTAACCAACAAAGCTATTTTATCGGTCGCATCATTTATTATAAAGGGTCCGCCAAATAACGTAGCCATTTGTGAAGTACAGTAGAAGCTCGAAAATTAGAAAAAAAAAAAAAAAAAAAGGTTTTGGTGAATTCTATTTTCCAAATGTTTTCAATTGCCAAACGCTTTCGTTATTCGCTTGCCCAACGTGAATAAATCTCAGTAAAATAAACAAAAGGAACGAAAAACGTACAAAACATACCAAACAGGAGCAAGGAAAAGGTCCGTGATTTTCTTTTCCAGTCCAAACTGAACCTAACTGTTAAAAAAATTTACTTGGACAAAATGCATGCGTAAATGAAACTGTAGAAGCTTCAGCCTGAAAATTGGAATATTCTTTTCTAATTTTAAAGCTGTCCACGCAAAATAAAATTATATATTAAAATTTCCAAGCAATTCCAATTTCCACGAGTTCTAATTATCTAGCTAACTGTAATAACAATTTAACACGAACAGAGGTTATTTTTACCGATGTATAATTAGGTAACTGAAAAGAATTCTAAACAAAGCTAGCTAATGTCAAATAGCAAACACATATGTGACACAAGTGCTATTTATTAATGTCGATTCAAATCTTATTGTCCAACCATAAACGACAGAGCAAATAAATTTCACACCTTAAATTTTGTATTTTGACAGCTGCTTGTTTGAACAACCGAAAACAGTTAGCTAATCATTATTCCATCTAACAACTGACGGACTTCGGAATTCATCAGACTGTTCTCAAAAACGTTTGACAGTTATTAAGGCAGGTGTCTGCCATGTCTATGTGCTGTTCCTTTGACAGTTCTAATTGTCAACCTCGAAAATTTTATTAGAAACGCACCCCTAATATCCCACCTCAGACAAGCCCTAACATCAAATTGAATTTGCTTAGTTATTTTATTCATTATATGGTTTCACTTGATTCCAACTTGGCCCACATTCCATCTAAATATAAAAACGTCGTACAAAAAAAACTGTTTAAATTGCACCGCGTATTGTTTGTTTTTCTTGTTCTCCTCTCTGTTTCTTAATGAGCATTTCCCTCAGTGAAAATTTCTGTTCGCATTTTTATGTCAGGCACACCTGAGTGAACGAGAGCGCGCAGCGTACGATTTATAAATATTTATGTGAGTTATTTAGATAAGGGAAATTAGGTGAAATTGGAGCAAAGAGAGTGCGCTGAAGTCTATAAAGAGAACCAGCCAGAGTACATTTATTTCCTCATGCTTAGGTAAGCTATCCAATGCTGAATGTTAAAATGGTAGGAGGGGTGCTGTGCGCTGGCGGTAGACAAAGCCATATGTAGGGGAGCACAATCGAATTTCCACTAAGTTCAAGGCCGAATGTTGCGACATTTTTGCACATTTTTGAATGTGTGCGAATGTGTGGATTGAAAATGTTCGTGTTTTTTTCCATGCTGCTCATCCGAGATGTGAACACTCCTTAGGAAGGAAAAATTGCGAAAGCTGCTCTTTTTAGTGTGCGGTAGATAAACATAAAGTAACTACTTCCCACAAGGACATGGTATTTTCAGACAAATGTTACGCAGCTACTTCTAGGTCAAACTAAAGACACTAGAATGTTGTGGAGACGTCAGAGATTTGTAGATGTATGTGGGTAGCTACGTATTTAATGTTTTTGTTTTTCCATTGTGTAGTTTTAGTTTCATGTACCACAGACACTATGTACTGAGTTGTGCATCGCTGACTCTGACGTGAGTTTTGAATCATAACCATGACCTTTACGCCCAAACTTGGGTCGGGTTATCGATCAAATGACCTCCATAGCATGTCAAGTCAGACGTGCTTGTCTTCGCTGCTATTTTTATCATGTGTTGCAGGTTTTTTGTATGCCGATTGCATTACGGAATGAATTATTTAGATTCTGTTGGTGGATGAGTGTCACAGTAAAGCTTTTTCGAATTAATTTGGTGAAAGTTAAGAATGTGGATACGATTTTAATGGAAAAATAGCTGTATAGTCGTTGATGTTATGATTTCCATCGGCTGTCATCGTTTCGATTTAGAATCGTTGTTTTCTATAATAACAGAATAATTATGATTCCAAGATTGTGTTTGGTCAAGGTGGATTGCGGGCTATTTATGGCAAGGTCTATTGCCATAACAAAAGCGTGTGGTTTTATCATTATAATCAAAACATTTTTGTAGTACTACATTACCTCTCCGCAGTCCCAAGCGAGATTATTACAAGGTGAGATTTTTTTTATTTCATAACTAACTATTTAAGGGGTTTTTCGTAGTTTGTCTGCGGAATGTAAACGATATGTGCTAAAGTATGGATCTTTTTATAATGGATTTGAAAAGACTGAGATTAAATGTCTGAAATAAGTTAAAGTATGTCAAAACATTGGGCGCATTCGACTAGCTTTATTTAGACTAGATTAAGCGAGGTCCGGAACGTCGCTTGTAAAACGACAGGAACGATTATGTTGGCTAAAGCACTCGTACCCTCGGAATATCGAAAATAACGAATTTACGATCAAAGCTGCTGATAATAATTTTGAAATATTTGACTTCGCTGACGTATGGGTAGTTTATTACTCTTTTCATTTCTTAAATTCAAAAATATCAAAGGGCACATTCAAAAATCTAGTCTACTTGATTACTCTGAACTATATGTTTACCCTGAACGCGAAAACTAGATTGGTCGGTAACATCACTTTTTCTGCGTCAGACCACATATACGAACTGTCAGTGCTCGCAGTTATTAAATTATTGACTAAATTCGTCGCCCTCCCAGAACTCCTCAAAAGCAACCTGTCATTTGTTTTTATTTACTTAATAGATTGCGAAACAATATTATCATGACATGAGTAGATTCCAAGATGAGTATATGCCTAGTATTTAACGTCATGCAAGTTAACAGACCAGAAAGTGCGTCTAGTGGTTCGTCTTTTCAACTCAAAGGTACCCCAGCTGCATACTACTTACTTTGTTATAAACGAGCAGAGTCTGTTAATTTTATAGTCGGTGAGACTCTTCAAGCAGATCATTGACCCAATTCCAAGCACCACAGAGAAAAAATACCTACACACAAACAAAATCACAATACACGAAAGTATATTAATTAACATTGCGTTACTTTGACGATACCTGATTATATACCTATTCTCGTGCTCAAATTAAATAAAACGAAAGAAATTAAAATAATACAAAACTCCACGATTTTTTTTTAATTGGGACTATAATATTTTTGTATCGGTTGTTCCAAAGATTATGGTAAACAACGTACAAGTACATACAAAATACATAATTAAGTATGTATCAAGAAAATAAGTATTCTTCGGATATGAACACTCGTTCGTTATCGGCAATGACTTCCTCCTTTTCAATGGGCAACCAGCCCGGGTGCACATAGAGAATGTCAATGACTCACTATAGTGAAACCATATAATGAACCGAACAGTACTTGTGTATTATCGAATTGAACAGAGAATAATTAAAAAAAATCGCATTTATTTTAAATGAACAGCGCCTTTGTGTCAATTTAATTGCGGGTGAATTTGCGTATACACAATGGACACGTTCGATTGATTGCTGGAGCAAGTGACGCACTTTGTACATTTTTGTACTCATATGTAGGTACCTACTTACATATTTACGTGAAGCAGATCAAAGATATTAAACCGATTTGAATGCCTCAAATTTATTATCATTCGACCGGGCTCAGTATTGTATGAGTACAGTCATCAGTTGACAACAATGTTCGAATTAATTGACACAATTGTCAATTTGGTACATTTGAAGAAATGACACTTAATTAAAAGTTTGACTTTAAGACTGCCATTTGTCATAACTTGTTGTATTTTAAAAAAAAAAAAAAAAAAAAAAAAAACAGACTCTGTGTCTTCTGTGTAGTTGCCATTTCTATCAAAATGAAACAGTTACAAATCCAGAAGTGTTCTTTCTATGATTTCTGCTTTTTTGTGAATAAAAGTGTTAAATTTTATTTCCAACTTTAATAAAATGTTCGAGAAATTTTAAAAGAATTGTCATGAACTTACTTTTCTACTTACTCTGACATTTAAGATATATTGGTTAATAATTCTTTAAACGTCATAGTAAACTTCACGTTATACTTTGTCTGAGACTAATGTCGTGCATATTGGCACAAAAAAAAGTTTACCAATGTGTGCTACTGTGCCACTGATTATATTTCGTCAAAAAAAGAATTGTTATGAAACAATATGGAAAATACAACCATCTAAATATGGATAAGAACAACCAGTACTTGTTATTGCTCTGTAAGTAAACGTCAAGGGCGCAACAAGCTCAGTGGTATGGCTTCCAAATTCGTATACACACGATTCGGCAAATGTATTCATCTTATCTCAGACTGCACTAAATCGAAATACATGACATATTTCTCCACGAATAAGCATTTGTTTATGTATGAGAAGTTGTTTGTCACACTATGAGTTGGAGATTTATTTTCCCTTAAAATTAACACGCATTTTGGATAATATTCTTAAAAGTCAATCAGATCAAAGGCAACATTATTTACAACTGCTACCAACAACAATTGTAATGTTAGAAACGAGTTATATATATATATGTATGCAGTATGTGCTGTTATAATTGTAAAATATTGTTACTTGTTATGGATTAATTCCTGACAAGTTTCGATTTCTAACTCTACCAAGTGTAGAAATAACTTTAGGACATATTTCTTGTGGGCTTTAGATTGACGGGCGTTGGCTTGTTAGCTATAGTTGATAGTTGTCAATTATTGATTTATTGACACCACTCAGTATAAAGCTGTGTGTGTAGTTAGGTGTTAACATTTTATTTAAACTTTCTGAAAATTATATAACGA
Organism: Cheilosia grossa; assembly: GCA_963082955.1. Taxonomy (NCBI): domain Eukaryota; kingdom Metazoa; phylum Arthropoda; class Insecta; order Diptera; family Syrphidae; genus Cheilosia; species Cheilosia grossa. The sequence continues at coordinate 13,206,817 of OY720144.1, read as the reverse complement.
ATTTTATTGCGCAACTGTCACTTCTATGACTGACAAGATTCAGAAAAAAAAATTAAAATGTGTGCAAGTTTTGAATAAATTTCCACATTAATCCCTAGACTTATCGTATATTTCTAAGATTTATAATTAAACAAATTATTCAGCACAATCAAGCAAAATTCCTTACACATCTGTGAATTTGCATTTAATTAAAAGTTTCATGAGTTATTTTTTTGTTTTCTTAAACAAAAGAAATGAAATATTAATATCATCATAAAAAACTGCAATGTAAATAAAAGTTTGCACACAGTGACGCAGGCTTTCGTTGAAAAGTTTGACAGTTAATGTCACTGCCGATACTACTTCTCCTTGAATATTAATATTTGTTAATATAATCCGGTGAGTGGAAACCTGTTACCTATTAGAGATCATATTTACTTAAAGCCTCTTTATTTCCTGAACAAAATGGTCCTACTACTGCACAACTAAACTATACAGACGTGCGAACATGTCATAATTTTAATATAAAACTCAATGTGGATGCGACTATTTATTTCAATTAAAAAATTAAAGAAACGTCAGATAAATCGAAATTCAAAGGCATTATAAATTAATTTCTTTTTTGCTTATGTTTACATTTTACAGAAGCGTTCTCGTACATTTTTGGTTGTTCTGCATAGCAGTAAAAGATTTTGTTCGCACAAAAGCAGGCTTAATGAATCTATAAACGTCAATTCACTTACTTTTTAGGAACAAGTTCAGTGGAATATTTAATGACATTCTTAATGTTGCGTTCGATCTTTAAGTCGGCGCCGGCATGATTTATATTTTCGTCTCTTTTTAAATATTTATTTTCTCAACGAATACGTACTAAAATTTGAGTGACAACTAAAACGAATTCAGAAAGAAAAAGTATGTGTTTCAAGATCTGAATATATAAAAATGACATCTCCTTTATTTTTTACTCAAATTTTAGTATACGTATTACATATTGTTGAGGTGATCAGATTTTGTTACAATATTTTCCTCTTACTTCGTGTGTCGCGCATATAATATGTCATATAGACGTCCCTTGCTCTGTTCTTTTTTTGATATTCGTGCTATTAGAATATGAGTGGCCTTCAACACTTCGTTTTAACATTAAAACTTTCAAAATTTGAGATTGATTTCTAAAAATTTGTACGTAACTAATTTACAAAACTAGATCCACCCGATACAATGCGGTTATTTGTAGTTGAAAAATTTCACGAAAACGTAAACAAACTCCACTAATTCTCGAACTCAATTGAACTTGTATAGGTAAATCTGAAGCAATTCTGAGAAAAATGCTGTGAATTCGGAAAAAGATTGTTTTTTTTTTTTTCCTACCAATCGAACATTCAAACTCAAGAAAGCTCTGAAAGTTTCCAATCGAATACCACATTAATTGGACTTGTAACCCGTCAAAGGGTGGCGAAATTAAGTCAAACGTCAAATTGCGATCAAACATTAAACACCAAAATTGTTGGTACGGATCATAATTCTGCTGTGATCACAATAAAAAAATTTTTTTTTTTTTTTTTCTTAACAATACCTTAATGCCGAAGTTGAAACTGCGACTATTTTGAGATTTCAATCAGGTTTTTCTCAGCTTCCTTTTGAACCATAAATTTAAGCGAAATGCAGACAAACTTTACCTACACCAGTTCTGTAACACAATTATCGGGAAAGAAATGAGAAATCAATTTTCTGCAACTCGTGACTGTAATGAATTAAATGTAAACAATAATCCGGTCAAGAGACTAGTCCCACGATTTAGTCATACGCATACCAAGACAGTCATACAGTTCTCCCCAATCAAGTGCAAAGACAAAAATACATTTTTGCAAAATTTCAAAGAAAACACATTCACATTCGAGGAAAACAAAATGCGGATATACTTCAACTCATCTACTGAATCGATGATATGTCATGAGTCATTACTCACAACTCTACTCCAAGCAACCGCCAACCGGCTCTTGTCGGCATTCTCGGATTCGTAATGTTTTTTTTTTTTCTGTGTTGGGAAATCTCACTTCGTCATCGCGGGCAGAGTGCAAAGACTTCTTGCAGTCATGTGTCAGTGATCCAAATTTTGTACCTCTACCATTCCCATTTTATACTGTCCATCACCACTACACACTCGTGGAACCGTGCCATACACAAGTTGATCGTTGAAATATACCAACACTGTACGACTTTTAAAAGTGTTCAAACTTCGACAAACAGTTAAATCTGTGTTCGGTGTTCAGTATTCAATAACTCTACAAACCTATTGCGTTGCAGAAACTTTCGAAAAATCCCCCATTTCGCTTCCTTTCAATGTCCCCCACCATTCGTCGTTATTTTCCAGGTCAATGATGTTCCGCTGCGAGATGTTGCAAATTGTGTACGAGCAAAAACAAATGTCACATTGACATGATAATTATCTTTAAAAAAAAACATTCTCATACTTATCGGCGCCACCATGTGAAACTAATTACATAGTAGGCCGCCCCCAAACAGTCGATTTGTTTACAGCGCAAATTTGAACAGTACTGAACTTGCAACAATTTTCGGACAATCACCTGTTGCCCCGCATATACACAGTTGACGGTAATTTGTATTCCAATAACTCTACAAACCTATGAGTATCGGAAAGACTGCTAAAACAAGCGCTAAGGAACCGATGATCTTTGTTCTAAAGCACCACTTCATTGTTACAAAAACAAAAAATAAAAAATAAGACTGTATTGTTAATTGTTACTCTAATGTCTTTTTTTAAATCACTAGCACACGACTTGCATACTATTATCGACTTGGTGGAGATAGTGTAATCTCCTCCTTTTGGCAAGAATTAGGTTTTTTTTTTTAACTTTAACTGTCAGTTAGGAACACCAACAACCATCACAGTTTCCACATGTGTCAATGACAATATTCGATTTTGCCAAAAGCGTACTCCATTTACGTATCTGTATCTTTTATTATATTTCTTCTAAGCAAGCACACACAAATACGCGGCACAAAAGCGACAAAACTAGTTGGGAAGGCACGATTCTTGTTTTACTCTTTTTGTTCGTTTTTTGGTTAGATTTTTTTTTTTTTTTTTTTTTTTAAATGAGAAACAAAGTTAGTACTAGCACCCGAAAGCGAAAGAATAATGTAATGAAACACGTAGGTATGTGCAGTGTGTACACCCTCTCCTCACGAATGCTTGCTATCGCACAGAGGATAGAAAAAGAACTGACTGAAGTATAGAAGATTCAGCCAGCCCCAAGTGTGTTGTTGGTTGTTGCGCATTGGAACATAGTATTCTCTTGCGGCGGCCCATGCCTCATGCCATGATGATGATAATTAAAACGACCAGAATCAACTACCATCATCACACACAATTCGCGCACACAAGTTCAGTAGAAACAGAAGTAAAAGTACGCTTCCAGTGTAATCGTGTGTGGATTTTTAAGCGCCACTAATACGGTAGCAAGCGAAACAGTCAACTGGCAACACATTTTTGTTTCTGCGATTAGATTGTGCAGTTGGAGGTTCTAAAAACGAATAGCTTTCGCTGGGGAACTTTCAGTTGGCGCATTTTAAGAAGTAACAGGTAATAGCGGTCCATTTAGATATAAATCCATCATTGTTTATATTGGAGGTACTCAAAATGGCATTAATGGATTGTGAGGTTAAGATTTCGCTTCCCATTTAGGCCTTCAATGGGGAAAGAGTACTGATTCATCTATATGTTCGAAAGGACAGAGGTTCGACTTTGGAATTTTCGGGAAATATTGTTGTATTCTTGTGAAGAATGACGAACTTCATATGTAAGCGCTTCAACTGTCAGGCCCTATGACACCATTCAAATAAGGCTCGAGGAATAAACTGGAACTGATATGTAGGAGCTCTCACGTGCATCCACCGTCTAACCGATGAAGGAACTGGTGCAGTCGAATTGCTTTGAATAAAAATGTATGATACCGATGATTAAGTATCTTTCCAACATTAAAAGACGAACATTTTTGAATTCTGGTGTTTTTACAAATCTTATTTTACTTTAAATACTTTGAAACAGAGAAAAAACTAAAATCTTCGTTTTTGGGTTAGGTTCCTGAAAATAATTCAAAATAAAAAGAAATCGTTTACGCGCTGTTTTTGACAGTTAGTTTCCTTGTTATGCCAAGTTTCGCTTCCGTCTTTCAATTTAAATGGTGTTGCCAGGTTTGTCAACAGGTGCGTTTGGATGAATCCGAGAAAAATTACCGAAGTTGTAAACATCAGATTCAGATAGTTGAAAGGCCTCATTAAATCTTATGATTGCGTGGAAAAGCCTAAGTATAGGTTAGGTAACGTTGCGTAATTCAACGTCATTCCCAGGGAAATCTTCCGGCTTAAACCTAAACCAATTCCTCTAAACAAACACTCAATTTTCCTACAGATTTTGAGTATGGCCTCAATCTTGTTGGAGAAGCTACCCTCTTCCGAGTTGTTAAAGAAGTACCTTTCTAGGTGTTATTTTTCTCACTCCGAGCTATTGCTTAACATTCACAGAGAAGGTGGGGTACGTCCTCCAGTCTAAGTACGAATTTGAGTCAAGCAGGTACCCTATAGGTATAGCTTCTTACAAGGAACTTTCAATTCTATGACGAGTCCGAACGGTTGAATTTAAAAGCCTATTTGAGACAGCTGTACCCTGGAATGTTTATCAAACCTTAAGATGTGATTTGTGTTATCCCGAGATCGATCGCTCACTACTCCACTGAATCTCTGCGCCGAAGCTTGTTAATATAAAGGGTTTTCCAATGAGAGGCGTTATTGTGAATGACCCGCTATTTCGGTAGCTGTCACTTTTGAAGCTTTTATTCCTTGACATTTGACAAGTAGTGTACACCGTATTTTGCACAAGAACCCAAGCCGGCCGATCATCAACAACGTCGTGTCTTTCCTGATTTGGGTCCTTGAAATGCTTGAAAATGATCCGGAATTCCATCGAAAAATTATCTTGACTGATGAGGCCCATTTCCACCTCGGTGGCTACGTCAACAAGCAATATTGTCGCATCTGGGGCTCGGAAAACCCAAGAGTTATCGTTGAGAAGCCTCTCCATCCTCAACATGTGACTGGTGCGGCTTATGGTCATTGGACCTTCCTTTTTCGAAAATGAGGTTAGATCAACAGTTACGGTGAATGGATTGCGATGTCGAGAGATCATTAATGATTTTTTATGGTCGGAGTTGGATGGTATTGATCTGGACAACGTTTACTTTCAACAATACGGCGCTACGTGCCACACAAGCAACGAAAGCATTGATCTTTTACGGGAAAAGTTTCCGGACCGTGTTATCTCTCGAAGAGGTGATCACAATTGGCCACCGAGACTTTGCATTTTGGCGACTTCTTCCTTTGGGACCACGTGCAAGATAAGGTCTACGCCAACAGCCCAGCGTCGATTCAAGATCTCAAAGATAATATTCGTGAGGCTATCGATGACATAGGGCAGCCACTTTGCGATTTGGTAATGGAAAATTTGATGAAAAGGATATGTCCTCTATGCGTGCTCGTGGTGGCCATTTGGCTGATGTTGTTTTTCATTATTAACGGCATGCCTTCCTCTTTATTATGAAATAAACATCCGATCATTTGTCTCAAAAAATGACATTTTTCTTTGAATACCAAAATAACACCCTTTATAAATACCAATTGAGGAAAACCCAAAATTGGTTCTCATTTGAAATATACAAGTTATGCACTTGTATTTATAATTCAACTGAAATTGCCCATAAAATGATCTCATGATAGTCTTTATGAAAATGGAGAGGTTCGTCTGAACTAAGGTATTGTGAACGCGTCAACTTGACTTGTCAACTTGAATTGTCAAGCTTATTGTCAACTGGAGGAACAATAATTGTTCATTTAGTTACTTGAGTTTTTGCACGTATGCAAAATATTCAATGTCGATACGCATTGAAGTCTATATTATGGCAGCCCTATATATAAGTGCCTACAATAGTAATATTCAAGGATTTAGCTTAGTAAGTCTGACAGCTGTCTGACTTGATGTATCTCAGTTTTGATTGGCTTAGATCGGTTGTATGAAGATAAAGAGCTGTTTCAATTGCCGTTTATGGAGGATTAGCGGAGGAATATAATCAAGTATTTCGTGACTGAGTACTATGTTCACAGTTGGCATATGTGGCTGACGTAAGAAAAGTGACGTTAGCGACCAATCTAGTTTTGCTTTCATGAGACATCTATAGCCCAAGCCAATTTAGTCGATTTAAGATAAGTAGACCCTTGAATGTGTCCAACTATAGTCGCTCACAACGAAAAGTTACACAACTCCCTAGAGTTATAAGGATTTACAAAAATCTGTCAAATCCCAACAGTAATTCAGTCAACCAACAAGAACATGGAACTGGGCTTGGATGGAATTCGAATTGTAAACTATTTTCTTGAATATACAAGTAAATGGGTTAATTGAAAAGTTAGTCATTTGATTATTCCAGGCCAACAAAAAGATAGACAAATGCTGGCGGACTTACTAAACTATAGTTCCCTATGTGAATGGATTGATGCAGCCTTACAAGTGAATTTTCTGTAAAAAAAAAAATACTGCCTCACTCATACAAAGGCAATACTGTTGCGATGCGCGTTTTAAGAGCCCAAGCGAAGAGTGTTGTGTACTCAAAGAGAAATAGGTCCAGTTACAGCTACCATCCATGAATTATCAATCATTGTCATCATCGTCAGTATCATAGATAGAGAACAGAAATAATGTTAATCCATTCAAATTACCATCATCATCATCAGCTCCATAACTTCATAGCTTCTCTTTGTCGTCCACGCTATGTCCATTCTCCACTCATTCTAATGCGATTATGGTGATTTGTGTACGCATTTTGGTGAAGACACAGCTGAATGAATGTTCAGTTGGAATCCCTTTAATTTGTTCACCACAACCGTCTGACGAATAACAATAAAACTGATTGGCACTGTTGTTGTCCATTTCAATTGTTCATACACATGGCCATCTTCGAATTTATTTTATTTTGAGTTCTTTTCAGCTACGAAGAAAATACGTGGAAATGCTGTCTAATACTTTTGTTGTCGGACAGGTAGCAACTGTCTAAGGTGTACAAGTAGAACATTAACATTTCCGGGTTTTGGGTAACCGGTGCCCGTTAAGGTAACCCTTCGCGACTGAATGGAATTAGCAAGCGAAGGCAATCAAATATATACTGAAATTTTACCTTCTTCTGATAGATGCTTGGTTTTAAATTGCTTTGAAAGTGTCAGCTTTCGACTTGATGAGTCGCGGTATCGTGCGCTCGATGTGCCCCGCTCCAAAGGCCGCCAATTAGCTAATGGATTGTCCGCATGGAACTATTTTCGAGCTCGTGGAATTATTAATAACACTCATAGAAGCAGTGGCGTTGAATGGGTGCGCCAAATTAATCACATGAAATTGAATTTGTTTTATTAGGCACCCGGTCGACGAAAAACGAATCTAAATTCATAACGACTGAAGAGCATGGAATTTGTGTGTTAAATTTATTTGGCTAATTATAGCGAATGTACTACATAATTGGTGTAGTTGGTGGAGGCCTGAGCCAATTGGTATATTCGGGTATATTTGAAGTCATATTCTGTCGTCAGAGGCACTTTCTAATTCATTATGTAAGTACTAGTCTAGTACTTTAACGTGAAGTAACCATTTAAATGTCAAGGTCTTGGATCAATGGGAAGAATATGTCTTCTGAAAGGGTGCACCCACTTTAAGTTACTCATATTTTATGGGCTTATAAAGGGTGTTCCAATAAGAGGTGTTATTGTGAATGACCCGCTATTTCGGTAGTTGTCACTTTTGAAGCTTTTAATCTTTGACATTTGACAAGTAGAAACTACGCCATTACTAAAAATGGAACGATACACGCTTCAACCACGCATTGAAATTATTAAAATTCACTACAAAAATGGTGAAAATCTTGCAGTCACAGTTCGCAAAACTAAAGCATTTTTTGGTCGTCGTGAAGCACCTTGTCGGACAGCAATACTGAAATTGGTGGAAAAATTCGAGCTGTCGGGACAAGTTAGTGATGTGAAGAATAAAACCCGTACACGTCGCTCAAGAACAACTGAGAATATTGCTGCTGTAGCCCAAAGTGTTGAAGAAAACCCAGGTTTGTCCATTCCTCGTCGTTCTTTGGAATTGGGCATTCCACAAACGTCATAACACCGTATTTTGCATAAAAACTTGGGTCTTGAGGCTTATAAAGTTCAGTTAACACAAGAACTCAAGCCGGCCGGTCATCAACAACGCCAACAGCCCAGCGTCGATTCAAGACCTCAAAGATAAAATTCGTGAGGCTATGGAGGACATAGGGCAGCCACTTTGAGATTTGGTTATGGAGAATTTCATGAAAAGGATATGGTCCTGTATGCGTGCTTGTGGTGGCCATTTGGCTGATGTTTTTTTTTATATTATTAACGGCATACCTTCCTCTTTATTATGAAATAAATATCCGATCATTTATCTCAAAAAAATTTGAATACCAAAATAACACCTCTTATTGGAAACCCCTTTACAGTTCTAACTTTCTTAAGTGATAAATACACGTTCGGTTCCTGACGTACGTCAACTTATGCGGAATTCGATTGGCACCCTCAGAGCACTGTTTTTTTGCTCTAAATCACTTTGCGATTTTTTTCTAAGAGCTTCTTTAGATTTACCAATACAAGTGACTTTGAATTTTACAACTGGTGGAGTTTGTTTACGTTTTCGTAAAGTTTTTCTATTGCAAAGAAAGGCATTCCATCGGGTGAATCAATCTTTGTAAATTACTTATGTACAAATGTTTAGAAATCAATCTGGGGCGCAAATTTCGTGTGTCGAAAGCCCACATTCAGACGTAGATCATAATGTCAGCGCATAGAAATGTTTTTTGTCTGTTGCCATAGATTAGAATCTAGATTACGTGAATGTTAAAACGAGTTTAGTCGGTTACGTCATTTTAACTACGTACTCAGTCATAACATTTTTGACTAAAATAAATGTCAACTGACATAAACTGTTACGTGACGAATCTAGTACAATAAAAGCTGAAACACATCAAGAATCAAGTCAGTCATCTGTCAGACTTACTAAACTGGAATTCTTAACGCCCCCAAATTTTTCCTCGTACACCATCTGCCCAGTCCAGTTGCTTGTAATAATGCTTAGCTAGTTGAAAGAATAAATCTGCCTAATGTGAGCTACAAGCTGATACATCAAAGCTGGAGTTCATGCGTAGCCCTTGCCAAGCAGACAAAGTTTTTGACTCTCTCTCTTTGACAGCTTTGTCCACTTATTTTTATATCATCAACGTCCAAGTTCGATATCGACTGGAAAATCTTGAGGCTTTCCAGTATTTCCCGTTTTCAGATAACTTGGTTATGTCGAACAGATGATTCCTAATATGGTTAGATTTATAACCAGACCACGTCAAACTGTTATTCTTATGTATTTTCCCCATTCCATACAAAGTATAGCTATTAACTAGCCACCATTACTCCATTTCAGCTGCCGGAACTTGTCAATAGCTTATCGCTGCAAGGTCAATTGCCATTGCAAATGGCGCTACTCGCCCGAAATTCAGCAATTTCAGAACAACTAGTAAAGAATGGAGGTGCCAACGTAAACGCCTACGATGCTGAGGTAAGTTTTTCATTGCCACACGCTTAATCATTACTCCAATGACGCCATTTTAGGGCTCGACACTCTTGATTGATGCTATCAAACGTGCTGATGATTTTGCTGCAAACTTCCTCCTTGACCGCGAATGCGACGTAAATCTGCCGCACAGGTACCATTAATAGATTGTTTGTTGTTGTTTGCATAAAACGAATAAGAACGGTTTTTCTTCCAATCAGGGTAAGCTCCGATACAGCACTGCACCTCGTCTGCAACTATTCTTCCAAAAATATTGACTCTGAAACATTCAACAACATGCTGGGAGTGGCAAAAAAGATTCTAGCCCTCAAAGCCGACGTTAATCTGCAGAACCTGCGAGGTCTGACCGCACTCCATTCCGCCATTATCTCGGGTCACACAGACATGGTGGATCTGCTGCTAGAAATTCCTGGAATCGATATAAACCTGCGGACTAACGACGATAAATGTGCCTTGCTGTTGAGCTTGACGCCACCACAAGCCGAAGGTGCGCCCTTCGAATTGGCTGAGAAACTTTTGAAAAAAGGCGCACGCCCTAATCAGGTCAAATCCGAAACACACGACAGTTTGCTGCAACTGCTCGCCATACAGGGGCTGGAAGAAGCCGCTGTATTTCTGGCAGATCATGCCAATTTGAATCATGTCAATGGCCAGGGGCTCACCGCTCTGCACATCGCCAGTGAAAAGAATTTACCAAAGCTAGTGAATAAGCTTCTGAACGCTGGAGCTTCACCTAATCTGCAATCCAGTGTAGCCGAACTGAAGTCCGCCTTGCACCTAGCTGTGGAGGCGAATTGTGTAGATGTTATTGCAGAATTCGCCGACTTCAAGGAGCGTGGTGATGCTGGTCGTGAAGAGCCGGACTTTAATTCTAAAAACGCATCAGGGGACTCGCCGCTAAGCCTGAGTCTTTCATTGAGTCGCACAGAGCTGGTGCCGATATTGATACGAGGCGGAGCTGATGTGAATGTGCGCAACGGGCAGGACATGACGCTACTACATCAAGCTATTCTGAACCATGATGCGGACACTGCAGTTTTCCTTTTGCAGCAAGGAGCTGATATGAATGCCCTTACTGGGGAACAGGAATCTCCTCTTCAGTTGGCCATTCATTGTCATCTGGCGCAGGTTGTGGACGTTCTTTGCAGCCTTGGTGTCGCGTTAAGCGCTCCAGACAACAAAGGCGATCCTCCACTTTGGACGGCACTGGAGCTCGAATACGACGACGTGGCGCAGGTGTTCGTCCGTCATGGTGTTGACACAGATTGCTGGGGCCCTGGCCCTGATGGATGTCAACAGACACTCCTTCATCGCGCCATCGACGAAAACAAGGAAGCCGCTGCAGTTTTCCTTATTAAGAGCTGTTGCGACTTGGACTCTCCGCGTCACCCTGGTATAAACGGCGAGGGAGGTGACGAGGCAAAGGACAAAGCTTCTCCCCTGCACCTCTGCTGCCAGTGGGGACTCACAAAAGTTCTTCAAACTCTAATCGACCACGGGGCCAATGTGAATATCCTCGATTGCGACAACAAGACGCCCCTGCATGTCGCCATCGAGAATCAACACAACGAAATCATAATGATTCTCCTCTGTCATCCAGGAATCGATCTTAAAATCCGCGACAAAAGTGGCAACACACCCTTTGCAGCCGCTCTTACTAAGCGCCAGAATAAAGCGGCTCAGAGTATTTTGGAACGTCTACCGAATGCCGCCGAACAAATGGACCAAAGAGGAAGGAACTTCCTTCACACTGCTATCATGAAGGATGACCTGGAGAGTGTGCTCTTCCTACTCGCCATACAAGTGGATGTGAATAGCCGAGTTCAAGATGTAAACCAGACGCCACCGCTGCACCTAGCCGCTTCCTCTCAAAACGAAATGATCATCAGAAATCTGATTCTGGCCGGTGCCAGGATCAATGATCGTGATGCTACACAGAAAACTGCGCTGCATATCGCTTCCGAACGGGGAAATCTACCGGCGGTCTCTGCTTTGGTGCAAAACGGAGCCGACTTCGATGCAACCGATGGGGACGGTAACAATGCACTGCATATTGCCGTTCGGGAAGGTCATTTGACGATCGTGAGGGAGCTACTAACCGAGTCCAGAATAAATGCCGAGGCGGTAAACCTGAAGGGCAGAAATCCATTGCATGAGCTGTGCCGCACGGGCAAAGACAACACTGCTGCCGCAATTTGCGAGCTCTTCATCGAATGCATGCCAAAGTACCCAATCAATGTGCCCGATATGGACGGCAATACTCCTCTGCTGTTGGCATTCATGCGAGGTCAGGCTCCCCTGTGCAAAGTGCTGGTCAAGAATGGTGCTTGCATGGGCACTGAAAACCGTGATGGAGCCACCATATTCAACTTTAAACTGGCCACCGATCAATTGTTGCACAAACTACTGGATCAGTTGCCGCAGGAATCACCCTGGGCCGAAGCGGATTTGTGTCAGGAATGCGGATCGAAATTTTCACTCACGATGCGGAAACATCATTGGTAAGTGCAACACGCTTGAAAGGTGTGAAAAGGATGTAAGTAAATGGAAAACAAGTGTAGCCTGCGTAAACTGGAATTTTAAGGTATTTTTGTATGCTTGAAATATGTTTGGAAATCTATGCGCTTTGGCTTGCTTGAAAAAGGTTCCCCAACTGCTACTAGGAGTCGTGTGACTAAAACCTTCTAGATTTATATGGTTTTCTTGCGGACTTGATCTATAAAATAAATTTCTGTTTTGCTAATTTGAACTCCTCTCTTTTACAGTCGCCATTGTGGCCGGGTACTTTGCTCAAAGTGCTCCAACAACGATATACCGATTCTTAAGTTTGGCATTAACAAGCCCGTCCGCGTTTGCAGTGTTTGCTTTGGTGTACTACACGTGGGCAGTGGTGGAATGCCATAAGAAGACGACGACGACGATGACGACGAACATGGATGAACAGCGCTACACAACAACACATCCATAACATAATTCATTCCTTAAACATAACTAATATGAAGTTTTATTAATTTACACTTGTATTCACCAAAAATGATCAACAGAGGAAGTCTATTTTATTATTTAATTCACATTCGGAATGTGTAGTTGATATTTATTAATTTCTTTGAAACGCTTTGAAATTTCTTTCGATTCTTTCTTCATCATTTGTTTCGTTTCCATCATCCGTATTGTAGAGTTTACGTGAAATATTAAAATTTATCCAATATTTTAGATTTTTTAACACCTAGGTATCTATATATATATGTTATATACGAAATGTTAATTAGTATACAAATAAAAGAATGTGTTTACTAAATCTAGTTTCTCTGCCTAATTTGGATTAGTAGTCAATTTCGGCTTCACAACGTTGACCTGCTTTGTCCTGTACGGCCAGCATCAAATGCTGAAGATCAGTGGCATCGATGCCAAGAAGCAATCAGAAACCAAACCACCCCCACTAAACCCCTGGTTCCGGCTTCTCCGGAAGAAAAAGAAAGTGTTACTCCAGGAACAATGTTCGGGAGTTTTACCAAAGGGTAAAAAGGACGTGTCATTGCAACAAGACCCGAGCAGAAACCTGTCGAGACGAACAAGGAAACCTTGTAATAAAATCACAGTCGGTGCTGGGGACATGGAAAAACAATTTCTGCAGACTGTTAAAGGGGGAAGACCATTCAACCTGGGCGATGAAAGTCAAGAGTTCCGTCCACATGACCAAAATGAAGTGAGGATAGCAATATCCAAGCTGAAGTCCAATAAAGCTGACGGACCAGATGGCTTACCTGCCTGATCCACAAGAAAGGAGACCCTCTAAACTGCGCCAACTATAGAGGCATCAGTCTCCTTAACATCGCGTATAAGATCCTTTCTGCCGTTCTGTGTGAACGCCTGAAACCATATGTCAACGAACTGATTGGACCCTATCAGTGTGGTTTTAGGCCTAGTAAGTCCACAACCGACCAAATATTCACACTACGGCAAATCCTGGAGAAAACCCAAGAAGTCCAGATCGATACTCACCATCTTTTCATCGATTTTAAGGACGCATACGACAGCATTTATAGAGACGAGCTATACAGAGCCATGTATAGTTTTGACATCCCTGCCAAACTTGTCAGATTGTGCAGAATGACGATGGAGAACGCTCGCTGCTCCATAAAGTTCGGAAACAATCTCACCGAGACCTTTTGTGTCAAAAAAGGATTTAGACAAGGTGGCGCGCTGTCATGTGACTATTTGAATATAATTCTTGAGAAGATTGTACGAAACTGACAAGAGGCACAATTTTCCAGAAGTCTGTGCAACTACTTGCATACGCTGACGACATCATTGGCAGAACACAGCGAGCTGTCACTGGTGCGTTTGCAAGTATCAGTACAGAAGCGGTAAAAATGGGTTTAGTGTTGAATGAGGGCAAAACAAAATACATGTTGTCAAAAAGAAGGGACACACAGCATCGACGAATCGGACAGAATGTCACGATAGACAGCCTTAATTTTGAGGTATTTCGGGACTTTGTCTACCTCGGCTCCGCTATTAACTCTGAAAATGACATCACCTCAGAAATCAAATGAATAATCACACTTGCCAACCGCTGTTACTTTGGTCTAAGAAGGCAATTGATTAGTTAAGCCTTGTCGAGAAATACTAAGGATACTCTATATAAGACCCTTATCATCCCAGTCCTATTTTATGGTGCAGAAGCATGGACGCAATCAAAGGCGGATGAAGATCTCCTTGGTCGTTTCGAACGCAAAACTCTTCGAGTGATTTTTGGTCCCGTTTGCATTGGCGGGCTCTGGAGGAGGAGTTTTAACAGCGAACTCTACGAGCTGTACAGCGACATCGACCTAGTCAGAAAAGTACGCATCACTCGTCTAAGATGGTTGGGACATGTAGAGCGGATGGGCACCAACGCTCCGGTCCGAAGAGTCTTCAATTCCAACCCGGAGGGACAACGCAGTAGAGGAAGACCTCGCCTTAGGTGGCGCGCTCAAGTGGAAGGGGACATCAAATAGCTTGGAGTGCGCAACTGGAGGCAGTTAGCTACAGATCGCGCTAAGTGGAGAGGCGTATTGGTTGAGGCACAGGTCCACCCCGGACTGTAGCGCCTCCTATGTAGGTAAGTAAGTAAGGATGACCGGAACTTATTGTCCGTCTCCTTCGTTTTAACCAGCGATGAATGAGTAATGATTCCGTTATCGTTGGTTGTAACAGTCCACAAAAGCATATAACCAGTTTCCGGGTATAAAATTTCCAACAGGTGAAAATTGATTGCAAAAAAAATGCAGTGCGTGATCTTCAAAAACGGATGGCTAAGGATCCGATACACGAATGCTTGTCAAATAAATTCTTAAAGAAAATTTAAGGCTTGCATGGCGATACCTACTTCATAACTATGGATATGGATATTCTTTCATTTTACATATCCTCAGATTCAATTCAAGTCATTAAAGCCACAAAATTTAACTTTAACTTTGAATATTTCATTATAATTCGTCCACATATTTTTTTAGGTAATTTACATTAGAAGAACTCAAGGATTTCATTTGATCTTAAATTCCATTTGGTGTTATTCAGGTTATGGATTTTGTTCACGAATAGCTTCTTGCTTTACTTCAATTTACTCCACAAGCTGTGAGATACACAATGATCCAGTTCGCCAATGTAGTCGAAGAGCTCCTCGGCACAGCTTTCAGTGGTTTTTGTGCGACTGTTGACACGATCGTTGCATGCTTGGTATTTGGTGTACAAAGCTTCAATGTGACCATCCTTACCGCACTTCTCCTACAATGGATTTTTAGATGACACAGGTGAAATAGTGTTTTTTGTTTAGTGAAATGTACATACCCTAAGAGCAGTTTGAGGATCAACCAGTTCGGCTTCTTCCTCCTGGGCTCGTACCGCGGGAATGGGGAAAAATCCAAAAAGACTTCTCTTGGCCATAATGCTGCTGGATGATAAAAAAACAAAGTTTCAATGTGATATTAGTGATTGGCTAGAAGCGATTCTTAAGTTTTTGTAGGAAGAATGGAATGAGGAAACAATTTCTAGTAATTTGAAATCATGGTCTACCTTTTTTATGCAGAAAATCCAAAATAAATGTGGAAAACTTCTCGGGACCTGTGATGCAACACCAAAATTTGACAAAGTCTTAAAAGTCCTAAGTAGTTGGAAAGGGTATTTATTTTATGAATATGGGGAATTTTTTTTTCAGAAATTCTTATTGTAGTAGAATTGGTCACGATTGTGGGTGAATTCAGCCCTGAGGTTTTATCGGACGATATTCATTGTCAACGGACTCTAGTCACTTCGAGTCCGAATGTCGTGATCAATTGACAAATGCCCCCTAACACTGATCGATTTTAAACTATAAACGCAGAATTTACACCCATTGTGAGGGATTATCTGCATAAATACGGTGGTAGACTTGGGAGACAATAATTCTTAGCCAATTTTCTATTGAATTGATGTCTTGATGTTCTTAAAAAAGAAAACATTGACCACCGGCTAAAAAACACAGTAACTATGACTTAAATTATACACGCCTTGTTGATACGGTTTTTTTTCGCTCAGATTCTTACTTCACTCTTCTAACGTAGAGTGGGATATTTGAGCACCGTATAGTATTTACTAAATAAACTGAAATCCAAATATGTCAGTAGCTCATGGTAGTCATCTTGACTTTATTTGACATCATTGCCAATTCAATCCACTGAATTCGTACAGCTTGTTTCCTCCCTCTGATGGTTTTAAGATAGTTTTTAGACACTCAATGTGCTATCATTATGGTGTTATAAGTGTTTTCTTGTTACACATTTTCGCTTTTATTTAGCAATCAAAGCGAGTCCGAATGGGCAAACTTTATTTAAATTTGCTATTAAGTCTCGTCTGAAGGTTTGATTCAGGGTTCCTCAGGTACGCTCTCACTGAAAGTCAATTGCGCTGAAAGTAGTGTACTGCCTTTCGTCAGCAGTCGTATCGTAAGAAGTAAATATCCCGGCATTTCCCCTAGTGCTCCGAATTCAGGCTCTCCGAAGTTGTTTCTGCTTGCAGTTTCATGTAAAATTTAGTTGTTGCATTGTTTGCGTATTGAAGATTGTACTTTACTTCAACCTTCATTTTTTGAGTTTACCACGCGGATTTTTATTATGGTGTCGCGCATTAAGACAAATTCATGTTCAGTTATTAACAAGCATTTAATTAAAAACAAAAAAAATCGCTGACATTATTCTTTACATTTTCGACTTCTACTACATTATCCGATTCAATCCACTTTGGGAGCGAGCTGGCAGTTCTGCCATCTTCGAAAAATGGAATTGCCTTGCAGGCCAAAACGCTCACTCGACAGAACTTGTGTCGCAGAACCAAAAATCACAATTTCCCTTCAAGACATGGCAAGTAATTTATCGGGACTAACGAAGAGGCTTTCCACAATGATTTGCAATCATTTTGATGAACTTGTTTGCCAAAGACACTGCCGCTGTGATCCGTTTTTCATTAATTTGTATTCACAAAAATATAACCCAAAATTGCTCGCTATGACCACAATGTTCGAAAAAACGAAAACACTATCGTGTTGTCTCTGTTGCACTTCGAAAGTGCGCAGGATGGCACGCAACCGAACGACACGACGCAAATATCGAATTCTAATTTGTGTTGGTGGTGTGTCATTTTGAAGTTTCCCTTTACTGGTGTTTGTTTGGCATTGTCTATCTCTCTCTGGCCGACTTAATTTTTTTTTGCTGTACGGGCGAAACACTGGAACATTGATTTCAATAAGAAAATTGGGATTTATTAATTCGGAATTCTGCGTGAAATTGCCCAAATATTAAACCAAAATCAGAAATAAACTAAAGTTCAACATCGCGGCCAGCTTTGGGCGGTGAAATTACTTCTAAAACATTGGCTGGGTACAAATCCTATGCCATTTGAAGTGAATATGAAACAATTGTCAGCCGCAAGACTTGTATTCGTTTTGAAAGCGTGTTGAGGTAATAAAATAAAATATTTTAAGATAAATTTGCGTTCATTTCAGATGGTATTCCATATAATTGGCAAAGATTTGCAATATTAATCAAATCGGCCGAGTAAACGTCAACTTTTTTCGAAATTCTTTTCGTTTTAGGTTAGGTGCTCTGGGGTTTGGGGGCACTTTTCTGACATTTTGCTTCGGTTTTCAACTCTTCGCGGATTTTTTTATTTTTTTTTGGTTCGTCTTTCTACTAGCTGGCTGATTTGTAGTTGGACCAGATGAACGGGAGTGGACTAATGGAGCTGCATAGTCGGGCGCTGTCTCAGTCAAGTGCTGGTGGATCGGGCAGTTCGATTCCTCCATCATCGGCGTTGTTGTCAGTGGGTGGCTCCGTTGTCAAGGCACCGAGGAATTTCAAGTTGCTAGCTGACCCGGCCATAATTAAGGGTGCAATCAAATTGTATCGCTACGATGGAGTGGTACCGAATGATCCATCATATCCGCCGGTAGTTCCACGAGATCCCCGGAATCCGGTAGTGAGGATTCGAGCAAGGCCACTGGAGCCTTTAGTGCTGACGGTACCAAGGTGAGTTGTCTGAATGGCTGGTTAGGGGGGTGACGATTGCTACTGATATGTGTGCTTGCAGGTTAAAAATTGATCAGTTCTATGTGGGAGAACCGCCAGCAATTGAAATAACAATAACAAACCTGAATGATAACATTGACAGACAGTTTCTCTCGGGTATGCTGGACAAGTGCGGGCCATACGATGAAATAACAATCTATCACCATCCGGCGAATAACAAGCATTTAGGTTTGGCCAGGATCGTCTTCGAGAATGTTAAGGCGGCCAGAATATGCATCGAGAAATACAATCAGAAATCTGTTATGGGGAAGGTAAGTCGAATGGTAGAAGGATGTTTTGGTTTTAATGAGAAAGTGCGCGCATAACAAGAGTGGTAAATAGCAACACCCACTTGAGGAGAAGACCTACTACATCGAATTTGGCTTGGGCATGTAATGTCCACCACTAAATGTTATCCCATTATGGTATATGAAAGATGATGCAAGATTTAAGCATCCTAGTCAATACACTGGGGGCAAATTCGATGGTATATTGTACTAAACACCTCATCGCTGAAGGTTCCTGTCGTGCTGTCCTCCTAGAACTCCATAAAAATCATCATCTCATTCATGAAGCTTGATGTTTAATTTATTTACCTTTTTCGCTTGCAGATCTTGAGCGTTTTCTACGATTCATTTGGGAATATTTGCAAAAAAGCCATTGAAGGGTTAACAAAC
Source organism: Cheilosia grossa (assembly GCA_963082955.1). Taxonomy (NCBI): domain Eukaryota; kingdom Metazoa; phylum Arthropoda; class Insecta; order Diptera; family Syrphidae; genus Cheilosia; species Cheilosia grossa. The sequence goes on along the minus strand of OY720144.1, from coordinate 13,187,879 downwards.
AAGAAAAAAGTTCCACCGCCAGTGCCGGCTCCAGCTGCAACTGCGGCACATGCACAGCCACCACCGCCACCGCTGCCGCCGACGACTTCTTCACAAATTCCAATACCACCCGCACATCATTTGCCTGGGGAATATATTCAGGACTACTCCAAAGAGGCTGTGGATCCGGTTTCGTCCACCAGCAGTGCATACTACCGCACCGATCGCGAATACGATCACTACTCGTCGCATAGCAGTCGAGATCGGTATACAGACGATGATCGGCATCGGGACAAGGAGCGAGGTCGTGATCGTGAACGCGACAAGTACTACGACAAGAAGGAGACCACGCGACACGATAAAGACCGGAAGCACCATCACCACCACCATCATAAGCGGGAACGATCAAAAGATCGAAGCAAGGAACGCCGCCGTGATCGGGATCGTGACAGGGATCGAGACAGAGAGAGGGAACGAGATAGAACCCGGGATCGGGACATGTCGCGAGAACGTGAACGCAAGGAACGCGAGAGAGACAAGTATAGCAGCAGCAACAGCAGGTACTCTAGAGCTGAGCGTAGCGACTACGATGAACTTTCAAAGTCCTCGGGTACTGGGCACTCATTGCCGCCACATAGCAATCACATGTATGCATCCCCAGTGACTGGCTACGCATTGCCAGCAGCAGTAGGTGGCTATGGCTATCATCATGTCCCTCCTTTGCCACACGCTTCGTATCATGCATACCCACCGGTGACATCCCAGCCGAGCGGCTGGAGTTCGTCTGTAAGTGCAAGGTCAAGTGCTGCCTGGTCAGCACCAACCCCTCCGGCGCCGCCTCCACCTCCACCGCCACCCGAGGCTAGCCCGAATTGGGACGATGATCCGGTGCCGGAAACACCGCCAAAGGAAGTGAAAAGTGTATCGACACCTACAATCGACGATGAAACATCATCCTCAACGCGATCAAAAACGATAGTCAAAACGCCTAGTCTGACAGAAACAGCTGATAAGCCGACCACAGCGACTGCAGCGGCGGATCACACGACTGTAGATCTGGACACGAGAATCGCAATGATGTTCAAAGGCAAGTCCTTTGGGAATGCTCCGCCATTCCTCCAAATGGAGAGCAGTGAGTCTGAAAACGAGAAGGATAAAACCAGGGAAGACGGGGAAGTGGCTGGCGATTCGGATGCCTCCCACAGGGGCAAATCCAAGAGCTCCAAGTCGAAAAAACACAAGCGCAAGGAGAAGAGCGAGAAACAAGTGCATTCAGAGCACGGTGCCAGTGACATCTCCTCGAGTGACGATGAAATCCTACTCAAGAAGGAGGCGAGCCCTGTTGGCGCGAAGAAAGACGACGACCGCATGTCTCTATCCAGCTTGTCGTCTCACGACGGGAAAATCGAAGGCGAGCCGCCTCCACAACCACCCCTGCCACCGGACAACCCTCTGGGCGATACAGGTTATCCTCCAATGGCAGGCATCTCGTATGTCTACCCAGCTGCAGCAGGCGCAGCCTACGGGTACTACTCAGCCGATGGGTATGCGCAGTACCACCAACCATCGCAGTATTTCCCACATCCATCGTATATGCAGTCGTATATGCCCGGCTTCCCACATCTGCTGCCTCATGAGGCGGCCTACGTTGCCAGCACCAACGCCTACTACGACCCGTACAAGTACGAGTACAAAGAAACCTCTTACAGCTACGACGACCCATACAAGCAGTCCATCAAGGAAGTGGTTGATCGAGTCAGTGAGGAGCTGAAGCAGATCCTCAAGAGAGATTTCAACAAGAAAATGATCGAGAACACGGCTTATAAGAGCTTTGAGGCCTGGTGGGACGAACAAGAACGCAAGAAGAACAAGAAAGAGGAGCCCGTCGTAGAGGCGACGATCGTGGGCAGCACCAAGCCCCTCGACAAAGCTCCCGACATCAACGCGCTCATTAACAGCAACCGCGACAATTTGGACTTTAATAACTACACGAGCCTGGGACTGCGGGCTGCCATTCCTAAGATGCCGTCTTTTAGGAGGATACACAAGCGCGCCCCCAGTCCAATTACCAAGGGTGTTGATGAAACCGAGAAGCATTTGAGTGATCAAGAGGAAATGGTGCAAGGCTCCGATGAAGACGAGGAGAGTGCCAGCGGCATCTCCTACAACCGTCGATCGGCTGTTGAAGAGCGAGCAGCAGGAACACCTGCTGGCAGAGAAGCTGCTGTTCGAACAAAACGGAAGGGCAGTTCATCGAGCTTCTTCTCCACCAGTGACGAGGATGATGAGGAGGACGAAGACGACGATGATGACGATGACAGCGACGATGTCGACAACGACAGTAGTTCAGCGTCGGACCTTAGCTCCGTGTCGGACATCGATTTGAAGAAGATCAATCGGGCCAAGGGCAAGGACACTCATTTGTACTCGGACTCTGAGGAAGACCGGGCGAGATTAAAGCGAAAAATTGACATCTACTCGGACTCTGAGGATGAAAAGATGAAACCTTCTCGACCACCTGTGGTGAATCGCTTGATGATTTCATCGGACTTTGAGGAGATCAGTATGAGCCCACCGCCAGACGCACCACCAACACCGGGCGGCCAGGAGGAACCCGAGCCCGAGGAAGAAGCAAAGCCGCCCGCCGAGAAGGAAACCAAAAAATCTATCTTCGACTACGATCGTATTTACAGTGACTCGGACGAAGAACGAGAGTACCAGGAGAAGCGTCGTCGCAACACCGAATACATGGCACAAATCGAAAGAGAGTTCCTAGAAGAAAGAGAGAGAAATGCACGTGAGACAGAGGAAATGGTCACTCCGGAGAAGCCCATTGCACCAACATTATCCAAGCTGTCGATCAGTAGCGCCCAGTCGAACAGTTTGGATGTTCCCCACACGCCAGACATTACGAAAGTACCACCCACACCGGGAGCATCACTGGTCGAATCCAGCAGGAAGGCGTCAACCAAAGCCACACCCGAGGTGAAGGAGAAGCCCACGAAAGCAAAGAAAGCTGAAAAACTTCCACCAAAACCCAAGACTGAACCGAAGAAGGCAAAGGAACCGAAAACGAAAAAGGCACAGCCAGTGGATGTTGCGCCCAAGCCTCCCGCAGAGCCGGTTGAAAAGATCGAATCGAGGAAGTTGTTAATTGATCGGCCGAAGGAAACTGTCAACGGCTATGCGCCCGATTTGATGATGGAGGAGAACAGTATACCCGATGAGGTGAAGATGTCACCAACATCGTCGGACGGTGGATCTAGTCAAGCAAGTCAAGCTAGTCAAGTCGCATTGGAGCACTGCTATTCGCTGCCGCCCAAGGCGGATGAGAACGACTCCAGAGCCAAGTCCTTGTCATTGTCCGCATCGCTGTCGTCTGCAGTCACTGCCAACTCAAACAACTTCTTGGCCCATGATCACGGCTACACATCGCAGCCAGTGGTGAAGAAGTCGAAAATCCCTGAACCAGTCGCAGATGTGATACCGCCTGCCGCGCCAATTAAGTATGGCCCTGGTCGACCGAGGAAAGATTCAATACGAGCGCAGAAGAAGAAGGACGAGGAGAAGTTGCTTCTCGAGAAGCCCAAGAAGGCGCTGAAAGCCAAGGAAAGTGAGATTCCATGGAAGACGTCCACCTCAGCCGCCCTGCAACTGGTACGCAGCACGTTTATCTCATCGGAGCAGTTTAAGTCGCGAGACCCCACCCAAGAGATGATGCTGCTGTATGAGTTCCTCACGCGTGGCATTGACGCGGAAGATGCCGAGTACATTCGTCGGAGCTACGAACAGCACTTGCAAGAGGATCGTTATGGGTATGTTACTATTTTAGGCGTTAGGTTGTGTGTATTGTGTAGTAATCAATATCTCCTTGCAGCTTCTGGTTGAACAACACCCATTGGGTGGATCATTGTGTCACCGATCGTTCATTTGTGCCGCCACCATTGAAGAAACGTAAAAAGGAGGACGAACTGAAGAAACACAAGACCGGCTGTGCCCGTACCGAAGGCTTCTACAAACTAGACGTCAAGGACAAGGCGAAATACAAGTACCACCACGCGAAGGTGAACGCCGGCAATCAGTCGAAATTCGATTTGGAGGATCAAGCGCAAGCGCTCACTAAAGTCGTCTCAAAGATGCAAGGCATCTCGCGAGAAGCTCGATCCAACCAGCGGCGGTTGCTCACTGCCTTCGGTTCGATTGGCGAGTCAGAGCTGTTGAAATTCAATCAGCTCAAGTTCCGTAAGAAGCAGCTGAAGTTCGCCAAGTCCGCCATTCACGATTGGGGTCTGTTTGCAATGGAACCGATAGCAGCCGACGAAATGGTCATCGAGTATGTGGGCCAGATGATCCGGCCGATCGTTGCCGATTTGCGAGAGCAAAAGTACGAAGCCATCGGAATTGGCAGCTCGTATCTGTTTCGTATCGACATGGAGACCATCATCGATGCGACAAAATGCGGTAATTTGGCGCGGTTCATTAATCACAGTTGTAATGTGAGTATGCAAATAGTTGGTCTCTACAATGTGTCTCTGTATAACCATCCAATTTCTTTCTCTCTTCCCACTTGCAGCCGAATTGCTATGCAAAGGTGATAACAATTGAATCTGAGAAGAAGATCGTCATCTACTCCAAGCAACCGATAGGCGTAAACGAGGAGATAACCTATGACTACAAGTTCCCACTGGAGGATGAGAAGATTGCATGCCTATGCGGGGCACAGGGATGTCGGGGGACACTCAACTAAGTTGGACGCGTACGCGGAAATGGATTTCATATTATTTTACTCGTTATTTTGATTTTATTTTTGTTTCTAAAGCCCAAGTGACTCACATTTTGTTCTTCGTTCAGAGAATTAATTTCCCCCCCTCTCACATAGATAGCATCTAGATGTTCATAGGTTTATATGCTTAAGATTCCCTTTTTTATATAAAATTTGTATTTATATTAGACAATTTGTTTTAGTGTTAAACTTTATTTGCAAGTGGACGGATAAGCCATGCTTGGAACTCGTGAACTGTATAATTTTATAATTTACTTTCATTATAATTTTAACGTTAAGTGTTTATGGAGTAACGTTTTTTTTTTTTTTTTGCTTTTCTTCAATTCTTCTTAGGAACGCGGTCTTTTGTTGTAAATCTGTATCTGTGCGTTCTCGAAAAAAGAGGACGCCGCATATGTTCTCCTACACATCTACCGCTTAGGCAATCAAAGATTTAAGAAAAATGTAATGTAAATAAATGTACAAACGAAATGAAAGTATATTAATCATGTAACTGGTGGCTTGAAACAATCTCGATTGGCGCGCGCGCTCCATTAGTGGACATTTATTAACTGTAAATACCTAGTAGATATTACGTTAAGTGTTTTGAAATCGTACTTTAATAAAACAAAAGATAAATAAAAACAACAACTACTTCGTACCAAGAAATGGATGCGCTTTTATTTTCGACTTGTTCATACAAACTTAGACTGTCTACTTGGCTTTGAATGTGATCTGCATGTCGAGCTGCGCTTGAGCGATATCCTCGAGGGCGATTTGAATTTTTTCCAGTAACAGCTCACCTTTGTGGACGATTTCTTCGAGCCGCTCAGATGATTCATGATTTTCGACTTCGAGGCGTTTCAGACTTTGATTCTGCAACTCTGTGGAATTGTCCTCGTTGGGTAGAGATTCAATAAGAGTGTCGATGTCTTTGGCGCAGCGCGAGATAAGTTGGGCAAACAGCTGGGCAAAGTCATCTTGTTGTTGATTTTGAACGGGAGTCTGATTCCCAATTCGATCGAAGTTGGGAAACTTGCTGGGGTATGAGGTTTGTTGAATGATACCGATTGCGTTGCAGAAGTGTTCGGCTTGCTGGTGGATAAACGGAAAGCCATAAGTAGGAAAGGACGATATGGATATTGTACCTGATTAACAGTGTCCTGTAGTTGTGTTAATCTGTCGGCCATTTCTTCAGATATTGGGGTATATGTATCAATGTGTAAAGAAATTTTGGAAAATTTTATGTTGACCGATGGAAAATAAACAAAGCTGAACAAATGTCAGTTGGCTGAATTGTGAAAGCTGTCAACGATGTCTTATATCAGTCAAAATGTGACTTGACAATTCAAATAATTCACCTTTAACAAGGCAGATAGATGGGTGTTAAAAGTGTGATATAAGGCTAGTGTTACATTTAAGCCCTTGCCGGCGATAATATGACAATCATTATCAATCATTATATTAGGTTCATTCGCGTACCTAAGCGGTTTAAATCGAACGCAATCGATATAAATCGATCCCAATCGCACAAAGTCTATACTCGTTCTCATCAAAAGTTACAGAAAAAGAGAAAATTAGCAGAGTAACGAGTAAAGGGTAGTTCCTCTCTTGGCTCGAAACAGGCTCAGAGAATTTCAACGGGCAAATACTGATAAATATGTGAAATGCAAAAAGTTGGCAAGAAGTAAATTCAAAATCTATTTTAAGACTCAATAATTGTAAAGAAAAAGAAAATCTGTGAAAAAAAAAAAAAAAAAAAAAAAAATAGGTCATGGTCGAATGTTCTTTTAGAACGTTTCATATCTTGCAAAAAGATATGTTATACATTTATTTGTGATATGGATTAGATGTCAAAGATAAAAGTGGCTCAAAGTAGCTCGAGGTCTATCCACGTACTTTGGGGTATTTTTTTCAGCTCTCGGAAAGAGTTTCGCTCAAGTTTTCATGTTTGACAGATTGTTAGTGTTTGGCTCGGGAAAGTACGCGAATAGACAAAAACTTTTAGGATTATAAAGCGGGCTTATAAAGGTCAGAGTAGTGTTTTTATTAAATTTTTCCATTAGGTACTCATAATACATTTGATAAACATAATTTTTCAATTCTAAAATGTGTTTATCCTGTTTTTGCACTTTATTATACCCATACTTTTCAGTATTTTTGTTAACATATTTATGGTTCAGCCATATAAAATCTGTAATGTTTTCCTACAAGGGTTTTAGCTGGCACTTGGCACCAGAGACAATACTGAGACCACCAACTTCGGTGGATTTCCCGTTACTTTACCGTCAAGCTATATTTTTACGGAGTGGTCAGAAATTGGTGCGCTAGTATTGATACATAGACATTCGTATTGACAAATGTCACATACTCTGAATAAATATCAACCACTTCCGCTGTGCGCAAAGTTGCTGGCAGCGTTCATAGAACTTAACGTTAAATTCAAATTGTTCGTTACGTGTGGATAGTTTTTTTTTTAGGAATAAGTGTACTTTTGCTTAAAATATTTATGAAAAATCAACAATGTAGATTGGTTGATGGAAAATAAAAACATTTTGAGCAATATTTCTCCAGTTATTTAAGAAAAATTTACTTATGAAATCAAAGTTAATGTTATTCAAAATACACAATCATGTTTGTCCTAATATGTTTCTAGTATATAAAACATCTCATTTAGATAGACAAATTATATTATTCACCTTTTAAAAAATATAATAACTAAACAACTCTATCAGATTCCCGCACGGTTGGCAGCGGTTGACAGCACTTATTTTGTATTTTTTGTATGTTTTTGCATGTCACACGGATTCTAAATTGACATAACAGCGATAGAAAAATAAAATGGCGAATTTGAAAAAAATATTGAGGGGGCCGTCGGCAAGAGGATTGCGAGTTGGGGATTTCAGTATTGTCTCTGCTTGGCACTTCTACTTATTTGACACTGACGTTGTCGCGAACTACCCTGTCACTTTCGAGATTTTGTCCCATTCGAAATTTATGAAATCAATTGTGTCCATTCTACATTTTAGTCCTAGAGAACTAGAGCACGTCATTCCCGTTCAAACGTTTTCCTGTTCTCGAACGATTAACTTCTGCAACTTAGAGCAAATCATTCATGCGCACGTTTTCGCTTTACACAGAATCTGACCCACCAATTTTAGCAGCAACAACTGAAAGCTAGTGTTTCGAGTTGTATTTTCATTTTCGATATAATTTCTTGAAAACATTCGTTTTTCCAAACTTTGATCATATTTCGGCCTGCGCCGTACTAATAACAAATTTTTGGATCGACTTTAAACTAACGCAAGCTCACAATAGCGAAATTTGTATGGAAAATATAGCATCTGTGAACTTCTGTTCAGAGTCGAAATTCGTGTACAAAGCTATTTAAATGGACAAATTATTTTTAATGCATACACAAACAAATGGATTCCTATTTCTATTTATTGTCAATTTTAGCACAAAAAAAAAAACACACAAATCTAGTACTTTTTTCATTGGCAAGACATCAGCTGTAAGTAGGACTCTTTAAATGACCGATGGTCTACTTAAGAACTTTGTTTTTTACCTGTTTTATTGAACACCTTTATCTTAGCAAAACAAATCAAAGCAAAGTAAGTAGTTGGCTGCTCAATAAAACAGTTTGTTGTTTTTGTGTCGACTTTTAGCTCGGTTCTCCTAAATCTCTCTGAAAGGTAATGGCCTTAGAATGGCATACGTAGTTACATCAACAGAAAAGTGGTAACACACGCTGCTATCGTCAGTTGTTTCGATATGGCACGCTGAAGATTCCAACCTACCTTACTTTGCTGAAATTGATGTTTACTAAAATATGGCTTTTGTGCAAAATAGATGTTCAATAAAACAGGTCTATTGTTATTTGTAGTGGAATAATATTTTCAGATTTCAGAGCACTTTTGCGAATCTAGATATTTTCTGAGATTGGCCTCAGATTTACCAATACAAAGTTTTTACTGAAACCTTTCTATTCTAAATGAATACCCATCGTCCTGTCCGTCAATTAGAATGAAAATTTAACCTTCCTTAAACTTGGTTCTGGTAAGTATGACATAGGTAGGTAGAGTTTGGGGTTGACTGTGAAAAAGCTGACTGTATGAGCAAATGAAAGTATTGCTGATCGTGTTTGTGCCTTAAGGAACCAACCTCTGTATGTTTCGAGTGTCCCACGTTCTAAATAAAGCCGCATGCGCCAGAGGATTGCTAGGATTGCTTACCTTAACTGGTTTTAATCTTATGTGGGAGTATGTTTTGAATTTAGTTAATGACTTTCGGTCGCTTGTGTTCCATACGATATACATACCTTGAAATGGTGGGTACCCATTTCTATACACGGCCATGTTCATTCTAGAACAAGTTTCTCTTCCAATCCCGCTATGTCAAATATACATGTTTTGGCTTCACCAAATATTCATCGTGATGTCAGCGGATTTCAATTATCATCATCAAATTGAATTCCTTCTTCTGCGTGTTTTCTTCGTGCTCCCATTCCGCAAAGCCCCGGAAAAGCCATGCAAAAACAGAAAACCGGAAGATGTACGCGTTCGCGGTTAACTGACTTACAATTGGCGCTACATCATGCGTCTTGCACTTCCCAGATGCACGCAATGTCGTGAGGAGAACTCCACTCTGCATTACGCCAGTTACTCGTTCTTCCTCTTAACTCCCGCTCGAGTGGTTCTAAAAACCACGCTCCCGAGGTGACATTAGTCGTCGTCGTTGTCGCTAACTTAACTGTCACAGTCACTGCGGCTGTTACATCCGAGTATGTGTCCACAGTCCGCATTGCTGAAACCGAATACTCCAACTCCACTGGTTCGTTGGTAGGCCAAACATAAATAGTGTGAAACACAAGAAGTATCTCCGTATTGTTGTGTCTTAAAAGTTAAAACTGAAAACCAAATCCAAGCATTCAGTTAGTACGTTTTGAGCCGTCATCGCAGTAGGTACGCTCCACACGAAAATTTAACGCTTCTTGCAGAGGATACCATAAGCGCGGAGAGAGCGAGTGCGGTTTGTTCTTGTGTGTGGTTAAAGTGAAAGGTGCCCGGCCCCGTGGAAGTGGAAGCAGAAGTGGAGAAAATTTTCCCAAAAAAAAGAGACCAAGTCGCAGTGCAGGTTAATATCGATTTCGATTTCATTTCAACCATCAGAAGTGCTGCAGAGTCTCAGTGCGTTCGGTGCGCGTTGTAAACGACTAATCTGCTTACGTGCGGCGACTGAGGATTGGGAACTCTCTGTGGTCATTGGGTGCGAGACATATAGGTACACGAAATACTCTCATACTTTGGCAAATAACAAAGCGTACAATTTGAATATAAATTAAGTCTCGGCGCGGTAACCCGAGATTTCGACTAAAGGCGGTATTGTGCAGTGAGCGGCTTATGTGGTCACGGTGTTGACACAGTTTTCTCACAAGCATAAAGAAAACACCGTTAACTATTTAGGACATTATCTCCATCTAGTGGTCGAGTGTGGGGAACTGACACGATCTTGTGAATTGCACGCTTTTTTGGATAATGGATGAAAAGAGTCGGCGGAAGCAGAAGCAAATATAAATGTAAGTATCCTTGAGCCGTGTAAGTGGATCCTTTGACCTCGATCAGTATAAGAGAGAGGCAAACATGAACAACAACGCAACAAAAAAGGAGATAAATATAGACTAAAACCAGTTCGGTATAGTTTTGCAAGCGCTTGGGCCATCGATATGATATCGCATCGATTTGTAGTCCGAGTTTTCCAATTTTAACAAACGAGTTACAGCGACGCAGACCTGTTTTCCTTTTTCAGTTTCAATTTTAGGGCGTCGGTTTTGTTTTGTTACTAGTTTTGAGTCAATTTTTGACTGAAATGACTCATGATCGACGGGTTATTCATAAGGTGAAAAGTGACAAACAATACACGACTCATTAAAATATTTATTTTTAAAATGATTCGGAGCGAAAGAACATGAACTCACCGCAGCACGGGTTCCGCATAAAATGCTGGTACATAACCAAAATTATATGTTAATGGTAACTCTTCGCGGATGGGTTTGCTTTTGGGGTGGTCCAACAGGTTTGGTGTTTGTTTTCATTAACATCCTTGTCTAAGCTGGTCGGTTGTGATATCTTCCATGACATTGCTGTGGCTGCGCAAATAACATTGAATGGTTTAGAGACGATTTACCTGGTTGATTTGTGATGGCTTTCACCGTCTGGCTATAGTGTGGGTGAGATTTTAGAGTTTTTTAGAAATGGCATTGCAATTGTTTGTTCAAACTACAGATATAATGTACATATTAATTTCTATTATAAAAGTTTGAAGGTCAATGAAACTAGCTTTCACACAAAAGTGTCCTTCCGCCGGGCGCCAGTTTTTGTAAATATCACTTTGCAGAACGGCTTTGATCAGTCAATTTCTTTTCCTAGAGAATAAAGGTTGGACTTTAACCAACCATATTATCCTGGTTGAAGGCTCCTTTGTGATTGAACGGATTATGTGGTGAGTCTTTTAAGCCCGCCAAATCATATTCAATGCATTTTACATTTCATTGGAATCTCTGAGGAACGTTTCAAGTGCTGGAACGGAACAATGACAGCTTCTTGTCTAAGCACAGCTGGGAAATGTCTTAGATAGCATTCTAAAAGCAGTCTAAGCCGATTTTGCAGTCAATATACGTGATATCGTAACACTGGATGGCACTCCTTAGACATTTAAAACTCTGAACGATCTGCATTCAGCTTTGGAAAAAATTTGCCTTGACTTAAAATGATTATTACTGCGCTAATCGTCGCACTGTTGCGACCTAAATGCTGTCCGACAGGTTGAGGTAATAGTTTGGGGTCGAGAAATCTAGCATTCTAATATCAATCACCTCCATAGGACTGCTCTAATCAACTTTCCTTTAAACCATTCTCTAAGCGGTAACAGTAGTATACAAAATGTTGCACTGCGCGAACTCGCCACGCACCCTTGAAAATCAGATACGAACTGCGATCTTTTAACTCAATACGTCTGACCCACTTGACGAGCTGCATTGTGCAGTCCTATATTAAACTATGATACCTTTGAGCAGGAGGGATTTCCCTGTTCAATGAAGCTGTACCTAGTTTACAGGGTAACAATAGCCAATAATCGAAAAAAATACAAAGGGGTTATGTTGGCTTAACAACGGAAATGTATTTTGCAACGCCGAATGCTGGCTCAGTCTAACCATCATCATCAGTCTAGATCAATTCGCACTTGAAATTTCAGCCAAACATCTTAAAACAAAGATTTATTTATGCAATTGCCCAAAGAGCACGCCGTCGGAATACCGTTTAACCATGCAGACAGCCTTTTGTCGGGTCAATACTCTTCTTTGTTAAATTACAGACCCGTTAATGACAAATAGTTTTGCATCAGTTGGTGTTAGTTGATAGCTGTAAACAATTTATTTACATAATTTAAACTAGACTTGCAAATTGCTTCAGTAGGATTTGATTTTTAAGTTTCATTACTCATAACTTTTTCGTACTTTAAGCTTTTCTCTACGACCTTGATCGCGAAATGCTTATTGGGGTGATTTACTTTAAGCTGTTAATTTGACTGACTTAACCAGTTTATAAATACAATACGGATTTGGGTAGCTTTTTTTGCTTTAAGATTGTGCTTAGATTTCTGTTCTTTTGTTCACACTTGCTAAATGTTAAAGGCCAGGTGTTCGGTGATGCATCTAAACAAGAATGATTTTGATACAGAATGGGGAATTGGAACCACTCATTCGTCCATTATTCTTAACCTATGTAAACGGATGCACACTTATTCAATTTTAAAAAGGGATTCAACGTCATGTCATGAAGAAAATATATTTACATAATGACAGTGGCAGAATTAAGTATTCACGTCGTTTTCCAAACTGATTGAAATTCATCGAATTTTTACAAATTAGGTTGTGCATTGCGGAAATAATGGATCAGAACTGTCTGTAAATATTAGATAATATTCTCCGGCCAGTAATAATAAGCCCAGTTCTGTCTCTATGCATAACTCTGAAAGATGAACACTATTTCCTAGAAATTTGACACGAAGAGGGGCATTATTTGAAAAATAAGTCAACCTTAGTTTAAGAGCTTACCTTTAGACAAGTTACAATCAAATCGCAATCTACAAGCTAAAGAGGATGCCTTTTAACCCACTATTAAGCTTACAATGCGGCTTTCGTGGTATTAATAATCATTTTAAGTGTTCAGGTTAAATCCTTCGCACTCACAATTGCGAAATTTTCCATACAAAAGTACACATTGTGAGCTACGAAATAAATAAGGTGAAGGTTAAAAAGTTTCGCGAAAAAAATCGAATAGCCTTTTCACACCAAGCCGAAAACCGGGTTTTTGCGAAAACACACGAAAACTTCATCGACAACAGAAGTTTTCCCATATATATTTCAGTTTTCAAAACGAGTCGTTTAAAGTCCCAGAAAACCACTTACAATCGTTGGGTTGTTGCAATATTCAGCAAATTCAGCAGATCAGCTGACCGAACAAACTGTCTTGTTACTGCACAACTTAAAATCATTTTCCACACTTAATTGATGGGCTAATATTATTTTAAAATGCTCTCAATTAACTTGATTTGTTAATTAAGGCGATCGAATTTTGTAAACAAATTGTTTACACAGAAGTTTCACGACTAGTGTCTCACAGCTGACAGAAACGTCAATCGAAAACTTGTTGGTGTTCGGTGTGAATGCATCAACTAGTTTTCGACGAAAACAAAGTTTTCAGCTCGATGTGAATAGGGTAAGAGGCTCATTGAAAAAATGTTGGTCAAAGGCTCCTTAACGGATAAGTTCTTATAAAAATTTAAATTCGACTGCAAAGTGCGTTTGTTTTGCTAATTTTTTTTCTCATTTTGCTGAATTTTAAAAACCAAACATTTCTCTCCTAAGTGACAGAAAATATTTTAATGGGACGTATTAATAAAAACAAGCATTTTTGTTTTAAGTAAAACCACTTGGCAATTACTCTGAATAGGTTAAGAGAAAAACCTACATTCCAAAAGTAAATTCGAAATTCGAACATTGAATTTACGCCGTCAGCGTGTATTATCTATTTGCCTTGCAATTTCTGTAAAACTTGAGCAAAAAAATTGAATTTCACTTGAGAATCTTATGATTTTTTTTGGATAAGTGAACAAATGTGAACGAATTTAAAAACAGAAAATACTGCAATATAAGTGGAATCTACAGCACAAATTGCACCTGGGAACACGAATTTATTTTATCGGGCAAATAACTTGGTGATGTTTCATTTCTTCTTCAGGTGGTGGGAATTGGCTTCTTGCGAAATATTTAGAAGTTTTTTGAAACATTGGCTGGTGCGCGCTAATTTTGTTTCTTCCATATGAAATTTTCTACAAAGATAAAATTTACCCAGACACCTTATCGTCTTCGCACGCTAAAGTCTTAACTTCACATAGTTGGGCCGATGACAAGTCTCCACTCATTTAGCTCGCGACATTAAATCGAAGATAAATTTTGACATAAAAAAAAAACGGAGGAAAACGTTTGTGTCGTGTTTTTTTGCGGCCGATTATAGGAACGACCAGCAATATGGAAGTTGCAGAATAAATCCCATTACAAATAGGGATTTACGCGGCGCAAAGGAAAGTGTCGTCTTCTAGTTGCTCCTCCAGAAATTATTTCTGCAGCAATGATTATAATATCTTCTTGTATCCATCTTTTGGAGATATTAAATTATTGCGTTGGCCTTGAAGTCTGCAATTCGAAAATTTCAAGTCCTAAATAAATTACGTTTGCAGACTCGAAATTTCCGAAGCAATTGCTTTGTCTGAAATGTTTTCTTATATATACCGATTTGAGTAAAAGTTAAGTTACGCCAATTTCGAGCATGTCAAAAGTTGGAGTTAACTCAAATCAGTTACTGTTCAGACGAGAGAAAGCAAATGCTTGGATTTTAACATTTCTTCTGAGTAAAAGCAATTGCTACATTTTATTCACGCCTAATACCCGACAAAAGGTCTGATTAATGACGAAAAACATTGTAAACGACAACCCTGCAACATCTCGACGAAGACTAGTTTTGATCGACAACGTTAAAAGAAGGAGAGAGTTTGTTTGTTGATTCATTTTTGAAGAGAAATGAAGAATTCTTTATTTCATGTAGTTAATTCGCTAACCCATGTCCATGTAAAATTTACAACTCAAATTCAATTATTAATAAGTACTTAATTCTTAAAATATTTGGTCATGTTTACAACAATAATAGATCAGGAGAGCGCCCCACAAGATATTAAGAACTGTCCAAACGTTAAAAATAAGCACATCATTGATTTTCCTTTTAGAAGAAAGCAGGTATACTACTTAGTCAGCTGAAGCACAATGGGCCTTACTAATAATCATTTTTAACCTTCACCATATTTATTTTGTAGGTCACAATATGCAATTTGGTATGGAAAATTTCGCCCATGTGAGTTCGAAAAAGAAAAATTTAACCCGAAGACTATAAACAATTATCAGTATCGCGCTTTGTATTTTAGTCATTGGGGACGTTCATGTAGGTATCTAGTTTAGTAAGTCTGACAGCTGTCTGACTAGATTTATCTCGGTTTTTATTGGCTCATATGAGCAGCTGTTTCAGTTGACGTTTATGAAGTGGTAGTCGACGAATCTAGTCAAGTTATTCGTGACTGGGTAGTGAGTACTAAGTTGACAGTTCGCATGTGTGGCTGATGTAGGAAAAGTGACGTTCCCGACCAATCTATAGTTTTTGCGTTCAGGTTAAATCTTATCCAGACTAATCTAGTCGACTTAAGATAACTCGATTCTTGAATGTGCCCATTAACTTGGTATTTGGAGACTTGATTATGGCTTGCCACCAGAGTATACTATCATATGTGAGTATGACATACGATTGCCATATCCATCCACTGAATTATTTTGGGGTTAGGTTCTCACCTTTTGCCGAAATTCGGTTGGTTGCGAAGAAAACATTTGCTTCTTCAAAGAAACTACTAAATCATTTAAGAAACGTACATTTTTGGGAGAAATCGTCAAAATTAGTACAAAAGTTTGTAAAATGATAACAAATTGGAAAAATATCAACACAGTTCGATAACTATCTCATAGGATGCACATAAAACTCTATTCACATTTAACATCTGTGGAAAGTTTTGCAACTTTATGTAGAAAGTCAAAATTCCATTCCTTTTCTATATAACAATTCCATATTTTATAACTTTTAGCCTCTCTGATCGAAAAATACTCTTAAAATTTCCAAATATTTCTACACGAATCGATAACTAAAAAGAAACCTTCTCAAAAATTAGCATATTTATCTGAACCGCTACAGAAACGCTATGCTTACTTTTTTTATTATCTCAAATTACCATTTCTTTCGGTGTACCTACCTGTTTAACCGGAAGACTCATTATCGCGCCCAAAAACAACCACAAGCGGCATGCGTCACACTCAACCTTTCTTAGAACTGGCGTCCAGCTCAGAATTCACTCTCAATTATGTCAGCTTATTGTTTATTTGTTTTCTTTGCTCTTTTCAAACAAATTCGGTTGTTGTCTAGTCTGTTATGTAAGTAGGACGACCATTTATATTAGATAAACAATTTCACCTTTCTCTTTGTTTTTATACCTTTAAAATCAACAACAATAAAAAAATGCACGCGCTTTGAATGCTAATCATCTTGGAAGTCGTCGAGTAGACAAGTTGGACCTTTGTTGAGCATGGCGGCGCCATCACACATCACACCGAACCGACCATCAATTCGAAAAAAACACTTCCTATTTTCTAATCTATACAATTTACGTAATTCGAGCTGTTTTACATTCCGCCTTAGATAATGACGCGCGCCGAACATCGAGTGCAGTAGTCGTAAGCGTAGTCCGTTTTACGATTTTGATTTGTTTACCAAGGCGCGGAAGGTAGTCGCTAAAAATAATTGGCCCCGTTAGGACCAGCTGACCAAAGAGAAACAACTTGATTGAATTTGGTTCCATATAAGAGTACGACATGAGCTGAGCATGACACGTCACGAGTTGCGGACAGAGAGATAGCCATCGACGAGGCACCATGAATCATGATTGGATCGCGTTAATTCGGTTCTTTACGAGTGCTTATTACCTCTTTAATTAATCCATTAAATAAATGTATGCATATTCAGCTGACCATTCTGGCAACACTAATCGATTGGAGATTTATTTTCTTTGATAATAATATTCAAAAAATGAAAGTCTGCGTCGGAGATTTAACTTTCATTTTCGACTTTTACTGGCGAATTAAAATGACAATGCGAAACCGATGGCACACAAAACAGCAAATAAATGCAAACAAAAAAAAGCTTCTCAAATATTACGTAAGAGGGCTAACCTACTATAGTCTACCCGGGAAGCTTAGCGAACGCTCTTGAGTTTCCCCGCGCTTTAAAGTGCGCAGGCAGGCAGATTATACGGTGAGATTTTTATTTCGGTTTCACCTTCAGAAAGCGATTGTGACGTGTGACTCTGTGTTAATAAATTAGATCATTTTGACACAATCATTCCAACATTGGTAAGAATTTATCCCCGCAACACAAAACAATGCAAGTCTCTCACATTAATTGTGTGCGCTTAAGAAACGCGAAAGTCTGCAGACAGAAACTAGAAAAAAAAACAGTGGAGCCAAAAAGTTGAATGTCAATTGGTTAGTTAATAAGACATCACTTTAATGGTGTGACAGGCTACCATCGAGGAGAGGAACTAATTTGATTGCGTGAATAAAAGTTGGCAAAATAAGCGGGGAATTCTTACAGGTGCCTAGGCCTTCTGCTATTTTATGACCTTTTTTTTGGTGTCTTTTCCATTGTTATTAAGGTAGTTCTTAATTCAAATTTTAAAAATTTCTTGTTATGCCTTTTTTACTATGCTCAAATGATCTATGTAGATCATTGATTTTCACAGTTTCCAATAAAATAAAAAACTCCTAATGTCAAAGTAAGATGCTAATTTATAAGTCAACATTAGGTATGTTTTTAAATAAAAAAAAGTTTCGTATTCCCTAGCATACGAGAGTTAAGCGTAGTATGCTGCTCGAGCTTAGCTTGATTTTATATAGTTTCCAACTTTTCTCTCCAAAAATCAGCTAAAGCCCTAGCTAAATTTTGACATAGAGATTACCTTGGGAAGTGCCACAGAAAACAGCTTTTCTTAGAAAATAACTTACTTCAAAAATTCAACTCTCCCTAATTTAAACCATTTCCGATTCTATTAACTCCTCGTCGAGGTATTTATTTAAAAAAAAAACTAATCCTTGCTTACTTCTACCGTTTTCCGCAGCACAAAAACTCAACAGAACACAACGATCTATCAAAATTTAGCTTGAGAAAATGTGCCGCTCTATTATGGGCACGCTAAATTTTGACAGATACACGATGTACATTCTGAAACAAAAGTTTGATTATTTAGCTCGTGCAGCGTACTACCCATTAAGGCAAGAACTTTCAGCTTAAAATTTGTGCGCGATACTTATAATCATATTTGGAGTGCAGACTAGATTTTACGAGCTCACAATGGCGAAAATTTCCATTAAAAATTATTCGTTGTGACCTACAAAATATTTAGTATCGTAGCTGCTCACTAGCTTTCGCTTTGTGTGAGTTTTTCTATTTTTATTACGAGTCGAGGGACCTCCAATCTGATCCCGAGTCCGAACAGCTAGATTAGGAATTTTTCACGGCAGTTATATTCTCGGATGTTTGTCAGATGTTCGGGAGAGGTGGCGCAGTGTAAAAAACCGTAAGATGGTGTTTTTTTCACCAGGGATCAAACCTAAAATCACTATCTCAATAGTCAAGCACACTAACCAATGTGCCCACTTTTAATGTTTTATTGAACATAAATCTTAGCAAAGTTTAGTAAATGAGACAAATCCACACTATTATAAAAACTGTTCGGGATTTTGTGTCTGTCACCGGTTGACGAGAAAACGTTTAAACTGGTTTCGATGAAACTATTTTCCAAATGTTCCTCAAGACTTTGAGAAGACTAAAAGCTATGCCACTCATTGGCAAGCCAATTTAAATCAAGAATTGTTTTGCAGCCCTTAAGCTGCATTTACTCAACAAAATGTTAAAACAAAGAAAATTTAACGCATAGAAAAAAACCCAAAACAGCAATACTTTCCTACAATTTTCATAAGCTTTCTACCAGCTGCCTGTCACTCCAGAAACTTATCTACAGACTAAAATAAAACTACTATGAAATTGTTCATAAAGTGAGTTAAGGGCATTTAAAGTGTATTGACAGACGTTTCGTAAGTTTAGGACGATTTTGGAAATCAGCTTAAGTTGACTGGTTGACTGACCCTTAAGTCTTACCTATATGAAGTCAGCACGAAAACACAAGAGGGACGCCAGATTATTAAATGTACTAGAAGAGGAAGACTTTCTTGTGAGCGCAGACATTTTATTGTTTTTCAGGAAAATGGGTAATTCCGGCTTTGAGCCCCCGATTATGGGTCTACATCATATTTATAAAGAGGTTATGTACAGCACGTCTGTCATATCGGACCTATGTGACCTATCTCCCACAAAGCAAGACTTTTTGACGGATATGTAAACGACGGTAAGTGGCCGAAGTTTAAAAATTATTTATCTTTCTGATACCTATAAAGTAAAAACATTTAAACGTCCACACGTGGTTTTTATTTGTGATGAATCTTAGTTGGGGTTTTTCGCTTGAGGCCGTGCGGTGCAAACAGGGCTGTAAGTGTCATATAAAGTAAAGTTAGGCCTTCTAGCACGAATGAACAATCTTTAAAAGTTCGAAATGTTTTGCTAGAACTCATGTTTTGTATAGAACTGGTGCGGGTGAAGGTTTTGGTGCTAAGTTTTTAATATCTGTCTTTTCTTGTTCAATATACAATACTTCAGTGTATGTGGTTACTTTTAGTGTAAGCTTCAAAACATGAAACCTCTTTTGAAAGGCATTGTCGTCAGAACCTAGAGTAGAGTTCCTTGAAAACGTGAGAACTATATTTGTTTTCTTTCATATGAATTTTTTTGTCCTTTATATAGCTGTCTGTCTTTCTTTAAGAGCGATACACAGCTCGAGGTAAAAAATCAATCTTTTGTTTTTCAAAATTTACCTACTTCACGTATCTGTCAAAATTTAGCGTGCCCTTTTAATGGGCCGGCAAACTAAATTTAGTTTGCTAAATTTTGACAGATCGATGTGTTCTGTTGCGGAAAAGTATGCAAAAATGAGGTTTCTTTATTTGTTGAAATTATTGAAATAAAATAGTCCTGCATTTTTGAAGAAAGTTTTTTCAAAAATCAGCTGTTTTGTCTGACACTTATCCGCAGCGTACTATGTCAAAATTTAGCTATGATTTTAGCTAAAAGTTGAAATGCAGCTAGAATTTTAATTTAGCTCGATCAGCGTACTAAGCTGTACTAAAAAATATTTAGTATTCCTTGATTAAAACGAGGGAAAATAAGTTTGCGGTCGAATTGGTTTGTTCATGACTCTCCCCTTGAACTTATAAAGTCGCCGATTTATAGTTTGGATCCATTTTGTTGAAATAAGCTGACCATCCTTAATGTAAAGTCTAGTTGCAATAGGTTGCTTGCATTCTTTGTTCAGCTAAGGATTATTCGAAGGGTAGTTTTATTTGGAAATATTTATATACGACTTCTTTGCGTTACCGACCCTAAAACGCCTTCATTTATTATTGACAGCTCTCTTTCGAATTTAAAATGACAGACTGCACTCACATTCGTACACCAATCTTCAAAAGCATTTCAAATGGAACTAATTATCGTCAAATTCATTGTCTTTCGCCTATTCAAACTTTTATAGCCTCCCAGAGGTTAATAGAGTTTATAAGCGATTCTCGACTTCATAAGTATGCTTCAAACTTTATCTACACGTACACTACATTCATACAGCCGCAAGCCATCAATTAACCTACCCGAAATTCAAATTCAACCTTGATCAATCGTAACTATAAGGAAGTAATTCTCCCTGCCACCTTTTGCTGGTGTTCTGTGGTAATTGCAAAGCACATACTTGTCACACAAATCGAATCAAATCAAAAAAAAAAAAAACTCTCCTACTCGTCGAAAATATTAAATAAGCATTGTTTGAGAAATTCAAATTAGCCAAACTAACCTTCGTTCAACAATGATCATAATTTTCCACACGTATACATATATTAATTGTTAGGCTCTTGGCAGCTATAGGTATAGCCTTCCAGTGGAGACCCAAAAGAAACTACCTATACACCGCAGTTGGTTGATGGCTGACGTCTGGTGTTTTCCCCTCAGCTTTCGGGTTGTAAATTGCATTAAATGACTTTTGCTACGAAAAGCTAAAAAGAAACTATTGCCAACTGCCTCAATGGCCTACAGCAGCAGCAACTGTAAGATGAAGATATCTCGTCTGTATCGTTGATGGATACGGTACGGCTACGGATGCAATGGCAATCTCCTATGGGGAAACTTTCCCTTCGCATAAACAAAACCACTGACATGGCGGATAAAGTCGCACGATTGTTCCCATTTTCAAGATAAAATTACTTTGCTGGCGTATGCCAGCATACAAGCAACAACAATGTTGATTGTTGTTGTTAACATTTGTGGGACTATAGGGTGGTAATGGTAATGCGGTTGGTACTTTTGTGTGTTGGGCTGGTGTTGACAAGAAGTGTATTGCCATTTGCGTAAGTGTTTGTTGTAAATAAAATTGGTTGTAAAAGTTCGTGTCGCTGGCTCGTACATTTGAAGTTGCTACAGTTATTTATCTATACATATAGCTACATCTATGGATCTATGGCTACAGATGGATACATACTTCTGAAGTACCTGGGAATGGTATTTCTATGTAGGTATACAGCGGAGGAGACCGGAGGAAGGTATTTTATACAGAACGCAGAGGAATTTGTGACCATTTGCGGCAAGGATTTTACCCAACTGCTTCTTAGGTTAGGTGTAGGTACTCGAAAATATACGCGTCAACTTTGAATTCAGGAATAATATAGCAAAACTAATTGTGGTCGAAAGTCTAAGTATTTAGACACTTAAAACGAACACCTTGAGCCTGACTAACAATCATTTTTAACCTTCACACTAAATATTTTGTAATTCACAATGGGTAACTTTTATATGGAAAATTCCGCCATATTGTGAGTTCGTTAGATCGAAACTATGAATGGAGTTCTCTAGCTCCATGCGAAAAAGTATCCTCTAGTACTTTTGAAATTTTATGTAAATTTTGGAAAATTTCCCCAAGCTGTCAAAATGCTGGAAAACAAAACAATAGGTCTGTTCCCTTACTTTTGTAGTTAGAATGGAAAAGACTGTCAAAATGGCTGCGGTGGGGATAAATTCTCTCACAGAGAGGGACACTTACGAAAAAGTTAGTGAACGCTTTTGTAGTAATCTAAACTGCTGAATAAATAATCAAAAAATTGATTATATTATTCCTGAATTCAAAATTTGAATAAATAATCAAAAAATTAAAAAAATCTGTACGAAAAGTCGTTAAAATATCTGATAAACTCAAAGATTTTGCTAATTTATGTATCTACTAACGAAATTAATTGATTCATCTACCTAGTGATGAAAGTGATCTGGAATTAATCGGCCTTCTTTTTGATGAATCTAAGAATGTGCAAGTGTTTGTACTGATTGAACTACAAACATCCAATTGAGTCAATCTGTCGATGCTAATTATAAATAAATATTTGGCGCAACAGGTCCGTAGGAACCCTAGGCCTAGCTTCTCACAACCATTCGTTTTTGTGTAAGTTTCTAATTTTTAGAACGAATGGAAGGGATCTACAATTTTATGGCGAGTGCTGTGCAGGGTATAAGAGAAAATGCAAAACACTTGCAGCGGATTCTTTAACACAATACAAAGTATGTAATATTGTTTTCTCTTTTTCTCTATTGAGCTTGATTATGTTTTATAAAGACAAAGGAATAATTTTTTCTCAGGCAGCTCTTCCTTCTATGGAACACCTCAACTATACAAGCCCAGCTTAGCCATATATATGTATTTTATTTAACTTAGGGGTATGTTTCTAAACAAAGTAATTCGAGCCTAAAAATGCAGCATGAGTTCCAAAATGAGTTCCACAATCGAAATGTGCCACCCGCCTCGAAAGTGACGAACATAGCATCTGCTCCACACGACCTACTTTCATGGATTTCAATGGGATAACTTTTTTCCTTAAGGAAGGTTATGCGTCGGCTTGAGGTTATCAAATTACTCATCGTTCGACCTTTGTTAAAACCTTATTGAATGAGAAAGGGAAACACAAAGAGTTAATTAATTGAATGATGATGCACACAAGGGTTTACGACAAGTTTCCGTCTTACGGTTATATTCCTTTATACAGCATTCCCCGAGCCATGTACTCGTGTTAAACGCAGTGTGAAATATTTAGCTCTTGGTGACTCAGTGTTTGCTGAAAGGAATCATATCTTCCATTCGTATTCAATTGCCCAATCGATCTTAGATTTGCTCTCAGAATTCGTGTGTTTAACAGCGTTGCCAGCAGCAAAGCAATCGCAGTAGATCTACTGAATTGTTCCGAAATATCAGTCACTCCAGCGTTATGCGTTGCAGTGCGATCAAATTTGTGTTTCCAGTGCAAAACCAAGCGAAGAAAAGAAACACCAAACAATACGAGGATCTGAAATCAATGCGTCAAATAGCTAACTCGATTTGATCGATTCTTTGTCGAAATTCGCGTGATTATGGAATAGGTGTATGGACTTCAATACTTTTCTACGCGTTTTCCATTGACTATGGTTACATTTTATGAACCATTCGAAATTTGCGCCCAGATTGATTTCTAAACAATTATTGTGCAATAAGTATCTAATAAAAAAAATGGATCCACCCAATGCAATGCGTTTCTTTGCAGCTCCAAGCTTATTTTAACTGCTCTGCAGTTAACATGTGATCAGCGTTAACGCTTTTCTTAGTAGATCTCAATGATGTAGAAGTCAAGATTGCATATGGATATGACTAACGCTCGTATCTTTTTTCGGGCCGAAAACAGTAGGCCCTAGTCAGGTATCTGTCGGAACGGAAAATTCTCCGATTTTAAGCGATTCGGAGGATTTTCGCTGCGAGGTATTCTTCGGAACAACTGTTCGGAGAATTGTTCCGACATGTTGTTACGCATATCGGCGAACTACGTTGAAGTGCGATGAACTGCATTTTTTTGTTCATTTTTTGACAGCTAGGTTCCGATATCCTCCGACAGAAATTGGTTGCGGAATTTGTATACGATATCCTCCGACAACAATCAGTAGCGAAATTTATTTGCGATTTGCAGTAGAGTGTTAAAAAAAGTGAATAATAAAAAGAAAAAACAATACAGTAACGCATTTTCTTGTATTTATTGCCTCAATTTGTGTTTGCAGTGCGAAAAAAACAAGCACCAAATCAATGAAATCAATGCGTCATCGCATTTCAATTATTTTTTTTCCCAAAAACGGATACCCCGAATGCGATTTGCGTTTCCGACGGAGTATGCGCTGCGGAGAGTTTTCCGTTCCGACGGATACCTCGCTAGGGCCGAGTATATTTCACCAAAAAATTTAAAAAAGCAGGAAATCGATTTAGAAAAAAAAAACTATTTTGCGCAATATACATTTTATTCAATGAAAATTGACAAAGATAGCAAACAAACCACCGAGCAATTCATTTCCATCGTCTGAATCGTCTTCGTTTTCCATTTCTATATCTCCTTCTGTGATGTGTTGTTTTGTATTTGTCCTTTGAAACAATTTGACTTTGCTTTGTTTTGGGGTTTTCAAAGAAATCACAACGCATGAACATCTTAAGTTACATTTCGCAACACTTTGAAAAAAATGTTGTACGCAGTCTTTGAGTCGAAAAAAAAAAAACAGTATAATACTGCGAAAACCAGAAAAGATACGAGCGTTACGTATGAACGCATGCTGGTAAAGATTTAGGAATCATCCACGGAAAGCTTCGATATAGATTGAATTCAAATTTTGCTCAGTCGATTGGCTCGTCCGTTTCCTTTAAAAGTTAAACACTGCTCCGAATATAACGAATACTTTGTTTTTTATTTAATTAAAGATTTAATTTTAACCCAATAAAGTTAAACACTGCTCCGAATATAACGAATACTTTGTTTTTTATTTAATTTAAGATTTAATTTTAACCCAATAATGTTAATGTTAATTTTAATGTTCTTTCACTAAGGCCCGTTTGCTGATACTACTCATAGCGATTTAAGTTCCACTTAAAGTCTAATGTGACAGTTTTTGACATAGAAAAAGTACCCCATAAGGTATTTAAGTAGAACTTAAATCGCTATGAGTAGTATCAGCAAACGGGCCTTAACGATTGATTGTGCTTCTTATTTTTATAAATTAATTTAATGTGCCCAATAACTTTGCTTTCATGTGGTATAAAATACATTAGTTCTTATTTTTTTTTTAACCTTTCCAAATAAAAATTGAGTTGAAGTGATTTCCAAGGACACGACCAACATCCACTTGTACATCCTTACTTCTTCAAAACCTCCTCTGTTAGTCGTCGACAGGCGTCAACAAAATATTTGTAATTATTATGGCAAGAAGATGTTCAATGTATCAATCGATCGAGGAAGCTCTTCAGTTTTGCCAGTCTTTCTTACAGCAAGAAAACAATTTACACATCTACTGCGACAGTTGACAAAATCTATATTTTTTCTGCGATTGAACCAAGCCCAGGCACTTACCAAGTAGCCACTGCGTGCTATAATTATTCCTAAAATACCACTACAACAAAAGCCGACTTGTAAAATAATACCCCAACCCAACCCAAAAAAAATAATAATATACATTTCAGAACACACTTGCATTCCCCGCACCATTACTTTCTACTAAATTTGAACATTTCTTTTCGTTTCTTTATTAACCGTCTTTTGAAATGCAAAGAGCAAAGCTTCCCCCAAATTATCTTCGCACACGCAACGCTATTATCACGCAAATCAACCGCAAATACAGAGAAAAAAAAAACACACTCTCATGTGACTTTGGTAGCTTTCTCCAAATTAACACCCATTGAAGTAAAAAAAAAACGAATAAAAATTATTAAAATAAATAAACAAACAAATTTGATCTCAACGACCTCTAAAAACCTTTAAGAGGCTTCGGCTGAGATGAACAAACAACAATTTCATTGCAACATCACATCTTTTGTTTCAGAAAAACACAAAAGTAAAACAAACGTCACCACAACCATCATCTACATCATCATCATCATGTCGCAGAAGGTCTCCTCCCCGCAGACATCAGCATTCAATGCATTCACCATTGGGCTTTGCCTGCTGTACACCTGCTGCACACTGTTCACAACCTGCTCTGGTCATGGAAGACTGATTGAACCACCGAGTAGGGCGTCTGCATGGCGTTATGGTTTCCAAACTCCTCCAGACTATAACGACCATGAATCGTATTGCGGTGGATTTACGCGCCAGTGGAAAGGCAACGATGGCAAGTGCGGAGAATGCGGTGACGCTTGGAACGTGGCCGAGCCGAGACCGCATGAGTATGGCGGTAAATGGGGTCAAGGGGTGATTGTACGGCGGTACAATCCTGGATCGGAAATGGTTATAAGGGTTGAATTGACCGCTAGTCACATGGGGTGAGTAGTAATACTTTCCACGAGAGAGTGTGAGTTTATGTCCCGTCTCTGTCTCTGTCATTTGCTAGATATTTCGAGTTCCGACTGTGTCCAGAGCCTGGTGCGAAACAGGACTGCTTGGATAAGAACTTGCTGACAATTTTGAGTGGCTCACCTGTCGTACCGGCACCAGAGGATTTGGACACAAGGTTCTATCCCAGAAATGGAAGTCGAATCTACGAGATAAAAGCGCAACTGCCAGGTAAGTGCGCGTGAAAACAGTTGTGCAAATGCGAACCTAGAGGTCGCTGTTGTGCAACAGTTTAAGGTGAATCGGATAGAGTCAACTGCCTCTACTTTGTGTTGTAATGTGATTCGTTGTTGGCAATTTGGCATAAATTAAGCGCATGCCCAGCGAAGTTTGTAATGTCTTTTGCTTAAACGTACTATTAAGACACCACAACCAGTGGTCAGTTGGCTGCTTTGGTGATTTGAGTCACATTTTCCATGTTTTATCTCTAAAAACACATTATAAACGTACTAATTCATTCCTTCCTATAGATTTCAAATGCAGCCAATGTTTACTACAATGGCGCTACATAGCAGGCAACAATTGGGGCATGTGCGACAATGGAGTCGGTGCCGTTGGCTGTGGCCCACAAGAAGAGTTTCGTGCCTGTTCCGATATCGCAATCGGAGAAGGTGGCAAGACAACAATGCGTCCGTTCCGGCCAACGATCAAGACGAAAACCACCGTCAAGCCAGCATCATCCACAGAGGAGACCCAAACACAAGAGACCACAAAAGACAAAGAGCCACTGCCCGAAGCTTCACCATACATTGCTCCAGTTATTATCACACTCACTTTGCTCATTGTTCTTTGTATCTTGGCAACTATTTACCTGTATCACTATCATGGTCAACGTGTCAAGCAGTTGTTGCGTTGGAAAAATGCAAAAGATGGCAACAGTCCGACTAGCGGCAACGCTACAATCAATATGCAAGAAGCTGCTGCCGCCGCAACTGACGTCAAGAGTTCAGTATTAGCTGTACCACCAATTCCACCACCGCGAACCAAAAGACTGTCTCAAGTGAGAGAGATTTCCGCTGATCAATCTAGCGTAGCATAAGGAACACATTTCACATAGACTAATAGCTTCGACTTATTTATATACAAATATTACTGATTAGTCTGCTTTTAACTGCCTTCAGTTATACCACGTGTAGAGCAACACAATTTACAACAAAAAGAAAAAGAAAAACTCCAAAACGTATCCAATACGCATAGGCTTAGAGTGAAAACGTGGTCTTCTTTGTTTCCTTTTCTTTTTTTTTTAAGTTTTATATACCTACCTATTAACATGTACATATATATTATGTGATACGAAAACAAATAAAATAATGATCTTTGATATTTATCAATAAAAACTAAAGTTAACAATAATAATTTACAGTTGGCATTCTTCGGGAAACGGGTTTACAGATCAGATTGAGTTGGATTGAAATGAAAGGGGACAAAATTCTGACTTAGGGCAGTGCTGACAGAAGGCATAAACTGATTTCATTGACCTGGCCCTGCTGGAGGTAAACAAACAGTCAGCTGATTACAGGTTATTTTTATTTTCCGTGAATAACAAGCTAAGGAAGATCGTATACAAGCTTTAACTCAAAGTGCACATTAAAAATCTAGTTTTCTTAAGTCGACTAGATTGGTCTGGACTAGATGTTACCTGAACGCACTTTTCCTACGGCAAACATCTATGCAAACTGTCAACTTCAACTTAGTGCGCTGCTCGAGCTTAAGCTAAATTTCACCTGGTCTCCAAATTTTCTCTCCAAACATCAGCTTAAGTCCTAGCTAAATTTTGACACAGAGAGCGCTGTAGATAAATGTGACAAGAAACAGCTGTTCTTGGAAAATAACTTGCTTCAAAAGTTCAACTCTCTCTGATTTCTTCCATTTCCAATTCTATGTACTCCTCGTTGAATTATTTATTCAAAAAACTCATCTTTGCTTACTTCTCCCATTCTTCGCAATACAAGAACGCAAAAAAAAAAACAACGATCTGTAAAAATGTAGCTTGGGAAAATGCCCCGACCCATTAAATGGGCGCGCTTAATCTTGACAGATACATGAAGTACATTCTGAAACAAAAGTTTGATTATTTAACTCGATCTGCGTACCACTCAGCTAAATAGGCTCGCTTGAATTTAGCTCAGCTAAATTTTGGAGAGAATTTTGTATGGGAGCGAAAATTCAGCTCGAGCAGCGTACTAAGCATTAATACTCAGTAACGAATTTCTTGACAAGATTGGTCGGCTTCACCTCCATTAACTTAAACTGAAACAGCTGTTCATATGGCCTTTGAAATTTGAATCAATATGAATGGGGACGTTCAAGTATCTAGTTTAGTAAGTCGGACTTAATCTATCTCGGTTTCGAAATCGGTCATATGAACGTCGTAACTGAGTAATAAGTTGACAGTTCACATATGTGGCTGAAGTAGGAAAAGTGACGTTCCCGACCAATCTAGTTTTTGCGTTCAGGTTACATCTCATACCGACCAATCCAGTCGACTTAAGATAACTGGATTCTTCAATGTGCCCAACAAAAACCTACTTTGCTGAAGTAAGTTCGAAAATTCGAACATAGCACTTACTTCGCTGTATACGTGTACTTGCCTTAAGGACTATTCGCGTGAGAGCGAATTGCGAGCAAATGAATTTACCTGCATTTATATTTATTTATACATTTATATTTTATTTAATCTAACATCTAATTAATCTAAAGAAAAAGAGTTAATTGATTAAAACAGCGAAATTTACAATTCCAGCTAATTTTCCGCGCGAATTGAAAATTCTTACCACAAACTGTCACACTTTATTCACAATTCACATAAAACAGTCGCGATCCACAAATCCACGAATGAAAAAATCGTTCGAACTTAACCTTTAAAACTGATTCGCGGGTATCTGTGACTGAAAAAACTTTCATGTGAATGAAATGTCATAATCTACGTATATTCGCTTGTTCGTAATTCGCAATTCGCTCTCATGTGTATAATCCTTAACTGTCGCACTTCATTCACAATCCACATTCACATAATTCAGCCGCGAAACGCGATCCACAAACCCACGAATGAAAAATTCTTTCGAACAATGAAATTGAATCGCAGTTATCTGTGACTAAAAAAGTTTTCATGTGAATAATCGCCGCTGAGAGATGAGTGACTGAGACCCGCAACTTGCAATCCTCTTGCCGCTGGTGGCTTAAATTTTGTTTCAAATTCTCCATTTTGTTTTCCTATCGGTATTTATGTTAATTAAGAATACAAGGGGACATGCGAAAACATACAAAAAATATAAAATAAGTACGAGTGCGTTGGTAAGCCCGAATTTTTTTAAGTTACGTGACATTTGTCAATACGAATAGGAACCAAGTCGTCACGATTTGGTGCGCTGGTAGGTATTGTGACATAAAGTTTGTTTGACGTGGTTAGCACTAGTGCCCACCAGTGCGCACTGAGAATTGTCAGCTAATTTTCACGTCTGCCAAAAACCCTGTACAACCCTGACTGGCTACTACATCGAACGCATAATAAGTTTGCCCCGAAGTTTCCCAGCCAGATATCTCAAAAAAATTAATGAAGCAAGCAAATGACAGCGAAACCACCACCACCACCGCACCAGTGCGCACTAAGGCTCACGTCAAAACAAACCTTGTGTCACAATACCAGCGCACCAAATCGTGACCACTCCGTAAAAATATAGGTTGTGGGTTGTAAGCAAGTAACGGAAAATCGGCCGAAGTTGGGTGTTCAGTATTGTCCCTGGTTCGCAGTTCGGAATTCGCTGTCATATGGATAGTCCATTACAGTTAATGTCAAACCTGAGATGAGTTTTTGAATTTTCCTTGGGATTCTGAGGACTGTTGTGGAAAAGCAATTTACATGATTTTTGTTTCCCAAACAGCTTGTTTTTTTTTTGTTTGTTTATTTCTTCATGTTTATTGACACTAGCTAATTTGTTACAAAAAGAACTATGAATAAATTATTGAGAGGTTTTTGAAATGTACCTCAGGAATTATATGTCTCAACATTTTCTTCTAAAAAAATATAAGTCAAATAGTACACACATTGCATGACACGAAACAATTTATGCACTTTTTCACAAACGTCAAAGTAATTTTGTTGGGTTTCCTGTGCAAACAAACTAGGTGACAGATGGTTACCAAATCGTTCAAATGCAATTTTGTAACTGACTTTTTCTTTGATTTCATTTATATTTTGTGCTTGTATAGCAATAAAACAGATGTCAGAAGCAAAAGAAGCTAACGAAAAGAATTTCTTCAATAGAAAGCATTAAACTCTTCCTCTTAAATATAAATTTGTACTTTTTCTACTTATATTTGAATATTTCAGGCTCACATTTTTAAAATTTGTGGTTAAGTTATTTTTCATTTCGTTGAGCGAATTCTCTCGCGATGAGAGAAATGTGGATTATTTTTGAACCAGAGAGTATGAGAACAGACCCGATATATTTTGAATTGATGTGACTCACATGTCACCTGCGTCAGCATTTGTCTTCTGTTGTAGAATTTTATGACTGCAGACGAATTGGATTCAAATTAGTTCCCCCGGTGAATTAATCTCATATTAATATAATACAAATCCTTCCAAACGAGATTCAAGTCAAGGCTATCTCTAAATAAATCAACTCAATTGGTCTTTGCCAGCGCAAATGTATTTCTTAAAAAAAAACATTTACTATCCTCATAAAAGTAAAACAAACTGCACTTCTAGTTTCTATACATCACAAGCTATTTCTCTGTCTAGGTTTCTTTACATTACAAGCTCTTTCACTCTCTAGGTCTGTTCCCTTACGATAATGCATTCGAATACATTTGTCAATTTTCGTCAAACTCCGTTCACTTCTACGCAACTTTTGCTAATGTTTCCAATGCATTATCGTAAGGAACAGACCTTCTGTTAACACATTGTTAATACCTCCACTCTCACGACTGATCCGATAGCATAAACTCATTTATCAAAAGCGGCAGCTGTTGATTGCCCAGAATTGTAGAATGGTTTCCTTCGAGCACATGGATCGTCACCTCATTGTTCGCCAAAGATCCCAAGTCATAGTCGTTCGAAATGCTCGTCAAAATTTGCAATGTGGGTTTGACCAGGCAGATCGGTGAATTGATTCGTTTAAAGGATTTTAGATCCATTTCAAGTATCAGCCGAATGCGCTGGAGGACAGCAGCTCCCTGAGAACTAACATAGTGCTCACTGAAGCACTTTTGACGTTTAGCGTACTCTTGAAATACCAGCAACTTGTCTTCCAGCGAGACCCTGCTTTCGAATACAGTTCGAGCACTCTCCTCAGATTCTTCGGGTAATACCATGACAACAATATTCGCCAGAATCAAAGCATCCAACATATGCCCGCCTACAGAGTCCACGTTCATCTTATGCAGGGCAAACATTAGGGCCGGTGACCCGTCTATTAAGAGGATTTTCCCCGCGTGACCCAGTTCCTCAAGAAGGTGAGCTATTTTCGCTACTATGACTGCGCCAAAGGAATAGCCTACGATACGGAAGCTCTCAGTCGGCCTCAACAAGGATTTGATTTTCTAGGAAAGAAATAAAATCAGAAAAGCCAACTTCACCTTTATATAACTCACCTTCAGTGCGAATTGGGCAATCTCATCGAATGAGGACATATTGCCAGTTTTGTGTAGTTGAATGATGTACGATGGCGCATTGATGTCCTTGGCCAAATCTTTCCAGGTCTGCCCCGATGAGCATTCAATACCAGAGAAGAAAAAGATCGGCGATTCTCCCTTTCCTTTCTGATTGATGGGGACAATGGTGTTTTCAAAGTTCGTCTCATCGCCCAAGTTGTGAATCATCGCGGTCATCTGCATTCTAAGAACTTGAATATCGAATTTAATGCCACTTTCGCTCTGTTTTTCGCGATCATTAGAGTGGTCGAGAAGTTTTTGCAGAGTAAGCGAACGGAGATCTTGCGGGGAGAGGAAAATATCAAAGTCTCGCTCAAGCGTTTGCTTAATGTCGACGCCTGTCATCGAGTCCATTCCCAACTCTGGCAGTGACGCCGTGTACGATACTGATTTCGGGTCACGAATGCCCATAATGTTCAAGACGGTTTCAATAAGGCTGGCCGTACTGGATGTGCCTAACCGCTTCTCGGCTACAACCATGCTGGCGACAACTGGATCCGGACAAGAAAGCAGAGTGTCTAGCTCTTGCAGGCAAGACGAAATCCTTTGCTGCAACGTTCCTCCGATCTCAAGATCGATCTTATCTTCGGCCATGTTGGCTACCAAGCCCACCTCTCCAACGGCACCCCATTCGATGGCTTTTCCCGGATAGCCACTGGCAACCCTGTCTTCGATGATTCGTTCCATTATAGAGTTCGCCATGCCGTAGTTAGTTTGACCGACATTACCGCGTCCGCATGACACGCTCGAGAAGACGACAAAATAATGCAGACTCGGGCATAGTTTTCGCGACAGTTCGTCTAGGTGCTTGGTGGCGAATGCCTTTGGTGCTAGGGACTCCTTGAAAAACGCATCGGTTTGGTTTTCGAAAAGAGCGTCTTTAAGGACCACGGCCAAGTTGAAGATACCTCCAACTGGAGCCATGATCATGGCTCCCCTTAGCATCGCCTCACAGCCATGCTTGGTGGCAATGTTCGCTGTGCTTATGCGCACATCACAGCCGTAGCTTTTCCAAGTTCTGAATGAACACCGAAAGTTAGTTTTCAGTCTGTAGAAAAGTAATGTACTCACTGTATTCTGTATTGCTGGTAATTATTCGAGATTCCACGACTGGAACTGAGAACGATGTTGCGGGCACCCCTCAACACCATCCAATCGACCAGTTCGACACCGAAACCTCCGAGACCACCTGGTACTATGTAAACGAGGTGGGGCGAGAAGTATACCATTGGCAGCACTTGCATCGGTAGTGTGGTCTGGGAATTGGCAGACTCGCTGACTTGAATGATTACTTTGCCAATGTGTTTGCCGCTGGCTAGATAACGGAAGGCTTGCTCCATCTCGTGAGCCGGAAAAACCGTACTCGGGAGTGGTTGGATGACACCGTTGTCGATGTCTTTCAGCACAAGTTCGCACAGTTGCTGAAATCAAAGGGGAATTTGTTCAAAAAAAAGGAATGCGTGGTTTAAAAGAAGTCCCAGTTTTCCGAATAAAAATCAGATTCGTCTCTTATTTGACACTTCCAAACGTCAACTTGCTATTCGGAGTCAGACTGGTTGCTCTTCATTTGAGTATATGGCCGCATTCAAGAATCTAGTTATCTTAAGTCGACTAGATTGGTCTGGAAAAGATGTCATGTGAACGCAAAAACTAGATTGGTCGTGAACGTCACTTTTCCTACGTCTTCCACATATCCGAATTGTCAACTTAGTACTCAGTCACGAATTTCTTGACTAGATTCGTCGGCTACCCCTCCAAAAACGTCAACTGAAAAAGCTGCTCATAGTATGACCGATTCCGGCCAATCAAAACAGAGATATATCTAGTCAGACAGCTGTCAGACTTACTTAGCTAGATACCTACTTGAACGTCCCCTATTCTTCGGCAAACTCAGCCGTTAACGTCAATTGCTAAAGTGGCCACGTGATCAATAAAGACCAATCAGACTTATTACAAACTAGAAATCCGAACGCGCCCAAGTCAACTACACATTAGTAGTGAAAGTGACATTAAAAAATATATCTAGTAGATTTTAAGCGAATAGGGGACGTTCAAATTTCTAGTTTATTAAGTCTGACAGCAGGCTGAGTGTGTCACAATTTTATTTGGCTTAGATCAATCACATGACTCCTATGGAGGAGTAGCCAACAAATCTAGTCAAAAATTTCACGTCTGAGTTCTAAGTTGATAGTTTGTATATGTAGCTGACGTAGGAAAAGTGACGTTAACGACCAATCTAGTTGTTGCGTTCAATGGACATCTAGCCCAAACCAATCTAGTAGACTTTAGATTTTTGAACGTGCCCATAGACTTTCGAATGTGCTCTCAGATCAAGTACATTCTAACAATTTGTTTTTGTATGAGGGAATGACGGATCTTACAAAATTTGTTGCGTTGGTTGCTTTCAAACTAGATTTACTTACCCTATTCAGAGCTGGATCATCCCGCGACATTACCATGTCCAAGAGCACAGCGACAAAAGACAGTTCCTTCAAGAACGGACCCATTCCCAATGGATTGTCACTTGCCATATCGAACTTGCCAATTTCCAAGAACACGCCGCCCCTGCCCAAACAATTAATCGACGCAAGTAGTTTCTCCTCAGCCAAGGAGTTCAGCACAAAGTCAACACCCTTGCCGTTGGTTTGAGTTTTCACCATACTTTCGAACGACGTATCTCTCGAGTTGCCAATATGACTGTCTGGAAACCGGTGTATCGATAATTAAGATTTTTTAGGTACATTTTGTCAAATACTTACCCTTTAGCTGTGGGAATGTGCTTAACAGGAAGTTCCTCTTCTCGGTCGTACTGACAGTTGTGAACACTTCCAGGCCATATGCCAGTGCTGTCCGAATGGCCGCCAATCCTATACCACCAGTGCCCGCATGAATGAGAATACTTTTGCCCTTGCGAATGTCGGTACGGAAGAAGAACGAATAGTAAACCGTAAAGTAGACGCAAGGGACCGTGGCGGCTTCACGCAGGGACCAGTTCTTAGGTACCTCCATCATTAAATCCGTTGGAATGATATGGCTAGAGACAGCTGCTTTCTCCACTAAGCCCATAACTTGTTTACCAGTTCGTGTGTCAACACCGGCGTACTCCAAGCCCAGAAGACATTCCTGCTGTAAACGACTTTCGCCAAAAACATCGGCGGCTAGACGTCCAGTGGCTAGCATAATGTCCTTAAAGTTCAGACTGGAATACACGACTTTGACTGGCGGCTTCTTGTTGTGTTCGCGTGCCTGTAGCCACTTGAGCGATGACAGATCACTGCGATGGAGGATGTTTCCGTATACAACACCAGGATACGGTGCGAGTGGGTAGCTCGCAACAAGCTGGAGATGCCGATAGGTCCCCCAGTGACCCTAAAAAAAGGAGGACAGTCTACAATTTGACATCATTCATGATAGGATGACTTACATTTCTGTATATATTGATGGCCATTCCTAGTGCCAGTTGGTTGACGTACAACGGGTCCTGCGAATCAAATGCGGGTGCCGTGGGATCGTCGATTAGCATACACCGTACGACTGTTTTGATGTACTCCTTCCGCAGGCAGTTTACCAGACCTAGGACTCCACTGAGCTTGTCCTTTTCTGCGACGAGTATCAAATCTTTGTTCACGAGAATCTCCTGAGCTGTCTTCACCCACTGGAACTCGGTGTCCTTCGATGAAATATTAAGGTAGCACGTTTCCACGGAACGAACGGTGGCCCTCTTGCGGAGCAGTGTTAATTTCAGTCCACTCTCAACCCAGGGACAAGTTGCCAGCACTGAGAACTCCTCTGGCTTAGCTACGTTCTCGTCCACATTCGTAATGAGCACAATATAAGAATTGTCGGCCAAAATTGACGTTCCTTTCAAGACGTCACCACCCGATTGGTCGATAATTATATTGCAGTCCTTGCACGCAGTTATGTCGCCATTTTCAACTGTAACAACTGCAGGCAGACCCTCATAGGTGCTGGCGCTCAAAATCGTGTACTCTCCCGTTATCAGTGGCAGATCCTCAATGGCGTTCAGAAAGTGCTCAATTATCGGAGTACCCTCTGGCTTGTCTATTATTTCCACAACTCTCAGTTGGCCCAACACATCATTCTCAAGGATGAGCTGAATGACAAACCTACCAATGTCTTCCACACGCATCGCTGGCGATGGGAAATGTGCAACAAATTGATAACGCTCTAGAACTGGCAGGCCGGGCGGTTTTTTGCGCTGTACGCTGCTGACCTGCATGCCAATTATCTCTACACCACCGCCCACAGCTCTACCTTCAAGGTCACTGGTGTAAATGTCCACGATGGGCTGTTCAGCAACAGCTGCCAAGTGATGGCGGCCAAATATTCGAAGTTTGTGGATTTTCGTCGGCAAGCACAGAGATCGCGAATCCTTTTTGACAATCTGTGTCTGTAGCATGCAGTCGATGAATGTCACCCAATTGGAGTTCCATTTGATGCTAGCAATATGGCCGTCGCCACGTACTGACTCCACAGCTTTGAAAGCCCCGCTGTAATAGTAGCCACGTAGCTTCAGTTCTTTGTATAAATCCTTGGCGGACAGGGTGAACTCTTCACCCATTGACGTATCAAATGGCGTGTGGGGAACTTCAACTGGTTTCTTAATATCTTTGATTTCTCGAATCGTACCGCTCGCAACTAAACTTTCGCCTTCGGTTATCTGAAGGAATAAGTTGATTAAAGTACTGCTATATCAAAATCAAGCTCTATCGTTGATTTGAGAATACTTCGGTAAAATGTCCTCGAGGACGTTCTCTAAAAATTAAATTTTTTAAGCGCCTTGTTACGTTTTAAGCGACCTCAGAGTAAAATATATGCGTGAAAATAAATTCTACTATTCTACTATTTTGGGCATTTTTGTAATTGATGCCCTTTTTAAGGATCTTAAGGACTTTTACGAAAGATGTTCAGAAGAAGTCTTCAATCATCCAAGAATTCGTCGCCCTTTTGATTCTGTCACAAAAACTTATCGCGCAAGATAAGTGGAATCAGAGACAAAATCGTTTGTCTCTGAGTGGAATGTTCAATACTAAATGGGTGACCAGTATTTGAGGCGACCATTTTGTTTTATAGCGATAGGCTACTGATAGTGAATACTGATCTGCGATTTAACGCCGCTTGACTATTTTCTGTGGGGATATGTGAAGTCGCTAGTCTTGGGGGACAACATTCGCCGCGTTATTGCCGGCCACAAATGTTAGGAGAGTCATTAAAAATTCGACCTCCAGATTAGACTACGTCCGAGCCAGCCGTGGCGGTCATTTGCCAGAAATCATATTTAAATTATAATGCCAGAAGAATATCTTTCGAATTAAGTAAATTTCATGTCAATTTAAAAAAAATCATCTTTGTTTTATTCCATTTCAAAGTTCTCTGAAAAGGACACCCCTAATTTGAAAAAAAACCTTGAGCTTAATTGTAAATAGAAAAATTTAAGATAACAAAAGCTTTAATTGAAACACTATTGATGTAAACTGTCAGAATTTCTGCCATTGCGAAATAAGCGACCAACTGCATACAAATGAACGAATACTTCCAAGGTTTGACAATCCATTCACACGATATATTTTATGCTGCAAGTTTTTTTAGTTAACGCAATTCCAACGAAGATGTTTGTAAATATTTCGATTTTGAGGTATGGGCTGGTACGCTGTT
Source organism: Cheilosia grossa (assembly GCA_963082955.1). Lineage (NCBI taxonomy): Eukaryota > Metazoa > Arthropoda > Insecta > Diptera > Syrphidae > Cheilosia > Cheilosia grossa. Next base: position 13,150,071 of record OY720144.1, on the reverse strand, counting down.
CGAGTGAAATGGAATTTTCACTCCTCTCCAAAAAGTGCTGTGAAATTGAAAGTGAAGTATTTGTTTGGAGATTTTTCGTGGAGAAATTTATGCAGGGTGACTGAGCTCAAAAGCCTTTTTTTTTTTGTGGGAGTTCAAGACTTGAAAGATCTAATATTCAACTTTCACACTCTTATGCTCCTAATAAAGAAAACAGCTGAAGGAAACATATTGAGAACCTACCTCTTCGTGAATCATGCTAAATGTAAAAAGATATTCATCCCTGTCCAACCACAATACAACCCACAAGTTGTTGGCCACGCTAAATGAATTTCAAAATAATTAAGGTCTTTCAAAATGTATTAGAAAGGAACATAGTCACAGTCACAGTCAATGCACCTTGGTACAAAACGCCGAACTACATATATTTAGATCTATATATTGAAATAGTTGACGACAATTTTAATAATTTTCAATTTCAGTATACGGAAATTATACATATTTTGGGTAGAAAAATATTCTTGAGGCACCCTGCTTGTGGAAAAGGTCATCCATGCCACCAAATATTTGTACTCCTACCTATTTTTTAAGTACTAAAAACTTAGTATTCTCTTAAGTAAACATCTGAAATTGCAATAAATTTCTAAATCATATTTCACGCTGAAATGATGTCAAAAAATTAATGCGACGGACAATAAAAACCAGGTGGAATAGCTTTGGAGAGATTTTGGTATATCGCCACCTACAGCTCAGTTTAGGAAGCGCTATTTTACACTTGAACTGCGTACTGCGTAGTGAAATTTTCATGTGGAAAGTTCATTTTGACATTTCGCAGTGAAAAATTTGTATGAATAATTCGATTCCACTTGATCAGCGTACCAGCCTTAAGATCGAACGAATTTTGTATTCGTTATTCAAAGTGTGGAATGCATTTTAATAATGTGGATTGTGAATAAATTCTGACAATTCAAGGGAAAAGGTTTTGAATTCGAAATTAAGTGATATTTCGATTCCGGACTCGATCGGACGCTTCTTTTTTCCCAATAAGTTTGTTGACGTGGTTAGCACAAGTGCCCACTGAGAAGTGTCAGCTAATTTTCACGTCTGCCAAAAACCCCGCACAACCCTGAAAATTCGGCTACTATATCGAACGCAAAATATGTTCCCCTGAAGTCTCTCAGTCAGATTATCAAATGAATGACTGCAAGCGAAATGACATCGAAACTCAGTACTGAATTATTGCCCCGACATATTAACTGGGCTAAGTTCAGGGCACAACTAGTGTGCCCTAGAAGCCATGTCGAACCCAGACACAGGTTTTCAGTACCAGGGCGAGTTCAGTGCGCACTAGTGCTCAAGTCAAATAAATAATAAATAGCTCATTTAATTCAGAAAAAAAAAATAGATATGACCAAGTGCACCAAGTACCTACACATAATACAGAAAATTGATTCTCAGAATTAAACTATTCAATCGGTGTGTCAGATGAAGAAAAACGTTGCCAGAGTAGCAGAATAAAGGTAGAGCTGTCATAGAAAGAATATTGGTGCACAATCTTTTGGAACGCAATGAGACTGGAAATTTGTACACCTGTTCTTCATAAGAAATGAAACACAACTAAGCTTAGCAGTAGCAAAGCAATTGCTCGAAGTAAAATTGATTGCATTTGAAGCGAAAAACAAATGATTTTGACACTGTAGGTTTGCCATACCTCAGAAGTCAGAAGCAGAGACAATACTGAGACCCCCAACTCCGGCCGATTTTCCGATACTTGCCTGCAAGCTTTTTTTTTATGTGGTTATGACGTTTTTTTGAGCTTGTATCGATACATAGAAATTTGTATTGACAAATTTCACGAAACTTCAAAAATTACAGGTCACCAACACACGTTGAAGAAAAGACCACAACTTCCGCTGTTGGCAAAGCTGCGGGCAGCGTTCATAGAATTTTATACGTTAAATTTGAAATTATTCGTTACGTGTGGATAGTATTTTATTTTTAGGAATAAGTGTACCTACGTGCTTAAAATATTTATGTAAAATCAACAATGAAGATGGGTTGAGGGAAAATAGAAACATTTTGAGCAATTTTTCTTCAGTCATTCGAGAAAAATTCACTCATGAAATCGAAGTTATATTCAAAAGCGGAAAACACGCAACCATGTTTATCCTAAAATATTTCTAGTATATAATATATCTCATTTATGTAATTTTATTAACCAAACACATTATATGTATGTAAAAATGTGGTATTCCCGAACTCTATCACATTCCCCCACTGTAGGCACAGGTTGGCAGCATTTACTTTATAATTTTGTAGGTTTTTGCATATCACACGGATTCTGAATTGACATAACACCGATAGTAAGACAAAATGGCGAATTTCTAAAATAATGGGGGGTCTCTGTATTGTCTCTGGTCAGAAGTACATGCCGAAAATATTGTACTAGTTCAGCCTCGTGCGAAAAGAAGTAGAACAAAGAACAGTCGTCGACTGCATTTCCTAACTTATCAGACGCTCAAACAGCAGAAGCCAGCTTGTGACAGGTAAGTTCTTTAAAGAAACAGACTTTATCTCTGCGGATGTCTCTTTTCGAATGTTTTTCAAATTTAATAAGCAACAATCGAGAGGATTTGGTACCAAGTCCTCGTCAGATAAGACTCAAAACTCACCTCGAAATTTCCTGTAGCATGATGGATCATAACATTCAGCTTAACAATGGCGTCCATAGTCAGCGTTGTTGCCCGCACAAATTTGACATTTTCCATTTCAACAGATCGTTCTGTCAGCGCACTCTCATGATTCATATACGCGAACGTTTTCCAAACGCACTCCAAATAGAACGTTGCTGGTACCAGGACCTTTCCATCGATATTGTGTCCCTCTAAGAATCGGAAGGCTTCCGTCTTCATACTGATGTCAAAGCTCTTTTCGCCGCTCTTTTCGCTCATCAATTTGTTGTAGCTAAACACGTCCCAATCGTCACGATGATCCAGCTCAACGATATCACTAATAGTGTCAGTACCACATGACACCGGCCATTCCACTTTTGGATACAGGACATCCACCGGCACATTAAGTCCATTTAGATACAATCTGAAAAGGATCGACATATTTATCGCTTCTGTAAGTGTAAGTGTCCTGCTGAATACTTACTTCCCGAGCGCATCTAGGAAGAACATATGATTGTCCTTGTTGTTCCTTTTTGTCAAGGCCACGTGAATACCATTTGGAATGCATGACTTTATTATTGACTGCAACAGGCCGTGTGGAGCGATCTCAACTGTCAGTGAGTTCTCCGGCAGAAGCGCTGATGTCTCCTCGAAGAGCACACTGCTTAGCAAATTATTCGTGTGATATTCGGCCGAAGAGAGCACCGACTCGGGGCGAGACCAGTGCTTTTGCGCAACGCTTGTGCTCAACCACTTTGCGGATCGCTGCTTGGGGCTGGGCACAATGTGTTTGAGATACTTTAGGAAGTCGCCACCCAAATGGGCGATGTACCGCGTATGGAAGGCAATATCTGCGGATGCCACTTGTCGGACGAAAATATTCTGAGCAGTGAGTTGCGCCATAAATTGTGCAACATCCTCGGCGGGACCAGAGATCGTACAAGACTCCGGACTATTGTGACAAGCAACTTCAATCGATTCGGGCAGCATACCTCGAATACTCTGGTATGACAGTCCAACGGCAGCCATTGAACCCTTAATCTTTTCGTTCTCTAAGCTGACTTTCCCCCTGTAGTAAGCGGCTAAGATCATTTGCTCTAGGGTGAAACAACCGTCGGCGTAGGCACAACCAAGTTCGCCTGTCGAATGCCCAATAATATAGTCCGGCTCCATGCCGAATGCTCTCAGCACATCCACTATGGCTATCTGAACAGATGCGATGCCAATGAACGAGTGCATGATATTTTCATACATCTTTGGATCATCTGAGGTCAAGACATTTATCAAGTCCACACCTGCCGGCTTGAGGGCGTTATGACAGCGCTGAATCGACTGTGCAAATTGGGGTATCGCCATCATCGCTGATCCCATGCCAACCCATTGGGAGCCCATGCCGCTGAATACCCAAACGATTGGTCGCTCTACACCTGTGTGGTGTTGGACGTCCTTCTTGAACAAAATAGGTGCTTCAGTACCTCTTCCACCTAGGACACTATAACCTCTGAACACCATTCCAGGGATACCACCAGATTGAGCATTATGCAGCAATGCGATATACTCCGGATCCAGCGGCTTGCTCTCCAGCTTCGTAAGCGCCCTGTCAACGCCGTCCTTCGTCCGTCCCGACCAAAGGCACAGCCGTGGCAGACTTCCCTCCGGAACACCGCCGGGTAGCTTTCTCTTTTCGCACTGCTTCAGAAGGATATGCGCATTGGCACCACCAAACCCAAACGAGTTCACTGCCACATGGGGCTTCTTGAGGTCCGCAACCTCTGTGACTACTTTCATGCGGCCCTCCTTGAGACCCACTATACCTTCCCTTGGCACTTTGAAATTAAGGTTGGGTGGGATCTGTCCACTCTGAAATGCGAACATAACCTTAATCACAGAGCAGATGCCTGAAGTTGGTTCCGAGTGGCCTATATTTGACTTCACCGATCCAATTAGAAGTGGCTCTGAGCGTCGCTTACAGAGTGCATTATCAATAGCGCGACACTCCTCCGGATCACCGACTACAGTGCCAGTGCTGTGGGCCTCCATATAGCCAATATCGTCCACAGAAATGTCCACTTCGTTGTAGAACTCCGTCAAAAGCTTCTCCTGCACAGCACCAGAGGGATAGGTTATACCCTCGGTCTTGTAGCCATCACAATTGGTTTTGCTGTGTACGAGAGTGCCGTAAATTCGAAAAGCGTCACACCTACGCTGCAGATATATCGCTGCGACGCCTTCAGCGCGAACATATCCGTTGGCATATTGATCGAACGGAGAACAAACGCTCGTCATTGAGACTATGCCCAGCCGGGCGAAGTGTAAACTTGTATTCGGGTGGAGTATTAGATTCGTTCCAGTAACAATAGCCGCGTCTATCTCGCCGCTTCTCAACGCGCCGTACGCCAGATCGAGGGCGTACATGGAGCTGGAGCATGCTGTGTCTACGTACATTGATGGCCCCATCAGACCCAAGGTGTATGAGATCCGATTCGCATACATAGCTCGGCTGACGCTGTTATAATAAGAAGACCAGAGTCAGTATCGAAGTTAGTTGCAGGTTATGATCAAAATGTAGGTTACATACCCAGTGATAGCGAACGCGCCTTGCGATGCCGGATCCGTGATAACTTGCTTCTCCGATTCGGAGAAGCACGAGGCTACGTACACCCCCGTGCGAGTGCCGCGAATGCTGTTCGGATTAATACCAGCGTCCATAATTGCCAAGTAGGACTCCTCTAGAGCCGTACGGCACTGTGGATCCATGGTATGCACTTGCACAGCATGAATTCCAAATAGTGTTGCGTCAAATTTGTCAATGCCATGGACCCAACCGCCTCGCTTTGGTATATCAAGATCTGTGTGCTTCCAGCGCACGGTGTAGTCTTCAAGCATATCAAGCTAGACATGAGATGACAAAAAGCAGAAAGGTATATAACATTGTTCGTAAAAAGATTGCAGGTAAATGGAATGAAATGTGATGTCTAATGTTTCAGCCAAGCTCCGAATTTGTTTAAAAGAAAAAAGATTAATTAACCTGTCCATTAATGGAATAAGAAACGTGTCCAAAAGTGTGGCCAAAAAATAAGTCGAAAAATGACAAGAAGGCGGAAAAGGGAGCGTCAAATACCGAACCAAACACGCTCGAAAAACTCGTCGGAAAACGCTTTAGAAAACTTATCGTAAAACATAAAAAAATGAGCCAAACAATGCACTAAATCTCGTCGAAAACGATATAAAGTGGGGGTTCAGCAACGTGGCATAGACCAAACCAAATACGCCCCGAAAAACTCATCAAAAAAAGTGTCAGAAAACTCGTCGAAAAACTTTAAAGAATGCGCCTTGTTGGCCCGAAAACTAGTCAAAAATACGTCATAAAAAGATGCCAAAGGATCGTTCAAGAATGTGTCAAGGACCGGGCCAAACATGCCTTAGAAAAGTCGTCGGAAAACGTCTCAACATGCACCAACACTCGGCCAAACAAGGCCCGAAAACTAATCGAAAAATTCCTTTAAATAACTATAATGAAGTTAGTTGTTCGCAGTTTTTTGTGAGCTTTCCATATTGATTTCAATTTCATCTTGTATGGGGATTGGCGAAGCGCACGCCAGACAAGATGACGAGACGAACTAAGGAAGCTTATAAAATAGGGAAGAGCTATACATGAATGGTAGTTGTGTGGGCTTAACTCGAAACTGATGCAAGCTCCGGATTAATGTACCCGCAAGTCGTTACTCGTATTGCACGTAGCACTATCTTCCAAAGGGGCTCAACAGTCAACTGATTGTATTGTATTCCTGCTCAAGCGTAAGCCAAAAGTGTAAAATCGAATACGGGTGGGGGAGTTTACAGGACGATGACAAAATGAAGCAATTTGCAAGCAGGTGATTGAAATGTATGAATAAATTCCAATTGTTCAATTGATGAATGTAGGGATATTGATTGACATTTGATATTCATTGCTTCTAAAGCTTAGTACACTGCTCGATCTTAATTTTAGCTACCATACAAAGTTCTCTCCAAAATTTAGCTGAACTCAATTTGAGCCAATCACTTTAGCCGAGTGGAAATGTAGTGTTCACAGGTTTTAATAATATGATGTGGCAACCAGCAGTAAAATGTCATAAAGAATAAAATATATAAAATGACAGCAACAATCGCAGGATACATAAAAGCAACCGAAGTTCTGTTTCGGTAAGGTTTAAAGGTAGCGCGAAATCATCGACCTATAAGCTGTAAGACAGAAAACAGTTTACAATAGATTTGAAATCTTCAATGTGACTTCAATGTTGTTGTCGCAAAGATCTTTAGAGCGACTAAAGATGACTCTACCCAGAAATCGAGCATAAGTGACAAAAATTACATTTTGTTTCCGTGATTTAGAAATTACTTCTGGGGCGATTGCAATAACATTGCCGGCATTTAAAAGAAGAGAATCTCCCCTCAAATATAGCTGGAGGTTTGTCTCTTAAAAATCCATTTAATTTCGTTAAAGAATGACTATCCCGTTTGGGAAAATTTACATAAAACGGTCTTACTGTTGCCTAACTAAAGTTCAGAAAGAGTTCGACTCGTCTGAGATCACTAGCTCATCCAAAAGGTGATATGCAAGACGCCAATGAGTCTGAGATCAATCTTATAACTGTACACTGGTTTGGAAATTACAAGTGTTTAAAATTTTAACAAATATTTTTAAATATTCAACTACGTTGCAATTTTTACTTTTGCTTATAACAAGCAAGATGAGTATTTGTAGAAACCCTTAAGTTTTTTGCTAAATTCCTAAAAGGTTATAGAAATTTTGAATCTTGAAAAGTGCTTACCCACCCTGATTTTATATTATTCGACGTACCTATGAATGATGTAAATATCACACGTTTTCTATTGCTTTTCGGTGCGGAAGGAAAACGTTTCACTGGCGCCCTACGAGTGACCGATATCTGCCCAAGACAAAAGGCAATAATTTGGGTAGCAGGTGCAATGCCCCAAAAATAAATTCCATTCGGTTTTCGGAAGGTACTACTTTGATCAGCGCTGTCAAGATTGACATTATTTTGACTAAAATGGTAGTCTCTACGTTGCTGTATGAATAACGCACGCAAATTTCCGGGTGAAAATTGATTAAAACCTATTGGTTGCATTTCTTTAGGACCGAAGATTTGAAAGTTATCTGATATTAAAAAAAAATACGAATACCTAACCTCAAAAATATTCACAATTTAACGAAAATTGTTATACTTTCTATTCAATTTGCCTATTTAATGGCTCGGAATTTTGTTTTAAGATAAATTTTGACAGATCGTTGCGGTCTCTTGTTCTGTTGTGTTTTTGGTTAGCGGAAGAGCAAGCAGGGATGACTTTACTGCGCCCATAATTGTTAATGAAACATTTAAATTTTTGCTAACTTAAATTGAACTTTCGAAGGAATCTTTTTTCAAACAACAGCATCGCTGATTTCTGTTGTAACGATGCATTTGTTATGCATGCATTACATAATTTTGTTCTTCGGCCCAGGTACAACTGACGCCAACAATACTACCGTACAAATACCGATAAAGAGCTATCGTACTCCAGTTTGTGTTATGCCCCTATCATTATCTTTCTCTGATACAGCACCAAGTACACACTCGTCTTTTGCATTTCGCCCCGCACTCCGTACCCCACCACATCACCACATCAGACCAGTGCTGGTTGGCAGCATCACTGACTCCAATCCCACACCGATACACACGGGACACCCCCGCAGTGGCCACGCAGTTAGTATTGCGCTTTCACAGCATCGCTGGTACACGGCGTGTGCATTCGACACACCCCAACAACAATTATTACCAGTGGTAGGAATAATATTTGGTTTTGGCCAACCAATGATTTCTGTGCACAATAGAATTCACACTCGCTTACTGGTGGTAACTCTATGAGACCACAAGCAAACTCCCAAACCATTGAGCAAGATCACACAGTAGAATCGTGTCAATCTGGTGTACCGCTGATTTGTTCCGCAAGTAGTTGTCGAAATGCTTGAAACTTTTGACGCTAACAAGCCTGCGGGTAGTAAGCAAATTGCCGAATCCTCCGGAAGGAAGATTCATGGCTGCCAGAATTGTCGTAAGACGAACCTGTAGGTGCCAGGACTGTCGAAGGACGGACCTGTAGTTGCCAGGACTGTCGCAGGACGGACCTGTAGGTTGCCGGAGCTGTCGCAAGACGGACCTGTAGGTTGCCAGGACAATCGCAAGAAGGACCTGTAGGCTGCCAGGGCTGTCGCAAGACAGACCCATGGAACACCGGGGCTATCCCCCGCCCACAAAAAGACCGAGCCGTTAATCCCGAGGATTAGAATCAGTTTAAGTGACCCCCGTTGCCGTTGAGATTAATTGAATTGTTAAAGTTGTAATTGGAATATTAAAGTTGAACTTTAAACTGTAGAAACTAGAACAGAAATATAATTGATTAAGAATTGTAAAGTAGAAAAAAGTAATAAAGGAAACTCCTCTATAATCAACGTTCGTGTTTCTTTGGGAAGAACCTTGGCGATCCGGCGAGCTAACCTCAGCCCAGACAAAAAGCATATCACACTGTGACACTGATCAACTGCGCACTCTGTAAAATTAAGACTATGGATCTTACTTATAATCAATTTTAACCTTCAGCTTATATATTTTGTAGGTCACAATATGCAATTATTTATACTTTGTGACCTACAAATGCAATTTTGGGCACTAAAAATGATTATTATGTGGTATTCGTTTGGGCTTCTTCAGATTTGCCCTCAGATTTCAGATTTCGTGTGCCTAATCGAACATAAAAACGCTCTTGCTCTTTTTTTGTGTTGATATTCGTGCGACTTGAATATGTGTAGTCTTCGACACTTTTCTATGCGCTTTCGATTCACTGGTTAAATTTTATATTAAAACATTCGAAATTTCCGTCCCGATTGATTTCTAAATATTTGCACATAAATAATTTACGAAAATAGATTCAGCCGATGCACTGCCTTTCTTTGCTGTAGAACAAATGCACGCAAATGTAAACAAGGTCCACCAGTTGTCAAACTCAAATGCATTTGTATTGGTAAATCTGAAGCAAATCTGAGAAAATATCTAGATTCGAAAAAGTGCTCTGAAATCTGAAAAAGATTGCTTTTTTTGGTACCAAACGAACAAAAAAATTGCTCTGAGGGCAAAAAAAGTGCTCTGAGAGCGCCCAAACGAATACCACATTAGTATCGCGGTATGATTTTTATTTAATTTTTCGAGAGAAAAGTTCGAGAGCAGCATAATTTAGTTCAACTCGAGCAGCGTACTAAGCTTGAATGCACTCCTTAGTTTCAAGGTAAACGCACAATTTTCGAAAAAGTCCAAACATGTCAAATTGTATTGAAGAAGCGAATCCTGTCAAGAAATTAATACTTATCGCAGCACTTACTTTATTATACAAACCATTTGCGTATTCGGCTACATTTTTCGACTTTGGAAAACGTCCTGCCATTCCACTTATGACAATTTCTTCCCCTGCGCCGCAAGCATGTGATCGATAGTATTGTTGTCGCGACAAATCCGGCCGCGGCATCTGGCTGCCCTTATTTGGTTTTGATGTCATTTTTAAAAGTCAATCACTGTTTTCAACACTAATCACTCGAAATCAAAGTCCTTATCCTCTTTTACGTAGGACTCAGTCACCAATAAATGCTCACTTTTATCAAACAGCCGTTTTTGACTTTCTTGTGAACAATGCGCTACTGCTTAGGTGCAAATGAAAGCGATTCAGGCTAATTTTGGCTTTTATTGTTTCTCAGACTGTTGAATTCTTAATCAGGGGAATGCAAATTGGTTCAAAGCAAATTTGTATGCATTTAATGCCCTTTTGTTCTAGCACATTGCGCATGGTGTTGTAATGAGTGCAACGGGTGGACATTGCCACTGAATATTATTTTGCGTAATTTTTTTTTGCAAATTGAATGGAAGAACCCGATTGCAGTTGCCATGGAGTTAGCTGAATGCTGAATAAATAGAAGGGGTATGTTTACTATGAAATAGAAGGAGAGCGTATGTAATGTGGACATTTTGTTATGAGCGAACACGTACCTGCTTATTCCCATACACATAAATGCAGGGGAGCATTGTGTAAGTCACTGTTGTTAACAGGCTAACTTGGAAATACGGTTTATTTAGGAAATATAATTATATGGATACAACATTCATTGCTGACTAAGTATTATTAATACATCGTCTCACTCATTCCTTTTTTGAAGTTGAATAAACTTTGCGTCTACTTCTTCTGCAAAAGTATACATAAATACGTACCCAGTCTGACTACAAAATAAATTTATTTGTTCATTGGAACGGATTCGAAACATCCCACTTGACGTTCCGATATACTCAATACACTGCCGATCGCTTGGATGAGGCCATATATTTTGCAATCTACATACCTGTTGGAAATGTTGTACCCGGAAATATTTACTACCTGTCAACAGGTACATAGATTAACAGCAGTATATCATAAAATGAATGGGTAAATAAGAGACGACGATTTTTTTCAAAGCTTTGTTGAGAGTATTTGAAAAAGTGTTGGAAAGACCTGTTTTTATTTAGTTAAATGGGTTCCGGAAAGATTTTGAAAGCGACAGAAAGAGGAAAAATAGATGCTTTCAAGGAGTTAGGACTCACAGGCTGAAAAATTGCAAGAAGGCCAAATAGAAGTAAGACTCTTGTAAACATTCATCTTGCAGATGCACAACACTGAAAAATCAAAAAGGACGCACGGCAGAAGCAACAAAATTGCGAGAAAAGCGGTTAATTCTGCGGCTTGCCTCAAATTCTTCTCTCCCAGCGGCTAAAATAAGGGCCAACAGCGGAGTATCAGCCAGCATAGCAACGGTCCGAAGGATAATACGAAAAAGCGGTACTATACAGAGAGGAAAACTAAAATGAATGGAAACGCGTTGTCTTTTCGGATGAAAAAAGTTTAACCTTGACGGCCCCGATGGTTACAACTTTTATTTTTATTATCTCAGAAAGGAGGAGCTTTTTTTGGCAAGACATCACAGCCGCACATTAGGTGTAATGGTGTGGGGAGCTATGTCCTACTATGGCACAATCGAGTTGAAGTTTTTGTCCACTTCAAGGAATGGAAACAACTAAAAATGTTTGCTGGGACGGTCATTTCCAATGAAAAATATTTCCGGACCCCTGTCTTGGATATTCCATCAAGCAAACATAATCGAAAATGTTTGGTCAAGGCTACCTCGTAAAGTGTACGAAGGCGGCAGACAATTTGAAGACAAGGACACTTTAATCGAAACTATTCGTGATGCCTGGTCCCAAATTTCTCTTAATTATTTAAAAAAAAAAAAACTGTGACTCTATTCCAAGCCGTCTTATAGAGGTAATATCGAAAAATCATTTTTAATGTAGAAAAACATAATAAATAAATGTTTTGGAGCCATAAAATGTTAATATTTTATTAATTTTTTCCTTTTTTTCAAAGATTTTGCATGTGGCCTCAGCCTCATCCTAGTGGAGCATCTTTTTATACGCTTTTCGAGTAGTTCATTGCTTGATCTTGGGAAATTCCAGCCGTCGTTTCTTATTTACCCGTTAATTTTATGACTTACTGTTGGGAAAATATGTACCTCTTGCAAGGTAATAAAAGTTTCCGGGTACAAAATTTCAAACAGGTATAAAGAGTGAAAATCGATGGCAAAATGTGTGGCCTCATCCTGGTGATCGCCAGTGTATGTGAACCTCCCAGTGAATTGCACATAAATGAAGCCATGCAGCAACGGGAATATAACCATATATATTTTAAACTTTTGTGCTTTGTTATAAATTACGTGCACTGCAAAGCGGAAATACACTGCCCTTAGTACCTAAAGACGTCAATTCAGCGTGATATGATTCCTTTGTTGAAAACAAGAAAACAGTATAATTGCAAACAAATGGGACTTGGAATAGGTGTCGCGAAGTGGTTCGGCTTTCGTATGAATAAGGTAAGTAAGCCTAATTGGTATCATCAAATTCATTGGAATGCTCGCATTACACGTCAATTGTTTTTCGAACTCGAAATCGTACCCACCTGGTATTTGACTTGCTAAACTTATTAAAGCGCAAGTGTTGAACTCGAAGAAAATAGCAACGCGATAAACTTATTATATAATATGGACTGCTAGTAGGCAACTTCGCATTGGTTCCAACATCAGTGCTAGCCGCCAGCGCTCTTGGTTCAGAGCGGAATAAATTGGAAACAAATTATAAGAAACAGAAATAAAATAGGTTTTTATGAGCTTCATTATTAGTATTTTTAATTTGAAAATAACTTTTTTAAAATACATTGAAAAAAAAAGAAGGTTAGAATACATTTCGGAGCTTACCAATAAACATTTTTAGTTTCTACTAAAAATTTTTTTTTTTAATCACAGTCGCAATATTTTCCATACAAATTTCGCAAGTGTGAGCTTCCGTAAATTTATCGTCGAGACTAAAATTTGTTATTTGAATATTTGAATATTTGTAAAACTGTCCTGAAAACTTTGTTAATTGAAACATATTATGCAAATGAAAAACTCATTCGCGATTTATGTACAAAAGTTGAGAAATTTATGAGGCAATAAATGCAGTCGCAGGGGCTTAGTGGTTATTGTGTTGGACGTACGCTTCGGTCTGGCTTTATCCCGCCTGAGGCATTTCTTCATGTAGGTATTGTACCACAGGTTTTGATTAGGGGGTCCTTGGGAGGGGCCAATCGATGAGATTGCTCACCACCCTGATTAGAGGTAATTTAGGTTAAGTAGCTTATGTAGTTTTAAGTAGTTTTAAATTAAGAATCCGAGTTTTCTAAATTTTCTTGAAAATTAAAAAAAAAACAAATCATAGATATAGATAGATTCAAGGTCGAAAGGCAATAATTTTAAGGATATTGATAAATTGGAGCGCTTGCTGAGAGCCAGTAAGCTAGAATAAGATAAATGTAAGTTTTAAATTAGATTTAATCTTTTTTGTCTAGTATATGAGTTTAATTAAAGAGATCAATAAGAAAATTGATTTAAAATGTAGTGTGATGGACTACTATGCGAAACAGTTTTTTCTCGCGAACGTCTGACAAACACCCGAGAGGTATAACTGTCTTGAAAAAGCTTCTCAATTAGCCGTTTCGAATCGGCATAAAGTTGTAGTTTCCTTCCATTCGTTCCTAAAATGAAACTCACACAAAACGAATGTTTGTGAGAAGCTAGGTCTTGGGTCCCTACGGACCTGTTGCGCCAACTATTTATTTTATTTTTAATAAATTCATTACAATACAATTTTTTATTGAAATTTTGTTGGTTCCTATTATTCAAAATTTTAACTACCATATTTTCGATGTAACATCCATTGTCAAACATTCTGCAACAATTTGAATTTCAAACTTTTTATGTTGGCGTAATTTTTTTGGGCATACCTTGTATGGAACTGACATTTCAGTATGCGTATATAATGCTCTGTCAAAATTGACTGGCTGAATGAGTCACAGAAGAGTTCGCTGAATTGAATCAACAATTTCGTAACTGCCTAGCTGCCCAAGCACAATGAGGCGGCCGCTGTAGTAGCGGTATCTAGTGCTGTCAAAGTTAATATACACTGATTACATATATAACGTGGACATAATGGGCGGCGCCGCTGCAGTGTGTACTAGTAGCGGCTGTAGTACATATTGGCCAACTACTAACTTTGGTTTCTTTACGTTTTCGTGAAATTTGTCTACAGCAAAGAAAGGCATTGCATCGGTTGAATGTATTTTTGTAAATAATTTTTGTACAAATATTTAGAAATTTCGAATGTTTTAATACAAAATTTAACCAGTGAATGGAAATAACTTAGAAAAGTTTCGAACACTACACATATTCAAATTGCAAGAATGTCAACATAAAAAAAGAGTAAGTGACGTTTTTAATCTGAAATCTGAGAGCAAATCTGAAGAAGCCCAATCGAATACCACATGAATGTTCCAGTCAAAATGTCAAAACAAACTACCTCTCGATTCGAGATTCGAAAATATGTTCTTTCTTAAAATAACTACTTCATTGGGGTCTTCAAGTAAGTCTGACAGTTGTTAGACTTGTTGTGTTTCAGTTTTTATTGGCCTAGATTATTGAAGTGAACAGTTTTTTTAATGGAAAAGTCATATCAAGAATTTCGAACTTCATACATTTCGTATGTGTGCTTGACGTCTTCAAATAGACGTTAATGACCAATCTAGCTCTTGTGTTTAGGGAAGATCATAATGTCCAGATTGTTGGTAGTTTATTTAGGGTAACTAGAAATTTGAATGTGCCCGCAATGTGGGTCGAACTATGTTGTCTAAGATATAACTCTGCAAAATATACATACAGATTAAAGAAATCGATAGGCAATTTGGTTCACTTTAAAAAAAAAACTCATTAAAAGTTGGAACTGGCCAGGTCTCGGACGTTCATTATGTTGAGTAGTGATCGCGTGACTTGGGAATAAACAAAATTCGTTTGGCACACTGCAATGTTAGAGCAGCGACACATTTTGCAGTTAAAGTTAAGAAGCTCCGTTTGTTCTAGTAATAGGTGTCCAAAAAGAAACGTTATAATATGTACATTAAATGAAATCGTCTTCTTTCCGAATCTCTTTCGTACTACAGCAGCTTCAAGAGTTAAGTAATCAGTCAGTAATTGACAAGTAATGGTTTTATGAATAATACATATACTCGTACTTGAACTAAAATTGCAAAAAAAAATAATCTAGTTATAACATTAAAAGCTCTGAGGCGATGCGAGTATGTACGTCGGTGATCAGTCGTCAGTGTAGGTACGCTGACCGCTGTTGGAATATTCTAAACGTACTAGAATCTTTCGTACTTTTTGTTAAAGTTTTCGTAAGTGTGAAGCGAAGAGGAAAGTGATCAGAAGTCACTGCTAGATTTCTTTGTTATGTTGACGTTTATAAAAAAATGGCTTGTAATGTTTTCGTAGTGAGACGGTTACTGTTAGTGTCAACTGATCACTGTGTAAATTGTACTTAAACATTTATGTAGAAGTACCCGACAAATCTAGACAATCCTGATTTCTTACTAGTTTGACATTTCGTATGCGTGGCTAATATAGCGTTATCGACCAATCAATTTCATACTTTCAAGTAAAATCTAGTCCAATAAAACTAACCAATAAAATGACGTTTTCAATTGGGCAAAAGGAAGCGTTCGGGAGAGTCCAGAGACAAGTGTAGTATGTGAATTCACATGTATGACTCGATTTACCGAAAATAGTACAAGGAGGTGCAAAGAACTTGCAATTTTCCTGTCGAAGCAGATCAAGAAGGAATTCAGCGAAAAGTAATTCCACACACAATGCAGGAGGAGGATACCTCCAAACGGAACTCTACTACAAATATATCGAAGGAAAACTACACTACTTTCAATTATTTAAACGTCATTGTTTATTTGCGTAAAAATATTATATACCAACATTCGACATAAATATATTTTAATTGTTTTACAGTACATATTATTATATAAGAATAAACAAATGTGTTTAATAATTTTGAGTAATTACACTGACACCGGTTTGACATCCTTGATGTAGTTCACAAACATTTTATCATCCACCTCCGTGGGATCAAAGTCGTTGATAATCTGCGCCAGTGCGAGATTGTCCAACATCGTTGTGTGATTGCCTTCCACGAACTTCAGTGTCACCTTATCTTCAGTCAGTTTGGACAAACAGTAGTCCCCCTCAATGTCCTGCATTGCTATTTCGGATGGTCGCACTAGTGTTATTGGCGACTTTAATACATCCAAACTATCGAGATCGACTGTAGCCGCCATCTTTACTCGATTAAACATTGCCCGCACCATGACTTCGGCGTACTCTTTGCTGTAGAGTTTTTGTTTTGATACATATTCCATGAACTTCGCCATTTTCTCTTTATATGTTTTAAGTGATGTGAAAATCTGCGCTGCTGATTCTGTGCTTTCATCGGGGAAGATTTGATTCACAGCACCGGAAAGGATTAAGTCGTAGAGGTCTTCGTCTTTAAACTGTTCACCAAAATGGCCCAGGGTTAGTTTCTTAAGGAAGTGAGGTGCACCGTCGATCAAGAGTACTTGTCCTCGATAGCCGGCTTTCTCGAGTAGACTGGCAACTTGTAGGGCTATGAACGTTCCAAATGAATAGCCAATGATGTAGAAACTTTCAGAGGCTTTGAGGACTGATTTGACATTCTGAAAAGAAAAACGGCAGTCAATTTCGTATGCCAATGGATTAAAAGCAAAAAATAAACCTCAATAACTGCTTCTGAGACCTCCTTAAACGAAGTTAGATCTGCTGTTTGATGTAACTGAAGTACGACGGACTTTGATATCAGATGTTTGCCAATGTTATACCAAGCTTGACCAACTGTACCCTCAAGGCCGGGGATAACTATACTAGGATTTAGATTGAACTTGGTGGCATCAGCTGATGTGACCATTGGAAGCAGGACCTTATTACAATTCACTTCTTCTCCGAGATTCCGAAGGAGCAGTTCCATTCCCAGCGGTCTATTTTCAGCGGCTAGGATCAATTTAACAGTTTCGGCGCCTTCTTTCTCCCTGGCCTCAGTGTATTCCTGCAATTTTTGGAAGGTAAGGGACCGCAAATCTTGCGGGGACAAAACCAGCTCAAAGTCCCGCTCTAGGGTTTGTTTTATTTCGACGGCCATCAAAGAATCCATTCCCATTTCAGAGAGTGTGGTACCCAATGAGATTGATTTTAAATCTCTAATGCCCATTATGTTCATAACGGTTTCTGTAATACTTTCATTGCCACCGCGCCCAACGCGCTTTTCAGCTACCACCATACTGGCTACAATTGCTTCAGGAGACACTAGCAAAGTGTCCAGCTCCTGAAGGCATGACGATATCCTTTGTTGTAAAGTGCCACCGATTTCCATGTCGATCTTATCTTCGGCCATGTCAGCCACCAAGCCGACTTCTCCAACAGCACCCCATTGGATGGCTTTGCCAGGCAATCCGTTGGCCACGCGGTCTTCAACGATTCGCTCCATTATGGAGTTCGCCATTCCGTAGTTAGTTTGGCCGGCATTACCACGTCCACAGGACACACTTGAAAAAACGACAAAGTGCTTCAAGTCCGGGCAGAGACTGCGGGACAACTCGTCTAGGTGCTGGGTTGCCAGCGCCTTTGGCGCAAACGATTGCGCAAACTTCTCAAGCGACTGATTGGCGAAGATTCCATCTCGAAGGGTTACAGCAAGGTTAAATATACCTCCCACTGGGCCCAGCTTCACTGCCTCACTAAGGAGAGTTTCACAACCCTTGCGGGTTGTAATATCCGCAGTGCTCACCACCACTGTGCAGCCGTAGGTCTTCCACAGTCTGTATACAATTAAAGTGGTTACCACACTGCTGCCGGGGGGATTTCATTCATACTTACGCAATCCTGTAGCGTTGGTAGTCCTTAGATATGCCCCTACTAGAGCTCAATACGAACTTCCTGGCTCCCCTTATGGCCATCCAATCGGCCAACTCAAGTCCGAACCCTCCCAGCCCACCTGGAATCACATATACCAACTCAGGGTTGAAGTAAACTTGTTTCACGACCGGCACCGGCGTTGTGTATGCGGAATCTGGATCGTCTCGAATTTGAACTAAAACCTTTCCCATGTGCTTGCCACCGACAAGATGCCTGAAAGCCTGCTCGATGTCACTAGCCGCAAACACCCTGGACGGGAGCGGCTGAATTATACCAGCAACTATGTCTCTGTCTATCATCGATTGGATTCTCTGAAAAGAAATACATCAGGACCTGCTTCTTAACCAGCTAAAAGCGACCAACCTCAATATCTTCGTCGGGAGCGAAAAATAAAGTATCGGCCAGGACCGCATGGAAAGTCAGTTCCTTGAGGAAGTATCCCATGCCCAGCTTAGTATCGTTAGCCATATCGAATTTACCAATTTCCAAGAAGTGACCACCTTGACCGAGACACCGAACCGACGCCAAGAGTTTGTCTTCTGACAAAGAGTTCAGCACAAAGTCGACACCTTTTCCGGCGGTCTGCTGTTGAATCATAACTTCAAAGGAAGTATCGCGCGAGTTTCCAATATGAGAGTCTGAAAAGAAACTTTATAAAACCACTGAATCTAACAAAAATATATATATTCCAGCTCACCCTTTAACTGTGGGAACTTGTTCAGCAGGAACTCCCTCTTCTGTGGTGTACTCACGGTGGTGAACACCTCTAAGCCGTGCGACAGTGCAACAGTGATCGCTGCAAGACCGATTCCGCCACTTCCGGCATGGATCAGGATGCTCTTACCTTTCCGAATATCAACGGCCATGAAGAACGCATAGTACACCGTTATGTACACAACCGGCACAGTGGCAGCCTCCTGAAGTGTCCACTTTTCTGGAACCTCCCAAATCAGTTTGGACGGCTTGTCTACATAGGACGCCATGCCACCCCACGTGACCATACTCATGATGCGCTTTCCGGTGCGCATATCAATGCCGGAGTATTCGAAACCCAAGACCAAGCTAATGTCAGAACGATTGCTGCCGTAAAGCTCTACAGCCAGACGACCAGTAGCTAGCATTACGTCTCGGAAATTGATGGATGAGTATACGATCTTTATTTTAGCGTCCTTGGGTTTCAGCGGACCTTCGAACCACCGCAGAGATGACAGATCACCACGGTGAATAACGTTTCCATAGATGTGATCGGCTCGGGGCAGGATCTCAATGGCAGAGACCAACTGAAGATGCCGGTAGGTTCCCCATTGACCCTACAGAGAGAATGTTATGTGAGATGTAGATACTTTTAGCACATTTTACGAGGATATGATGACTTTTGTGAAGTATTCTTCTTGTTAAGTCTGAACTGTCAGAAAAAGAACGCATCATGTCAGCACAGCTCTGAATTTTTGCTTGTTTTTCCCTTTACTGTGCACGCTATGGGCTCAGAATAAATTGACTGGCGGAGCTAAGTCGGAGCAGAACATATTTTGACAGCTAATGCTGGTACAACAGAAAATAAAGTAGATTTTGAAAAAGTGTAAGGAAATACCGCAAGTGCTGTCTACACGGTTTATTTTTAATATCATATGACAGCTAGTGATCAAATGCGATTCGTAAAAACAAAGTCGCTCTAAAAACGCTCTGTGCTCCATTGCCCGCTAGACGTCTAGCACAAAATATCCCAGATGAAGGAACGCCCGCGCTAGAACCATAGCGCCAGCGGCAAAATGACATTTGACACTATTTTTCGCATAATTATTTCCACACTACAATTAAAGAAATGATATGTTATAAAAACAATATCTGAATTCCTATTTCAATTAAGTTATTACCTTCTGATCATGTCACAATTACACTTGCTCGGCTTCGTATTTCTTTTTTTTCTATTTTGTAAACACTTGAACGATTTCCTTTGACAAGTTTTTTTTTATGTTATCTCAATGCAGCGGGTAGTATCTCGCTAGATTGAGAAATTTCCCTTAAATGGATATTTCAGAAAAAGAGCTAGATGTCTAGCGCAAATGGTGAGTTTGACATGTCGCTAGTCGTCTAGCGGGTAGTGGAACGCGGCCAGTGGCATATCTACCAAACAGAGGCACAGACGCCTTGCAACTGTGACAGTTGCCAACAAAAATGAAGAATTCTACGTGTGAGATAAAAGTCCGCACAAAGTTTGACAAGGTTCAGGCATTGCACACAGCCTCGAAAATATGCCAAGTGACGATTGTTAGCAATTTCTTCTTAACTTCCATTGAAAAACTTGTTCAAACCTAGCCTTAAACTGCTATATAGAAATTCTGTCTTTCTTACTCACATTGCGGTACACATTGATGGCGAATTCAAGCGCCAGTTGGTCCCTGTAGAAGGGATTGCTCGAATCGAAGGACGGCGCTGTTGGATCGTCCACAAACACAGCTCGAACTAAATGGCCATCGGGCTCCTTCCGCAAGCAGTTCACCAAGCCAATAACCCCACTGAACTTGTCATTCTCCGAGTAGATTATCGTAGGACCCTTCAAAACAGCGGCTTGCACAGATTTAATCCACTCAAACTTGGTGTCCTCAGCTGAAATCTTGACTACGCTCGGTTCACCGAGGAACTTTGCCTTCTGCTTCTGCAACAGCAAGATCACTTCATTCTCTGTTGTGGGAATGACAGCTGTCAGTTTGTATTCTGGTGGAATTTCCAGCCCCGAACTGGAAGCCTGCCCTTCGGTTTGACGGGCCACCAAGAAACCTCCATCTAGCAGGCACTTTTGCGCTGTAGCAAATATATTCTCCTGACTCAGCAGATTCTTTGCAATTATAAAGTAACAGTTCGTCTGAGTGAACAGTTTTCCGTTCTCCACGTGAACTCCCGTCAACTCCAGAGCCTGTTTGCTCAGGAACATAAAGTCACCGGTCACCAGGGGCAAATCCTCGACCGCATCGAGGAAGTGATTCACAATTGGCTCCACTATTCCAGTATCCACTTCCACCACTTTCATCTTCAAAGCCGGTACATTTTCCAGTCCAAACTGGACACATATCCGAGCGGCATCAGCTGTCGTCATCTTTGGCGTTGGGAAATGGGGAACAAATTGGTATTTCTCCAGAACTGGAATACCTGGCGGTTTCTTCCTTTGAATGGGGCTGGCGTGCATGCCGATCAACTCGATTCCGCCGGCGACAACTCTGTCAAAGGTTTTGCTAGAACGAACCTCAAAAACTCGGTCTTCGGGATCCATCTTTGTCATCATGTCAAAGTGATGCCTGCCATTGATGCGCAGCTTTCGAATCTTTGTCGGCAGCAGAAGAGTTCGCGAATCTGTGCCAATGATGTTTATTTGCAACATGGCGTCCATAAATGCCACCCAATTGAATTGCCATTCGATCTTGCCATAGAGGCCGTCACTACGGGCCGCACGCACCGCTCGAAAAGCCCCATTATAGTGATAGCCTCGAAGTTTGAGTTCTTTGTAGAAGTCCTTCCTAGTCATCATGGGGAATAGGGATTGCTCCTCCGTGGTCAGCTGCATCGGTGGCGGTGGATTTGACAATTCCCGTATGGAACCTGTCACCACTAAGCTGTTGGACTCGGTGATCTGTTGAAAAGGAATTTAGGTCTGACATAGGTACCAAGAGAGAACGGTCTCAAAAGTGTCAAAATTACCTCAAAGTTGCCGGTTCCATAATGAATCATAACCGTCAGCTCGACATTGTCGCTCAGCGAGAGATTGGTGGCCCGCAAGAATCGTACGTCTTCGAACTCAACTGGCACGTCCATGTAACTGGGTCCGTGGTACATCAGGGAAAAGGTTTCCCAAACAAATTGCAGGTAGCACGTGGCCGGAACCAAAATCTTACCATCAATGACGTGACCGCTCAGGAACTCTTCGTCATCACTCTTCAGGTTTACCTTGAAAACACGCTCACCACTTGCTTTGGTCTTCATGTTCTCGTACTTGGTCACAAACCAGTTCTCACTGTGATCCCATTTGATAAGCGAAGAAATTCCTGGCGTTCCTCGAGACACCGGAAACTCTACCGGTGGGTAGAGGTTTTCAAACGGCAGCGTGACTCCGTTATTGAAGAGCCTGCAACAAGGAGAAATATATTAGAGTAAATCACCCAAAACTCCAACCGCGAACTAGCTTACTTTCCAAGCGCTCCAAGGAAGAACATCAAGTTGTTCTTACTGCCACGCTGAGTCAGTGAAACGTGCACACCGCCGGCCATCGATCGTTTCAGAATCGCCTGCAAGAGACCATGCGGGGCGATTTCAATTGTCAAGGCATTCTTAGGCAGTAGATCGAATGTCTCCTCGAACAAAACGCTGCTGAGGAGATTGTTGGTATGATACTCTGCCGAGCAGAGATCCCGACCAGTTTGGGCCCACTCGGATTTCGGCACACTTGAGCTGAGCCACTTTGAAGACCTTAGCTGGGGATCCGGTATAGCTTCCTTAAGATATTTCAACAGCTGTGGTCCCATGTGGGCAATGTACCGCGAATGGTAGGCAATATTCGAGCTGGGTACCTCCTTCGCGAATATGCCCTTGGCCTTTAGCTCAGCCACAAACCGTGAAACATCCTCAGCCGGTCCGGAAATGGTGCTGGAATCGGCTCCATTGTGACACGCCACTTCAATACTGTCCGGCAACAGACGGACAATTTGTTTGTAGCCCAACCCAATGGCGGCCATGGAGCCACGAATCTTTTCAATCTCCAGACTGACCTTGCCGCGGTAGTATGCCGCCAAGATCATCTGCTCCGGTGTGAAGCCACCATCGGCGTAGCCACAGCCCAGCTCTCCAACAGAATGCCCAATGATGTAATCAGGTTCCAGATTCAAAGCCCTCAGCAGGTCAACCAAACCGATTTGGATGGCGGCGATGCCCACGAACGAGTGAAGGATATTGTCAAAAGTTTGCTTATCCGTTGAGGTTAGAATCTCAATGAGATCCAGACCTTTCTGCTGGAGTACCTTGTGGCAGCGCTCTATTGAGTTTCTGAATATAGAAAAACCCATAAGAGAAGACCCCATCTCAGTCCATTGCGAGCCCATTCCACTGAACACCCAAACCAGAGGTCGCTTAATACCCGTGAAGTGCTGAACCTCATTCGTCAAGCAGTTGGCATTCTCCAACCCGTTCTTTTCGAATATTCCAAAGCCTCGGAAAACCAAACCAGTCACATCCTCCTTCTGAATATTGTGCAAAAGTGCCAAGTGCTCAGCATCAAGGGGCCGATTTGCGATTGAGTTCAAGACTGTTGTGACAGCTTCCTCGGTTCTACCTGCCCATCCTACGATTCTAGGCACATCGTCATCGGGTAGACCGTTGCTTATCTTTTGCTTATCAAAGGCTTTGAGGAGGGCGTGTGCATTGGCGCCACCAAAGCCAAACGAATTCACTCCAATATAAGGCTTTTGCAGGTCGGCAACATCCTTAACTACCGTCAGACGTCCTTCGGCCAAAGCTGGTATCTCCTCTTTGACTGCTGTAAAATTAATATTCGGTGGGATTTTGCCAGTTTCAAAAGCAAGTACCGCCTTGACCAAAGAGCAGATACCCGAGGCCGCTTCCGAATGACCGATGTTAGACTTTACCGAACCAACAAGAAGCGGGTCTTTGCGCTGACAACAGAGTACATTGTCGATGGCTCGACACTCCTCGGGATCGCCAACTATAGTGCCAGTGCTGTGAGCTTCAAGGTAGCCCAAGTCATTTGGGGTTATGTCAACGTCAGCGTAGAACTCCCGAAGGAGCGTCTCCTGTGTCTTGCCAGACGGATAGGTAATACCCTCCGGCTTGTAGCCATCGCAGTTTGTCTTCGAGTACACTACTTCGGCATATATGCGTTTTGCGTCGCGTTTACGCTGCAGGAACATGCAGTTGATTGCCTCAGCTCTGGTATAGCCAGTTGCATCTTTATCGAACGGTCGACAGTAGCCGTTCTGAGCTAGAACTCCCAATCTGCAAAATAAAATAGATTAATTAGACGACTTCGGCTACTGAAACTCAAACTGCTTACCTTGCAAACTGCAACGTCACAAATGGATGCAACAACAGATTGGCACCGCCAATGATTGCTGCATCGATTTCACCATTCCTCAGCGCTGTGAATGCATTGTCCAAGGCGTACATAGAGCTGGAGCACGCTGTATCCAAAAGGAATGATGGGCCGTTTAGGCCCAACGCGTAGGAGATTCGATTTGCCAACATAGCTCGACTGCATCCAGTGATACCAAACCCACCCGATGAGACTTTCTCGTAGAACCACGTCTTTTCGGACTCGGAGATGCAAGAACCAACGTACACACCAGTGCGAGAGCCTCGGATTTCTTTTGGATTGATTCCAGCATCCATGACCGCTTCATAGGCAACTTCCATTAAAATGCGGCACTGGGGGTCCATGGTGTGGCCCTGCTTGAAGTGCACGCCAAAAAATGTTGCGTCGAATTTCTCCAAATCGTGAAGTTTGCCGGCACGTTGGGGAATCTCCGGATTGAAATGCCTCCAACGACGTTCGTCATCGTCAACCATGTCAACCTACAAATGAGAAATATTTCGTTCAATCTGAAGCACTTTCAGTTATGACTCGATGCAACTGATGCTAACTACAAATAGGAACCTCATAAGCTTTGTTCGCTCTGAATCTACAGCAAAAGAGCAGAGGGCCTAAATGACTACCCTGCAGTACCATTGACATTATGTCAGTCGTACGTCTTACGCGCTTTCAACTCTGTTCAACCAACACGATGCTGAACTTTTTCAATTTTTCGCTCACTCGTCGGTAGCCTGTTGCTTTGGTAAGAGACCCAATTTTTGATCAAAGTTTGACAAAGTTTGACTCTCAAAATAGAGTAATTGTAGTGAAAAAGCTTTTCAATCTTGCACGTCGGTCTCGGCATAAAAATCTACGTACTTTCCAATTGTACCAACAATGGAAATGGGATTGAGCAAAATCCAAATCAACAATTAAATTCAACACGGACAACCTAATGTGTGAAGGAAAACAGTCGGAAAAAATTAACTTAAGAAATCCACACTAATTCTCGTGTCATTTTTATTTGCACAACAGACTATCCGATTCATGAACGCAGGCTGCAATCAATTGTTTATTCAACTCATTAATTGAGTAATCAAATTCATAGCGTCATAGCGTTGAACTTAAAACGGCGTTTGTCTAGCAACGTCTCGTAGATCTGCTCTCAGATTTCAGATTGCGTGTGTCTAATGTAAACAAACTCCAACAGTTGTCAAACTCAAACGCACTTGTATTGGGAAACCTGAGAAAAAATCTTGAATCGCAAAAGTGCCCTAAAAATTGAAAAGGATTGCTTTTTTTGTACCAAACGAACATAAAAAGTGCTCTGAGAGTGTTAACGAATGTCACGTCCATTTTTTTGGATTTTTCAATTTTATTGTCTCCTCTAAATCTAATTGGGTAATTCATTTGTTTTCATGAAGTTCGACCCAACACCATTTCCTATTTCACAGTACTTAAATTCCCTTAAAAAGTCAATAAAATTGAAAAAGAACAAAGAGAAGTAAATGTGAAGTTCAACAAAGATGTCCCAAATTGAAATTTCCACAGTAAACCTCGACCAATCACCACAAGATCATTTACATTGGCACGTGGATCCGAAAACCGTAGGTCAAACCAGGCAACGGTGCCTGCTGCGAGAATATGAATCAATACCCAATTATAATTAGCAAAAACCAACACTTCATACTGTTGGGCACGCGTTGCTGAGCAAACAAAATCAAATAATTATTATTCATCGATATTTTGTATGTGAAAATTGAATAAATAAAAATTTAATAAGTAATGAATGGTGTGAGAAGCTCTGGGCTTAGGGTGCGCTAACAATTGTATTTCTGTTTTGGGCTAGTAATATCAACAACCTAAACATATCGCTTTATATTATTAAGAGTACTTCCGGAAGCCATTTTGTTTTCGTGGGAGAACTAACAGCTATTTGTTGGTATAATTTTGAGTAGGTAAATAAATCATTCTCTGAAGGTTCCTCGCCCAAATTTTTGACTGACGCATTTGTAATACTTGTCGTCGCCAAAAGAGTGACAGCTCCAAAAAAAAAAAAAAAAAAACAGCGAACACACAGCAGAATTTGCTGTTACAAACATGGAACGAATTTTCTGATTGGCAGGCTAATACGCCAAGAGACGAAGAAAAACCACCAAACGCAGCGGACGTGAAGACTAGTACAATTTAAACTTTATACAAGACAGAGGGTTGTTAGGATTAGGACACTCTCTTCGTTTATCCCTCGAAGCATGGCCATTTTTCCCTTAAAAATCACTCCATACTTTTTTGCGAAAAAATCTAATTTTAGAAACGGAAAACACGGAAAAACACAATATTAAACTAACCTTTAGTATTAAAATCACAGATTATTAACATCACTATGACCCTTTTTTGTGGTACTAGACAATTTCCATAAAACACAATTTACCTACGTGAAAATTTTTTGATGAAATCCCAGTAAAAATTTATAGTTTCAATGTTTTTGTTAGATTCCTAAAAAGCCCAAGATTTAGTGCTATTTCCCTTTTTCCCACGGAAGGCATTTTAGACATCGAAAACAACACTGCAAGACACATTAATAAATATTAAAAACGAAGTTTTACCTTTTCAATTGTCTTTTTACAGCATTTGTCTCGAAAAATTGAGGGGAATTCAAGAATCTAAGGTACTTATAGGAAGTCTGACAGTTGGCTGACTTGATCTGTCTCAGTTTTTATTGGTCTGGATCGGTCAAAAATCTAATCAAGAATTTTGTAACTGAGTAGGATACAAATGTGGTATTCGATCAGAGCAATTTTTATGATCGTTTGGTACAAAAAAAAGCAATCTTTTAAAGATTTCAGAGCACTTTTGCGAATCTAGATATTTTCTCAGATTTGCCTAAGATTTACCAATGCAAGTGCATTTGAGTTTGACAACTGGTGGAGTTTGTTTACATTTTCGTGAATTTTTTCTACAGCAAAGAAAGGCATTGCATCGGGTGAATCTATTTTCGTAAATTATTTGTGTGCAAACATTTAGAAATCAATCGGGACGGAAATTTCGAATGTTTTAATATTAAATTTAACTATTGAATGGAAAGCGCTTAGAAAAGTGTCGAAGACTACACATATTCAAGTCGCACGAATATCAACACAAAAAAGAGCAAGTGAAGTTTTTATGTTCGATTAGGCACACGAAATCTGAAATCTGAGGGCAAATCTGAAGAAGCCCAATCGAATACCACATAAGTTGACAGTTCATATATGGGGCTGAAAAAGTGATGTGACAGACTGATTTAGTTTTTGAGTTCAGATTACATCTAGCCCAGCCCAATCAAGTCAACTTAAGATAACTATGGATTTTTGAATGTTTATTTGCAGAACTGCAACTGCGCCGCTGCGGTATTTAATTTACAGCTCGGTTTGAATCGATATGTCACATACAGCTACACTGCACATTTTTTTGAAGCTCTCCGACAACCAAAATTGCTGCAGAATATTTTAATAAATATTGATTGTGTTTACATGCTTCATTTATTTAGTTCCGAAGGTTCGACACAAACTGACTTCTGAATTAATTTTCATTTCGGAATTAAATAAATATCGATCCGTATGTACGGATAAATTTATCTAAAAATGCAGTTAACTATTTTTTCAAAAAAGACGCGATATTTATAAAAAAAACCTCAGCTTGCAGAATAATTTCTTTTTGTAAATTTTTTGAGAGCATAAAAAAGAACTCTGCCTCAAGTCTATTAACGACAAAACAAGCTTTTTTTATAAAAATAAATATTAGTTGATAATGGAATTTCAAGGCTTACAACAACTGTTGGATCTCGTACTAGTGTTGTAAACCATCAAAATTAACGGATAAATAAAAAACTCCTAACGAGAAAAATAAACCGCCACCTTTAGTGGATCGGTTTGTTACGATACAAGCTGCCAGATTGGGATACTTATCAGAAATTCAGCCCAATTCTAATTGGACTAAAAATCAGAGCAAAAAAAAACAAACATATTGCTCTATCGATGCGACAAATTGGCCAATGAGCATTTATGATACTGACAATTTAGAAAACTGTTGAGTAACAAAGGGCTTTCGATGTAAAACCGAAAATACCTTTATAGCCTATAACGTCTTTTATTACTAACCTTGTTAAACAAATTGTGTTCATATTCGCCAATATTTCTTGAGTTTGGGAATTTACCGGACATTCCCGTGATAACCACTTGATCGCCATCACTCTCCGGATAGATTCGCGAAAATTTCTTATCCTTATTGGGTGAAACTGTTTCGGTAGTGGGTTCGGGATTGGGTGTCATATTTAAATTGTTTATTAGATTCAAATTATTTTTTTTTTTGTTCACTTTATTAATGTACACTTCTTCACGTTTATTTTTCGTTAATGTCCTGATGCACATTCACTATCACAATTTCTAAATTGGCAACTTAACAGCACTCGTATAGTATCCAAAATTAAAAGCGTTGCTTATCCACGTAACCAATGCGAACGAATTGCTAGACAAACCGCAATTGCCTTAAAACTGTAGGCGCTAACTCATTTTATAATTTGCCCGAACCCTAATTAACGATTCTCAATTGAATTAAAAAACGTGGAAAAGAAATGGCAATATCTATTGGAAGCAACAAATTTATTTGGTTTACAAATATGTAAACTTGCACATACTGATTTAATTCCCTTTTGGAATGCAATGTCTCTTTTTTTAAGGAAGGTCAATGGTTCTTTTTCCCTTGTGTCGACACTTGAAAAAAAATAATATAAAAACAGAGCAGAAGAACATTCGACATTGATTTGAATATACCTACCTACACAAACGGTTTTTTTTAGTACGTACTAGAACTATGCGTGTAAATGCATACGGAAAGAAAAGGTCCAAAAGGAACTGACCTTCGACAGCGACTCTTGAACGCTGAATTGTTATTACAATTTTGTACTCGAGGTTTTAATCAGAAATGCGCACCATGGCATTACAATGACAGAAGAATTTTAAGAAATGGATTTGGCAATGTGTTATAAGACCTATACACCTACTTCATCCCAAACAGCTGATAGTCCAGGAGCCGGCAACACTTTGGGATTAAGTGCGTAGGCTTGAATCAATAACTTTTGTGGTATTCGATTGGGCGCTCTCAGAGCACTTTTTTTGCCCTCGGAGCAATTTTTATGTTCGTTTGGTACAAAAAAGCTATCTTTTTCAGATTTCAGGACACTTTTACGAATCTAGATATTTTCTCAGATTTGCTTCAGATTTACCAATACAAGTGCATTTGAGTTTGACATTTGGCGGAGTTTGTTTACATTTGCGTGAATTTTTTCTACAGCAAAGAAAGGCATTGCATCGGGTGAATATATTTTCGTAAATTATTAGTGTACAAATATTTAGAAATCAATCGGAAAGGAAATTTCGAATTTTTTAATATAAAATTCAACCAGTGAGTGGAAAGCGCATAGAAAAGTGTCGAAGACTACACATTCAAGTCGCACGAATATCAACACAAAAAAGAGCAAGAGCGTTTTTATGTTCGATTAGGCACACGAAATCTGAAATCTGAGGGCAAATCTGAAGAAGGCCAAACGAATACCACATTTGTTTTCTAATAATAACACCGTTAATCAGCAAAGTCAACACCAGCTGCCATCTGCAAACAGTATGTCAAGGTTTCATAGTATATTTTTAAAGTTGATAAAAAAAAGGAATGTGCGTGCGTTTGAGTTTGACAACTGGTAGAGTTTGTTAACGTTTTCGTGAAGTTTTTCTCCTGCAAAGAAACGCATGCATCGTGGCGCCCAATAAGAAAAATAAGCTGAAGAATTATAAACAAATTAAAACGCTCTTAGCAAACTCTCGAAAGGCAGTTAATATAAATCGAGTAGAAAATGGTTATCACATTTGTCATTTAGTGAACTTATGTAGTTTAGTTACAACTTATAATTCCGCAATTCTCATTCTACTTTCTACTGTTTATAAAAATACAACTGGTGACATACAATTGCAAAAGATTTATTCTAATCTTGCAGAGACGTATTTCAATATAAATACATAAATGTATGATTCGTCTCTGACTATAACTACTGAGTCACTGTCCACTTAGCTACCGCCAGTTGCATAAGCTACGATTGACAATCAGCACTTAGCCTGACTAATTACTCCTATTCTCAGCTCAGTGTTCAACCAGGGCGCTCAGTCCTCACGTAGAACACAGATTTTGAATTTTGATCTTTGTACCCTATGAATCATTTCGTATCTCGAAAGAGATATTTTTTGACTTCTGCTAAGCCAATAATATACATAGACAAAGTACATACAACATTTTTACCATATCCAGTGTCGTTAATGAAATCATTTGCATTCCTTTCTGTAAAATGAAGGCGTTTGACCAACGAGGGGTGATTAAGCATTTGAAAGTCAAGTTCAATGTAAAACACTAAAATGTACATAGTATTTATGTGTTAGGTTCATTTACCTATTCACGTCGATAAAGAATTTTAACTCAACAAGCAACAAGTATGTATAAGTAGAAAGTTCTAAAGTAGTACTGGGTCATTGCCCCGACCGCTCGTCTCAGTGTGGTTAATATGCAAAGGAGCTCTGTCTGAAATACGAAATTGTATTTGCTTTTTGTAATGAGTCTTCAAGTCCGTTTGTTATCTATGCAAATAGCGAAAGTGTTGCAACACGGTGCAGGGAAATATGAGCTTACTAACACGCTAATACAACCCAACCAGTTATGAATGAGTGCACACACAGTCTCGAGGAATCTTGTCAACTGGACATGTAACCAAAAGTGCAGTCGTTTCCCTATATAATCTGTGTAAATTAGGTGAAGCTTGAAACCATCCAAATTAAGAAATTAAGGCCCGTTTTTTGATACTACTCATAGTGATTTAAGTTACACTAAAAATCTTGACAGTTTATCACATAGAAAAAGTAGCGCATAAGTTATTTAAGTAGAGCTTAAATTGCTATGAGGAGTATCAACAAACGGGCCTAAATGTTTTTGAATTGTATGGCTGAAATGAACGAAATTTCATCAAGAAACTTCTTTGGCTTGCCTGGTCCGCGAGGCATCCAAGTTGAACTGCCTGCATTTGCTGACCATTTCAAGCAGTTGTTAAATCCCCCATGCAATGCGCTCCAACTGAATTATGCCCTTCCTTTCATAACAAACAGCTCATTAGACCGTCCAATTACAGTTCAAGACCTACTCAAAGTACTGCACCGATGTAATGAAAATAAAGCTCCTGGTGAAGACCGTATACCATATGAATTCTTTAAATTTGTATTGAAAAATGTATGCGTTCTTCGTAGATTTTAAAGCAGCCTTTGACACAATTGATAGAAACGCGTTGTTCTATAAGCTAAGTAACTTAGGCGCGTCTGAGGGTCATACAAAGCCTTTACAAAGATAATAAAGCAGCTGTTTGGGATGGTCACAACCTGTCCAATTGGTTTAATTCTGAAATGGGAGTGAAACAAGGATGCCTCATGAGTCCACTTCTTTTTTCAATATTTTTGGATGATCTCGTAACATTCTTATCAGGAGGAATAATGTTTGGCGGCCAGCAACGAAAGCTGCTTTTATACGCAGACGAATCGTCATTTTATCAGAAACTCCAGTGATGTTGCAGATGATGATTAATAGACTCCAAAACTACTGCAATTTATGGAACCTGAAAGTGAACACCTTTAAGTCCAAAGTAATGATTTTTAGAAACGGGTATGGACGATACTTAAGGCAAGAAAGATGGACTTGGGAGAGCCAGGCACTTGAAGTGGTTAAGGAGTATAAATACCTCGGAGTTTTACTTACATCCCAAGTATCCTTCAAGCCCCACTTGAGAGAAAAATTAAAGGAGTCGAAAAAGGCAATAAATAGCAGTTGGCGTGGAATCCTTTGTAGGAAAAATATCCCGTCGAGCTGCAAATTTAAGATTTTCGAGGCCGCTATGAGATCAATCATGTGCTATTCTGCACAAGTTGGGGGAGTGGGGAGTATTCGAGTACGAAGAGGTGGAAAAACTTTTAAGGTATTTCTTAAACAAAATATTTAAGCTACCCGAAAATACGCCGACATACATGTTGCACTTGGAAAGTGGTTTATCTCCTCTCTACATCTTTACGTTAAGACTGCACTTTCTATACATTCTTAAAGTGATGGAACTTCCAAGATATCGCCTTCCACACATCGTCGCAAAATATTTGGTACGACAGAAACTCCAGTTCTTCAACGAATGGTTAAGGCTAAGCAGGGAACACAATATCCAGTTAACGGATTATAATGCAGAATCTTGGCGGAGTTCTCTGAACGAGCTATTATCCGCTATTGAAGAGTCTACCCGAGCGGAGTTTAGACTGAAAGCACAACAGAGTGAGACCAGGTGTTCTTACCCCTTACTTAACCATGACCTAGCTGCGAAAAATTATTTTCACGATAGGTTCAATGTACCTATAGACGTAATTTCTAATATCTTCAAGGCCAGAGGAGAACTACTTGGATTGAACTTCAGACCACATATAAGCGACGGGAATGAGGAATGCAGCTTATGCAACCTTCGACAAAAAGAAGACGTTTTTCATTTTATTGGAACTTGTCCTATACTGAAGGAGATCAGACGTGCTCATTGGAATAAAGAGTCGTTGTCAATGGCGGAATTCACCAGAAGTCTAAATGGTGAGGACTGGAGCGTACTGGCTAGCTAATTAAAAACTGCAATAAAATACCGGCATCAAATAATGAATGAAGCTTTTTAAATTACAAAATAAAACATTAGTATAATTCTCTCTTTTCTTCGGCTGACGGCATTAGCCAAAGTTTATTGTAAATTATTGTAAAAATTAATGAATTTATGTTTATGAATAAAATTACTACTACTACTACTACTACTAGTGCGCGATGTATACTTTTAGGTAGAACTGATCCGGATCCGGATCCGGATATGTTCTATACAACATGAGCCAATTGTAGGATTAAAAATCCAAAAAAATTCGTCAAAATCGTCAACCCTGCATCTGCCCTTCAGATAAATATCCGAAATTATATCATCGCGTATTATAACCACGTCTGATCGTTTCGTCGACAAGCTTATTCCCTTTTAAACATGTATGTATGTGTCTTTTAATATATTGTACCGTGACGTTTTAGCATTGGGCAAGAGTCTCCCTGTTGTCGTCAACGAGGTTAGACCCCGTTTTACGGCCTTAAAAACCATTCAAATGATGGATATCTATAAAAAAAATCTTTAGCTTTGAACCAAACTCTACTCATCAACCCGTTTTTAAATTTAATTTTCGTTCGCATTAAGAATTCAGAATTGAAAAATGATATTGTTCGCCGGCGAATTCATTTGAGAACAGTGGCGGCCAACTGTCATTTGCCGAGATCCAACCGGTCTGTCGGCTTTTCATCTCGTATGTCTCATTCGTGCCGCGCTACCTCCTCCCGTTTTATGTCGCTTTGTCGTTTCATCTGAGTTCAGAATTTCTGTCCAAAGACCTATCGCTTTTTTTCTTCTATCTGATTTTAAAATCACTAGCAGGCCCAACGAGAACTTTCATTACAATAATTGTTTACTTGCACACATGTTATTGCGCAGAGCCTATAAACCCAAAGCAAAGGCACGGAATGTCTTCAATTCGAAACCTATGAACCATTTTGTGTTGTGTGTTCTTTGATGAAATTGTTGTTGGCACACTTATAATTGCAAAATACTTGCTTATCAGCAAGGGTATATTGATTGTTATTTCATGACATGTCTACATTCTTAGTATTCCTGCGTAAACTGCCCGATGCAATAAGCTGCCCTGCAAGTTTACTGG
Organism: Cheilosia grossa; assembly: GCA_963082955.1. Taxonomy (NCBI): domain Eukaryota; kingdom Metazoa; phylum Arthropoda; class Insecta; order Diptera; family Syrphidae; genus Cheilosia; species Cheilosia grossa. The sequence continues at coordinate 13,116,057 of OY720144.1, read as the reverse complement.
ACATACTGTATTCTTAATGAGTTATTTAAGTGGCACAGAGGCGAAAGTAATCAGAAATAAACATAACCTAACGTATTCAATTACCAGGGCTTCATACTTAACCCCTGCCTCTCACTTCATATGGCTTCATATCTGCCGTCATCAAATCGATGCCTTTACTTTAAGCAATTGCATAAAAGTATAGCACTTACAAAAGAACCCTATCTATCATCTTTGCATCGCTTTAGGAGGCAAGACTTTCGCAGCGCCTTGCAGTGCAATAAGCAAAAATTAAAAACAAATCCGCTTGTGCTTACGTTCATTTTCAACTTTCAACTTTTATTTATAGATTCAACTAATTAATCTAGTTCGGAGAGAATATAACAGAAATAAATCATCTTTAAGACTTGGCGACAAAGTCTACACCCTTCTTGATGTTCTTCTGCAATTCGGGTAGAGCTTCGACCAAGAGTTTCTTCTCGTAGTCGTTCAGTTTTGGCAAGCCCAGATTTTCCTCGAGTCCGTTCTTGCCCAAGACCACTGGAGTGGAAAAGAATCTAGCCTCTGTGACGGTTGATTCAACGTAAGCACACTCGATAACGTTGCGTTCGCCATTCAAACCTCTAAGTAGGGAATTTGCCAAACGGGCACCGGCATAAGCCATTGAGAGAGTGGCAGAGCCAGCTCCAGCCTTGGCCTTGACAACCTCAGTGCCGGCATCTTGGATTCTCTTGGTCAGACCTTCGATGTCTTGTTGATCTTTTTGGTATTTGGGTTGGCTCTGGGACAACACTGGGATGATTGTCACACCCGAATGGCCACCAATCACGGGGATTTCGACCTTCTGTGGATCCACATTGAGTTTGTGTCCAATAAATGCGCGTGAGCGAACAACATCCAAAGTGGTGATGCCAAAAAGACGTTTCGGATCGTATGTACCGTTCTGCAAGAAAAAAAAAGACACAATGTTTGAGTAATCATGAATATTGGAGCATTATAATAGCTTACCTTCTTAAGTACTTCGGCAGCAATTGGAATAACAGTGTTCACGGGATTGGTGATAATGGCAAGCATTGCCTTGGGACAGTTCTGAGAAACGGCAGCAGCGATATCCCTAACAATACCAGCGTTCATGTTGAACAGGTCATCACGGTCCATGCCTGGTTTACGGGGCACACCGGCTGAAACCACAACAACATCGGCACCTAAACGAAAAGCGATAGGACATTAAGTTTATATATTCGATCTAAAGATATCAAGTAAGCTTAGATATTATATCCTGGTAGGATGAAGAGGGACAAATCAAAGATGATTTATTTTTGCTTTACCATACCATAATCGTGCGGCCACGACAAAAACTCACTGCTCCTATCAACAGCGAATTCCTAATACTTAACGTGACACTTTTGTAACTCTTATTAGGTAGCTACGTTCATTGGATGCATTAAAACTTAGTCATCTCTAACCCAATACTGGGTGGATTGAAACCTTTAAGCAAATACGTTAAAGAGAGCAAGGTAACTTTTCAGTTAAACGCACTGGTTCACTTACAAACAAATTGAAAAGTCAATTTTCTATCGACTTATCCACTGGAAAATTATTTAAAAATGCTCTGCGCAAAATGATCACATGATATGACATGACAGATTAAATAGGTTTGTCGGCCTTTTGTTTCCGACTCTTCACATCTCTTGCATTCACCACCATAGTACACGCATCGATGCTACGCTTATCTTATCTTATTGTTGCTCATTATTTCCCGGTATAACCAGATTCTGATTGGCAAGTTTCATAAACTTATCTCGACTTTTAATAAATCAATTCACACCTTTACTCATCATTTACACAAAGGATCATTGAACATACCTTTCAAGGCGGCTCCCAATTCCTCGGGACCCTTGAAGCCAGCAGTCGAGCTTCCAGTATCAATGTGAGACAGATCGGCAGCCACACCGGGTGTACCCACAATATCGTACAAGTTCAGCTGTGTCACCAATGGATTCAGCTTCAACAACAGCGACAAAGGTTGTCCAATACCACCATTGGCACCGCAAACAGTAACTTTGAAGTTGCTCTGGAAAAGAAATATGACTTTAAGAACGTTGTGTAGAGTTTTGAAAAAGATTTGCTCGTTGACAAGATATTTTCGAAAGACTTGAGCTTGAAAGCGTTCTCAAACTCAAAATTATAACTATTATAAACCGTTTGGGCAATTTTTTTTTGCAAGATTACGTAAACGTGTAACGTTTTCCACCCTCGTTGCGAAGGTAGAAATATGAAGAAAAAGAAACTTATTCTTACTTGTTTGCTGGTGGAGAAGTTCCTTGTAGCCTGGAAGGCTAACTGTTTGCTGACTTGCTTGAACATATTGATACCGCTAGATTATTCTTTTAACGGAAGCTATTGCGAAAAATTAAGGTGCACTGTAAAATGATACAATCGACGAACGACCTTCCCAATAGAGGTTATGCGAAAAATGATAAAGATGAAGTGGAATGAAAAATGTTGGCGATGAACAGCAGATTGACGTTTCAACGCCGAGTGAAGTTGGATATTGTTAATTATAGTAAATATAGAAACCTCCATGGTGGAATGGTGGAAAGACTGACTACGATATGGATTCCACAAATTGGGGCTCTGTTTCATTTGAATACTTCTACAAGCGTTTTTGTTTTTAGTTCAGAGCAGAACCTGAACTGTTATACAAAAAGTACGTGCTCGAACTCAGTTCAGTGCTCAACTCTGAACTTAAAAAGAAAAACGTCGAAGAAGGCATTTGATCGAACATGCGAATATGCGTTGTTTCTGACATTACATTCACATGAAAACTTTTATAAGTCGCAGGTACCCGCGAATCAGTTTCATTGTTGAAGCTTAAGTTCGAACGAATTTTTCATTCATTATTGTAATTGTAGATTTAGCTATTTAAATCAATTGAGACACAGTTTTTTTGTTAATTAAATGTTAGATTTATTAAATATAATGCCTTTGTAGTAAAACAAATAGCAGTTTTCAATTCATAAATGCAGCTAAATTGATTTGTTCGCAATTCGCCTATCAATCAGTTGGAATGCTCGAGATTTGCCAAATTCAAGTACTTTTAATTTGTGTGCTGAATATTCCATGTTACTTTGCTTTGCTGAGATAGATATTCAATAAAAAACACTTATAGTGAACATACTGGGTTCTACCTTCGACAGGACCCGAAAGATATGAAATCTGAAAACGAACCTGAGAGGCAAGACAAAAATTAGAGACATTTTATGGAGTACAGTTCAGTTCATGCAACACCGCCAGTACCAGAATAAGTATTTTTTTAGCATATTGTGGGATTCGAAAAGATAAAACACTATTTGGTTAAACTGTTCTAATAAAATCATTTTTGTGGTTTATTCTAATTCACTTATTAAGTACCAAAACAACATCACTTAAAACAATTCTTTAATGATTCAAAGCAATCACGTAATTCACTGTATTACTTTCACTTATTTACCTCAACAACCGATTAATATTTTAAGTCTGAGAAAAAAATTCAGCTTCACAAAACTGCTCTGAAATTTGAAAAAGATTGCTTTTATTATAGAAATAGAAGTGCCTGCAAGCGCTCAGTCAATTACCACATAAGGCGTTTTTCTGTTTTAGTTCAGAGCTGATCACTGAACTGAGCTCGAGCATTAGGCGTTTTTCTTTTTTAGTTCAGAGCAGAACAAAAAGTTCGTGTTTACTTTTTGTATAACAGTTCAGGTTCTGCTCTGAACTGGAAAAGAAAAACGCCTATAAATGACAGTACAGACCATTCCTTAAATATTCCGTTTATTTCCAACTGAACATAGCTAACATGTCAACAATAAATTTCAAATCACACAATTTGAGCACTCTCCTTTCTTTTTTGTGCAAAATATTTCCAAGGAATATTATAATATGGAGTACATAGAAAAAGAACTGGGTTATTCAGAGCCCGACGACGACAGTGAATGCGAATCCGCCAATAGTGACGAGAGCTACATAAATGAAGACGACAGTTCCAATGATGAAGATACCGACAACGACGACGACGAGGACGAAGAAGACGGCGATAATGAAAACTTGTTGGATGAATTGGATATTAATTATATGTCGGAAGCATTAAACCTGCTGGAGAAACTTGCTGAAGTCAATACAGATAATGCTATTGCCCTCAATCTGAAATTGCAGGATATGCTCGAAACCGTCCGTCGAAAAATAATTTCAATGCTCAATAAATGTCGCCAAAAATACGTTGAAAATCAGGAAAAAATAGCCAATCCCACGCCCGTAAGCGCGTCACTGAGAGGCATCGGCAATTGTGGTTACCCTTTCTTCAAAGACGCTTCGGGTAGACCTTGCCCACCAAATCCAGACTACACATTTCGCAGTGAAGTTGAAAGGGAATTCTTTCCAACTGACTTGGCGCTCTTTCCACATTTCGTTTGGACAGCAACGGATAAACTGGGCATCCTTCAGGGTATCAAAGAACAGGTAAACATATTTAAAAACGATTTCAAGAACTATTGATTGACTACTCATATCGTTAAAGGCAATTGAACATGTGGAACGAAAAGTGGCTTACCCCTCGACTAGTTCGGGTAGAAAAGACCACAAAATAATTAAGAACGTAAAGCTACATTCACTAAAACTCACTGATTTACTAGACAACGTTGATGATGACTTTACAATCGATTGGAATCAAATATCCATCTACAGTCTGAAATCCCGACACACGGCTAATAGCTGCTTTGCACTTTGGAATGTGTACCTTAAGCCGAATATAAACCGCGATACTTGGACAGAAGAAGAGAACGTGAAATTGAATTCGCTCGCCAAAAAGTATAAGTTCCAAGATTGGATTGCCATAGCTGCGGAGATGAAAGGCCGATCCGACTATCAGTGTTTTGTTCAATATCAGACTGTTGTGTCGCAGAAAATGCGGGAAGATAAGGGCGAACGATGGACAAAGGAGGAGGATGACCTGCTGCTGAGTTTGGTTGAGAAACATCGAATGGGCAATGTAATACGTTGGAATCCAATTTGTTCACAGCTGCCCAACCGAACCAAGCAACAGTGCTTTGCCCGTTACAAATACGGCATTAACCCGTCTATACTTAGAGGTAAGAGGGAATTTTGTGTTTCCTTTGCTCCTCAGTCCCTTGGCATGCTCCCCTCATTTCACATCATCAATTCCATTTTTCGTTGCAGCGCCATTTACCCAAGAAGAAGACTGCATTATTCTGGCCGCCGTCGAGGAGTACGGCGAAAACTTCACTTTGTTCCCCAAGGCGTTGTTCCCCAATCGGACAGTGGTTCAAATTCGCAATAGATACAACAACTCCATCAAATACCGAGAAAGCACTCGCAGCTGGACACCGGCGGACGATAAACTTCTTCTCCAGCTTGTAGCCAAGCACGGCAAAACCGACTGGAAGTTAATCTCAACGCAAATAGAATCTCATTCCCGAACTAGCTGTCGCACACGCTTCCTTGTAATATCGAAATTTTTAAAAGAAAATCCAAATGCCACCATACAAGATTTGCCGAGAAAAAATCGAAAGCCGCTTTCATCTGTAACAAAATTAAATTGGGTGAACAAAATCACAGAAATCAGACAAAACCCGGAACCGGTGGCAAAACCGAACAAAAGGGACGACTATCGTTTCCGATTACGGCGCCAAGAACTCAAATGGTACAACTGTTTGAAGTTCAGCTATGACTTTAAATTTGGTAAAGGTTACAGCAAAGCGCCGGCATCGTTGGCTGGTCTTGAATTTGTAAGAAACGCCTTGGATATACATGTTCAGCTGCCCATCACTCTTAATAATCCCTATGCAAATGGGATTGTGCGCGTGTGTTTGGAGAAATTGGCGCGATTACATTGCGAAGACAACAAGTTCATAGTCGCCGATATGCCATATATTGGATATAGGCTTCCACCGAGTTACTGTACAATGCTCGCATTCCGGGGACTGTGCATATTGACGGCGTCCAGTGAGGAAGCGAGTTCGAGTACTTCAGACGTAAAAATGCATCCCGATGTGCACATCGCCAAGGACAAATTCCGTCAGCGGCTGAATTCCCTTCTTTACAGAACCGCTCTGCTGAGCCGACTTGAACCGGGAAATGTGGTTGCGACTGATCACTTTGAAGTAATATTTCATCATGACACGCAGTCTGGCGAAGCGGCTAATCGTAGCATGGCTGAGCTGAAGGTCGCTCAAATGAACAATATCGCAGACAACATCCTCATAGCCACAAGGAAAGCGAAGCGAAAATCAAGCGTCCTGGGTGCACCATCCTCATCGACCGAGAATAAAATACCAAAAATTGCACCAGAATAAAATGCATTCCCAGTAAATATGATTCGTTTATTTATATCTTCTTATACAGTGGAGCAGTTAATTGATTGTCTACCAACCCGTTGTTGTGTTGGCCAAGCGCCGCATTCTTCTCGTATTCCTGTCCTGATCGCGTATCTTCTTCTCCATCTCAGCGTCAGTGAGTGTCTCCAGAAATGGTGCCCATGCATCGGCGTCACTAGGATTCCGAAATGGCACATCGATAGTTGAGAGGGGAGCTTCGGAGAATGCGTACGTACGCAAATGCCACGACAATTGTCCACGAATTGAGTAAGCAATGGCAGTGACGAATTCACCTCCCAGACCCAACTCGGCACAAAGTTTCATCGCAAACTCCTCTGGATTGTTGTTCTTCTCGGACATGTCCCACTCGACTTGATCCACCAGTGAGGTGTTGCCGACATGAATATTTAGCTTCACGATGACACGTTGATCGCAGCTTTCCTCCAGTATCGGCGGTTCGTTCGGAAAAGCTTCGATTTGCTGGCGTATAGCTTGTGCTATGGCCGGCACAAAAGGAACCGGGTTAAGGTCCAAATCATCGCACAGTACTTCGGCGAATTGTTCAGGACTTATCATGCTTTCTGCAATTAAAAAGGAAAACTAGTTACAAAGATGTTAATGCGTTCTTATTAAGGAAATCTTTATTAGCTGCTGGCTGGTCTTTGTCGATGTCGAAAGCATTGCTTGCGTATAAATGTAGTTGAAAACACAAAATTGTTTTATGAAAGCATTAAGCATTGACTTCCTGCATCCCACGATGATGAGAAAATTTTTTTTTTGCATTCCTTCACTTACCGTTTTTATTCCAAGTAAATGTGTCTCTCAGTTTCTGACCCTCCAGTTCCATGTCCAAACGAATTGGTACAAGACACTCACGCTGTGCTGCATTTTCCATATTCACAGTTGGATCGGTATCGTCGAAGCACATCGGAAATGTTCGCACCTTTTTCGTATGAACACGATTGCGATTGATTGGTGTTGCCTGTGGCACAGCATCCAAGTGACTTGAATTGGGCATTGTTGGCACCCATTGAGGTGGTTTCTTAGATTTACTTTCCCTGGGCAGTGGAGGCTCAGACGTGTTCACCGATATAGCTCGATACCTGGTAAAATGCAAATTTATATACAACTCGTACTCGATGTGTACACAAAGCTAAGCAAAAACCAATACATACTTTTCGTCATTTCCCGATATGATTTCGTCAACTTCTGAGGCTTTCAGCAGAGAAACTGAACTGGCTAGAATATGATTGCTTAGCCCCGCATCGGATAATCGTTTTCTTTCATCGTTGGACAAAACAATTCTAGTCATTCCGGGGTATTTCTTGTAGAGAATGCCACGGAAAAGTCGTAAATAATTGCCAACTTCGGAACCGACATAAAAATATTCGCCACCGTCTTCCAGTTGGAAGCTGACAGGTTTATCGCCATATGTTGGAACAGCCATCGATATAATAATTGTTTTCTGATAGAGTTTTTTGTTAAATTAATTATGTAGTTATTTGTATTTTGCGTTCGGAAAATAAACAAATAAAAGGGCGTCCAGGTCCAGTGAATTTGACAACTTTTATAAATGGCGACTTCAGAAAAGACAGGACTGTTTGAATCGGTGTCAAGAATAGGGTGTGTTTGTTTGTACAACCTGAACAAAAAAATTAACGAAGTTTCGAGGATTGGAATTACATTGTAGGTACAGAATTTTGCACCAGTCACTCTCTTTGGGACTGCTCACATATCATTGACAGTTTGATTAGGTTGACAGTGATTGCAGATTGAAAAATCCAGCTCTATTTACCTTATGTTCTGCAATCTCAGACATGCAAAACATAATGTAGGTACGGCATTAAGGTGGTGGGTACAAAACAACTTAGTGTAAGAAATAATTCCTTAACAGTATTAGATATTAATTTTAACATGTGTGTAATTAAAGATTGAATACAGCAATTTTCAAACAATTATTCAAAAATAGTGAAGACAATTTCATGTAACTTCTTCTAAATCATTTGAGGAAATTGTGAGGAAAGTAAAAGCCAGAGCAAGGATAATAATTTTGTAGAAGACTGTGTAGCTACGTGTGTAACACTTGCGTGTTAGCATGAATATTGAAGCATACAACATCAAATAATCGGGCGAACAATAGAAGAAAGTATATTCGAACTTTATTTACAAATTAAAACGATATAGATCAAATGGAACTGTATGCAATTCGCCTTTAGCTATTCCCTCTTATTAGAATAGGTAGCCCTGAACAACGCATCTGACAGTTTGGTAACTTATTTTTTTAATTTTTTAATGATGTTTTTTAATAGACAATCCCAAATATTTAGGGCGCACATTTTTCTGCGCTAGCGACAAATTACTATAAAAGCCAAAAAAACCTACACCTACGATTATTTACATTTTCCCTATTGACAGTGGTTGTGTACCTAACTTAAAGAACTTTCAGCTTAAAAGCTTCGGAACATAGTCCAACTGTCAGTTTGACACATGACAATTTCAGATTACATACATCGAAAATGCATTGGCGACTGTTTGTAGGTTTATTGAAATAATTTTTATTTTTTCTTCCTAAAAAATTCAAATACACGAATAAATATTTAATGGGTCTACTAACGAAAACCGCCAGATTCGGACGCACTGCATATTGTGATATATTTATTCGGACAATATCTACACGTAATGCAAAACTAACAAAGTACGTAATAAGTAGTGTAGTTTAAAAATAAATTGCTCGACTATTTTCATTCTAGAAACCATAATATTGCGCTTTTATTATTTAATTTTGTGAATAAAATCGAGTTGCATAATTCTATTCTACAGATTAGCTGAGGTCGGACGACTTGAAAATCCAAAACTCGAAGGAAAATACCTAACCGGCCAATTGTTTCTCCATCGAATCTTTGGCTATCGTGGTGTTGTTTTATTTCCCTGGTTGGCTCGCGTATACGATCGTGATTTACATGTGCCAGGGAAAGTGCAGGAGAACGACATCGTAAATAAACAACAAACAACTAGTGATGGAGAGTCTGGCACTGCATCGACAGTTGGAATTGAAAACTCGTCGAAAGAAGTCAAGGGCAAAGTCAATACATTCTATCAAGTACTGATTGATTCCCGAGATTGTCCATTCATTGTGAGTTTCAATGGTTATAGTACAACTTCGCAATTAAAAGAGATTTTTTATTTTTTATTTGTAGAGAGCTCAAACAGAGGCTGTGACCTTCCTTGGTAATCAGGATTCAAATCGAAGTCTTTATGCTATACCGGGCTTGGACTACGTGTCACATGATGACATAATGCCATATTCGTCAACGGAAAAAAATCCACTTCATCACGAGTTGTTTGACAAATTTCTAGCCAGAGTGGAAGGCAATGATCCTGCATTCGAGGCTAGGGATACCCTAAAAGCATGGCAGGAAAAGAACTATCCATGGTTGGAGTTGTCCGATGTTCACAAAGAGACGACAGAAAATATTCGCGTCACAGTTATACCGTTCTATATGGGTTGCCGTGAGACACCAGCTTCGTCTGTTTATTGGGTAAGCATAGCCTCTTCTGTGATTTTATTCTGAATTCTCTGACATTGGGAGAGTTCTTGGATTTACGCTATTCCAGCTATAGTTTCATTAGTAAAATATTAAGTAAATTAATTTATTAAATCTTTATACATTAACATTCATACATAATTCATATTAACGATAGTAAGATAAACTATTCAGCTTTACAACTTCTTTAAACTGCTCGTAAGTAACACTAGAGTCCAAATAGGTAACTGAAAGCCAATTCACTTACTTCTGAGTGTCTCATCTCTCACGTGTGCAATTGTTTCCGATATTTTTATCGTCATTCTTAGTTGTTTTATTTATTTACAAATGTTAAAATTAGTTTGAACTTCATAGGATAAACTTTCTTTGCTTCCTTGTTGTTTTCCTTTAAAAATAAATTGCTCGACAGACAGATTTTCGCGTAAATGCTACCTGTGGTTTTTATCAGGTTTTTGTCTTCGATTTGTACTGAACAATGTATTTAGAGTAAAACATTTTCCGTGCACTTCAGTAAGGGTCCGAGGTCATCTACTAACGTAGCCCTTCTCGCGCTTAAGGGAATGTCATGCAAGGTAAAAAGGGAAAGGGACTGGTACTAAATTCGAGATTTAGACGTTTATTTTAGACAGATCACCATTTATTGGAATTTTGACTGTAGCAAGCGTAATTTTCATGCATTGCACAACAGACATGCTTTTCGAAAGATCTATGTCGATAGGATTTGGTGGCCCTACTTCTTGGCCGAATGTTTTATAAATGTAAGCTTAGAGGTTAAATAACCTCTTTAATTGTCGTTGCTGGCTATTTTCTTGCAACTCATTGTACTTCAAATCGAAAGCCATTCACTTTTCACTCATGCTTAATGGCGCAAGCTGCCATGCCTCTTCTTTTGGAGTTTAAATCCATTTTTAGTTAAGGTGGATTTAACGCCTTCGTATCGTAAAATGTAAGGTAAATATCACGCTTGTAGATGGTAGTTGCCATGCTCAAGCACACCATCGCCAGCTAAAAGATCAGCCTCTTCTCTGTAGCGATAAAGCCGCTCCAGTCTACTGTGTGTAATTACCCCCGTAGATGGCTTCAAAGTTGCAACTCAATTTTAACAACGAAATTTGTTTCATTTTTAGTGGCGGTACTGTATTCGATTGGAAAATCTTGGTGAGCTCAGCGTTCAACTACGCGAACGTCACTGGAGGATATTCTCTTTGTCGGGCACACTTGAGACAGTCCGAGGACGAGGGGTAGTTGGACAGGAGCCTATACTTAGTCGAAAATTACCAGCCTTTCAATACAGCAGTCATGTGAGTTTACAAGCTCCCAGTGGGCACATGTGGTAAGTAAAGAGCGAACACAAAGTCTTTAAAATATTCTTGTTTCAAAATATCCTCACTACATTCATTTTGATTTTAGGGGAACGTTTCGTCTCGAACGTGAAGACGGGCACTCATTTGATTGTAAAATTCCGCCGTTTTCGTTGGAAAGCAAACCAGAGGAGACCCCAGCGCCTGCAGCGAAGGGAACAAAGCCAAATAAACCGGAAAGTGGGCTGTGAAATATACGGCATATAATTGAAGAAAGTCCGCTGCGCGTCTTAGATGTCTGTTGTTCGTTATCGTTTTGTTTTTATCTAGGAATATCAAATTTTGTTTTAGTTTTACGCCCAGGATTGTAAAGAAACAGAACTCAGTTATAACAGAACACGAATGATTTTACTTTTATTTATGCCTCTACTGATTTATGCGATCGTTTGTTTTGATACTGTGCTAGTTTGTCAACTTGAACAGTGAAGTCGAACGGTTTAATGTTATCCTGTATGCCAAACAACGACCGCAGAGCATTGAGGGAGGCTATTTCTATTGCTGTTTCGACATCCTCTCCAACGCCTAAATACAAATTCATCATTGGCAGTGGTTCAAAGATATGCGTAATGCTTACCTTGTCCGATTTGTTTCTTGTTTGAGTACACGGCAACATTGTACGCAGCCAGCACTGTGTTCTTGCCAACATCGCCGATAAGTCTTGGTTCAGGTTCAGCTAGTTTCAAGTCCCTGCAGACATCTTTTAAGTACTGTGTGGGGTTCTTAATATCCCACAATTCACTCAAGTCCTTCTGATTGAGTTGCGTGCAGATAAAGTCACGAATAAAGTTAAAGGCACTCTGTGCACCTGTCGACTCTTCAAGTGATCCAATTACAGCAAGCAGGCTTTTTGCCATGGTATCATTCGAAGGCGGATATTCAGCAGAGAAAACCAATTCTTTAAGTCCCAAATGATTGGCTACATGGGCTAGGGTTTCCTCGGAAGTAAGATACGTGGAGAAGGCTTTAATGCCCTCTTCGGGAACCTCGGGCAGGGAGTACCTTAGATAGGCATCGATATAGTCTATTGCTGTGCGCGCTCCCTTTTTAATGAGTTTTGTATTATCAGACATATTCAGGTCTGGTTGTTCGACACCGAGTTCACGTTGTTTCTCCTCTTCCCTGATAATGTAGGAAGGATGGGTGAGTGCCGACTGGAGAGATGTCAAATTAAAGTTCTCGTTTAAGCGTTTGCCAAATGCAAATAGCTCCGCATTGTAATTCCATTCAATAAAATCCGATCTAGGCTGTGGTAGTGTGGACCCCATTTTCGCTTTGCGCCGTGTTAGTTCACGTAATGTTGGGGCGACCCATCGTTTTATGTGCCGCACATTAGCTGTAGGTAAATGCCTTTAGATGGATATTGTTTTATTTTGTTGTCAATCACTTACTAAGATTTGTGTAGCTGGCTAGTTGGGATACCACTAGAATTGTGCTTAGTTTGTTACGAATTAGAGACATTTCGCAAAGAAATGTTTTAAATTTGAGAAAATTTTTTATATATTTTTCTCTATTAAAAAATCACATTGACGTTTGGTTGACTGTCAAATCTCGCGTCAAGGTGGAACTGAAATTCGGAACAGATAGAATTGGTTTTCATAGTAGATCTACATGGGCACTTTTTGTTTATGGCGCTGAGGCAGAGAACTTGAGTGAATTCTCATATATTTATATATGAAGAGTGTTTTTTGTGCCAATGGAGTGGTTTCAGAAGTGATTTTTTCGATTCCGGGATCTCCCGGACGATTCTTTTTGCCCAATGGAAAACGACATAGACATTTGTACAAAATATTCACCCGAGGCAATGCCTCTCTTTGCAGTAGAAACATTTCACGAAAACGTAGACAAACTACACGAGTTGTCAAACTCAAACGCATTGATAAATCTGAAGCAACCTTAAGAGAAAAAAGTCCAGATTCTCTAAAGTGTTCTGAAATCGGAAAAAGATACTTTGTTTTTTACCAATAGAGCATAAAAAGTGAAGAGGAGCAAACAATTTCCTCTGAGACTGCCCAATCGAATACCAAATAATAATAAAGGCGTAAGAATGACTGGAATGATACGTAAAAACACGTGACACGTATTTTGATCGGCCATCTTGTTTACGTGGTAGGAATTATGGGAAAGTTCAGCATGTTGCTATTTTTATATCGGTGGACTAGACTTAAACTGCATTTACACCTTCACGCATGCGCATTTTTGCACGTGACGGGACAGAGAGATCCGACGGCCGACCTAAAGGTACGCTGTAACCTTGGCTTCAACTAACTTCATACAAGGTTTTAATACACTTTACCAATTTACCGTATAAAGCTCTAATCGTTCCAATGAAGTCAAGGACAGTTCAATGAACAATTTGCTTATAAAGTAGCACGCCATATTACAGTTTAACAGGGATTAGCAAAAGTCAACAAATATCCAAGCACACCATCATAAATAAAAGCTTGCATTCAGTAAACATCGCAAGAGCGTTGCGTCGTAACAGCTTATCGCAATAACAAATGCTCATCTCTCAGTTTATCGCATTAGAAGATACCTTTCTATAAATTGAACCATTAAACTGATTTTATATTCACAAATGTACTCAACACCACCGCAATCGTAATGGTATCTTCAAAGGTGTCACCAAACGTGGTAGAAGATCTGTGCAAGCGTTATTCGCGTCATTGTGTCGAAAACCCGTTTGAAATTATAAATTATATCCTCAAAGAATCGAATGATGTGCCGGCTGGCTTCTTAGGACGTCACGAAACGCTGTGTGTGCAAATTCGCCGAGCTCCATCCGCCATGCCGCAGGAAGTAATCTTCTTCACCAAATCGGTTCCCAGTGATGTTGCCTCCCGCGCTGAATACATACACGAGTTTGGTGTCTTCAAGAAAGAAATATCTGTTTATCGGGATTTGCTTCCTAGATTGCAGAGTGGATTTCCTGATTTCGCCGCGAAGTGCTACTATGCCAAAGATGATCTATTAATATTTGACCACCTCGGTGAGATGGGATTTCGCATGGGCGCTGATCGATCGGGAATCTTAGACTTCGATCATCTCCGATGCGCGTTGACGTCACTGGCAAGCCTTCATGCCTCATCGATTGTATTTGAAGCGAAGAATTCAACGAAGATCCCAGACGTGTTTCCAGAAGCTGTACAAGAGAACGCATATCCAACAGTAGCCAAGAGTGTTCGCCTAGTGAATTTCAACAACGCCGTTGCATCCATCTGCGAGCTGATCAAGATTATGCCAGAGTATAGAGATTCCGATCGATTGGAGTATATTTTGCAAGAGTTTCCTATAATAATGGGGAAAATCTTTGACTTATGTAAGCCGTCAGCAAAATATTATAATGTCTTCAGTCACGGTGACTTGTGGGCAAATAATTTGCTCTTCAAGTACAAAAGTGATTGCCCAGTGGAGAGCAGACTTGTTGACTTTCAACTGACCCGCTACGCGCCACCCATCTTGGATGTTGTCACTATGCTGACAATACCCACGAGTAGGCAATTTCGTTGCAAACATTTGAATACGCTCCTAGATAGCTACTATGGTGTGATGGAAAAGCTGTTGCGCCAGAACGGTGTTGACATTGACGATTATGTTCCCAAGGCGCAGTTCGACGAAAGTGTTGCGGAGTTCATGTTGTGTGGATTAATTGAGAGCTGTTTGTTTTCACATCTGACGATTCTGCCGCCGGAGTTGACACACAATCTTACATCCAATACGGAGGGCTTCGAGGATTTCTTTACCAGAATGAGGAGCGAGATTTGTATGAAGGCATTCCAATCAGATGAAGTTTATCGGACCCGATTGACAGACATGATATCAGATATTATAGACAATTATATTTTAGTTTGAACCTTCCAAGGCTAATAAAATAAGTAAATGCTTATCCAGTGCGTGTTTCTAGATTTCAATAATTATTTTCACGTTGTTTCAAGTTGGAAGGGAGTTAATCCGTGCGTACAGCTTAAGAAATATTACTAATTTTCTTAGATCTATAGGTGTGTTTTTAAAGCTTAGATCTTAGCAAAGCAAAACAAAGTAGGATTTCCAGCACTCAATTACAACAACCAACTATTGCGGGTCTCGAAGTGTCAAGTATCGCGCAGTTGTTGTTATTGCGTGCTGAAACTCTTCTTTAAGCTCAAAAAACAGGACTTTTGTTCGAATTATGTTCAATATGTCTCTAGTCGTCTAATCCTGTTTACAGTTATTAAAGAGGTGTATATACTATACCACTTGTCACCACGTTTAAAGTCCCAAATAGAGTATAAATTATAAACAAATACCAAGAAGTAAATAAAATGTAGAATACCGAAGTAATAAATATAAGCTTCTTTAAAAAAGACATCAACAGCGCGGCGGACTTAAATTGTAAAACTAATCCATTTACATAGCTGCTGACGCTATCGCCTCGGTTGACGTATCTTTGTTTACTAATTATAAACCTATAAGCACTTCGACATTATTTTAATATCCACTTTAATTTCTGTAATTTTCAAAGTCGTCAACAAGCGTGGTCGATTGCGCAATATCTAGATTTATATAGTTAAAAAGATCCTGCTGGTTAGGACCCGCATCATAGAAATTAATAAACCAGAATAGACTCTCTCATCAAGTCAAGTAAAGTTTTTGTATCCAGTTGTCATTTTATCATGACACATTTTTTATTTTATTTCTCTTTTATACAAATCCTTAAAAACTATGCAATTAAATAAAACTTTGTTAAAGCAACATATTTGACTTAATCCAGTCTATAAATTTCGCAATGTCAGCGTACACCACATACTCTTCTAAATTACATTGCTGTGCACGACTTGATAGGGATGCTGATACTGTTCCCCTCAGCATCCATTTGTTTCTTATTCGCACCATCAGACCGCTGCCTGAGTCACCCATACATGGACCGCTTCCGTCCCTGTTACCAGCGCACAATGTTCGATTTGACGTTAAATAGTAGAATTTCTCATTCGATCGTATACACGTCAACTCGGAGACTATTGTTGCATTGACCAACTTTGGAATTGAGACAACGCCTGTGTGTGCCTCATCCTCACCCCAGCCAACAACAATGCCATTACTGCCTTCAATGACACGAACATCTGTAGGTCCTTGCCATAAGCATACTGGCCGGATTGCTGGCGAGAAGCTAAACGAAATAAATAATAGAAATAAATTCTTATTAGTCTCAGAACAAAAATGCTTGAAAAATGAAATAAAGTTCACGACTGGGTCACGCGATTCTTTTGCGTACCATCCGAGTTTGGCTGGAACGATACTGTCAAGATCACCTCTTCATTTGTGTTTTGTATTCAGATTTCTTAGAAGAACACCGTTAAAATATCAAATTTACAGTAAATAATTTCATAAAAAAAAACACATTTCTCGAAGATATTGGAATAGATGGGATGTTATTGGAACAATCTAAAATTGCAATTTTAATTTTTCAGTAAATCAATATGATTCGAGAGGTAGGAAAGAGTCTAATTTATTAAATCTGGTAGGTGACTGCCTTTGTTGTGTCAGTATTTATTGGTTTAGATAGGTCTCAGTTTTCTCAGTTGACGTTACTGGAGGGGTAAGCGATAAATGTTGACAGCTCGTTTATGTGGCTGACATGGGAAAAATCAACTTTCCGACCAATCTCGTTTTGGCGTTTAGAAAACATCTAGTGCAAACTAGTCGACTACCAAAAAAATGTATGCAAGCGTAAAAAAATAGGTTATGCGGAAAGAGGCAAGGAACTGTCGATTATGGGCATATGTATGTGGAGGTTGTTTACGTTTTCACCGAAGAAAGGCATTGCATCGGGTGAATCTATTTTTGTGAATTATTAATATAAATATTAAGAAATTTCGAATATTTTCATATTAAAATTTAAATCGCTTAGAAAAGTGTCGAAGACTACACATATTCAAATCGCACAAATATCAACACAAAAAAGAACAAGTGACGTTTTTATGTTCGACTAGGCACTCGAAATCTGAAATCGGAGATCAAATCGGAAGAAGCCCAATCGAATACCACATAATATTAAGGGTATTCACTTAATCTCATAATTTTATGCAGCTCGTAAATTCATAAATTTCTGCAGTGCTTTAAGTGAACACACCTCGGAAAAGTCATTTCGTAAATCGCTGCGAATAACGATAAAGCAAATATTTATTTTAATTAAATTCTTACCGTCATTGATGCAACTCTAAAATATTGAAAAGAAATTCACACAACGCGGATAACGCTTATCATAATTTGACATTTGTAAATTTGTGTAACTTTCCGCACTCGATTTCCGAGCCTAATTGATCGCGGAAAATTATGAGGCCTGCGTAAACTATTCGCCATACAAAATCTGACAGTTCAATTACGAGGTGGTAAATATCTGCAGTTTATGAGGTTCATGCGGGTTTTACGCGTTTATGTGAATACCCTTATTATTTTGGTCACAAAAAGTGGCCACAACATGTTTAGTCTAGAAGAAGATCGACAAAGCTATGGTACGTTTTGATCTTTATTGTACTAGCTGTTATCTGTCACTCTTTGCAGTCACCTAAATTGATTGCGTAAAGCTCTGTTCTGACGATTACCAGATCTGACAGTATTGTAAAGACAACAAATGAAAAAAATGTCTCAAATGTCTGCCAACCGTGTGAACTGGCAATTTTGTCTACCAATATTTGCAGAAAAGTCATTGTGAGATAATTGCCAGACCGCCATCCGTCAATGAAAATGTCGGGTATCTGCCAATCGTCTGAACACTCAATTCTATCATTCTCAGACTATTGCCAGGCGTTTAGGACATTTGTAGACTCATTTGCTATTGGCAGATGTGGTGGTGGTTACGACATCTGCCAATTTTTCATTTGTAGACGAATATTTTTCATGATTTCAACGACCAAATGAAGTTTCGGTGCAATTTTCCTTGCATTTTTCTGTAGATTGGTGCAGCCGTTCACACAGATGATTTTTCTGGAAGAATTCAGTCTTAGGCCTGTTTGCTGATACTACTCATAGCGATTTAAGTTCTACTTAAATACCTAATGGGCTACTTTTTCTATGTCATAATTTGTGACATAAGATTTTAAGTGGAACTTAAATCGCTATGAGAAGTATCAGCAAACGGGCCTTACATATTACATCACAACTGATTCAGTGAAAATCCCCCATTAGCTTTAACAACAAGTTCGCTCCTCGTGGTAATGGATTGGCCTATAGCTGTCGCAAGATTGACCAAGTCTACAGGAAAATTTAGCAAGGCTCGTTTAAGGAAAATTGAATACAACAAAGTTGAGTAACCTAATTAGAGCAAAGGGGAAGCAACACTTCCTTCTCTTCAAAGCACGACCTAGATTAGTCATTTGCCTAGAAAGTCAGTTCCTACATTCTATTTGGGTAATCGAAAAACTTACGTTACTTTTTCCAAGAGATGCACAATAGCTACATCCGAATCTAAGTTATCAACTTCTGGTCGGTAATCCGGATGTCTGATGAGCTGCTGTACTCCCAAATTGACGGCATTCTCCCATTCGGTCAGATTATGTTGGCCCATAGACAATAGCAAATTCTCAATTTTAATACCCTCCTTTTCTTCTTGGAAACAGTGAGCAGAACTAAGCACAGTCCGCTCTGAGATAAGGCTCCCCCCGCAATGGAAAGACAGCGTACTAACATTTCTCTTATAAATTGCAACAATCCATGGGAACTGTGATCTGTGAATGGTTTCACCAAAGACCGCCATTTTTGCAACGCTTAAGTTCTCTTGTCCGCAAATTGAATCAATGTAAC
This sequence comes from Cheilosia grossa, assembly GCA_963082955.1. NCBI lineage: Eukaryota > Metazoa > Arthropoda > Insecta > Diptera > Syrphidae > Cheilosia > Cheilosia grossa. The sequence goes on along the minus strand of OY720144.1, from coordinate 13,097,025 downwards.
TTGATACCGATACCGGAGTGACTGGCTCAGTGATTGGCTTCGTAAGAAATATATTTTTCAAGAATGGATTCGTTTGACTGCCAGGTGACGCAGTGGTTGGCGGATTTGTAGGAATTACGCTTCGCATACGAAACGAATTATTTATGAACGGATTTGATATGATGCCAGAACCGTCTGTGATTGGGTTATTAAATGTCTGCCTTGTTAATACCACTGGATGACTCGCTGAGTTTATAAAGTAAATAAATTAGTAAATGAACTGAAACGACTTGGGGGAATGTTTACTGAGATCGGCACTACGATTAATAATCGGCCAGTTTGAGGGTCCGCTGGGATTTGAAAATATCCAAACTGACTGTGGTTGTCTAGTCTCAAGGGTATATTCCATTTTAATATAGGTTCTTGGCGGAGGATCTAGGAAGAGAGATTCGAACGATGAGCATGCAGCATTTATTATGTGGACAACAAATTCGAACCTTCAGGACCAGAACACTTTCTGACATTGTTGACACTGATGCCGGTCACTCGAGGCACAACATTTTTAAGTGGAAAATCAACTCGGTAAGTAACCGGCATTCCCGATCGGATGTAATCGGAAACTCGATCCCTGTCAATCATCAGGGATATCTTTCCTGCGACCTCCTAAAAAGAGAGCAAGTTATACTGTCGTCGTTATTCATTATCGTAAAAGGAACAACAAAAAAACATAAATCTACAGGTGGAGCAGTTAAGTGTAAGGAAGCTCCGGTGCCACCATATTGACAAGAACCTTTGAATTCCCGCTTTGGCCACATAAGTTGTAGACGAAAAATGAAGCAGGCTTGCACTGGCAATATGTCGGTGACATTAAAGTGGGTACCATGGAATGGTTCGAGGAAACCCTATCGGTGACCTCATACAGAGAGGGCTTAATACAGACAACCCAAGACTGGCGTCCGCAAAAATAACGAAAGTGTCATTTTCATCAAAAACAGTTCGCTAAGGAAAACATAACTTTGCCCAAAATATGTCTTTTCAAAGAGCATTCATCATATTCCATACAACAAAAAGATATTCTATCTTTGCGCGGAAATACTTAATTTGTAGATGTATTTCAGGCCTCGTTGGTTGGAATACCTCTGCAAACGGGTAACCAGTGCATCGTACCCCAACTTAGCTGTCATCGAGTCCATTGTATTGTATGACATGTACCTATTCTTGCTGAAGACCGAATCTTAGCTGTGCTCTTAGTAAAAATGTATAGCCGAGAGAGCATTGCCTTTAGTGATGCGTTCAGCAAGGTACGCATTGTGGCTGTTAAACCAGCAGTAAAATTTTGAAGCAAAGGGGGCCTCGCTGCTGAGATTTGTTAGAGAACTTCGGCTCACCAGACATGACGTACAACATGCTTATATGAAAAACTACTTCTGTATGATTCAACTCTGAAATGCATTTCAATCAGCGGCCTACTCAAGCACACGATTTTTAAACTACAAAGACTGTCACCTAGAGCGCACGATCTATAGGGGAGGAAGGAATGAACCCAGGGGCCACAATAGACCATATACATATGCAGTGTCCCAAACCACCTTTTGAATACTATTATCTTATATAGACCCAAGTTACAAAAGTCAGTTCAAATTGCCGCAGTCAGTCCAAGTTGAGTCTGATAAGCAAGCTGAACGACAAATGAACAAAATGGCCACAATCGCCGACATGACTTTATTCATTTGTTCGGCATCCACAAAGCTTCTGTGTAAGTTTTTAAAATAAAGCTCAAGGCGTCGAATCCAATCAGCAAAAAAACCTAATGTGAGCAACATATAAAAACCCAGATAAGGCTATCAGCTCGTCTTTATTTACAGTATGTTCACAAATTTCGACTTCATGGCGTTACAAAATTTAGCAAATTGCTACAAGGCAATTTGTATTTGTTTATTCTACTCAATTAAATTTCTAAAGATCTTCTTATTAAGGTTGGCATCAACGTAAACGTTAAGAAAATACTACCATTATCAGTTTATTAGCTTCGAACTTGAAAAGACTTAAAAGACTTACAAAATTGCTCTTTTTTTTGTGGTCCTGTCTTTAGTAAATCAGTTCCATTGAAGAAAAACGTTTTTATTATGCTAAAACTGAAAAAGTTAAAACGCTTTCGCGGCTTAATGGAACTCCACACTTAACTTGTAAAAGTCAACGGAAATTCACACACAAGTTTTATGAATTAGCACATCCTCATACCTGATTTAAGATTCCAATATGTGAAATTTCGATCTTCACTGTTGTCGTTCCATACGAAATATCTTTTAGTGTTATTATTCCAAAGTTAACCTCTCCGTCAGTTGCATATTGGAATATATTCGGACAGGGATTCTGCGGATTCGATAATACATCGTCAACTAATACAATTAGAACAGCTAAGGCCGCGATCACATTTGACACTGTTCGCATAATTACTTCTTAATTTGAACACGAATCTAATTATTCTTGTCCATGAAATTACAATCAAAAAAAAGTTGTTATCAATAAAATCAATTAAATCGATATCGAAAACAAAAAACCAGCGACAAATCTATGTTCGATCCGCCAATTACTGTTCAACGAATTAAAAGCGATCAGATATGTCATCAAAAGTATTATCGCTGCATTTTAAAAGTATTGTCAGTTAAATGTCAAAAAAAAGTTTGATCTCTCTTAAATTATTGAAACTAGTTTCCAACCGCCTTAATTCCGTCTCGGTCAGACCGTCTCCACCGACACTTTGTAAACGTCTAGGCAGGCAATAGTAACAACATCTGCACGATTTAAGAAATCGTTGATCTCTGAGAGGCCAAAGTTGGAGTAAATTATAATCGTAAAGCTGGGAAAACACCATCGCCTGACAAAAGTACGATACTACAGTTAGCTGGCTACACATATCATGTTCCTTTGGTTTCATATACAAGCATAGTGATGTATTGCGACTTGCACATGTTTTCATATTATGAAAATTTAGAAGAGAGAAGAGATAAGAAGCAACGCTGCGCATAAATATGTTGTGCTTGGCGATCAAGGGAAAATTCTCTACTTGTAGGTAAAACGGAAAACCAACCGAACGAGTGGGAATTTTTTACATTTATTCTATTTAATTCGAAAGAATATTTTACCACGAAAAGCCTGAAAATTTTCCAATTTATTTTACTTACCCATTCCAATTCGTTAGTTCACAGCTAACCAAACTTGCTTATTGCGTTTAAGGCCTAGGTTTTTTCTTGCACTTCTATTTCTCCTAAAGCAACGACAGTTCTAAATGCATCGATTTGGACATTTTCCAATTCAACACAGTCAACAACCATTTTTAAAATGTTATATAAAGACCCATAGAACTCCAAAAGTGCGGTATATTGCCACGCCTATTTTTGGGGGCATTCTTGGTCAAAATGCAGTTTTTTGACTTCATTCACTATTTTTATGTTGGTATTACTCAAATAATTCTTAAAATCAGTAAGTTCTTAAAGGAGGCTACACTTTCTTAATTTTTTCAAGCGATCAATCAGTTTTCTCAAGCTGAGTTACAGATCAAAATCTAACATAAGATTTATTCACATATGTACTCCTAAGGCTGGCTACAAGCTACATGCCGCATTTCTCTTAGTGAGAGAGAATTCTATCATCGCTTAGCACAAAAACAAAAAGGGTAGAAGAATGCGTAAAACCACAACTTTGCAAAATGTCATAATTAAAATTTCAGCAGAACAAATCACATATACACATTTGACAGCTTACTTCGTGAAAGAAGTTACAAATGTGCATGTGTTTTCGCAGGATTAAGGGAGAAAATTACATTCGTTAAGTTTAAGCCAAGCTCATATTCGCTTGGTTTTCAAATAAGTCCGAGGTGAGTGTAACGCTTTAGCAAACACTGTACTCGAGGAAATCTTCGGAATCTCTATTTCTTTTCACACCGCCAACATCTCTCTGATCGATATACTTACGTTACACTCTCTTTGAGCTGCACAATGGCTATATCGGCATCGAAGTTATCAACTTCCGGTCGATAGTCTGGATGTCTGATGAGTTGCTGCACTCCCAAATTGACGGCATTCTCCCATTCGGTCAGACTATGTCGGCCCATGGACAATAGTAAATTCTCACTTTTTATACCTTCCAGTCCTTGTTGGAAGCAGTGAGCAGCACTGACTACTGTCCTAGTTGAGATTAGGCTCCCTCCACACTGGAACGACAGTGTACTGACGTTTCTCGTGTAAATAGCAACAATCCACGGGAACCGTGATCTATCGATAGCTTCCCCATTGACAGCCAGTTTCTTAATGCTAAAGTTATTGTTCTCCTGGCCACATATCGAATCGATGTAACTTGATGACATAGGTCCTGTTGCGATGGTAGGCCTTGTCGCAGTTTCTGTTGCCGGGACAGGTGGGGGATTTCTTGTAGCGAATTGGCTGGGTATACGAAATCCGGGATTCACAAAAGAGTTTATGCTGTCGAGATTGCTTTCCGGAGCGGGGGTATTAAATGTTCGCCTAAAAAATTCCATAGCATTAAACGGAGCAGCATCTGCATTAAAAAGATAAATAAATTTGTGAAAAAATAACCTGAATTAGAGAATACGTACTGAGATCAACAGTTGGATTGACTGGTCTTCTAGTATTTGGAACTATATTATGTTGTTGTTGTGGGAACGGAGACTGAGGTTGTCCTGCTGATAGACTAGCGTAAGTTCTAAGGGTGTGTTCCAGGTTAACAGTGGCTCGTGGTGGGGAATCTAGAAAGACATTTGACATATGAACATGCATCGGCATTACAAGAGCGTAAGAAATTCGAACCTCTGGGACCAGAACATATTCTGACATTGTTGACAGTGATGTCAGTAACTCGAGGCACGACATTTTGCAGCGGGAAATCAACTCGGTAAGTAATCGGCACACCCGATCTGATGTAATCAAAAACTCGGTCCTTGTCAATGTTCAGCGATAACTTCCCCGAGTATTCCTGAAAAGAAAGCAATGTCAGAGTCTTATTCAGTTGTTCATGTTTTTTTTTCGAAATGGTAAGATTACTCGTGCTCTTAAATAAAGATTTTTTTTTTTTTTTTGCGAGGGTAGTTCCAATATTTTTTTAGTTATTTCCACTTGATGGTGTGTTACAAAATCAGCGCTATTTATGTCCGACGGGATTCCCCAGAAACTTCCTTTGTGTGGGATTAGCTTACTTGTGTATGTAGAGCGAATGTCAATATCAAAATCTTCTTGAATCGCCAAGCAATAAGAAGCTGACTAGTATTTAACACGAATTCGCAAACAACGGCGTAGTAGTTGGATTCTTTTTGAATGAAAGCATTTTTGTCTTATGTGAGCGAGATCGGCGATAAGCTTAAATGTGGAATGGACGACATGCTGACCTCAACTGATTACACATATAAATAGAAAATACATTTTTCTTGTTATCATCGATCGTCGAAAACACAACTTTCATGTTGCGTTGTCCAAAATTCATACCGGAAATAAACCTAACAAAATCAATGAAAGCTCAAAAGAGTTGTTAAAGAAACAGTCAACTGGTGCGGGACTATTTTTAACGCGTTACCGCACTTATTGGGAACACCCATTGATATATAAATTTACCAACATAATATATACTCCCTCACTTATGTAGGTTTTTGGGATCATTCAACAAAGAACGTCCAATAAACGGAAACAAAACGGTTGCAAAATTAATAAGACAGTACTTAAAAATTAATGTAAATGTTCAATGGGAGCGCTTGAAAACAATTTGTGGTGAAGAATGCGGCTAACGCATTCATACGCCCCGTTTATAAATATATTAACAGAGTTCATACTCTCAAGTTTAGCGTCATCTGTTTGGGTTCTCTGCAAGAAAGTGTGGTTTTATTATTCCCAGATGTAAGGTGTTTCTGCGGTTGTTTGACTAGAATTTTGTGTCAACATTGTACACAGTAATATAATGTGCAAATGTTCTTGACCGGTAACCTCGATGGGTAAAATTTTATTATGACCATCTTTCAGTGTAGCAGTGTCTAAATTATGCAAGCAATTGTTAAATTTTATCGAGATTCTGTCAGCAATTGAAGAATCCAAGTATTGAAGTCAATGTGACAGACAGCGTATGAGTTCGCCGGACTCGATGGGTTGTTCATGGAAAATGGGCGTATTTTTCCTCCTGTTCAAATGGGAGTAAGGTCACGAAAGGTTAATACTACTATGGTATCCCTAAAAAATAATGCCGTTAAAATAAAAATAAAAATATATCTTTTTGGTGAATGGAAAAAAAATTGCATATTTAACAACGGACCTACAAGGTGATTCAAATTATTTAACTAAATGTTGGTAGATTGATAGTTAATTAAACCTTTTTTGCTGTAATCCACGAAGCTAACGGAGCATTTTGTCCCAACTTTTTTGTGTATAAATTTGTTTGCCGTCGAGCAATTCAAGTAGATATTAAGTAAATAAGCAGAACGCACAGTTGTAAATGAAAATAAGCGATGCGAATTTGATTGAAATACCAGAATTACTGAATTAAAAATTTATTTCTATCAAAATTTAGGTCTTTTTTCTCAAAATTATTCCTAAGCTGGCATCACTGTGGAGTGTGGACACATATTTTCATTGCGTCCCGTCATTTTCACACAGTTGTGTTGACATTTCTGCACACCTCCATTACTTATTACACTGCCTTACCGATTTTAAAATTGCATGCCATTTTCCAGTGAAAATAAGGACTTCTTGTTTGCGAAAGCAAAAGGCCTTCCGCAAGCGATGCAACGAAAAACTGTGGTACAGTACACGCAGGCAGAGGCACATGTCTATGGCAATGTCAGAGGCTCAGAAAGTGATACTTTACATAAATCGGGCGATAATAAATATTATATTCAGTATAAATGACAGTAGGCAATTTTTTGCCACAGCTTCACTTAGACCATCTGTTGGGTCCATTGTGCCCATAAATGACAGTACTGACTGACAGATTTTGGCTCTTTCAACAACTTCATTTACGACTCCCGGACTAGAAGTTATTTGACCGCAAAAAATATTTATTATGCATTGGGTGACAAGCTAAGAGCGAGAGTTTCTGAGATTAAGAGAGCATTTGATTTCTTTTTTTAATTTAGGGGGACTTTTCTACAAAAAAAAATGTTTCGTTTTCATTTTTCATTAAAAAAAAAACAAGGTGATTCTATTCTAATGTTACATTTTAGTAAATCAAAACAAAATAACCTCAGAAAGTTCCCGTTAGCTTGTGGAAACTATTTGAAACTTTTCTTAGTCTATAGAACTCAGTCCCACCTTTCAACCCAATATACAATTTATTACATTCATATGTACAGATCAAAAAGGTACAAAAAACAGTTAATTTAAAAATAAATTAGGTGTGCGGCTATTCATATGTTACGGACTGTGTGTAAGATGCAACTTTTGGCCAAAGAATAAAATACTTTAAGCGCGGGTACACATGGCTATTCTTCAGTAATGCGGCAGTGAAATGCGTCTCTTTGAAAAGTTGATGGCCTCGTGGTCGTATGCGGTTTTTGTTGTTGTTACTGTTCCGGTTTTAATCCGGTCTGGCTCATACAATTAGCATGAACCATAAGACTAGATGTGTTGTTATTATAAAATGCTTTTGAAAAAAACAACTACAAAATGTGAATGGCTTAGTAAGGGAAGGGCTGCATTTATTTATGCTACTAATATGAGGGAAAGAATACTGTACATTTGATTTATGCTACAATTTGGTTAAACCAATTGACTCCCATCGAATAAACATAGTTTCAGGTGAAATTAGTCAAAAGAAATGGATTGCCCTCAATAACTATAAATCAGTAGACACATTTAGAACAAGGTTACCCTTTTCCTACTGAGAGATGCAGTGTGTTCCCTGCGCATTAATATTATTTAAGAAAGGTTACACATGTAAAAGTTAACAAAATTTAGTTCAAGACTAGATAATTTGCTGTACGTAGAAAGTGTCATTGTCTATTCTTTTTCCCAAAAGCTGTGAAAGAAAGACTTCGTTTTTTGAATTTTTTTTTTTAACTTTTGCTTGGGGCAATAGCGATAAACGACGATGGAGTCACTTTTTTTTAACCCTAGTCCTAAAGTAAAGTAGGATTTTCACCACGCAATTACAACAACTACGCTACACTTAACACTTCGAGACTCGCAATAGTTGTTGTAATTGCGTGCTGAAAATCCTCAAAAAAAAACGGGCCTAATATTTCCCAAAACAATTTTCCAGTTCTTAAATTTCGAAAGCATAGACCGAATGGAATAAAACTATAAAGTCTAATTAAACACAAAGATCTCAAGATATAATTCAACTCTGAGGTTAAGTAATGAGCTTTAAATAAGAAACGTCGTTCTATTACAAAAATGTAATACCTTCAGTTATAGCCAGTAGAGAAAATATCATTTGAGCGACAAGAAACCGGTTTTTCATTCTGTACCTTTTGACGTGTTGTTTTATTATTTTCTCTCTTTTAATTTGAACTGGCGCCTGAGTGGTTTATTGGATCTATGTAAATACAAACGACTCGACGCCATGGTTTTCTGGTCTCGAAATCAGCTGGCTGTCACATTTCATGTTCCATTGGCCGCAAAAAACCGGAGCAATTTTGCGAATCTTGACTTCTGAGCGAGATTTTCACCTACTTCCACTAACATCAAAATATTTGTCATTTGTCAAGCTTTAAAGTGTGTTATTAAATACGTTTCTGTATGACAAATTAGTGAAAAATAGAGACTAATTTACATTTGCCCGTCAGGATATCAACATAAATTGAATGGATTTTTATAAAAGCCATGCAAGAAACATCTAGTTTTATATCCCAATGGAAAACGACATTACTTAACTTAAAAATGTGTCCCAAAGCAGTGGAAAAATATACCCTCGCTTAAGCCTAGTATGCATTTCAGCCTAAATGTCAAAATAAGCTTTCCACGCAAAAAGTTCACTTGGCCGTACGCAGTTTAAGTGAATGGCAACTGCTTCAAAGACTGATTTGTAGGTGGCGATACGTTTGGATATGGTGTGGATATGAATTCATTGTATTTATATTTACAAAATAGATACATTTTAAAACATAAGTCTTTTAAATTCAATTAGATGCATTACGCAAGTAGCAGTTAAACAATGGCAACTATATAAAACAAAAGAAATAGAATTTAACTTACTAAAGTGCATAATTATTACTTAAAATTCGTTATTATTATTATTATTTTTTTTTGCTCCTGTTCAAAAAGTTACCAAAACCAGATAAAAATTAAGAAATTAATAAAAACATTCAATCAAACAAAAAGTTACTAAATTTGGAAACATATCACCAAAGTGGCAACTTCGGGCCACGCAGAAAGCAGGAACTGATGTATAATGCTTATATTGGTTTTTGAATTTGAGAAGTGACCGACTGGCAAAGCGAGGCGGGCAAAGGTCAACTAGTCAGCTCAATAAAAAAATTCCGAGTGACTTGTTGCGATTCTACCCGCAGACATAATTAGGGGGATATACGATTTCTTTCGTCAGCAAAAATCAACAATCTTTGTCACGATTTGCGTGAAAAGCTGAAAAACTTGTACCTAGCTATTCGCCATTAGTAGGCAAACCAGTAGTTCATGTGCTTATTCTTAGCTTAGATACCTGGAATGAATCTCCTGTTTTGTCTACAAAAAGATTTGATACTAATTCAAGAAAAGGGAAACCGTTTCTTGGATTTTACCATTCGGTGGTCGAGTGTGACAGGAAAGCATGCATATTGCAATTGAGTCACAATTAATTAAACACTCTGGTGCATGACTGACTAGAAGGATTTCGCAAACACAGTCACTGAGTTAGAGATTGAAGAACTCGCTGAACTAACAACGCTTCGGGATAACAATTGCTGATACCGAAGAGCTTTAGGTGAATTGGTTCACAGTAAAAAGCTTTAAGCATTGTAACTGTTGCTTTAAAAATTATCCTTGCACTACAAGTAAGTACAACGATGATTGCTGTGAAACTACAAATGTCAGTGGAAGGTTAAATCGTAAGACTTAGTTCCAAATAAGCACCTGGCATACACCCGCAAATATTTACACTACAGGCTAGACGAATTGGGCTTCATCATTTTTAGTTTCGACTTTTTATTCAACAAGTTTATGTAGGTATATTTTTCATACAACGAAAACGTGTTCTTAATAATACGTTGCCATCAATCATTTTGCCATTTATTAATTTGTTTGACTAAGTAAATGAAGAAGAATATATTAACAAGTCGCTTATTATTTTTCTGACTAACAACTTATTATCATTTTATACAATTTGAATAAACTATTACATAATTGTATATAGAAGCCAGTCTTATGGATGCGCTTAAAGCATAAGGTGGCAATATCACAGCTTTGTTTGATCGGCTTTGAAATGTCCACCAATAAATGGTAAAATGTTACTAATACGCCCGAGTATCCCCAAGTAAATTAAAATTCAAGTAAAATTAATGTTATTGTAAGTGCCTTAGTGTTTGTCACCGCTTCAATCCATTAGAATGTGTTTGTTTTGTTGTATCTTGACGAACTGCGATCTTAACTCAATACGTCTGACCCACTTGACGAGCAGCTGCATTGTGCAGTACTAATACTATGATACGATTAAGCAGGAGGGATTTCCTTGTTCAATGAAGCTGTACCTACTTTACAGGGTAACAAAAGTAAGAGGCAGATCAGTTTCCGAGCCGTTTATTAACTAAATGTTTGAAGGTGATAATGGGTCCAATGTATATGAATTGTTTTTAGATAGTGCCTATAAGCTAAGATTTGGAACGCAATGGGAATGGGTCATCATGACGCCGAATTTTGTATGCGAATCCTCCTACCTTGTATAACCTAACTTAAGGCCCAAATTATAATGGCCGGGTTCCACTGCCCGCTAGACGTCTAGCACAAAATATCCCAGACGAAGGAACTGGAAGGAACGCTCGCGCTAGAACGAAAGCGCCAGCGGCAAAATGAAATTTGACACACTTTTTCGCACATTTATTTCCACACTACAATCAAAGAAATGATACAATATGTTGAAAACAATGTCTGAATTCCTATTTTATTTACGTTATTACCAATTTTATCACAATTGCAATTGCTCGGTTTCGTATTTTTTTTATTTTGTAAACGTTTGCACGATTTCCTTTGACAACTGTTTTTTTTTTTGTTTGTTTTTCTCTCAATGCAGCGGGTAGTTTTGCGCTAGATTGAGAAATTTCCCTGAAAGGGATATTTCACAAAAAGTGCTAGACATCTAGCGCCAAGGGTGAAATGTCAATTTTTTTTATATGGAGTTTTTCATACCGCTGGTCATCTAGCGGGCAGTGGAGCGCGGCCAATTATACGTAAAACGAAACCGTAAAAATGTTCTTTTGCTTTTATTGACCACTTAGACCTAATGGTTGAACTCAATATTGGTCTTAGTATGTTGCTTACGAATTATATAGTAAGTCTATTAAAAAAATTAGGCAAATGATCTTTAAATTTTGTAGAAAAATATTTCATTCATTTTTCCGTTCGAAAAAACTGTTTTCTGATCAACTTCTCAGTCAATTCCACAAGAAAAAAACAAATCATTCCACTGAAATATCTCATTTCATTACTGTTCCAACTGTCGGGAATTTTTTTTTTCTGATGAATTCCCATCAGTGGTGAATGGTTTGTTGTGGTTGTTTTTGCAGGGACATTTTTTTCTGACAGCATTTTTGCTATGAACGCCTTAACGTTAAAAAAAACTCATTTTCACACTGTTGCAACTTTTTCGGTTGCATTTTACGTATGGCTGTAACTAGGACCTAACCGAAGTAATTGTTCCAACCAATTAGAAGTTGCAGACAGTAAATTTCTTCGTTGAGGAACTTGAATCGGTCTTAATCGGCGAAAACCGGCAAAACCTATTGATATCCGACCTTTGATGCAACATGCTGTTCCAATAAAATTAAAAAAATCACTCATCTTCAGCAAATGATGCTTTGACAGTTCGATTGCGTCCAGCAAAATAAGTTACTTATATGATCAAAACAGAAAAAAGAACCTTATATACTGAAATAGATCACTGATGATAAGATTATCACCCCATTTTCATTCTTAATGATTTTATGACTTTCTGATAGACACCCCTTTAAAATCTTGTTATTGTTTAAATCTTTTCCCTATATGCGAAGGAAATTTAGTTTGTAGGTATGCAATCGTGTCTGAACTCATTGGACCTTTTATTAATACCATTTTTGACATTAAATAATGGCTAATTTCGTAAGGCAAATTTGGTCATATTGCGAGTTCCTAAAATATAACCTGGACAGTTATTTATAAGCAACAATAATAACAATGTATTAGACATTATTCATTATTAAAATGGCAGCCAGTGAAATGTCATTTCCATACATTTCTATAGAAAGAACAATACGTTCCCAAGTATAATCGACATCTTGTCGAAAGATGCACCTGAATAACAGTTGCTTCAAAGACTGATTTGTAGGTGGTGATACTTAAAACTGTCCACAGCTATTTCACTTGGATTTTATTGCACGTTTATTTTTTTTTTTTAATTATAAAACACATTTTAAAACATAAGTCTTTTGAATTTAATTAGGTAAATTATGCAAGTATTAGATCTTTTTCAGTCTCTCAGTAGTTAAACAACGGCTACTTTGTAAAATAAAAGCAACAGGACTTAACTTACTTATGTACACAAGTTATACTTTAAATCCTTTATAATTATTATAACTTTTTTTGTCCGAAAACTTAGCAAAACCAAATGAAATTAACCAAATTAATAAAAAAATTCAAACACACGAAAAGTTACCAGATTTGGTAACTTATCACCAAAGTGGCAACCTCGGGCCAAACAGAAACTTGGAACTCATGTCAAACGCTTACATTGTTATTGAATTTAATAAGTGACAGACTGTCAAAGAGAGGCGGGCAAAGGTCGTATAGTCAGCTCAATAAAACAATTCCGAGTGAATTGTTCCGATTCTTCCTGCAGATAAAATACGATTTCGTTCGTCAGCAAAAAATAAACAATATTTGTTACAATTTGCGTTTGTAAGCAATACCAACCATTTGTCGAACCTTTTTTGCATTTTCTCTGCGAAAATTTTGGATTTATCAACAGTTTTGTTAACCTGTTTTATTGAAGTTTCCACTAAATGCTGAAATTATGGCACGGAGACATAAATTTCTAATTCTAACAGCCGTAAAACTTGTACCTATTCGACATTCGTAGGCAAACCAATAAGTCATGTGCTTATTCTTAGCTTAGATACCTGGTATGAATTGCTTGTTTCGTCTCCATAAGTATTCGATACTCATTCAAGAAAAGGGCAACCGTTTCTTGGATTTTACCATTCGGTGGTATGACAGGAAAGCAACATGAATAGTTCTTTTATTTTATGTGATTATGAATTCAGTAATTAAAATGTTACTCATATCTTTTGACAAAATGCCACATGTTTGCTTGTGACATTTTTTTTATAACATAGGAACGTTCAGTGTTAGCTTGTCATTGGAAATGTTTTTTCATCCCGGGCAATTATTATTCCAACAACCTTACAACAACAAAAATCAGTGCGTCGTCGTGAAACACGTTTTTTCGGTTAACAAATATCCCGCTCAATTAAACTGATATCTCGCGATATAAGTATGTTTCTGAGATTGTACATCTTACAATATATGTAGGAGAAAGACTGCACGAACGAGAAAGAGCTGCTTGGTTTCTGCAGGGAAATTTGTATGTTTCTTAAGGGAAATTGTTTAAGTTTTTTTTTTATCCAGGGATCGTGATGGACACTTTCAGTGCCTAGTGCAAAGAGGATCTTAACTAGAGGGTCAACTGAGAACTCCGATCTCAGCAAAGCAAAGTAAAGTAGGATTTTCAGCACGCAATTACAACAACTGCGCTCTAATTGACCCTTCGAGGACTCGCAGTTTGTTTTGATTACGAGCTGAAAATCCTACTTTACTTTTCTTTGCTGAGTTCGAAGCTAAAAAAAAACAGGCCCTAGTGAAAACTTGTGCTTAACTTGCATGGTATTAACCAATTTTTGGAACAACTCCCAAGGGTAGCCGCAAGAATACCGCTGTCAAAAAGATATTTCAAGTAAAGAATATTAAAAATACCTGAAATGTGAATGGATGAACATTTTTTGGCGCCTTAGATTTAGAACAAACTAAATTACATTACATTAATTGTTATAATTTCATTTACAAATTGTTTGTTATTGAGAAAGTGCCACCCGGCGGCCATCAATAACACGTATTCACAGATCACAGACATGAATAAAAAGAGCGCGCGAGAGAGGGCTGTCATTCAAAATTTGCGGGGAAAATCGGGTAGGAGAAGGTGCACGGGAAGTCGGCCCTCTAGTTTGGATCCTCTTTGACCTAGTGCCGCATGACACTAGAATTGAACAACATGTAGGTAGACGACACGTGTTTCCAGCAGGACAGGGCTACGTGCTATACAGCTGATTGGAATTGTAATCCTTCGCAGAGGTGACATGAATTGGCACATCAAAATCATGCGATTTGACTCCGGTAGACTTTTTCTTATGTGGTTTCCCGAGGTCGCAGATCTATTACAATAAGCTGCAATCGGCCAATGCCCTTAAAGCCAGCATAACAAATGCCATCACTGAAACCAGTCGGAACTATGCGTCGGAGACATTCAAAATTATATCACCCTGATCGGTGCCACCATGTTACATTCCATTATGTATTATGGCTTCATGAATGCCTTTCAAATTAAAACGAAACTGCATTTAAACATCGACCCGTCCGTATGGAAAAACCCTTTATTAACCAGGTCATTTCAGTTAGACTTAAATACACCTTAGGGATATCGGACTAATCCAGGGAACTGTGTTCTAAAAGGCGCAGTTTCCATTTGTCGATATGAGCATAGGGCTGAATAAATAAAACTAAGTTAATTCGATTTTACACAAAAAATTTCGCTTTCATTTAAAAAGAAATTGCCTTGTCAGCGAAAAGTTTGCACCGCATAAAACTATACCACTTGAGAATCTTATCGAACTCTCCCGCCAAAACTAAAGTCTCGTTAGCAGGTTTTTTTTTCAAACATATAGGCAATAAATTTATGGAGTAGAAAACCGTACATAAACGAATGGTTTTATAAAGCTAGGCTTAAACGGCGTCGTTGCAAATAACTTAAGACTCTTAAAACTAAAGCAAATCAACAAGTTACTCGCCAGGGGGTTAATTTTGACTGAACCCTTTTACAGATGAAGAAAGGCCAACAAAAAAAACGTCATATATATTTCCTTTTTAATTTAGTTTAAGATTAGTTGCCTGAAGAGGTCTCCTTTTGCGTTGTCGCAGGCGTGACAAATGTGCAAGCAACTACAAATACTCCCTTTGAGGTGTGCAGACATTTTCATTTGCTGTGTGAGGCATTAATTGTCATTGGTCATACCTGATTCAAGACTCCAGGCTGTGTCATTTCGATCTGAACTGTTGTCGTTCCATATGTAACATCTCTAAGCGTTATTATCCCAAAGGTGCTAAATCCATCGGTTGAATATTCAAATACATTGGGACAGGGAATGTGGGGGGTCTGATAATATTGAGACAACGATCCATTGCAAAACAACACAACTATAACCACTAAAGCCACGTTAACCTTCGACACAGTTCGCATGATTACGAGTATTTCTCAATTTGAATGTCGGTCTCCGCGCGAAATTACAATCAAATCAAAGTGGTTATTAATCAGTATTCTATAACCAAATCTGGGCACTTAGGTCACACAATATCAAAGCTCAATTTCAAAAATGTAAAATACAAACATCCGATGTATGTTCCGATCCGCCAATTATTGTCCGACTGATGGTTTTTATAAATCAAGTCTTCCGCTTCGCTCAATCTCTCGATTCATCAATAAATAAATAAACAAACAGAAAAAAAAACGTATCTTCGATGCGAATTCCCCGATCATGAATCTAAACAAAAAACTATTCTGCGATTCGCGGAATTAAAACCTCGTCGTTAACACTAATAGCGGTGAATAGTTATGGCAATTGACTGTCAAAAAAATATTGTTCGTTCTTAGATCAATAAATTAACGTTGAAACTAGTTTTCGAACAACTCGACCGGAGCGTTAGACCGTCCTCACCGACACTTTGACAATGTCTATGCACGCTTTAAAAACAATTTCTGCGCGACCCAAAACTCTAATCATCTGTTGAGGTGTGGATCTCTGAGAGACAAATGGCGGAGATATCATCTCAATTCTGGGGAAAAAAAATCCCCCGACTCGAGTGGGAGCGCGTCGTTTATTCGAATCAGTGTCGCTACTAACAAATGGTTTTTAGTTCGTATACATACAAAATCAAAATACATTATACCATAATTATTTAAACAAGTCCGTCTCTAACTGATAAGAGCAAGTAGGGACGCTTGGCATGAGTTTGCTTTCGTTTAAAGATCTTACATTGAGGTATTCGCTTAACACTGTTGGGCTGAGTAATGCCACTGTGATGTGACTAATGTCTTTCTTATGTTCTCAATGCGGTTTGGAGTTAAAAATCCCCCCGGAAGACTGGGTTTTGTTCGGATTGAATATTTTGTGAAAGTAGCTACACCTACTGCTTATAAATACCTACACCCTCTACAGTGGTGTTAGAGAAGCACACAACGGGGCTAGTGGGCGCATTCTATGCAGACAACATGAATTCGATATTTCGCCAAACAAGTTCTTAACGACAAGCAAATGCTCTTACTGCCTGATCTTGTCATTTATGACAGCCTTATTACAAATACCCGCCTTAAAGAGAAAGACATTTAACAAACGGCAACCGGTGTAACATTAACAAATTAAATTATTGACAGATGATAATAATTGTTATGTAAGTCGAAGGAAAGAAATGCCGACGGGCTGTACAACATCTAAACACAATCATATATTATAATTTTGAATGACTGAAGTCAGAACCGGTATTGCGCACAAAGTATGATGTCACTTAATTTATTATACAAAAATTAATGTTTGCTTATCAGCAGTCATCTGTTTATTCGAACTTACTGGTTTGGGCTAAGACGTCATCTAGCTGGGGTATGTCTGGGTATTTTCTCTAGTGTGAATTCTGACAGTGAAGTGTACGTAAATAATTTGGCCTTTATGCAATACGCCTCTTCCTCCAGTTGTTTAAGGTCACCACCCCCTTAACTCATGGTCTGACAGCTTTCTGTAAATTCTTATAAATAGAGTTCGTCCAGTGGTAAGAATTCTACCATTATAGTGACCTGGTTTATGCAAAAATCAAACAAATATGTTGAACTAAAGGCAGAGAAAGTGGTTCTTAACCATTTTCTTCGTTTATTTATATACTAGCTGACCCGTGCACGCCTTGCTGCGCCAGAGTTTCACTTCTTAAAATTAAATTGACATAATTAGCGTTGTACAACACTCCGCGAAATTTTCTGATAGAAAAAGAACCATTAATATCGGCTTAGCTCCTATAATTGAAGTGTAGCCAGAAACAAAGGAAACAATGGCTAAGTTTTATAATAGTAGGGATTTAATTATATAAGTACTCGTAGGTATGTAGTATTTTTATGTGAGAATTTCGAAAGAGAGCAAAAAAAAAACAATACTAAACACAAATGTTACCCTTTAAACAAGGTACAGCTTCATTGAACAGGGAAATCCCTCCTGCTCAAAGGTATAATAGTGTTAGTAAAGGACTGCACAATGCAGCTCGTCAAGTGGGTCAGACCTAGACGTATTGAGTTAAGATCGCACTTCGTATCTGACATTGAAGGGCGCTTGGCGAGTTCGCGCAGTGCAACATAAATGTTGTTTATATTTTCAGAAGTGGGATTACCCATTAATGTGCTAGTGTTGTAAAGTGTAAATGTCCCTATTCGCAAAAGTGTGAAGCGAGATGACAAAAGGAAAAAATAAATAATAAAATCCTATCCTAAATCATCCTATACTTGGTGGGATAATCAATTTTTATTGTATTAGTGTTAACCATGGCGATGGGTGAGCGGATGTTTTGTTCTGCATGTGAATGCATATTGTCCTTCTGATTGTGAAAGAAAGGACTTCGGAAAACAATAGGCATTTTTTTGTTTTACGCTCCTGATCGCTATGAATCGTTGTTTTCCGCGGGTTGCAGCAACAGAGATCTAACTGCCGTTAGGGGCGGTGTGGGTCGGGTCGGCATAATAGGAGATGCTTTATGTGTCTTCAAAAAAAATAAAGGCCACGACTGGTTCGAGCGAAGCTCTCTCATTCATGGTTGGTTGGTTGGTTGCTTTTGCCTTCTAGATGCTAGATGGAAGGAAATGTTCATGGAATGTACGAATGGTGCTAAATGGGTTATTCGTCTGAAACGGCAGTATAAATCAAATGGCAATGTGCATTTTTATAGATTGAGGCTCTCAGTAACAGGTTGGAGAGTTGTAAGCGCCTACTCTACTATTTTAAAACTCTAAAGCTTTACGAGATTTTTGAGTACAGCCAAGCGTATTAGGAGTTTCTGTTTTTTTTTTATGTGTTGGGGCGTGATTTTGTTTCTGACTGCAATAGATTGGTGACGCTATTTTGAGTTTGCAATGATTCGGGGTATTGTTCGTGATAGACCGATATCTTTACTTATGTGGTATTCGATTGGGCGCTCTCAGAGCACTTTTTTTGTCCTCAGAGCAATTTTTATGTTCGTCTGGTACAACGAAAAGCAATATTTTTCAGATTTCAGAGCACTTTTGCGAATCTAGATATTTTCTCAGATTTGCTTCAGATTTACCAATACAAGTGCATTTGAGTTTGACACCTGGTGGAGTTTGTTTACATTTGCGTGAATTTTGTCTGCAGCACAGAATGCATTGCATCGGGTGAATCTATTTTCGTAAATTATTTGTGTACAAATATTAAGAAATCAATCGGGATGGAAATTTCGAATGTTTTAATATAAAATTTAACCAGTGAATGGAAAGCGCATAGAGAAGTGTCGAAGACTACACATAATCAAGTCGCACGAATCTCAACACAAAAAAGAGCAAGAGCGTTTTTATGTTCGATTTGGCACACGAAATCTGAAATCTGAGTGCAAATCTGAAGAAGCCCAAACGAATACCACATTAGATTTATATGTGGGATTTTAGGGATTTGTATTGGCGGTTGGAAACTGAATATCCCGATGGACGTGTGTGGGGTTCAAATGAGGTAGGAGTTTCTCAGGTGGTTGGAATTATTTTAAGGTGCATACAATTCAATATCGTTAAAAAAAAAAGAAGAAGTGGGTTATGTTTGCTGGTAAGAGGTTTTGTGTAGCATTTTTGTTGGCAAAGCAGTATTGGGTTTTGCGAAGGTATATGAACACGTATCGGCTTTTGGGTAGTGATTTTTGAGAAATAGTTGAAGAACTAATTTGTTCGAGCTTTTTGAGAGAAGCTAAGTGGAAAATATTTGGAATATTTGCAATATATTTCTGGTGTGTGTTTTGATGAGGATCGTTAGAGCGGTTCTGGTAAGATTGTAACATTGCAATGAGTGTGTGGTCGTGTTGGCCTTACCTGATTGGGCTCGGATATCGGTTTCGGTTTGAGTCGTTGCAGCCTTTTTGAGCAGATCGGCGGTATTAGGTTTTTGTATGGGAGGTACCATTGATGTTGTGGTTGCCTTGCAAGGGGGGAAACGGCGCCGAGCTGTTGCCCCCAGGCTCCGGGTCCGAGAGTTGAGCGGAATCCGGTGTGCCGTTTGGGCTGTGGGCCTCACGACATGAGTTTCTCTTTCGTCGTGGTGTCGGAGTTCATTGGCGTCTCGATTTTGGGGTTTTGTGCCAGTGTATTGTCTTGCACTTCCTTTAATGTGGTAGCTATTTGTTGAGTTCTCTGATTTAACTTCGGATTTCGCGTGTTGGACTCTAATGTTGGTGTTCGAATGTTTGGGATATCTCGAAGCGTGGGCGTAGATATTCATCTCGTTTTGTATATGTATTCTTTTGGCAAATTTGAATACGGTTTCGAAAGTGTGCACTGATTTTTTTCTATAAATCTTTCTAAAAAGTTGATTAACTAAGGGAAGCTCAATCTATGCGTTGGAAATACAAGAGTTGATCAAAACATTTTTTTTTTTTGCTGTTCCGAGTATTACATAATTGATTGGAAGGAATGTCGCCTGAATTCAATGTTCCCAGATGAAGAGTTTGGAAGTCTAGTTTTTCCGAAACAAAAGTGCCACCAAAAAATTGCTCTTGTTTTAACATGACTAAGAAGAAAGAGAACAAAATAACCGTTAAGTGTCTGTCACCGAGCATATCTTTCTGTTTTTTTTTCCATTGAGAACTAAATAATCTTTCTTATAAATGCAATTGCTTTGTAATTAAAACAAACACTAAGGAAAAAATTTAAATTTATGAAAAAATATTGGTGCGTCTAAACAAGTGAACCGCACTGTATATGTGGCCCTCTCTATGCGTTATTGCATATCCTATGCGAAGTTCACCCTCCGTTGGGATACGTAAAGATAGAAATTTTCCAGCACTTCACTTCAAAGGCGAAAGAGTAAGATTTGACCAACCATTGCAACTGCCAGAGCAAAAAACCTCCTAGCCAGAATGCGTGCAGATGTCGCTAGATTAATGGCAACTATTACGGAGCACTGACCTTCAGGAACTCACACAGCCAAGGTTTCCAACACTCGAAACACAAACCGCCATATCTGCGCTGACACAAACGAGGGTGAAACAGTGTTCCATATTCTTTTTGAGTGTCGGGCCAAAACCAGACACCGCGCACTGGGTAAGCCATTTTACGATGACCTTTCGACAATCCAAGGTATCCATTTCAACAAAACGTCATAAAATTCGCCAACTCTGCAGGGTTGTTCTGAGCTTCAATAACATTCCTGTCCATCTTAATCTACAGGTCGCTAAAAAAAAACGCTAATTCTGTTTTATGGGAAAACAAGCGACAACCAAGCAAGAGTTCTTGTCCCTTGTATCCCATTCGTTTTATACGAATGATATACATATGTATTTTACAATATAAAAACAACTCGACTTTTACAACTTAAGCGTAAACTTTGTAAAATTATCCAATACTTTATTATCTACACTTAAAATATTATTAAGCTTATTTCAACTTGTACCAAGTATTTGCAGCCTGCGGAAAAAGCAAGTGTATTTGAGAGTAAAGTTAGCTTGCTACTGGCGAGTTGCAGAAAATTCTAGCTTTCAGCATCCGCTTTGTCATTGTCCTGTTCGCCATCAAAGAACTCATTTTTGGGTTCGACCATTTTGTCTTCGTCCGCCTGACTTATCCGGACATCAGGATCTGGTTCTTCTTTGGCGCGAGTTTCCTCAACGTCAATAGCATCGGGTGGCACAGTTACCATCTGCACGCTTGGTGAATGCTGGCACATCTTCAGATTCTCGTAAACATGCTTTACGATCAGCTCGAGGTATTGTTTTGAGTTTGCATTATCCTGACGCGTCGTTATGTCCGGATGAAGCGTAAAGTCTGGCGCAAAGAACTCTAGATACTCAGTCATGGGGAGTTCATTTGAGATATTCTCATCGACCAGCAGTGAGGTTTCATGCGTCCATGCACGTGCTACATTCCTCAGAGTGTATCCACCACCGCCCACAACCAGCGTCGGTACGTTCAACTCTTTCACGAACTTCACGCACTCGCCATGACCACGTGTGCTCAGCGAGAAACATCCCAAACGATCACCGGCCAGTGAATCAGCTCCACATTGCAGCACAATCGCCGTGGGTCGGTAAAACTCCATTACCGACGAAATGATTGGCTTGAACACTTGCGCGTAGCTCTGGTCGTCGATGCCTTCTTTTAGCGGAACATTAACACAGTAGTAGCGACCGGATTCGGCACCGATCTCATACATGTCCCCAGTGCCGGGGAAAAAGTAATTGCCGTACTTATGGAATGACACTGTCATAACCCGGTCTGTGAGATAAAAAGCCTCCTGGACCCCGTCTCCGTGGTGAACGTCTATGTCAATGTATAAAACTCGAGGGTGATATTTGAGCAGTTCCAAAATTCCAATCACAATGTCGTTCACATAACAGAAACCTGCAAGGAAACAAGAAAAAAACATTAAAAATGGAATCTTTTTGCACAGAACAGATAACCTACCGGAAGCTTCAAACTTCTTAGCATGATGCAGACCGCCTGACCAATTGATGCAGATATCACTGTGATTGTGATTAAGTTTCTGTGCACCTTCCAGAGATGCTCCTGTGTACATGGCGCAGAATTCAAAGAGTCCATCAAACACGGGACAGTCTTCGCCAACACTAAAGTGAGATAGATATTTTGTGTAGCCGACCGCTGGAGAGAATCAAAGATAATAATTGCATTGTCATTTAGGGTTTGCAAGGGAAGATAAAAACATTCAAATAACTGAAGTAATGAAATATGGTAGCAATATTGTTCAACTTACAATTGCACTGAATATTCTGCGGTGTAACCTGCTGAAGAAACTCAATATATTCTTCGCTGTGAAACCGCAACATATCCTGGGCGCTGGCTCTGCAAAACACCAGAATTAGCTTTAAAATTGTGTTCTATTTTTCAGTAACAACATATACATACTTATAGGGCCGATAGATCTTCATCTTCTTGTGCAGGCCATAATTCATAACCAAACTGTGGGTGACAGCCAATCGGTGGGGCTTCATAGGATGACCAGGACCATAGTGGAAATTGCCGACATCGGCATTGTAAAAGTACGAAACACGACGATTAGACATTTTAATTTACGTCTGTAACTTGTTGTTCTTTTTCCTATTGTTCGTTGAATTTAAGCGAAAACTATATTTTTAAAAAACAGAATAACAAATAAAACGAAAACAATGAAAAGCAAACGCCGGGTTATGGAAAAATCCAAGTTCATCACTATGATATAAGAGGGGAAGGGGAAATATACGATTTTTTATTTCGTTTGTGAATATTTGGATCTGAGGTATTATTATAATATCAATGAATTAAATGGACAGGAACAGGACACCACAAAACGAATGCACGAATTGAAATATGGAATTAATAAGGGTTTTTGCAAAGGAAAAACATATTTACTTCTGTTTCAGATTCCACTTTGGTCAGTGGTTGACGTTAATGACATTTTCTTATTACCAAAATGGTTCCCAACGCAGCAGGCGCCATCTGCTGGCGAATAGATAAAAGGGCAATAAATCTATCAACACACTCCCCTTAACGATGTAAGCACTCGTTACTGTTTAGGCTTGGACATTTTTATTCTGGGGGTCCACCTAATTACAATAATAATTATTAAAATTATTTGTGAATTAACTTAATAGTTTTAGATAACTGACGTCTGATAGTTAACTTTCGTTAATTGTTTGATTCAAAAATGCTTTTCTATATTTTACATTCTTCATTTCTTTCTTTTGTTCCCTCAGAAATCTGCTCATTTCATAATTTTAATTGTAATTATTTTACAACACTTCTATTTATCTGGGTGAATAAATAAGTTTAGAAAAAAAGGAGATCTAAATCTTAAACTTGTGCACCTTCATTTATTAATAAGGGGTATAATGTTTAAGGTAAAAGTGAATTCATAGATAACTACTACTGTTGAAGATCAATGAAATCGAACCTTTACAAATGAAGGATACCCACAATGTGATCCCGCATTTCGTTCTCGTTTAGCTCCTCAGGAAGAAAAACATTTGCTGCGTGTATTATCAACAATTTTTTTTGCAGTTTACAGCAAATAATACAAATTTGATAACAGAATTATTATTATTTTGAACCTTGCTTTAATTTTTCAGCAGCAAAATTACATAATAGCACTACCTATCAGGGCTTTCGGATAGAACAACAAAATACATCACGGGTCTTACAAATAATATCAAAAAATTTTAATTACTTACTAGGTATCTCAAATGTGTGACACATCGCCGCTGAAAAGTAACGAAGAAAAAGCGAATTATTGCTTTCTTCTCATCTCTAACTTCGAAGCCCATTTTTTTCCTTATCAGCTGTCCGTTTTCTTTGTTTCGGAAAAAAACAAAAACATTCTGCGTAGTCGTTGGATAAGTTGCAATTCATTCTTTTCCAAAACAAAATAAAGTGAAGTGATATTATAAAATTTATTTCAAATAAAATATGGCCGAAGAATCGATTGATGATTTCTCAAAACAATTAAGGAAAGCCACTCGTGATGTTCATAATATCAGCGATGTTCTAGTGAATGCAAAGTTTGCATTGGGTAATTATAAACAACAGTCGCCTACAAAGTTTTCAGTCAATTCAATAGTTTATACTTACAGCTCTCTCCGACGACAAGGTATGGGCTGATGGTCTCCTCTCGTTCTATGAAGTTTATAAATTCTTCGAAGAACAACTACCAGAAGAATTGCTTCCGAAAGAACTCCATCGTACGGAACGTTTTGAAAAGGACTTTGGATATTTCCTCGGTGATGATTGGAAAGAATCATATGAGGTTAAGGAACCAGTTAGAAAATATATGGATCATTTGCGTGAAGTCAACAAGAAGGATAAAATTCTGCTGTTTGCCTACGCCTTTCAAATGTACATGGCTTTGATGTCGGGAGCACAATTGCTGCAAAGAAAACGTATGATCGCTCGCAAGTTAATCCCTTCCAGAAAAGAAGGCGATGAGGAGGAGACTGTCAAGCCGGGTTGTGAAGCAACATGGTTTGGTTATAAGAAAATTCCGGAACTGAAAGCAAAATTGAAGACGATTTTAAACGAGAAGTATAAGGACTTTGATGACGACATGAAGAAGACCTACATCGAGGAAAGCAGAAACGTTTTCATTTTCAACAATGAAGTGATTCGTTCTGTGAAGGGTGTCAATCAAGCAAATGCTCGGCAAGTTTTAATTATTTTGGCTGTAATTGCTGTAGGTTTAATCTTGAAATGGATTTTGCTTTAGAATGGACTACCATAAATTGCTTATTTTTATCATGTCTTCAATGTTAATATAATTTATCCAGTAAATTACAAACAATTGTATTTTATATTTTTTTATTTTATATGTGGTTAGCTTATCAACCTTGACAGCGAAACTTACCGCTGTTTTGTCTAGTATCTACTGAGCTAGGTAACTTCCTTACCTTGAAGGTAGAGTTCTTAACTACCTAATTTAAGTTGTCACATTTATAAACGCTGTAGTTAAATAATGGTCTGCAGGTAATTATAGGCGTTATTTTTCTCAACCTCATTTTCAACATTTCTATCTACAAACAGACCTTTTATTTAATCTGTGCACATGATATAGTGTTGGCTTGGTTTTTTTTACAACATTATTTTTTAACAATTCCATTGAAACTACAGCCTGGCACTACTGGCATTTTGTTTTGACACTTGCTACATTTTTCGAAGATGATTAATGTTCGAAAATTTGTCATCATTCGTTGTGCAGTCCAAAAGTTTTGCGACTCGAAGAATTTACAATTTTCAAAACAAATAAAGCAATATTATCCATCGGTGTTCCAATTTGCAAATAATCGACAAATGGATTGGCTATTCGGAAAACGCATCTCCCCGGAGGAGATGATGAGGAAGAACCAACGTGCATTGAACAAAGCTATGCGAGACCTAGATCGCGAACGAATGAAGATGGAACAGCAGGAGAAGAAAATCATTGCGGACATCAAGAAAATGGCCAAAGAAGGTCAAATGGATGCGGTGAAAATCATGGCTAAAGATTTGGTACGCACTCGACGCTACACGAAAAAGTTCATGCTGATGAAGGCCAATATACAGGCGGTATCACTGAAGATCCAAACCCTAAAATCGCAGAACACTATGGCACAGGCCATGCAAGGTAATTGAGTTGTTTATCTTCTCAAGAAAATAACTGAATGAATCATTCTTGAACTACCCGCGTACTTATAGGTGTCACGAAAGCAATGCAAAGCATGAACCGACAAATGAACCTGCCACAGATTCAAAAGATTCTTCATGACTTTGAGAAACAATCGGAGATTATGGACATGAAAGAGGAAATGATCAACGATGCTATGGATGATGCTATGGAAGACGAGGGAGACGAAGAGGAGACTGACGCTGTTGTTTCACAAGTATTAGACGAACTAGGTCTACAGTTGAACGACCAACTTAGTGACTTACCCACTGCGTCTGGTTCATTGTCGATAGCCGGAGTGAAGCAGAATCAACCGGCTGCTGTCGCTGCTGGTGGGGTTGGTGGCGCTGGTGGCCCTCCAAGTGGTGGAAATGGTGGTGCAGCTGGTGGCGGCAACACATCACCAATGTCTGACGCTGATGCCGATTTGCAGGCCAGACTGGATAAGCTCAGGAAGGACTAAACCCGTAGGCAATGCTTTCGCAATAGAAATTCCATTTTTATGACTTCTGTATGATTTTTTTTTCTTTTTTTTTGTTGCTTTGTCCACTCACTTCGGGTTAGTTGTCCGACTCCAATAATCATTTTTATATGCGGAAAAACGGCATTGAATGCCTTGTTATATCTCAATAAATAAAAGTATTTTCAATTGCTAGTGTGATGAAATTCGCTGATGTAGATTTTGATGGGAGTCTTGACAAAGCTTGTAGGTAAACAGAGGCAATAGTATTTGATCAAATCACAACGAACTCTGTGTTGATGTTGTGTTAGCCAGTCTATTTCCGTATTGAAAACAAGTTACATTGTTTGCTTAGAACGTTCTTGGTAGCTCCGATTCTTCGCTTTCAGTGCTTCGTCGATTATCCATGAAGTAATTGAGTGTCAATCACTGACGCGGATATTGAAATGCCCGAGCAGATTTCAATAGTTTTCACATCTCCACAAACGGATCGGTTTACGCACATTGCTCATGATTGTTGACTCACCAATTGAACCAACTGAAACGGGCTTGGAAGCGATAAATGGACAGAAAGATGGGAAGCTGCGACTTTGAAGTGCTTCATTAATGTTAAAACAACAGCAACTCACAATACAATACGAAAAACTGTGTAAGTCGCAGCTGCAGAAGAAAGAACATCGGGGGTTATTTACGTTTTACTGCGCAGTGCAGACCTTAGACTGTTCCGTCAAAACATCCGATAAAAGCACTCGTAGTTATTTCGGGGATTCCGAGAGCATGGACAAACGTACAAGTAATCCAAAGGTAGTACAGTAACCAATCACATTGAACAAAGAAAGCGGGCAAGCACTGGGAACATAAAGAACGTATCGTTTACACCCCCAGAACGTTATGCAGTGATAGCAGCAACGACTTAATATAATAAAACGCCAACACCAATGTTGTTTAAATTGATTTTCATATGCGACATAGCCGAGTGAATTTTTACATCCCAACCCCCCTCAGACGCATGTTCCGGTTGAATCTCTGGGTTAATTTGTTTCCACTCAAATGTAGCTCATTGAAAAATGTACAATAACCCCTCCAGAGGTCATTATGCTAACACATCAAATGGGTATACTGAGAATAAACAACAACAAAAAAAACGTTCAGCTTCATACTCAACATTTATTGCAATTTCCGGCTAGCGGATTAATTTGATATATTTTCTCTATAATTTGCCTAATAGTAGTTACACACTTGCGACTTTAAATTACTTAACAATTATTACTACTTCTCATATTGCAACACCTACCGAAGCGTTCTTTGAAACGGAATGAAATGCGTCTACATATTCACTTATTTTTGCTTTATCTTATCATGGATAGCATTTTCCATTGGCTTAAAGCTGCTCGACGACCTTTTCAACCACTTGAAACACCTGGTCTGCACTGGGATTAGCATCGATGGTCACAACTTTTCCCAGCTTTTCGTAGTGCTGGATAATTGGCAAGGAGTCATTGCAATATGTTGCAATTCGCTTCTTCAGACTCTCCAAGTTGTCATCGGAGCGTCCGCTTGATTCACCTCGTTTGAGGCACCGCTGCACGCACACGTCTTCGGAGCATTTGAAAAACAGCACAAATTGAA
The DNA here is from genome assembly GCA_963082955.1 of Cheilosia grossa. Lineage (NCBI taxonomy): Eukaryota > Metazoa > Arthropoda > Insecta > Diptera > Syrphidae > Cheilosia > Cheilosia grossa. The sequence continues at coordinate 13,069,081 of OY720144.1, read as the reverse complement.
AGTCCACTTTATCGGCCATTTTGCTGTTCCAGCCGTCCAGGTTGTCTTGGTTCCTGGGAAAACCATCGATGAGGAACTTATTCTTACCCGAACTCTTCATGGCAGCCTCAATCAGCGAACAAGTAATCTCCACAGGAACAATTTTACCATTCTTAATGTAGTCCTCGATAAGTGCTCCAACTTGAGAACCTTCACGTGCACGTTCCTCCCGCAACAAATCTCCGGCAGAGAGATGGCCAAAGTCAAACTTATCCACTATATTTTGGCATTGGGTACCCTTGCCTGCACCTGGGCCACCAAGCACGAAAACGATTTTTGGCTTTCCTGCAGACATTGTGGTTGCTGTTCTTTTTATTAGTGAAAAATCAATTTGATTATGTATAACACGGTACTTGAAAGAGGCAAGAGTTGAGCTAAGGGTATGGGCTGGCGGTCTTCTACACAAAACAACACTACTGCGGATAAGTATCGGAGCAATATACATATATACACTCTTTTTGTTTGATAATTGATGGCAAAGTTAATATACGAATCGAGTTTTTTTTATAGTTTTGTGTGACGCAGACGCGAGGAATTGGCTAATCACCCAATCCAAGACAAAGTTGAAGTTAAAAAAAATTCTTTAGCTGCTACTGCTAACTTCAAAATTGACAGATGCACTAGTGTGGAAAGTGGAATGTGATTTATGGTTGGGGATCTCCGAAACAGTGCTGCCATTTATTCTGCCCATACTGTTGGCAACGCTTTGAAAATTGAAATGCCGGAGGGAGAAGTAATCGTTTTAATGAACGATTATAGCAAATTAAATAGATTCATATAAACTGGAGATTTGTTTTATGTCACGATTTATAGTTTGTTTCTGGAAGTGAATGCCTTTAAAGCAAGTTCAGTAAATTTCATGAGCACATCACCAGAGTTATTATTTCAGCACCATGTTACCGCTGTCACTTCTAATAGGGGTAAATGTAGATAGGGATAAATGCGTCTATTTCACAAATGAGGGTCCTCATCGACAGCCAGAGACAATGGTCTCTGATCGACAGTAGCCCACATAGCGGTGAAATTCCGTTTTTATTTTTAAAAGTCGATAATATTATTTGTTTGGTTAATAAAACTATCTAAATGAGATGTTTTATATACTAGAAACATATTAGGACATACATGGTTGTGTATTTTCCGCTTTTGAATATCATTAACATCGATTTCATGAGTACATGTTTCTTAAATAACTGAAGAAAAATTGTTAAAAATGCTTTTATTTTCCCTCAACCAATCTACATTATTAATTTTTTTCATAAATATTTTAGCAAAAGTACACTCAGTCCTTTAAAAAAATAACATCCACACGTAAAGATTAATATCAAATTTAACGGATAAAATTCTATGAATGTTGACAGAAACTTTGCCGACAGCGGAAGTGGCATATGCAAGGTGCGAGTGTGTTGGTGAGCCGGAATTTTTGAAGTTTCGTGACATTCAATACGATTTTCTATAATAATACTTACCATTTGCCACCCCATGGTAATATAGCTTGTAGGCAAGTAACGGAAAATCGGCATGAGTTGGGGGTCTCTGGCCCATTAGCGCGCTCTGAACCGAGCGTGCTCATAGAGCGCGCACTGATCATGCTCTGAACGAAAAAAGAAACACAAATTCGAGCCCTGATGTGTCTGAGCTAAAAAAAAAACACAAACTTTTTCTATAACAGATCAGGTTCTGCTCTGAACTGAAAAAACAAAAACGCCTATACTCAGTTGACTCTTCGGCAAAATTCAGAATAAACCGCGAGTACCTACCAAGTTGACGTTTTACATGAACTACCTACGTATCCAAACATATCCAATTACCATTACATTTTTTCACATCAAATGAAGGTGCCAGATTGGTTTAAGTCCGTTATCTCGCATTCATATTTTTCTGGCATTTGAGAGTCGCTGGCGCAATATCGTGAATTATGACGTGTCAAATCGAGTGTCTCGATCATAACCCGTTAATGTTGGTGTCTTCGGCAAACGCCTGCACTTGCAACCGTTCGTGTAAGCTGAAACTGAAAACTGATGACACGTATTAGTGTGAGTAGTCCTATTAGCGACCACGTGACAAAACAAAATCCATACAATCATTATAAAAGTCAATTTATTTAGATTCATAAAAAATTGTCACTTAAATCGTTTAGTTGGCACTTCTGCAGCTATCTAGCGAATTTCGGTGGTAGTGTTGCAACAGTCAAGTAACCAGTATGACCGGGTAAAGTTGGTGGCGCCATCGATGTAAGTACTTTCTTTACCTCTTTAGGAGTTTTAATAGGATCCTTCTTCTCCCGCTCAGCAGCTTCTTCACTGCCGTCAGAAGGTGTAGGTTTCTGAAAAGAATAAAATCAATTACTAGACTTTTCATGCACGAACTTCAAACAGATTCTTAGTTAAACTATGTAATATGGAGCACGACATTTTACTTCTTATGCTTCCTCACTATTTGAAAGACACCACACGTGTGGGGAAGAAGAAGAATCCACATTGGCGCCATCAGTTGTTTAGGTCACAGCGAGATCATCAATTATTATAAATGTCATCACACATGAGAGAATTAGGTACTTTTATACTTGGGAGCAAAAATCATGCATGAAAGTGGTTATAAATTTCTGCCTTTCATTGTAAAACGAATAAAACAAAATGTTTAAACAAACGGATAAAAGAAAAGAGACAGGAAACATGTAACCAATGCGGCGAGTAAAATGGCTTTGGACAGGTATCCAAAAAGAGTCCATATCATGGACTTAAGTCAGATATAAATATTGACACTTTGGCAATATATTGATACATGTCAGGATGGCCGAGCGGTCTAAGGCGCCAGACTCAAGAGCAAATCTTACCCAGTACACTGGGTGCTGAGCGTTCTGGTCCTCTCTGAGGGCGTGGGTTCAAATCCCACTTCTGACAAATGTTTTTTATTTTATTTCACTATAAACTTAAGATTTCGATAACGGACTCTGTCAATTTGAGTCTATTTTCATTTGCAGGAACTTTCTTAAATGCAAATACAGCTATTGGACAGCATACACACCTCGAATTCAACCTAAATATTTTCCCTTATTGCCAGCTTATCTGAATAACAGTCACGGGCCTTCGTGTAGCTTGTTAAAGCAATAGTTAAAGCATTATGACAATTGGAGAACTGAAACCAGGAACTGGCAACGGAAAGAGATATGTTAGCCATTACCTGAGCTGCCATTCAAAAAAATCAAACGCCGCGTTCAAGAAAGTGTGCTTGCCAAACAGTGTAGGTAGGTGCGCGACTGATGATGGACCAAATCCAGATAAAAATCATTGAATGCTCCATGAGCTACGAAAAATTTGAGATCTGAAATATATAAAATGTGCCCAGGCTAAAAGAAAAGTAAAACTTTTAGAATTCAACCACAGATAGACGGTAAATCTTGAAGAGTTATAAAGCCATTCCAAATTCGACATTTGGCCGTATTTAGCCTAATAACAACACAATCGCCGCGAATGCATTAGAGAAATTATTTTCGTGTAATTTTCAAAATTACCCATGTAAATCAATCTTAAGAGTGCTGCGCGCAATCTTGCGAAGGTGCAAACACCATGGAGAAAGAAACGAACATGGCGTTTCGATAGACACGTCGATAAATCAGATTCCAGAAATGTTATTACCGTATTTAACGAATATCGATCTCATACATGGTCTCGATATTGTGCAGGCATACGACGTCATCTGCGGCGGCGCTTAAATAATCTCAACCAGCAGCATCTCCACTATGCAGGAGGAGGAACTGAGTCCTCAAACTATTACAACAACGTAGCCAGAAACCGTATGAAGATGAACGGTGCGCAGGTTTTAGAAAGTAAATTTTATTAACAGGTTATCTATACGGATTGAGTAGAGCGTGTGAAATTCGCACTTAGACATTGGCAGACGCATCTTTCAGCACAGATCTTGGGGCTTCGGGGGAGCATAATTTAGTGAAATGAATGGTACGTACAATTATTATTACTTGAACGAGATCGTTGATTTGTTTAAGGCTTTTGACAGATTTCATTATTTGTGGCGACTGAACTAAATGCACCTTTCACAATCTAAACTACAGCCCTGATTTTTTAGTTTGTCAGGTGATATGACAAAGAGCATTTAAATGGAAATTCAGCATTGGTTTTCCGCTCCACAAAAAAGAAGACCCCCTTAAAGTACGCGTAACTAAAGAGACATAAGTCTCCCTTACATTCCATGCAAGAACCTGCCTGTTGTACCGTCGGCGGGCTCATTACGGTGCCTAGTGGTATATGAGAGTCCTCAAATCCTCTTTAACCTTAGTCCATAACTGATCAACACTACGACAGATCCGATTTCTTAAGCACATTTCTCCATACAGCCCAAAACCACATCTCATGTGGCGCCAAACACAGAATTTAGCACACGCAGCCATATTAACACGTTCCGATAAATCCTCTTCGGTGTGATTTTACCTTTCACGAATATACCACATCCAAGTTGAGGGTGCCTCAAACCAGCCGTTACAGTTGCAGTGTTTAAACACCTTCACTTCCACTGAAAAACCAGGAAGATATGTCTGTGCACGGAACTGGTTCATCGCTATGCTACATGTTGCAACCATTTACCCTGCCATGTGTCAATGTTGAACATACACTAAGCGGGATTATCCGGCAAACTCATCCAATGTAAATCGCTCTTAAAACATAATCACGCTGAGCCAAAATGGCTTCATTACATTGCCTTAATTGATGATCACCTGTTCGGCTCAGGTGAATAAAAATTATTTATGACATCAAGTGAAAAGTGTTGCACTTGTTCGACTGGCAAGGAGTAAATCTTGCCAACAAACTAGTTTGGCCAACTCCGCGAGTTGGCGAACATTTAAACACTTACCTTGTGTTTGAGGAATTCCAAGTCCATAACTGGTAGATTTTTAGTTCTTACTATGTCCTCGGATTGTAATACTTCCAGGGATTGAATTTCTGTGAATCCATGCTGCTGGAGGGCCTCACAACACCGTTGCGACTGCTCGATACACGGGGAGAAGGAACAAAAGCGGCCACCTGTTGAAGAAGAAACAAATATGTAAACACACTGTAGGTGGACAAAGATTGCTGATGATAAAATATGCTTTGTCCTAAATCCATTTATGGATCATCATCGTACAGTGTCCACTTTCGACTGACGGCGAACACACTGCCGTGTTACAAGTTATGCTAATGGCCACATTTAAAGCCCGCGACTAAGTGATATTTTGTTGGCAATTAAGGACGCCATATGTAAATGGCTGGTAGTCGAACACATGGAAACACATCGCCGCCCGGGGCATTCACTGTCAATCGGTTCTCAGGTTGACACGCCTCGGACTCTACCCTTCTCACCTCTCCACATATGCGCACACATAATCAATTGCGCGATTAGTAACAGTCGCTTGGGGACTGGACATTTTTTTTTCTTGTTGTCAACTCTTCTCCTGACAAGGGCAAAACATCGCGTTGTGCCAATCGAACTCGGATATGGAATTGATTTACAAAGACCGCGACGACGCGGCGTACCTGAATATAGCAGTAGCGAAGAGGTGGAGGTGATGTTGCATAGGACTTCTGCGAGTATCCGTCGTTTACGCAATTAATTAAACAAATTACCTATCCGCGTACATTTTACAATGTTGACACAACGTCGAGGTAGGTAGGGTCCTCTCAGTCGTCTTGCAACTTTGCTGTGTCTGTCCATCTGTCGTTGGCTTGCAGCACCTTCGACTCGAGCAGAAAAATGTTTGTTAAACGTTCACTTTTTGCGTGTCCACTTCAATGGATCGGTTATCGATTGAGGAGAGTGATGCTGCGCGCATGCGCACCTTATTATGCTTTGTTAATATGGGAACACATCGGAGGTCTATGCCGTTTGTCAATTTCGATGGAGAGTGATGGCCACATGGAGACAGATATCTTGTATGGATATATGAAAACGCGAAAGTTAATCGCTTCGTTGGAGTCCAGTGCAGCGAGCTGGAAACTAATGATCAGTGCCACGGATATGGAAATGGTGCGGAGGACACATGAGAAGCTATGTGTGATGACGATTTAGTGCATTCTTTCGCGTAAAATGCGCTCCTTTACTAATGAGGTGCGAAAGCAATTAAATTTAATTAATGTCCGCAGTGAGGCATGTGCCAGGGCAGAATTAGTCCAAACTTGGGACACCAGTTCAAAAGGGAAGACAACTAGACAGATGTGGGTTTTTATATAATTCTATTATTACACGAGTTCAATGGGTTTTTGGTCGTAGTGCTGCATTGGTACTAGTACATCTTGCAAAAAAGAAAATTATGCGATTAGGAAGGAATCTGACTGACATAGGGGGGAGCGGTTCATTTTGATTCAAACTTTGGGGTCGGGACAAGATTTTCATAAACCACGGCAACTGTTTGGAGAAACTAACAAACCTCTTTGGTTAACCTGGTTCTTCTTTTCCTGCGCGCGCCACCTTAGGCGAGGTTTTTCACCACCCAAGAAGGTCTCCCCAAGTATGTAAAGCTCTTATGTGTAATGGCTAGTACTGGACTATACATAGGAAGTTTAATAAACTTTTCTTGAACGCAATCAATAGACGTCTGAGCGTCAAATGGTTTTGAACGTGAATTGGTTTTATAGAAACAGTTCGTTTCCTTTATTTAAGTCCAGGATGAGATGGTCAGACCAAGACAGGCGCCTATGCCCTATACCCTTAGCGGAATTGCTTTTTGATTAATAGTCGGTGGTCGAATATCGATAATTACGTGGCTCCTCTTGTTCATCAAATGTCCGTAATGATAACGACGACGTCCGATGTTCTACTTTTGTATTGAATTTACGTGGATCCCTCGTTTTTTTTTTGAATTTAGAGGAATCTTTTATTGGAAAGTGATAAATGAGTCATAGGGAGCCAATTGCTTCCGCGTGAGAAACTATTTCCGCAAACGAAGATGAGTGTCCTGGTATTAGGCATAACGAACATTAAATTTAGACGGCAATAGAAAACACTTCCGTTTACCTGATCAGAACGGAGTAAGAGCAGCAATATCCAAGCCAAGGCCAAATCAACCCGCTGCTCCCCCATAATTTCAGCACATTGTTCGTTTTTAAGAAAGCAATCAAGCGTACCCACTATATTTTAGAAGCTCAAAGAATTGAACACACACATCAGGTAAAGTACGGTTCCGTTCTGAACCCTAATCTGAAACAATGAACTAGGCAGTTGGTACCCACAAGTCTTCAAACTGATAGGCATCCGTTCCTCCCACAATATACTTGCCGAAGCGCTTATCGACTGTACGTGCCGAATAAATCGCCGGCATTTACAGAAATCTAAAACTCCTGCAGTATTATGTGGGTATGTGCAATAATTGTCGCCTGGTTTGGTGACTTTTGCGCAATGCAACTCTGCAAACCTCTGGCGGCAGTTGTTTGCCATATGAATGTCATTTTGGGCGCGACATAATAAACCAAAATTCTCCGCTGCACGTACATAAACTCTGATACGTTTGTATTGCAGCACTGTTTTCTTCTGTGTTTATAATTGTACTCACCCGAAGATTTCAATGCCTCCAAAGCATGGGGCACAGCCAACTGCGGAGCTGGTAAATCAAGAAACACCGCATCAGCCTTGCCATTCAACTCGTTGGTGAATCCAAATTGGCAAACATCGCGGTGGTACACGGTCACAAAGTCACCGAGTCCATGACCCTGGAATTCCTCCCGCGCCTGTTGAGCTCGCGCCTCATGAAAGTCGAATGTATGCAAATGCCCGTGCGGTTTCAATGCACGTAGAAAATAATGTGACAACGATCCAGAACCGGTACCCGATTCAATAACAACACTTCCCGGTTTGATTTCTAGTTGAAACAAAATCATACTAATGTCAGGCGTATAGATGATTTGGGTTCTATGCGGTAGAGTCTGTGTCCAAAGTTCGGGGTTGGGCTGTAAAACATGAGCCCAGCCGCGGGAGAGCTCAATTTTACTGCCATACTCGACACCGATAATGTTTTTCACTTTTAACGCGCCGAAACTGGTCTGGAAGACATACTCGATAACTTCGCCTTTTTTGTTGGTGATTGTTGGAACTGCTTCTATTGCATGCATGCTATTTACACTTAGATAAATTATTACAGTATCACCTTGTTCTATCACGTTTTTGGGTTTGAGGAAACTCATTTTAATTCTGTATTTTCACTTAAAAACTGGAAATATATAACGAAATCAGCAAAAGTCCCCAGAAAGGTTTGTAAACATAAAGTTCGAAGGACTGACATCTGTCAGTGTGTGACCCACGTGTTGGAAGCTATTTTGTGGAACCCATCGCGTTTATATGAGAATTCATTGTGGTGTGTTCACATTGCAGGTCGAAATATAGTGCAGGTAATTTTCATGAAGTTTTTTCCTTAATTATTTCAAAATAGTACCATATCGGGAAATAATTTGTTATATTGCCGACTATATTAGGTCTCTTTATTTGAGCTTCGATCTTAGCAAAGCTTATAGTGCTTTACTTTTCTTAAAAATATTTTGCTAGGGTTATCCACAGTCTAGACAATTTTCATTAACGAAAGGTATCAAATATCACTCGAAATCATAATCCTGTTGAGGACAATAAAACTGACAGCGCAGGCTTATTTGATGTGTTTATATAAATATTGGCCTAGATCGGTCACGTGAAGAGTTTTTTCAGTTGACGTGTATAGATATAGAGATAGGGAGCTGACAAATATAGTCAAGTATTTGTATTGTGTGTCGACGTATCTAGTAAAAGCGACGTTAATGACCTATTGGGTTCGTGGGTAAATCTAGTCGATTAAGATGACTTGTTTTTTGAATGTGACCCTTCCAAAATGCGACTCTTATATGGCATTCGATTGGGCGCTCTCAGATCACTTTTTTTGCTATCAGCAATTTTAATGTTCGTTTGGTAGAAAAAAAAACAATATTTTTCAGATTTCAGAACACTTTTGCGAATCTAGATATTTTCTCAGATTTGCTTCAGATTTACCAACACAAGTGCATTTGAGTTTGTTTATATTTTCGTGAATTTTGTCTAAAGCAAAGAAAGGCATTACATCGGGTGATGCAATTTTTGTAAATTATTTATGTATAAATATATAGAGATAATTCGGGACGGAAATTTCGAATGTTTTAATATAAAATTTAACTAGTGAAAGGAAATCGCTTAGAAAAGTGTCGAAGACTACACATATTCAAATCGCACGAATTCAACACAAAAAAGAGCAAGAGTGACGTTTTTATGTTCGATTAGGCACTCGAAATCTGAAATCTGAGACCAAATCTGAAGAAGCCCAATCGAATACCACATTAATACTCACATTGTTAGTCTGTCTATAGTAAATGTTAGTTATATTTAATTTACCAGTATAGAAACATAAATAAAGGCAATTTTAAACAGTTTTTCAAAAGTTTTTATTTATTATTTCGATTCTACACAAATTTATGACACTGAAGGCATTTCCGAATATTGTACTCATCGATGTCTCGAATATTCCAGGATTTCTTTGTCGGTTCCCATGGAATGCGTTCTTCAGGAATTTTCTGTTGTTGTTGGCAAGAAAATAGTACAAATTGTTACAACAAACATTCAGAAATTTCCAACAAAAATTACTACCTTGACATTTTCTATCGGTCTGCCGGAACAGCTTTGGCATCTTTTCGACGTTTTCAAACTTGGATACGTGAGTTCTGTTGACTCATCAGATCTATCTGTCATCTGCACTACTGCTTTGCAAGTCTTCGGCCGTGGAACATCAAACATTTTCTCGCGATTCAGAAAACTTAATTAGAACAGTAGTTATTTATACATGCAGTGTTGCAAAATCATCTTGCTTACTTTGGTCTGGGCTGCGTCCAAAAATTCCGCAGTCTCTTGGTACTCATAATATCGCCCAGCTTTTGAAGGAGTCGAACATTTTCCTCTTCGATTTTCTTCAGACGATCTTTCTCCGCTTGTACTTTTTTCGGTTTCACAGTCACATGGGGGTAGCTGAGAGGTGTTTTCACATCTACAGCTGCCTTGGCATTGATCACTTTCTTGCGATGATTTTCATAGCGCTGCACTTGCCACGGCTGGATAAGTAGTTTTTCGCGACGTGATATCATAACCGGAAGTCTTGAAATGCTGACTTGCACTGAGTTACAGGGATTGTTTGGTAAACAAATATAGTCGTTAACTTTGTATTCTAGTTGTCAGGATAGCATGGTCAGGTTGGTTGGCAAAGAAGGGTGAATCCTTGGCAACACTTTTGGGATATATTATTTAAGTGGTGGTTTGGTAGAATTATGTGGAGTTCATGATGAAAGCAAATAACTGAGCAAATTTCTTTGGATAACTGGATATGCTTTTGAACTCCTCTAGGTAGAGGTTGCAAAAGGGAATATATTTTAATGCAGCTTAATACAAATGTCACTTTTTTTTAAACGCTAAGTTAGGTTTCGGATAACGTTTTAGTCGGCCTTCATTACACTGACAATTGTTGATGATATTTGAAATGCTGTGAGTAGCTTTTCTGCAAGGAGAAAAGGGGGCAAGAAACCAACACTTGGTTGCTTGGCGCAGTAACTCAGAAAAGAAAACATTTCTTTTAAAATGAAAAAAAAAATGTATAGTTAATTTATGCGTGAAAAGGAAGAACGCTCAATGACACTATCTGCGGTCATTTTGTCCATCATATTCATGTTGCTTGCAACAATTTATAGTAAAGTGACAATTGAAATCCAAAAGGTCGTTTTCATATTCCCGTCTTCGCAAATGCCAGTACGCAAAATGCCCGAAAAACAAACAGGAATTGAACTAATTTTGTTTGAATGGTTTGCTTTCTAGTTCTAACTTATCAAAGTTTGTTTCTTTTTTCGTTCGAAGTGTACCTACTCTTTGATTGAACAGAGAACAGACTGAGTAGACCATCTGAGGTCAGGATATTTTTTATTTTATTCTACTCACAGAATAAGAAAATAGTTTGTAAAACTGTTTAATAGATCAACTAAATTTGTAGCAGACGGGAATACGGCAGATACTGTTTATTTTTACAGTCATATATGACCTTAAAGTGTTTGACATATCAGTTCGCTCTGAACACACTCACTCGGCTTGCATGCCCAGCGCCGTGGTCGAGCTCTGTTAAATGATCTACACTGAAACGAGAAAAGAAAAACGCTATGATAAAAATTCTCGAAGATGTCACAAAAATAATTACAGAGGTAGTTTGTTGTGGTATAGTTGATTTTGACAGCTAAAACATAGCCAAAACATCATTACCTATTCTACTTTCCATTTCCAGGCAGAATTTGATCAGAATGTCAAACGAGAAAAACCTATAGTTACTTGTTGACTAAACGGATGACAAAGAACGCCCCAGGAACGACCGAGATCGGAGGGCAGTGTCAGAAACGCTCTTGCTCTTTTTTGTGTTGATATTCGTGCGACTTGAGTATGTGTAGTCTTCGAAACTTTTCTATGCGCTTTCCATTCACTGGTTAAATTTTATATTAAAACATTCGAAATTTCCGTCCTGATTGATTTCTAAATATTTGTACACAAATAATTTAGAGAAATAGATTCACCCGATGCAATGTCTTTCTCTGCTGAAAAATTTCACGAAAATGTAAGCAAACTCCAATATTTGTCAAACTCAAATGCACTTGTATGGGTAAATCTGAGGCAATTCGGAGAAAATATCTAGATTCGCAAAAGTGCTCTGAAATCTGAAAAAGACTGCTTTTTTTGGACCAAACGAACATAAAAATTGCCCTGAGAGCAAAAAAAGGGCTCTGAGAGCGCTCAATCGAATATCACATTAATATGTAGTTATACTATATGTTCCTATTAAGCGATTTCATTTCAAGGCACTAGCCTTCCCAGTCTAGTGGTCTTCTTTTGTACAGTGCCTAATGTGTTCATCATTTCTCTATTGTAGATATAATTATGAGTTTTACCAATACAGCAAGTTGACGATAAATCAATAACGACGTATATTTATAAAATCCTCTCATTGTTGTACGATTGTTAAAGAGTGCAGCGCAAAAGACCAGAATATATAAGCAAGTAAAGTAGGTGCCTATATACTCAGCCACAGGATGCAATAAAAATTGAATTCAAATCATGTAATCCACATTAAGCCAGAAGTAAATCGAATCGTAATCAATAAAGCAAAACACCGCACGTCCACCTTTTCCAATCAATACACAAATGTACCTCAGTAAAATAGTAATTCCACATTCGATCGAAAGTGGCTCCTCATTGAAGACTCCATTGCAGGATCTCAAATCTAAACAGACCTATCTACCTTCCCATGTACACATTTCATTTTATTGTTTCAATCGGCGATTGATTAAGCAGGCAATGGGTCGATCAGTACACATAATCGTTTCCAAACCTGATTAGCATGCACATCTCATTTGCGTTGGACACCCATATCCTGAGGCAGCAGTCGCGGTCAGGCGGCTAACGATCACCGAAAACAGTGGCACTTAAACTTGTCCCTCGATTATTGTGTCCGATTGTTTTTATTTTTTTTTATTTTATTGTTTTTGGGGGCGACAACATGTGAGTGTGATCTAAAGCCATGGGGTCATTGATCAAAAGAAAATTGCACCACGCGCCGATACGATTTTCGGGGTCTGAACGTGCGATGGCGCGCGAGCGATCTATTGAGGCAACCTTTACCTGTGTCGTGTTCAATATTGCATTTTGCTTGTGCGTGTGCGTCGGCATCGGTATGAAATAAAGAAAATGACGACCAATAACAGGTACTGTTGTGGGCCGTTCTCCTGGTCCAATCAGATGGAAGATTAACATTTGGAATGTTGGCAACGCCTTCCGCTGGAAAGGAGTGCGAGAGTCAGTGGAAGCAAGAAGTACCTATTTTGGTAGGCGATGATATAAAAAAATAAAATTTCTTACAATTTGCCAAATTTACGAAAAGGCGGATGCATTTATGCCAGTAAAATATAGAAAAAAATAGTAAATCGACTGCAGTAAACTTTTACGACTGGAAATGGAAATTCATCCTTAAAACAAAACATTTCCGTGGAACGAGTTTCTCTAGTTTTGAAAAGTAGGTAACTGACAAGTTGAAGAGACAAAATCTTGCGCGGAAAAATCGTATATACATTATATAAATAGTCGAATGCAAATAGTAAAAGAACCACTTTCACGTCCTTAAACACGGTTACGGTGGCCGTACTAATAACAAATTTTAGTCTCCACTTTAAATTCGCGGAACCTCACTATTGCGAAATTTTTATGGAAAATATAGCCACTGTGAATTTTTAGTCGAAACTAATAAAAAAAGTCGCCCTTCACTAAGTTGTGAAGGCAAACAGAAAATCGTGAATGATTATGTTGTAAATAACATTTGACATTTCAGTTTGAAAAGCCAAATAAAATATATTCATGGGCGGAGTCGTAAATAAAATAATATATTTTGTAATAATTTGCCAATTTAACTTTTAATTACAGTACCAAATGCAGCGCAGAAGAGTTCGTATCATAACCGCCATCAGAAAAGCAGCGTGCAATTAATAAATTGCCTTTTTTTGACGTTTTGGAATTCAGACACATCTTATAAACATTAGGTCTGTTCCTTAACGGCAGAAAAGAACCAAAAAGAGAGAACAAAATATTTACCCTCTATAAAAAAAAACCCTGCAAATAATAGCCCAAGAAATTTCTTTGGTTATTGCTAACAGATGGTTGTCAAATCGTTTAAATGCTAATTTGTAACTGACTTGATTTCATTTTGTATATCATTAAAAAAGATGTAAAAAAGAAGCGTTTTTTGTAATTTCTGCAATAGAAGCAAGTACATTTTCCAGTTCTTGATCTTAAATATAAATTTGTATCTCGTGCGACTGATTTTTGAATATTCTCGTATGAGAATAAAATCAAATTTTTAAAATTTTTGGTTCAACGCGTTCCTTCTGGTTATATTTAATTTCGGTGAGCGAATTCTCTCGCAATGAGAGAAATGTAACATATTGCCAATGTTGAAGCAGAAAGTAAGGGAACATAATTATTACATTTACTGATAGGGGTAATGACAATGGGCCTTACTTATAATCCTGTTTAGTCTACACACAAAATATTTTATTGGTCACAATGCGTGATTTTATTTGAAAATTTTCGCCATTGTGAGTTCGTTTTAAATCTCCTCTACACACTTAATGTGATTAATAATTGCCTTATCTACAGATATGTATCGTGTATGGTATTGCGCCGTACCTACTAATAAAAAATTTTAGTCTCGCCTTAAAATTTACTGAAACTAATAATTCGTATGGAATATAGGTATAGCTACTAAAATTTAGAGTCGAAGCTTAAATGTTATTTGGTATCGTCCATTGTTTATAATTGAAATTCGTATTGACAAATTCGTATCAACACATCCTAATATATTTTTAAAACATAATAGGTTCGTTCGTGTACTTTCAGCAAAGAAAAATGTCAAATCTCAACAATTGAGAAATAAATTTCTGAATTTAAGTAGAAGTACCTGACCGATTTTCTTACAAAAAGATTACGAAACATCATTTTGACATTTGACAGGGTTCTCTTTAAATGCAGCATTTACAAAATGAGTTGGAATTGAATTTTTTATAATATAAATATTATTAAACTTAACATTTTGAATGGGCTGATATGTTCTAGGAGAACGGAGAACATTCAATTATAACTTCTTCTGACATCGTTAAAGACGAATTTAAATAGAGTTTTACTTGTCGCTGTCAGTTAGTTGTCAGTTTTAATTTTTCATTTTTCAGTAAGTCGAAATTCGGCGAGTAGAAAATTACGAAAAAATTAAAAGACGGGAAATAGATTTTTCTCGCATTCGCACAGATTCTTAGCAAATTTTTAAAAATTTTACGTCTGCACAAAAAGTACCCGAACGAGCCTAATATTAGACCAATAGCTGTCTCATAATTGCCTTAGATATACGTGCATGGATTTGAAATAAACAGGGAAACAAAATGGCGGATTCTTGCTTCTGAGCGTTAGCATTGAACTATAGGTAGGTACCTTAGCAATGATTTATTATACAAACAACGCAATTGCTTAAAAGAGAAACTTAAATATAATCGGGATTCATTTTTAAAATCAAATTCGATATTGTGACCCCTTAAAAAATATATATATTAAAAAGACGAAAGAAGTCCAAACTCCGCAAACACCGCTAAATCAAGCCAAGGATACATATTATTCGCAATAATAATCGTCTAAAGGGCTATGAATCTACTAAGAATCAATTTTTACCTTCACTTTATTTATTTTATAGGTCACAACTACAATGGATAATAATTCTATATGGGAAAATATGCCGTGGTGAGTTCGCAAAGTTAAGCATAGGTAAAACACAAACAAATTATTAGTACCATGCTTGATGAATCATCACATTTATTCTCAGTGGAGGTTACTTTCGTATAAAAAACACCGTCACTGCCATTCATGGAAACTGAAAGAATAATACTTATTAATCAAATACGTGAACATCAAAAGTTTCCGTACACTTTTTAAGTACTTATTATGAGATGAAGAGAATGAAACTTACATCTTTCGAAAGGTACTGTGTCATAGATGTGTACAAACAAAAAATTGTGAGTATATGTCGTCACTAAGGATGGTAAAATTAAGTTAACCATTCCCCATATATCATTAAAATGTTTCCTTTTCCATTACATTATATCAAAAAAAAAAAAAAAAATTCTTACTTACGTTCCTTGGGCTGTTTTCTTTCATGTTTAATATGAACAACTATTATTTTTTGGTTTTTTAATAGTATTTATAAACAACCAACGTTTCACGTAGATTTTTGATTTTTTCCTCCTTTTTTAAGGTTGTTTTCCAATTTTTCACTCAAACAGCTTTACTTAATATGTGCACATAACGAATTTCTTTATTTCTCAAAAAAGCATTATTATGTAGTAAACTTTACAAAAAAATATAGTCTCTTAGCTCAATTCGTCCGTATTTGCCACTCCTCAGAGGAGAATGAACATATTTAGAATACGTACTGGGTGGGTCAACGTAACGAAAAACGAAACAACATTTGTTTCGGCCTATATTTTTTTCATTTTAAATTAATTTTTGTTTTTATCCTTAACTAAACTTATATACTAGACAAAAACGATTAAATCTAATTTAAAACTAACATTAATCTTATCCTAGATTACTGGCTCTTAGTGAGCGCTCTAAACTCAACAATATCCTTTAAATAATTGCCTTTCGGCCTTAAATCTATCAATCTATAATTTGTTTTGTTTTTGTTTCAGCCTATAGTTCGGACGTATATCCAAGGGGCATCATTCTTTACGAACTTTAACCGAATGGAATGAAACGAACTGCCTTTGGGTCTGTGCCGTCGAAATGAGCTGCATTGATCTACATAAAAGATTTTTAAATTCTCAGTTGCTTTATATTGACAGATAAGTTGAATGCAACTGTAAGCGCAAAGTGCACAATCCATTGGAGCAGTCCAATTTGAAAATAATTGAGAGAATTCTTGCTTCAAACGAAATAAATTCAGCCATTGCGTATACGGGGAAGACGTCTGCCTGAGCGCAAGCGGTTCAGCTGCATTGAAATGGAATTGTGTACTTTAAACAAATGAAACGAATAAACGTTTCAAAGAGAAATACTTCTTCGAGCCTCTTAATAGAGTCACAGTATTCAAACTAACCAGCATTGAAAAACAAAAGAGTTCACTACCGAACTGGAAATTGTACTTGCTTTATCAATACACTATAAGGTATGCATTCAATCCTATTGTATTGTAAAACACCATCCGTCTTTATGAGCTAACTTGCCTGTAAGCACCACTTTGCGAATCAGCAAGCTCCATCTCTGACAAAATCCTTTTTAATCAATCTCCAAATAAACTACATCCTAATTAGCCTATCAGGCTGTCAATCTTTTAAACAAATTTATATATAATTATGAATAAACGTCTCTTAGTTGCCAACAATAGATTACAAGCGGCGATAAGAGCCCTGCCTCACAAACCGTGATTAATTACAGTAGCCAAACAACGGCCTGGTCGCCTCCCACCGAACTGTAAATCAGCGCCAGTTCAAGCTCGACTATAGTGTCAAATAAACAATTAACGAAACCAGTGAAGCAAGCGACTACCTAATTGAAAGCTTTGAGTTTTCTTCAAACCAAAAACCATCAACAACAATGGATGACACTCGACTAAGGCGAACCAGCTGTCATCTGTATTTTCTGGTATGCCACACGTTTATCCGCAACAGCAGCGGCAAGCCCCTCGAAGATAGTCTTTCTCTTTTACCGGCTATCGCGATAGCCAGTCATCTGGTTTGAATCCCCACTCGAGCGTAAGCTTATAGCTCCAAAGTCCCTCCCCATATGGCCATAAAATCCGGAAAACAGGTTGGCTTGCTGTCGCAGAAAAGCTCTTCAACCCAAAAAACCCATCAAAGAGCGGGTACGCAATAACACTGCCACTACCACTACCACTACCACTCGTGCAACCACACTTCTAGTTATCCAGTTCTCACCCAATGCTGATCTTGCTATTGCCGCTTTTGGTTCACCGTGTTGGCCTAAGCGAGACGACGACAACACAAGCGGCACAGCCAGTTCTCGGCAGTGCGGGTGCTACCACCGAGCACCGACTCCAGTTACGTGTGGGTTACCATTGGGTTCTATTGGGGCCAGTTTATGCTCTCGCGCGCTTTTCCTTCGGCGGTTACTTGTTGTTCTCATTCCTGTTACAACTAGCCGTCTGCAATCCTGCCGTCGGGGTTTGTTTTGATTATTTTTTCTTCTTCTTCTGTTTGTTCTTTATACACGGGAGCGGGATACGTTCGGGATTGTGTACCGTGTATTCTTCAGTTTAACTTTAGATCGGAACGGATTAAGGTGCGATCGCGGTCCTATTATTGTATTGCACATTTGACCATGTGTACGAGAGTTGTCGTACGTGAGCACGACGAAATCGTTTAAATCGGAATTTTTATTTCATATGAGTGTGGTAACTCCAGAAGTGCAATAATTTGTTGTGTCATTAAAAATAATCAATAAATTATTCAAAAAGAAAAAGAAATTCTTTTAAAAGAAGAAAATATTTGGTTGTTGATTTTACTGCTCAAAAAAAAAAAGTAGATAAAAAGTGAAAAGAAAATAGTAATTAACAAGTTGTGAGTGCGTGTGTGTGCTTAAAGGTGCTAATCAGGAAGGATATTCACCCATTTGGATTAAGATTTCAGCTGAATAGTATATTTTTTACGGAAGGTGAGCAGGATAGACTACTGATTGTGTTTTTCTGGTTGCAATTTGTTTTTCCTGGGGACAATCGTTTGGACAAGTTATTTAATAAAAAAAATCTGAATCTGGAGATCACTTCCCTTTAATTTGCAACGAAAGAGTTCTCACGCGAACTTTTGTTGGAAATCACAAAGTTGTTCTTCGAATTTGTGTAATTGGTTAATGTGCGAAGTCCGTACATTTTTTTAAACTTGTAGATTTAAAAAAAAATATAAATTTTATAATGTGCTGTAATTTTTGACATTCATGTTTTCTTCGACAAACTATCACGAACATTATTAAACCAGACTAACCCTTTCAAACTTATTTTGAAAATGTTTATCGTAAAATTGTGTTTGGGGAACGAGGATCAGTTGACACTCTGTGAGCAGCAGTAGGTATTGTCATTTCCAGAGTCTTCAAGAGTCCTACGCTAATTTGTTCCCACACAATTGGACTGTTTGCTGCGGTCCTTTTGATTTAAACAGCATTCGGGTCGTTCTAATTTAAGCAAAAAGTTCTGGAACACACAAAAATATCATAATATCTTTTCCGGAAATTAATCCAATCATGAAAATTTACAAAAAATATCTCGTGTTTCACCAACCACTATTCACTTAATTTTTTGCAATTTCGCAAAATAAATAATTCTTGTAAAGTCAAAGTGTGGACGTGGTTTGGATTTTTTCAGACGTTTTCGCAAAGGTCCAGTGGCTTAATTGGGCAGCTTTCTCATGGCAGCTATAGCCGCTAAGGTGTATAAGACTTGGAGCGAAGAAAAAAAAATGTTATTTCTGTTTTTTTTTTTTCCGGGGAACGAGCCTGTGACCCTTCAGCCAGTATTCAGTTTCAGCACCCATCAAAATAAACTACATAGCGTGGATTTTAAGGTCAAAGCACCAATAATAAAAGTGACAGCCTAAGGTTTTCCTTTTTCATTGAAAATATTTCTAGAGTGCAATTGTGTTTATCAGAATCGAAAACCCCATTTATACTAATTTTGAGTTGTTCAAAGAAAACGTTTTTTAATAAGTGGAATACGCAGATTTTGATTTTTACAGTAGGACATATTTGAATTTGATTCTAACCCAAGAATTCAACTTAAAACATCTCTGGAATTAGTTGGCTCTCGGAACGAAAACAGTTATAGAAAGATC
The DNA here is from genome assembly GCA_963082955.1 of Cheilosia grossa. Taxonomy (NCBI): domain Eukaryota; kingdom Metazoa; phylum Arthropoda; class Insecta; order Diptera; family Syrphidae; genus Cheilosia; species Cheilosia grossa. The sequence goes on along the minus strand of OY720144.1, from coordinate 13,049,609 downwards.
TGAAGAAAGGGAATTAAAATACATCGTCAAATCGAGTTTTTTCAAAAGTGTGGAGTACATCGCTTTTGATTTTCATAAACACAATTGCCCTGAGAACGCTTCTCAATTCAGCCGTTCGGGAACAAAATACAATTGTAGGTCAGTTGTCAATTGTAATCGCTACAAAAATAATTATTACACCACGAATAGTTGTGGCAACAAATAGTTCTAGTTTCTTTCGTAGGCGAAATTGGTTAAACATTTATCTGTAAGAAATACCTGTCAAAGATTTTAGTCACGGTATCTACGTCGAACCTACGAACCTCTCGAGAACATCTGACAAACATCCGAGATAGTAACTCTCTTGAAAGAGCTTCTCAATTAGCCGTTTGGACTCGGCTTCAATATTCGGGAGTGTAGTTCACCAACAATTTTAAAATGAACAAGTAACTGACGGAAAAACTTAAACAAGACGTGAACAAAAAAATGCTTGCGGAAGTGCACAGTTTTCGTAGCAATCTCTGATTGAATCTTACACCAGCTCAATTTAGAGCAACTGGAAGATTTGATACAGCTGAGAAACTGCTAAGACATAAGGTCAATTATCGTACTTTTCCGAGCCAAGCACTGCAAATCTGTCAAATTTCCACAAAAAAAAATGTATGGAATCACTCTCGGAGAGCTGAAAATAAACTCCAAAGTGCGAGGATATAGACTGCGTGCTACTTTGGCCACGTGCATCTTTGACTTCTAATCCATATCACAAATAAACACATAACTTACCTTTTTGCAACATATATAAAACGTTCCGGGATGATATTCAACCACCGCATAATTTTCTTTATTCTTATAGATATAAATTTTGTGCGCGATTTATTTTTTAGACGGATTTTGAATTTGTTTGGGCATTTGACACATTTATCAGTACTTGCCGATTAAAATTCTCTGAGCTTTTTCGAGCCAAGAGAGGAATTACTCGTCACTCGTTATTTTGTTAATTTTATCTTTTTCTTTCATTTTTGATGATAACCTATAGACTTTGTGCGATCGCGGTCGATTTTAACCGCGTACGGGACTGAACCTATTTTGTCAAAAGCTGGTTTCAAAGTCCTACAGATTTGGCACAAAGTTCTAGCCTTAGCCTTTTTAATTAAGTAAATAAAACTGGTTCCTAAGAAGTAAAGAATCAAAAGGTTTTCCATTTGTTCCTTTCGAGTTCAAAATTACAAATTTCAAGTCTTAAAACACTACGAGAAATGAGGCGTTATTTCTTTGGAGTGAATTATTGTATCGAAGATCGAACGTAGTAATTAGATGAATGACTGCAAATTGTACAACTACTGCAACGTGCATTAAGCTATCGAAGTAGGACAATCAAGAAAATCACTCGTTTCTTTTATCCAACATTGTAAATTGTTAAAAAATGAGGGAAATAAAATTAATTGATTAATTGATAGACAGCAGTCTCATGCTTTAATAGATTTTGATTTTATGTATAAAAAGAATTGACATAAAACAGGCGCTGTACCATTTTGCATAAAGAAAATCGATGCGTTGACACATTTCATTCAAAATTATTTGTACTTATTTATTTTAAATGCGTCTTATAAAACTAAAAGTTTAGTTAGCATCCGGAAGAATGTACATAATTCCTAGAAAGTACAAATCTACACCCAAGGGTTTTGTCGGACTCATCTACTGTTGAAGGCCATAGGAAAAGTATTTAACACTTACTTCTGGCACCCACTGTGTATGTAAATTTAATTTTGAGCATTTTTGCGGAAGAAACCTACAGTTGCCTTTCTTCATCAATTTCTGTCGCCATGCAGCAAAACTTTTTGTGTGTTTTTCCCCGGGGACCAAATAACAACGCTCTGATTTTATTTTCCCACTGCGCAGTAGCAATTTTTGAAAAGTTTCGTTGTGACAACTTCTAAAGTGAAGTAAATGCATTTGATCATTTAACATTTCGACACTTCTTTATGTTGTTGTTTTGTTTGCAGTCGCATTAAAAGGAAACTTCTTAATTGTACTGGCGAGAAAACTATAAAACTTTTCAAAGCGAAGGCTAGAAAAATAAATTTAATTTATGCCACCGACGTCCAACATGTCACAATTTGGCTAAAGCTAAAATTACAGTGTTGACTATACGCCAAACTGCTCGCATCAACAAGTTTACAGAAATTTGATACACTCCAGGATATGGCCATGGGCAGTGGACAATCTAACCGAGTGCAATTTTTGCTCGGTTAAAAAAAGATGGGTCAAAATTAACTTAGTCTCTTTTAAAAAAAAACTACATTCGTGGTTGAAAAGTACCGACATAAAAAGGTTAAATTCATGCTGCTTGAAAAACGCACTTGGTATTTTTAACCGAAACTGGATTGGTCGGTAACTTCGCTTTTCCTAAATCAGCCACAACAAACAAAAATGTTAAGTTGTCTGTGATGCAGTTCAAGTTTTAGTTACTTTCTCAGAAGTGTTACTTCTGTCAAAGTTTGAATCCGCTGGCACGTGTTTCTTTGCATCGGTAGGTTCATTCGCGTACGCGGCTTAAATCGAACGCAGTCGATATAAATCAATTGCAGTCGCACAAAGTCTATATACAAATTCTCATCAAAAATGACAGCAACAGAGAAAATTAGCAAAATAACGAGTAACGAGTTGTTCCTCTCATGGCTCGAAATAGTTCAGAGAATTTCAACCGCCAGGTGCTGATAAATATGCCAAATGCACAAAGTTGACAAGAAACAAATTCAAAATCCATCTAAAGAGTCAATTGTACATTGCAAACAGAAAAAAAAAAATATCTGAAAATAAAGAAAATTCGATGGTGGTCGAAATTGTTTGCTATAATTTTTTTTGGATGTCACACTTGATACATCTTGTTTTATTTTTTACACTAGCAGATTTAAGTGGCAGTAAGTACACCATACTGAGACAGTTTCGCTCAATTGTTTGAGTTTGACTCGGGAAAGTAGGTACCTGACCCGAATAAACCTAATAAGTGAAGAAGAGACAAATTTCGAGAATAGTTCTTTAGTTAAATTTTATCTGTGACAATGAATTTGAGTTCTGTAGCTCATTTGATTAAAAACGGCGATCTGTTAGCCCTGATTATTTCAAATTCAGATTCTTAGAAAATCGGTGGACAATTTACGAATAATTTGCTTTACTGAGTTTCTGTGGCGGATGCAATTTTGGACCGATTCCGAAAACGGCTCATTCAGGTATTGTAATTTGTGATTTTCAGGGGATCGAACCTGAATAGATACTAGGAAGACAAATATTGACTTATTTTCTTTCTACTTTCTGTCTATCCGCACATGGTAAAGTTCTTGGAAAGGGGTAACTTCGTTTCTTCTAGTTTTATGAAGACATTCCAAACCCAAGCTTAGACTTAATGCTATAGTTCCATGACAGCAACTTATCAGTCTGACATAAAGCTATATTACAGCTGAATTTGCTACTCTCTATGGCATAAAGAATATGGAACACGGAGTGTCTAGAGACTATGGATAGTTTTTTTTTTTTAACAAAAACAGACACTTTCGAAACGTTTTTATTTTAATGACAAAATCATACATTCAGCAATTTTTACTAAAGAAAGCAAATGCCAAATCCTGGTTCTAGGCATTCCAATGATTCCCATCGATATTCGAATAAGAACTTTCTTTACAAACAGTCGTAGTTGGTCTGTAAATCGTCTCATTCGGCTGAGGACACTTCATCAAAGTGTAAGTCTCCCCCATTCATGCCAAATGTCCCAGATCGTTGGTTAGCAATTGGTAATGGTAATTCAAGCTTTTTACTCCCTTTTTTTTGACATCTTTCTTAAAATGGTATGAGTTGTTATACCATTGCAATCGCCCAACTCAACCAAAAGATATATAAATTTAACATTTTCTAAAAGAAGGGAGGCAGGTCATTTTTGACACTGTGTTTCTGGTGTAGGCTAACTTCGCTTTGACTGAATATTGCACATTTTGACTGTCAAATATTTGCGTCTGCACTCGTGGTAATGGTTTCTCGATTTCATCTATTTGTTGCTTCCTTTTCGACGACATTTTGAAGTGGACATGAAGGAAATTATATACAATACATTTGAACACATACTTATAAAACTGTGCATCGTTGCATATTTCAGTGGTCTGTTAAACACATAGTAATTTATTAATTATTCTATTAGGTAGGTCTTAAACGATATTTTGTTGCATCTCAGTAATTAACAACATTTGATAGTCGCATAGCTGTCTGTGATAAAATGATTTCATAGATAACCCTATTTGAAAATTATAATTGACAAGACATCATATTTCATATACCCAATCAAATTCAATAGATGATTGAGCTCGTACATATCCTCAATTCAACCTTCAACATATTTTACTCACTGACGGATTATTTCCATCATCTCTAGGTAACACAGAGAATTGTATTTTTTTTTTAATTCTGTGTTAATTTTTATCAGATCTCCAAGCAATCTATGATTGATGAACTCTTTGGCACTTCATAGTTATCTACAGTAACGGGTTCATATAAAAATTCCTCAATCCAATAGACACTCACAAAGGTGTTTGAAAAAAAGATTAATTGCATTCACTTGGGCATGGGTATTGGGTATTTGTGTGTATGTGTCTAATCTGTGTGATTTCGCAGACTATGGGAATAGAATTTCAACTCTAAATTTAAATTCGGCTTCGGCAGTTTAAAAATAGAACTTTCAACCGCAACAATAGCAGCACCACCTATACAAGTTTTAAGTTATGAGTAATCACAACTTTCAATATACTCGCATCGAATGTGTAAATTAGTAATTTGTAACCCGTGCGCGGCCATTATTCCAGGGCACTCTCCGAAGAAATTATGAGAAGTGTAAATATTTATTAATATGAACAATGGTTTGGTTAACAATTATTACCATGCGAAGATCGAATACTATTTACACTATCTACATTATGTAGACCGATGAAAGTCGCACTGACGGGTTGAAATTGGCGCAATTCGATATTTAGATTGAGGTTGAAATCGCGAGGTCAAAAAAGTGAGAATTCTCCAACTGCGCACAAACTAGGACGCACAGAAACGTTTAGGACTTTACTGATTACTGTTTCTTGATTAATTTTACTAAAAGGGGGTGATTTTCAGCGACGGGACTAAAACTCGTTGATTAAAATCGTCAAAAAATTTAAAAAAAATATTGATTAATTACATTTTGTGTCCAGGCTAGATTTTTCGAACCCACAATGGTGAAACTTTCAATATTTAGTGTGAAGGTTAAAAATCACTATGGGCCACCTAAAAATTAGAAAAATTAGTTTAGATTGAGGACAGAAATTACATCATAGGTTTTTCCACTGCGCCACTGTTATGAAAAAGCTGCTCAATTAGCCTTTCGGACTCGGCATAAAATTGTAGATCCTTTCCAATCGTTCGAAAAATGGAAAACTCACACAAAACGGATGGTTGTGAAAAGCTATGTAGAGGCTCTCGCTCCTTACGGACCTGTTGCGTCAGATATTTATTATTTATTTTTTAGTAAGACGACAACAAAGCGAAGAGGAAATTTATAAAAATAAACGACTGCTATTGAGCGTGGCAGTTGCGTTTTTTTGCTTTGAATACTTTGAATGTTTCCCGCGCCGCCATCGAACGTATAACGTTACCAGCACCTCGGGGCGTACTTGCAGATAGGTGTTGAACTTTTAAAAGTTGTAGGCTATTTTGTTTCCATGATGCGAAATTTTACTTTTCTTGTCCTCGCGATTTCTGATGTAACTCAGGTTCTCCGGAACATCTGCCTTCTGTGCGCCTGAAGTTGTAGAGGACGCTACTCTATTGAGTCGAGCTGCTCGTCTTTGAATGCTGCTTTGAATGTAGGTTAAGTAAGCATTGTGAGGCCGAGACCTTTGTGTGGGAACATGGTCTACCCAGGTTGTATGCTGAATGAACTCTTTCTTATAAATGGGTTACGCAATTTGGAGGACGCCGATATAAAAATGGTGAATATGTGGTACTGGCAATGCTACTCTTAACTTTACTGTCTTCTTTGTGTATAAATACCGTTGGTGTATTTCCGAAACTGAACAGACATTGGGAGTATCCTATCTTGCATTTTATTGGCTTGAGAGTTAAGTACAATTCATTAAAGTATATAATATATTATTAAAGAAGTATAATGAGAAAGCGTTGCCTTACACACATTTCTTTGACGACGTCAAAATGTTGGCTAAAGTTGTTACCGACTATGATGCAGCAGCGAGCCATCGCAACCGCTATTCTATACTGCCAGACGAGTTTGGTATAGTAATGCCAAAGTAGACACGAGCTCGTACAGCTCATCTCAAATGCGGTTTTGAATTCGATACGCAAATTGTGAAAGTTTGATCGACAGTCAACTGACTGTAAAAGTAGGTGTAGAACAAAATGCGTCTTTTCTTGGCGGACACTATTTTACAAATGGCACTCTCGACAGATAAACTGGTTAGCGGTCAGAAATCGAGAGTGACATCGTTCAGTGCTTTTTATTGCAACTTAGGTAATGGGATGTTTACACTGGCGAAACTGACGTGCGTCAAGTGTTCATTGCCAAAGACGCTTTTTGAGTTTTTCCACGATCTGTCTAATTGTGAAAAATCTATCGATGGTGGATTTTTGTAAACTAAGACCACGCTTTTGGAATTCATACAAAATGGCAGATTGGTTCGTGTACGCGATGATAGGGGGACTAATGTTTTGTTGTCACTAAAGCTTTGTACTTTCGTTCCGGAACCGGTCCGTACTAGCCTTAACTACGCAGTGCTGATTTGCTGCGGAATCTGTATTACATTCGTGTCCGCAGGTCAGAGACTTTTGGGAGATTTTCTCAGGGAAAGTCTCCTTAAGTTAACTCCTTAATTTACGAAATTTTCTAGATATTTTCCTGTCTAAATGTGGCCCGCTTTAAATACACTATGACAAACCGGGTGTTACCATATATTTGGTTGGCGAGCTTTGTGCTATTTTCTTACTATTTTCTATTCACCTCCTATTTTCATTAGCTCATCAGGCTATTAAATACAAAGGAGCCGAGTCAATTTCACCCAAGAAGAACTCATTTTACTTCAAGTTTTAAAACAGCCAATAAAACGTAATATCATTCCGTACCCTCTCTACCGGATAGAGCGAGTTTTCACCAATATAATTCAAATCCATATTGGGTTCAGTTTATCTGTTAATCCATTTTTAGTTCGAAATGCCTCAATAGACAACATTTTTCCAAAATAAAAAAATTAAAATGGGTTCCAAAAAACAATTCCTCAGACAGAAGGCAAATTGTGTTAATTTCACCTAACAGTTGTGTTAAGAGTTAATTTGAACTAATTCGATTAAGAACTGTGACATATTTACACTTTGAATATTCACATCGCCGCTGACCTCAGAATGGAAGAGAAATTTTTTTTTTTTAACACTGAAAAACAAAAGAGTCCAACAGCGAACTTGATATTTCCAGGAACTAGGTGTCAGCCGTCTGTGGTCTGTCATGTGGAATATCTCCGTCGTAAGGGGAGGGATCTTGCGCTAATTAAATACAAAATACAACACATTAGTCGATGAATGCACGTGTTTTATAACATACTTATGACTGGCCTCAAGTTTGATTTCTAGAGTCTCCACAGTATGTACAAAACGGCGAAATAAAGTCACGATTTTGTTCAGTTTTTCATTCCGAAACACCCCCACTGACAGCGTCCCTAGCTCGGGCCTCTCGCTCTTGCACAGCACTCAACCGAGTGGAATTTTAAAAACACAAAAATATGTGCCCCCAGTCAGACACGCAGCTTTCACGTAGAGTGCCTCTCTTTCGCTCTGTATACATTGCTAAACCATTTTATTGTGGTATCCCATGTATGAACATAAATATAAAATAAGAGGCGCGCACAGAAAATATCCATAAGGACCACATACAGAAAAGTTGTCTTCTCATTGTCCACTGTGACAAAGAGACAAAAAAAAAAAAAAAAAATCCCCCAACACGACAAATAAATCTGTAAATATGCAGATACTGGCGTTTCCCATAGGGATACAGTACTACATACCTAGTCTGCCATTTTGCGCCGAGAGGAGAGAATTCCATCTGAACGCCAGTTCTATCCGCATGGGTTTGTGTTTCGAAATCGATTTTGTGTCCAATGTTTTATTGATATTACCAAAAATAGTTTGCTACCAACTTAATATGAAACGTTTCTGCTGTTCCTTCCGAGTGTGCAAGTATGGCCTCATACCGAGCGCGAAAAACGTGAGGTTAAACGCAATAAGGCAGCGGATTGCCTCCAACCGAAGGAATCTAGTGCTTGGCCACTTCAGAGTTTCCTTCCCAATGGGCACAAAAGAGGCAGAGGCAAAGCAGACACGGTGTTACTTTTATATTTCATTAAGCGTTGTGGGTCAAAAACCTCCTCGCTTCATCGGGGTGTACTAATTTCTTGCGTCAACGTATGGTAAGGCTTTTTTTTTTCTTTTTCATTTTAATCAAAATTAGTTTAATTAACACTTTAAGATCAGAGTGAGGCGAAAGATGTGAGTACCGGTCCATCGAGAAATATTCGAATTAATTTGTAAACAGAGGAAAACAAAACAACAGCGATTCGACTGAAATAAACAAGACAATGAAATGGAAATGGTTGAATTGGTTAAAAGCGGGTTAACACCAGTTGGTGGGTAGCTTTTGACTTACGTACTGTGATCGAGTGAGTTACAATTTTGAATTTTATTTAAATTAGTTCGTTGTAACCAGAATGGCTAAGCAGAAGGTGTTTTTTTTTTGTGGTTGTGAAAATGTCGATTGAATTGGGGCGTATTAGAAAAGGTTCCTATCGATTTCGAAATACGAGTTGTTTGTTCCCGTATATTGCGTATGTTATCGGTGGCTCAAAAATAACTTACAGCCTATTAATATGCAACGCATTTTACTCTTTTGTGTGATATGTAAAGCAAGCACTCGTTGGTCAATTTGTATCATGAACAAAAAATTAATTCTTCCCTTCTACGAAACTTAACCTTTCAATTGGTACAAATTACATATAAATAATTCGGTCTCGAAACACCGTTGTTATTATTATGTGTAGTCCAATTATTAATTGCTTCGTTAACTTATTAATTAGATTTAGATCTTTTCTAACCCAATAGAGACACGAATTACAGAGTTAAATCTCTCAAACCTTTCTAGTTTCTTCTAAATAAATCGAAACATAAGGTTCATAATGTACGCGGTTTCAATTGATCGCTACGACCGCACAAAGTCTATACACGTTCTCATCCAAACTGACAGAAAAAGAGGAAATTAGCAAAATAACTAGTAACACGTAGTTCCTCTCTTGGTTCGAAACAGCTCAGACAATTTCAACCCGCGCCAGGTACTGATAAATATGTCAAAGTTGACAAGTAAGAAATTCAAAATCCGTCTTAGAAGTCAATTACGCACAAGAATAAAATCAGTGAAAATAAAGAAAATTCGTTTGTGGTAGAATTCGTTTGCTAAATTTGTTTTTTTTTTTTTAAGGCCGACCTGATGTACATTGTGTTATTTTTGATACTAGCAGATGTCAAAAATGTAAGTGACTCAAAGTAGTTCGAAGCGGAAGGAGTTTATGTTCGCTCAATTTCTTGAGTTTGACACAGTTTTAACAGGGCTGGCGTTTCATAATTTCGTCAGGGAGTATAATAGAGCTTTTTTGGGGAGTACCGGGGAGAACGAAAATTAGGAAATTTATTTCTAGCGCAGCGCTTTACAAGTGGGACTGTTTCGATATTTAATTATTTATTTATTCAGTCACAGACTTTAGTATCAAAACAAGTGTTTGTCAGTGAAAACGACTTCCACGATCCGCAAGACTTAATTCGACGCGAACGTAACGAAATCTAACACGAAAAAAAATGTAATGAAATATCCAGAAAGTAAAATTTGCTTTGCAATTAACTAGGTAGACAAATGTCAAGGCATAGATTTGTAAAGTAGGTAAACATATGCAGAATACACATCGACAAGCCGTTTGGCGGCATGCTTCGAAGAGACCTGAACAACACGTGTCATTTTAAAGATGTAGCAAGACAACATCCGGGGGAGTGTTTTTGATTGGGGCACCTGGCAATAAGCACACCAAACTGTGACTTTAAGTCGATGTATAATGTCACCTCAATAAAGGTACCTGCATCTGGCAATCTAGCCCATTGACGAAGACGTTAATCCTAAAATGAGCTTCATCACTGAACAAAAATTGAGGTTAAAAACGAGGATCAAGTGGATATATAGTTTTTGGACCATTCACCAAACGTACTACCATACTACCACTAACTGAACCTTGTAAGCACGTTAACCGATTCAATTGACAATGTCACATGGACTGCACCTTAAAGTTGAAGATGTCTATTATGAGGTTTTGTCGATGTTGTAATAATATTTGATAACAATAAAAATAGGACACTAAGAGAGGTTTCATTTTAGGGATGTATGGATATTCTAATTCTAAATTTCCGTCTCTGTTCCTGTACTTATAATTGCAAGCGCCCGGCCCTGGGGACAGCTCGCTGATGTCTTTCAACAGCGTTGCCAGACGGTGAACATATCACACGAGAGCTCAAGCAAAAGTTGTATAAGCAACGCATCGTCCTCGGGTGTAAAAAATACCAATCAAAAATCCGTTTGCAAGATAGCCAGAAAATAAACTCAATGCGTTGGCAGCACTTAACAATTGTGACTGTTTTTTTCGGCGTATAAGCGTACAGTACTCGTCGTTGCGTAAATAGTCATGAACTCCAGAATTATACAAGCAGAAAAATTACTTATTTATTCAATTATTTAAATTACTATGATTTTTTTGGAAATATATTAATTTGTTAATTAAAATAAATTTTAAAACCAACCAACTTTCGAGTAGAAACTAATAAGAAATGTTGCAGACAGATACCGAGTTGGTGGATTAAAAATAACGCAGTTTGTTCAATCGTTCAATTTTTTTGGTGCAATCAATTAATCGATTTCGCCTCCAAATTGTCGCGGTCGTTAAAATTAAGGCAAAACTGTTTGATTAATTTTAGTCTAAAAAGATTGATAACAACTGATAAAGTGTGTTTTTTAATATTGTTATCTCGGTAGTTCTTAACAACGAAAATAGCTTCTTTTTTTTAATGTTAACCCAGTTTTTTTAATCCAGCAAAAATCGCACTTGGTTAGATCCAATTTTTGAGCGTACATGGATTCGCCGATTGCAAGGAAACTGGTTTCTGTGGGTCTCCGCCTTTGACTCCGCGACTTTTGTAGCTAAAAGTCACCAAAATTTATATTTTCTTCTTTTTGAAATTGGCAACACTATTTCCAACGACAATAAATTCAACAGCTGGGAGATAATTTCTGTTTATTTCAGTTTGACATTTCACCACAAGATCATAGGCACTTCATCCAAATCTTCTTTCTCTCGTGCTTGCTAAAACCAAACTTGAACCATTCAAATATAGACTTCTTGCACACGGCCAGGAATTGACGGACTCGGGTTCTCCTGTACGCTTTCAAGGACAGCGACAATTTTCTCGGCCGATCTGGCACGGTGTCTGCTGTAAAATGGGCGCAACCTGCACTGACAAACACTCATTTTGACAATAGAGTTTCATCATTTAGTCGTGCTGTTCAATTTTGTAACTTGATTTGGCATCAGTGACTGAAAAACTGATTATACAGACGACACAGGTTGCGAACATCGACCCGTCCCTACTGAAAATTTGACTGTTATATCTTATATTATGTTTATGTTTTGTTGTGTCAGGGGCGAAGGCACATATCAAAACAAATAAATAACGAACTGAACAAAGCATACCGCTCTGAGGATGTTGGCAAAGAATTGACAAAATGTAGTGTGCAACGATTGATTGAAAGTGTTATAAACATTAAAAAAAATAGAAGTCTTCAAGTGACAGGAATTCGGCCAGTGACAGAAAAAGTGAGTTCATCTTACTTAATATTATTAAATTCTTTTCTTACAAAGTTATGACCCATCGTACATCCTGCAACTTAGACCAGCGGTGCTCCAATAAATTTTTAGCGTGTATTAATCCCGCTTTAAAAGTCATAGCCCCTCGCTTTTTATGGAAACTAATATCGATACCTACTGCTTCTTAAAGGTTTTTCCCTGCACTGTTAGGCTTGGAAATTTATCACTTCGACAATATAGCTCTCCCCTCAATCAAAGTCTGATCAGTTAAACGTCCATGATTCTTGATTTTTAGAAAGCGAAGGCTCAGTTTCCTAAGGCCTTTTCTAAAATAGGTACTGGTGCCCTGTCTTCATGTAAAGAGTCACAAAACCACCAAAAGAATGCGCAAGATCACCGATCTTCGCAACAATTTCTTCTGATTCCCCAACACTGCATATATATTCATATAGCAGATGAGACGCGCTGATGCCATAGATACTTGTACGGAATTCGCGCAATTACATTCTAAATTCTTTTTATCCGCAGTCAAACGCCAATAATACCCATGGCAAATGCCAACAATGAAGGTCACTCCGTAGAGTGCACCTCTAACGATAATTTACTGCATGATCGTTTTTCGCTAAACATTATCCGCTTCCAACGCTGCTGCCACTGCTCAGCATCAGCACTCTGTGCATTGACCACCGACCGCATGCACCATAGGCAAGCCACAGAAGCAAGTCCCATCCTAACGCAAAGCATAATTGCAGGTGGAGGCACCACACACACACACACGCCGCCGCACAGCCAGACAACATTTAAATTATTATTCCAAATGATTATTAGACGGAATAAAAGCCAACAACTGCCTGCGCCTGGTCGCAGAATAACAATACAAAAGTATCTGAATCTGAACAACAAGTATCGCTATGTGTGTGTCGCTTGTAAATACCTCCCGCATCGCTGATATTCTTTTGTAGTTCAACCTCGCTCCACTCCTGCTTCTTCGTCGCATCCACTTTGGGCAATGATTATTCTTAAAAAGCAACAGAAAAAAAGAACAAATCTGTTTAATAACAGCCAGACAAACAGACGAACAGACAAACAATAAACATAAACAAACGACAAAAGTCGTATTCTTTGGACATTTCCCTGCAGAACATAATTTGTATTTTCTGCACCGACTGGAGGTTGTTTTTGAAATTTTGTGTGTTGCACCACATTGCAAGGAGCTGCAGAAGCTTTTGTTCTGTTCCCTCGAATTTTCTTTTCTCTCCCTGGCTGCCGTTCACTTGAAGGCGAACGTTACTGTGCGGCTGGCATAACTTCGTTTCGACATTGTTATTGTGAAATGCAACCGCGCGATGTATGTAGTTCAGTTATCAGAGGCCACCACACGGGATACCCTGAACCAAATGCCCATAGTGCACCCTTCTAGATGTGTTTGGCTCGGTTTTACTTTCAACGGAATTGGAAGTGTGTGTGTGTTTTTTTTTTTTTTTTTTTTTAATGAAAGGGCAAAATTTTGCTTGGTTCCCCTTCGCCCCAGCGCTTGGGATTTAACCTCGATTTTTGTGGGGCATTGCGCCCCTCAATGGACGCAGCAGCTGAAACGAAAGGACTGGCCCTGCCCCGTGGGATATTGTGGTGCGCTATGGGCTGAGTATCTGTCTGTCTGCATGCATGGCGGACGTAATTCGCCAGATCCTTGCAAATTCATCGCAAAATTCGCGAAAACAATGAGGAATGGAGCTGAGGTGCACTGCCTTGTGGTTGCTGCTGGGAATGGGATCGACATGGTTATGCCAATTGCGGGGGACAAGCCGATTGGTAAGATATTTGTCGATGAATTTAGTTCGGACTATTGTTGTGCCATTTGCGCATGATTGTCACAGATCAGTGGATATTTGGTTGGTCCTACACTTGTGAGTGAACATTTGAACTAGACTGTGCTGTTAGTGGGGGACAATTTGGCGGCATTGAGTGGCTATAATCAGTTGAAATTAGTTTGACAATAGAGTCTTGTGCTGTAGCAAAAAAGCATGACGCAGTTGTAAGTAGAAATTAGTGACACGACTTTGATCAAATAATGTACCAGAGTTACCAAATTCAGAATGTATTTGTATGAATTGATTGTAAAAAACAATTCACAAAAATTTGGGCGTTTTTTCCAGCAACGGAATTATGTCTAGAAGGCATAATTATGCCGAAGTTGGCATCACTGGATGAGGCCCATTAATTTGTAACAAGTTTTATTGGTTGAGGCTTTGTTTCGGTGTTGTTCTTCAGTCCTTAAGAATATCTGTGTAAGCTATATGATTATAATATATCTGTGATAAATAAATTTTGTCTTTAGTAAGATTATACCTAAGCAGAAATGCCTAAACATTGTTACTCATGGCAAAGAAACGGAACCGGAAAAGAAAACAATTTAACCATAGATTCGGTCAATCACTTGTTAGTGTTCGAATCACTGCGATAATTTAATATTGAACGTTTTTAAAACTAAAATGTTTTTAATGTTACATATTTAGTTTTTAATGGAAGTGCGTTATTAAGTTTTATAAAAATAATACAGGTCGGCTTTTGGGTAATCATTTTTGAAAAAAGTAAATAAAAAACTGATTTATTCGAAGTTTTTGAGAAGAACTCAGAACGGGACATTATTTAGAATACTTATATTAATCTTTAATATGTATTTTGATCGGCGCAGTGGCTAGTGTGTTGGACTATAAGTATTTGGATCAAAATCTTTAGGGCGGTTTTTTCCAAAATTTTGCAGACAAAACAGTAACAAATATTTCAGTATTTAGTTTGAAAACAACTATTGCTTAACTATTAAGCTAAAAACTGAGCATTAGATATTTTTCAGGATGTTCGCATTACTTGGTTTCTAAAATTGTATCCAAATCGAAAATGGGGTTCTCGAGATGTGAGCTGTTTCTAAAATTAGTGTTTTCGGTGAATTCGAATTGAAAATTAAGGATGCAAGAATTTTGAAAACATCAATTTTACTCTAACTATGCATTTTGGTCAAAATCCTTGCTGCAGTTTTGGGGTAAGCTAAAGAAAACAACATTTTTAAGGATATATTTTTTTTTTAAAAATTCACTGTGTGATAACATAGAGAAAAACCGAGTTTGCTATTAAGTTAGATGTGACGGTATAAGATACCTTAGAAATAGATTCTTGTTGTAATTGTATGGACCGTTTTCGAGACATGTTCAAATTTCAAAAGTACCGTTATTAGATTTTTGAGCCAAAAACTGGGTATCCAGTCATGGTAAACTCATCTACTTAAGCTCAAATATCAATATTGGTTGAAATCGTTATCGCTGTTTCCGGAAAATTTTTCAAGAATTGCTTGTACGAAAATATAGTGAAAAACTGAGTTTTCTGTTAAATTGGAAACGAATTTTACCGTAATAAACTTTTGTTACATTCGTATGGACCGTTTTCGAGATATTATGCCAAAATTTTGTTACAAAAATTAACTAACTCCAAGTTTGAACCAAATGCGGCCTCAGGACGGACAGAATTTCGCGAACCTGGGTCTGCAGTAAATGAAAATAGCAACTAATTATCCCAATGCACCGATTTGCATCGAAAAATTGTTTCCAGTTTACAAAAATTTAATTAAAAAAAATGAAAAGACTCGAAGGACAAGTAAAACCTTCTGCTTTAAATAAATTTCTGACTCCTTTTCAGTGTTTTTACAAGTTTCATTTGGTTTTGTCAATTATTTAAGCTTCGGTTATTTCTTGGATTATCCGCTGGGCTTTGTCCATGGCCAGGCTTAAATGTGCTCTTGTCTATCTCCTTCTCTAAAGAAGGAAATTAATTAACTTTTCCTTGCAACACACTAGATAAATTTGTCTACTCCTATTTTCAGTATTTCGCTCTTGCAGATCCAATTCAATTGTCCACCTGATTAAGAAAAATGTTTTATGAAATCTTTCCTTTTTCACAATGTTACGAATTTGTATCTTCTGAATTAGCTGTTCGATTTCGACGAAATGAAAACTAAAAGTTGCGCCAATAAGGCCTTTCCTTATCCACTTCCAATCCACGCAGATTGTGTAAGTAGTGTTAACGTGATGCGTTAACAAGTACACATACAAATAGGCAAAACTCTTTTACTTTATTTAAAGATATGGATAAATGTTGGATTTCATTGAGAATTTTGACATTTGGAAGCCTCTGACAAGGATTGGGTTAAAAGATTGAGCTTAAATATTTGCAAACAGTAAGTAGGGAATTTCATCAATATTTCGACTTCATCAGGCGACATCTGAGACGCCTTGGGTCTAAATGTTAATGGGTCCAATGTTTACTAAAAACGGGTGTGGTTTCATAAATTATTCACCAATGTAATTGACAGTTTTACTTTTCCATTTTTAAAAGCCGACTGTCCTATTTAAAAACATCTTCCCTTCCATTTAAGCCTCCGACAGCGATCTGAATGTGTCGTATTTTAGGTGGCATTTCATTTACATACTGTATAAAAATAAATACTCTAGGCATCTCGCATTCCCTGCAATTTTCCTGCTGCGTGTATATACACTCAACATTTATTCAAAAAAAAAACTCGATCAAACACCAGAAACGCCATCTCCAAACAACCCAAAAGATTACCCACTTGACCTTCTCCGACATTGTTCTTGAAGAAGACTCTTTTGTTGTTCCCCATCTCGTTTGGTGTTTTGCCATTGAATAACCATCTACTTGTGGTACATTATTCCAACATCAATCCATTCCATCAAACGACATACTGGACGATGTGTTTGATGTGTGATGTATCTCTACGTCGTCCTCCATCGGTCTCTCTCACTCTCCATTCCATGATCGATCACCACCACCGAAAAGTAACAATTTCTCGAAAAGCCGTAGTTTATTTTATTTACTCTTCTTGTCCGACTGTCTGCTGCTTGGCTGCCCCTGTATGTTGCATTATTGTGCTTACAAATCGAAATACTCGAAAAAACACTTTTCAGCTCTACTCCTAGACTCACATCATTGTAACTCTTCGTAGATGTACAACACGTAAAAAAAACGAGTACCAAAAAATCTATCCTCATCACCGCCTGTGGTCTTTTGACTCATAGATCACAAAACGACACTTGACGAACCATCACAGGCGAGAAGATAGATCTTTTTTTTTTGTACCCACTCTCCCGGCCATCCCTAACTATATTTTTTGTGGTGTGTTACCTTTTTTCGATTTGATAACTAGTTGAGTTTGTTTTATCATCGTAGCCGTTTATTTACATAAAGTTGGCGTTTTTCTTGGAGTGGACTTCAACTGAAATTGCAAACAATGATTGCTTTGCAGATTTGCGCTGACATCTGATTAGAGCGTTTAGATTCGCCATATCTTAACAAAGCATTAAGTTATATGCATGACATGACAAAATTTTCTTTTTATTGGCAGTTTGTTTAGCAGTGGCGCTAGAAATTTGTTTCGAGCACGTGCACATCGGTCGGCTGCTTGGATGGGACACTTCAAGAAACTCGTGCTAGTTTACAATTGTTTTTTTAGGTTTTGAATGAAATTTTGTTGGGTGGTAATTTAAACGCAGGCCGATTGTCTTGTTTTTTGCATTATGTATATTTCATTTGTGTTTTGAATTTTGACAAAATTAACTATGTTTTTTTTGGGGATGTCAATAATTGAAATACTAGGAAAACGATCATGACTTTTCTCTAATTTAACCCTTGGGCCTGTTTGCTGATAGCGATTTAAGTTCTACTTGAGTACCTTATGGACTACTTTTTCTATGTCATAAACTGTCACACGGGATTTTAAGTGGAACTTAAATGTTAACACGATTCTTACTTTGCACGACAGCGGAACTAGCCAAACGCCCTTGATAGTCAAACGTCTGACTCACTTGACGAGCTGCATTGTGCAGTCCTACACTAATACTGCCATACATTTGAGCAGGAGGGATTTGCCTGCTCAATGAAGCTGTAACACGAATTACAACGATTTTCATTTAACCACACACCAGTGATGCAAATCGACTTTTCCTAATTGTACTAAGAGCTGAAAAGAAAAAGGACTGGAACGTACAAAATAAAACACAATTTTTTAAAATTCCATATCTTAAATTTTGCATTCAAGCAAAAAAATTATATTTTACTGAAGCTAACGGCCATATATTTACTCCGAGTGTAAATTAGGTTTAAGTTAATTTTTCACCCTAATTCGTATTTTTTAAGCCCGATTACTTAAATTTACATTTATAAAATGCACTCAAAAACATGCAATAAACCTGCAAAAATATGCATTCAAATTCGAATTTCATACAGTTGAAAACTATTTTAGACCGTTTTAAACCTACGTAATATCAAATTCCAAGTGTGCCGAGCTTCATTTTTACTGTATATTAATTATGAATTAAGCCTATAATCAGAAATATTTTTTGTAAAATCCAAGACATCGTAATCACTGACGCAAGCAATCAATGATTCCATCACCTCTTAAATTTGCCTTCTGATGAGGACGACATCGACATTTCATCCACTTCATAAATGAAATCCATTTTTTGAGCTCTTGCTCGATTCTATTTCCTGCCTCCTGCGAACGAAGAATTGAGTTGTGATCTGAGTTGAAGTACTTAAACTGGTCTCCGGAGTGCAGTTTAAATTCAATCGGATAAACTGAGTTTATGATGTGGCTTAATGATTGAATGTTATGAACTTGGGTTTAATTTTCGGATGGAATAATATGGCGTGAGTAAATAACCTCATGTTCGATTTATTTCAAAAATTAAAAATACTACCAATAGAACTCAAAATTGAGTGAAGTCGAATAGTACAGAAATCAGTACAATAGTAAGTCATTTTTCAACTGTGCTACACACCTAACTCCTAATACTCACCATTCAGCAAACAATATTTTGCCAAATGAACGTAATTTTCGATCGCATTCTTTCTTTCCTTGCATATTGCGTACATAATCACCCCTACCGAGGTATCCGTCCGAAAAAAAATCCGTTACGAAAGTCAAATCTGATGGCAACTCAAAATGCGTTCGAAGTATCCGTTTCGGAACAAAATAAATGAAGCACATAAACGCGCTCATTTCACATTAAATTATTCCGTAGTAATAAGTTGTCGGAGAGCTTCGGAAAAAATGTGCCGTGAAGCTGTCAAAAGTAAGTGGTATAACGCGGTTCCACGCAATGCGACGAGGTGAGCTGTATGTCATCGGAGAATATTTCCGAAAGTTGTTTCGGAAGTCGGAACGAATGCCTCGATAGGGGTGAATATAGCTGCAATATCACGCACGCGCATTTTTACACGATATGGGACAGAAAAATCCAGCTGTCCGCAGTCAATGCTAATAAAGGCGTAAGAATTAGGTCACATATCAGACGAGTGTCATGGATGATCTACCCATAAATGTAGATACGTAAAATGGGAATAAACCCAAGTTCCGGCGACCAGCATTTCCGCGATCACTTGAAAACGTTTCAATTTCTGATGTAAAACATGTCGAATGAGAGTGGTTATTGGTGACAGTAAAGTAAATCAAGAATTCATCACTCAGTTATACGAAACAAATAAATAATTGTCCGGTCATCACTTCTGGACGCCATTTTGATTTATAGGAAAGCGAAATTTCGTAAGCCATCGCAATAAAAATATCAACATGTTGAACTTTCCCATAGTTCCTACAACGTAAACAAAATGACCGAACAAAAAAATTTTTACTGGCTCGTTATAGAATCTGGCTTCCCTTAAATCTTCCGTGTTAGAAATGTGTGATGTTGTAAATCTAGCATACAATCCTGTGCTTTGAATAATTGTCATTGCTTCTTGAGATTGTCAATTCATGCGGAAATTTACCTGCGTCAAAATATGTGGCTAGGCCATTTCGCTCCATTCACATGGGCGTACGGTGAAAAATGTATCCACTTTTCTGTTATACAATAGTTCTTCTAGGAGGTCAGATCAGGGTGAAGTGGCTATTGGCTAACCGACACATTTATATCATCTGTTCGCAATGAAAACATTTCTGAAACAAATATTCATAGTCAATAAACGAATATCGGGCTCGAAAGTATTTTTTTTTAATGCGTGCTCAGCGATAAACGTACCAAATTGCTCTGTACTCGACCCCATTCACATTTAACATTTTGAGTCTCATGACCATGACGCCATGGCATATTCTGCAGAGGTACCATACCACACCGAGCAGCGACTCAAAGCGGAAGCATATGACCAAGGCCGTCTGAGGCCATGCCGGGGCTCTTGGGCATGCAAGAATTCGGGGCCCTATTAGACAGTAAAAAAAGGAAATGATAAAAACATTTTATCACTGTTTAATTGGGATTTATGAATTTCCTTCAAACTCTTATTTGATTTCGTGTTGTGGTTAAAGATTAAAGCATGAATTTAATAATTTTGTTCTTATTGGATCGCTTAAGGAATTTTATATTTATTAAAATAAGTTAAACCAAATCATATGTCAAAACAAACCATAATTTCCTATTAAACTTAATTTTCGGTCTTCAAATACAGGAGTAAGAATTTTTACAATAGAAATAAAACTTAATTTCTGACGGTTAACGAAAACATCAAAGAAATCAGAGTTTCTGGACTTGAAAATAATTTTAAAATTGCAACTCGGGTGAATAGTTTTACTTTCTATGTAGTTTTGAGGTATTGCTAGGAGTAAGAAAAGGTTCGACTTTTAGGAAATAATAACAAAACTGATCGGATGTCTGATTCATATTTATATTTAGAAACGTTGACATTAATTTGAATGCAGCACGATTGTCCCCTACCAATTGAGTTAAAATTGAACATTACAATCGAGGATGAAAAATATCTGTTTGCTATTTTTAAATGCTGTAAAATAAGCGATGGATTCCCGAAAGCTTTAAATTCCAATAAAAAGTATTTTTTCTTATATATTTGGCTTAAAAAAAGTGTAATCTAGTTTCACTTAAGGAAATCTTAATGTTACTTCACGAGTCCCTGTTATTTTTACTTTTTATTAATTATCCACCGGACTTAAAAAAAAACTGACTGCTACTGCTTTATTTGTATGCAGATGGTATAAAATTCGTTATGTTTCCAGGGTGAATGCTGCAGATCTCAAAAATCCTTACACCCTTAAGGCATTATTTTGCAGTATTTTGCGCCCTGTTTTGGATTATGGTTGCGTTGTCTAGGGTTCTACAACTACTGCTTTAAATGTACGCAGAGTTGAAACCGTTCAAAAGAAATTTTTGAGATTTGCTGTACGTCACTTGTATTGTTTGAGAATCACATATTTTGTCGGTGAAAATCGTATTGGTCGGATTTTTTAATAGTATCAGTACAAAAATGCGTTTAAGAGTTTAGAGGTCATATAGCAATTAATTTAAAAGTTTTTTTTTGTAATGCTCGTGAGAAATCGTTTGATCTTTAATACAATTTTTTCATTATTAGTATTGTAAATATTGCTAAGTTCCAAGCTAATTTGACTTCAGAAGTATTTACTTGCTTACCAATCATATTTAGTTATTGGACTGAACTCGAAATCTATTGACATATTTCTTTTTAAAAATACTGTAATACTATTACCACGTAAAACTTCACATACCTCTGATAAGTGGTTGAGAGCTTACATCCCTTACGAAAAGTAAATGCTTTTAAATTTTACCCATTTTTATTCATCTACCAAACAATGTTTAAAATTAAAGCAACCAAAGGGTAGCGTGTTTTTAAAAATCATGAAAAGACTATAAAAACACGAAACAAAATAAACATGATTAATTTGTTCATATCAGTATTTCAGCTTTATTTAAAAAGCAACTAATTATAACAAAATGCAAGTTGACATAACTCAAAAAACAAAACATTATTGTTCGACCTTTCCAGGGAGGGCAACAAATAAAAACACCTTTTTGATCATTCAGATGAAAGCGCTTTATTTCCTATGCGGAATTGATGAAAGAAACCTTAAAATAATGGATGAAAAACGATTTAAATTTCTACTTACACTTTTGTGTGTCCACTCCCTTGCAAAGTCGAATAAAAAATATTCTGTCAAACCGAAGTGGTGAATAGCTATCGTTCAGTGGTTTAGTTATACATTTCCCATAATTTAACGTTAAACATATTTAAAAATCTGCAACAATTATGTTCGTTAATCGATGCTGGCTAATTGCAAAGGGATGTGTTGGTAAGGTAAAGACATGTTAAATGAATACCGTGACAACGTCAGTGTCACATAAGAAGAAGACAAATCCAAGTGACAGCTAAAAAACTTTTTGGAAAACAGAACAGATTTTATATGGTTGTAGTAACATTCTGTTAAAAAAATACTGAAAAGTATATAAACAAGGTAAAAGCATTGTAGAATTGAAAAATGATGTTTATCAAACGTATTGGGTAACTGAGAAGTTAAACTAATGGGAATTGTGCGCTTTTTAACAATATTTGAACACTACTCTGTCTATTATAAAGCAGCTTTGTTATCCTACAAGTTTTTTTTAACTCTTGAAACACTCGCGCAACACTCTATTGTGTTTTATTTATCGATTCGAATTTCGTTTCACTCATCGTAATTAATAATAGTTGGCGCGATAGGTCCGTAGGGACCCGAGGCCTAGCTTCTCACAACCATTCGTTTTGTGTGAGTTTAATTTTTGAAACGAATGGAAGGGATCTACAATTTTATTGTTGACGTAGCCACCGAGGTGGAAATGGGCCTCATCAATTAAGATGATTTTTCGATGGAACCAATCCAATCAGCAAAGACACGACGTTGTTGAAGCGTGTATCGTTACATTTTTAGTAATGGCGTAGTTTCTACTTGTCAAATGTCAAAGAATAAAAGCTTCAAAAGTGACAGCTACCGCAATAGCGGGTCATTCACAATAACACCTCTCATTCGAAAACCCTTTATAATGATGCAAGTGTGTTTCTTTTCTTGACCCAAAGATATCCTTCGTGGTTCTTGTCTTATTCCACTATAACTTTCGTGTAATCTTACAGGCATTTATGTTGTAATTTTAAAAATGTTTACAGGTGTAACTAACACCTCCTTTTGTTGTATAGCATAACCTTTGTATAAATCTTGGCAACTTGGATCTTATGTCTAATTGGCGTTTGTTTTTCCTTACAGACATCAACACGGAGATGATCGTGCTACATTCTCTTCACTAGTCCTCCCAACTTGACATTTGTTGTCAGTCGCTGTAACAACTCAAAATGTACACCGATAAGCGCTTAGATAAATCACAAACGATGCCAGTGGCACCGCCATCAACGGATATCCTACACCATTCCCATCACATCCAACATCATCCGCATCATCATCCCCAACAGATCCTCCACCATCATCCGTCGCAACAGCAACAACAACAGCAGCAGCAGCAGCAGCAACAGCCTCAACACCCACATCACCATCAGCATCTGCAGCACCAGCATCAACTGCAACAGCAACAATCACAATCGCAGTCACAACAGCAGCAGCAGCAACAGCAGCAACAGCAGCAACAGCAGCAACAACAGCAGTCAACAATGTTTACAAGGTGAGTGTGCTGATGTGTTGATATATACTTGTAGATACTCGAAATTGGCAGCACCAAAAATAGTACAACGCCTCCTCGGACCCAGGTGTTTAAGTATGCAAAACTGTCCGTGATTTAATTAACCGCAACTTGGGACAAATAAAAATCTATCTCTTGTATCTGCATTTGGCGTTTGGCCAGAGTGGTGGCCGGCGAACACGATTGCGCACTCTCAGTAGAGTGGCGTCGTTGCACCGTTAATCCATCAATGGATTTTCTTAATTGTTGTGTGCGCCTGTCGCCTTTTTCGCTTTTTAAGTAAATTGTAAGTAAATTGTAAAAGGAGCGGATTACTTAATGTTTTAGTGGATTGTTCTCACTCGTGGAACGCTGTTGTGTGTCAGGCTGTTTTTTTTTTTTCGAATCGATAACTCAAATCCAACATCGATTAGGAGCCGCATATCTATCGGAGATTATTTTGCGGGGGCCTGGTGGCCATTTATGCAAATTTTAACCCACATTACGCGGTAGCAATGGTCAATGGTGGACGTAAATTTATTGTATCTCTGACACGAGCTGAGGTTTCAAACGTCGAATTTGTGCATACAATCTCCTTTAAAGTCGCGCAATGCACTCGCATGTATGGCTGTGTGTGTGCTCCATTGTCCACACTCTATAAATGGTGTGTTAGGATGCTATTGCATGTGAGAATTGTTTTTTTTTTTTTTGCATCGTCACCACACAGCAACGGGTGGTCATAATGTACATGGATGCGATGGGTATTTCTCACGCACAATGGCACCACTGGTGGTGGTGACAGACACACCACCGCCGATTGGCCGTCAAAGGTCCGCACATCTGACAGATACAAATTATCGACGAGAAAGTCTGAAATAAGAAGAGCTTTTCAGAGTCTTTTCCCATTGTGTTCGGTTACACGCGTCTTGTTAGGATCTTTCTGTTGTTTGGTTTTGATTTTGGGCCGAACCATTGTGCGCCTCCTGTCAGGCTAATCAAATTTATTTGATGCGAACAGATGATTATTTTGAATTAAACTATGGAGTGAGAATATTCCACGGTCAATCAATTGTGTATACAGATCAATTTAATTGTGGTATATAATTTCATTATGCTGTCTTTGTTGGTCTGGTTTTGAGTTCTTTTGGGGGCCGGTTTTGTTGGTCGGGGAATGCCAAAGTGACCGATCGTAAAAGGTTTGTCAATTTATAAAGGTTAATGTCAGTCGTGTTATTAAGTCGAAGAAAGCGAACCAGACTTGGACCTAAGACCGGCGAAGCTACATTTTAAACTAGGAGCCTGATTGGCGCCAGTGAAAGGTCGAACACCCTACGAGGGAGAAGTTGGCTTACTGGCTGGATGGTGACAAATTTGTGTATGAAAACGTCTTTTGAAGACAGCACTGATTTCGCAGCAGCTCGTAATACAGTCGACTCCGCTGAACTTCGCTTTAAGGACTATTCATATGAGAGCAAACTGCGAACTTTCGAATATTTGTAGTTTCTGAAGTTTCATTCATATCAAAACCTTTTTTAGCCGCAGATAATCGCGATTCAGTTGCATTTTTAAAGGTTAAGTTCGAACGAATTTTCCATTCGTACGCTTGTGGATCGCGACTGTTTTATGTGGATTGTGAATAAAGTTTTACAGTTCGCGGCAAGAATTTTCAATTCGCGGGAAAATTGCTGAAATTGTAAATTTAGATATTTAAATCAATTAAGACTCTGGTTTTTCTTAGATGTTAGATGTTAGATTAAATAAATTTAGGTTATGCTTTTTTTGATTAAAAAAAACGCAATTTTCAATTCATAAATGCAGTTAAATTGATTTGTTCGCAATTCGCCTATTCGCCATTCGCGCTCATATGAATAGTCATTTAAGGCTACAATGGTAAAGGCCACACTCAATTAAAGTAAAAAACATACGAATTTGGCAATAACTGGCAGTATTTTCGTTCATAAAAACGAGTAATACATCAAAGCGCTAATCAGCGCTAGTGTTGCGTGAACACGGCCAATTTGAACGCTGATCAGTTCAGTGGCGACTTTACACTTCTAAATAATGGGGACTTTCAAGTATCTAGTTTTGAAGTCTGACAGCTATCTGACTAGATTATCTCTGTCTTGATTGGCTGAAATCGGTTTTTGCGTTTCATGTTATCCAGACCTATCTAGTTGACTCAAGATAACTAGATTCTTGAATGCGGCCAATATATTGGGCAATGGTAGGGTGACCGGATCTAAGCCTGGCTAAAAGAGAACACCTTCAAAAACCTAAAATGAAAAATTTAAGAACAAAAAACACCAACCAAAATAGGTACATACATTTTTTTTCTGAATTGGTTCAAACAAAAACATACATTTTAACAAATTCACTAAAATTGCAAATGAATTGAAGTTGTCAAATGAGTGGGTGTGGTCAGACGATTGTGAAAAAAAAAGATATTGTTGTGCTAAGAAGTGAATGAGTTCGGGTACCAATATATTGTGGCGTGGAATGAATCGTGGAACCTAAAATGGTGAAATGAAAACAACCCCCATTAGTCACCTAACAAGTTCCACTTCCAATTGGAGACTGGAATCTGTCAATTCCCCACTAAGCTAAATTAAATGGAAATTTATCAATTGCTGAAAAGAGCAAAAGTATGTGAGCCAATTGTAGAACCAATTGGAATTAGCTGGAAAGTTCTCGAAGAGATGGCAGAGCAGATATAAAAGGACAGGTCTTAGAACAGGGAGACAGTTGATTTTTAACAGTGATTGGTTAAAGTTCGAAATAATAATCGGTTGTGATGATAAATAACTGAAAAGTAATAGAGTGAATTAAGGGATTGGTTTTAATCGTTGAAGAATTGTTTAAGTAATATTGTTCTGGTACTTAATAAGTAAATAATCCATAAAAGTGATTTTACAAGAAAAATTTAACAGAATAGTGTTTTATCTTTTCGAATCCCAGCCCAAATGTAAGAATATTTAAAATCGTGCTCCCACCAGAAATATGCAGAAAATTTCTGAATTAGTGTTGAAAAAAAGTTTTGTTTGTATTTTCGTGGTGGTGAAAAATTCCGTTAACTGAGATATCCCAGAAAGGGGACAAAATTTGCATATTTTTTCAAAGAGATACCGGAAAATTCTTTTTTAGATAAAAAGTGGACATGCCTCTAGCAATAGGCATGTTCAAGAATCTAATTCAGTAAGTCTGACAGCTGGCTTTGATGTGACTCAATTTCGATTGATAGATCGGCCACATCAACAGTCTCTTTCAGTTGACGTCTATGGAGGGGTAGCCGACGGATGTA
Source organism: Cheilosia grossa (assembly GCA_963082955.1). Lineage (NCBI taxonomy): Eukaryota > Metazoa > Arthropoda > Insecta > Diptera > Syrphidae > Cheilosia > Cheilosia grossa. The sequence continues at coordinate 13,022,856 of OY720144.1, read as the reverse complement.
GTAAAAAAAATTGCATGATTGAGTACTAAGTTGACGTTACCGGACAATCGTGTTTTTGAGCTCAGAGTGACTACAGTACACGTAAACAGACCGATGTAGTCGACTTAAGATTTCGAATATTTAGAATATTGAAAGTTACCATTTTCTTTGGGGTTATCTACAACTTACATTTTTTTTTTATTTATAATGTCCTAAATCTAGTACTCAAAGGTCAAAATTTGTAAAGTACTATCTATCGAAGGCTGGTGGGTTACTTATCGAAAAGTAACACAAAGTTTATAGTATTTTGTACCTTTTTTGGCCATCCACAAGATATTCGGGCTTCAAATTTAAAGTTTAACAACTTTTCTACTTTTGGGCCTTAGTAATAACCTCTTTTTGCCTTCACACTGGATATTTCCTAGGTCACGATGGGTTATTTTCTATGAAAAATGTCGGCATTGTGAGTTCGTAGAATTGAACTGGGACATTAAACCTGACTATTAGTATTGCGTCTTGACAATTTTTGAATACGTTTAGGCTCTTAACTTACTTCCTTAGAGAATAGCGCAATTTTCTAGAGCGCAGGATCAGACCTACTATTTATATACCGAGCTCATGGGTTCCATTATCGTTACAATTTGACTAAGAAAATTGCTCGAAATAGGGGAGTAGGGAGTATTCGAGTTATAAAAAGCTGAAATGTGACGAATTTGTAACGCTTCTTGCAAATTATAAATTAAATAGTTCAGAAACAGGTACCTAATGTAGCTCTAACTTCTGCTCGGAGGTCTACGATCTATGTACAGAAAAAGTTTTTGTATTAATAAGGAGGATTCCTATTAACTTTTATCAACTGTCAAAGACATCATCATCAGTACTAGAACCAAGCTGACCGTTTCAACACGTTTCCTCTGTTTATGAAAGATTGAGCCTGATGGTTTGAAGTCTGCCTCTAAATTGCTGTCAGGAAATGACTTCGACTGACTGCTGGTCCTATTGGAATTAGATCTCTGGAGACCGACTCCAACACGACCCATCTGCATCGTCTTCTTTCGTCCTTGTGACATCCGCCAGTTCCAAGTCTTTCACCTTCACAGATACAATCTGCTTAAAGAAATAAATGTCTTCGAGTGAGTAGAGAAATTCCGAATTTGTTTGCCCTCATTTGGCACACACATACGACATACCACATACCCCATCTTATAGGGAGACAGATTTCATTTTCGTTAGGATTGCTTGTCGACCATTATTCGTCTTGCGACACAGCACTTTGTTTTCATGCATTGCTACTGCCGATAAAACTTGCGCGCGAAAAAAACCTTCACATCGCGACCAACTCCGAGGTAATTTAGAGTGCGATATGCCAATGCCAAGAGTCAAAGTTCCATCGATATGCGCACACTGAGATTCAGAGACTGCGCATAGTTCTGCTGCGCCTGCGCCGTTTGGTTTTGTGCTTTTTCTCATTCTTTTTGCTTCACTACACACACTCATTGTCACAACATAGTGTGGTGTGGTACTGGTACCTACCTTACGTTTTCGTTCTTTGACTTGAAGTTCTTATTTCGTTGCTTTGCCCCCAGTGTCCCTGCCATAATGTGTGCGCGCTAGTCGCTAATATATCTGATTGTGTTTCTTGGTCCTTATCTAGATTTCCCCACACACAAATTTCGAATTTAGTAGTTCGCGGACAGAATACACCAGAGGGCACCACCACACTACCTATATACTGTCAACCGCTGACTGGAATTAAATTTAAAACTCCGCTTCAGTGGAAATGATGTTGATGATGACGCTGACGATGATGATGCTGGTGGTAGTGGTGGATATGGTTTAATTAATTTTGACTTTGAGGCGAGACACACACAGAGATAGAGCAGAGGAAAAAATGTTTAATTGATACTCGGTGTGTTTATCTGTGGAACAGATTTGCAACATTTGCATTGCACACAGTCATTGTCGGCTGTTCACCCCTTCAATACTGCACCAAGTGAAAGAAGTTAATTGAACAAATGGAATGTGTGGGTGCAGTTTGTGCAATTATTGTTAAAGTAGTTTTGGCACTGCTGATTTGTGACATTAAATGGTAGTAAATCATGTGGAAAACAGCGAACAAGACGAGATAAGGAAATTTGACCGTAAATGAGCACAAGCAACGGAAAAAAAAACGAAAGAGTTCAATAGCGAACTCGATTTGTTATGCTGTCAGCGAGTTGCTTATCTATCTGAACGTGCTGAACTGTAGAGTGATTTACTGTTAAAGTAAGCGCAGGCTTGATGAATAAATTTGCACAACTGCATTTTTGGCCTTCAAAATGTAGCGTGGTCCTGGGCCTATCACTGAGTGGTAATCGGTTCCTTGTTTCCAAGACAAACTTCAATTTTATGTGTATGTAAATAATCATGTTTGGGGCGCCAGGCCCAGTTCCCAGCTTAACATGCGCTAAAATGTATTTTTATGCGATTCGTCCCTGATTGTTCAAACCCTATAGAGGGATATATGAAAGACAAAAATTGTATACTTAAGAAATGTAAACTCATTAAATGCGTGTCTTATTGGTGAATGTTTAAATAAAAGAACAGAACATTTTTTTCTTCTTTTTATTGGAAGAGAACAATTTTAGACGTCACCAAAGAAAAATGAACGAATGATGAAAGACGTCAAAAAAAAAAAAAAAGTATATATATTATATATAAACAAGTGGCTTAGTGGCTTAGTGGTTAGTGTGTTGGACTACTAAGCGAGGGGTCCCAGGTTCGAATCCCGCAAAAACCCAAATTCCAAGTTAGGGTTTTTTCCACTGCGCCACCTCTCGCGAACGTCTGACAAACATCAGAGAGCAGAACTGTCTTTAGAGCTTCTCCAATTAGCTGTTTGGAATCGGCATAAAATTGTAGATCCCTTCCAATCGTTCCAAAAATGAAACTCACACAAAACGAATGGTAGTGAGAAGCTAGGCCTTGGGTTCCTACGGACCTATTGCGCCAACTATTATTATTATTATATAAACAAAAATAGTGATGCCAAGCTTCGTTAGGGCGCCAATATTATTTTTTACAAAAAGGAGAAGTTTCTTAAAAGGAGAAAATAGAGCAAGGTTTTCTTGGGAAGAAATTATTTTCTTATTTCTGAAAATGAGGAAAAAATTCCGCAAATTCGTCCTGATTTAAGAAAACAACTCTTAAATAAGACATTTGACCTCAAGAGTTGTTTCCTTTTAACTAGATTTCGTTTCTAAAATCCTGTATATTCAATAGCGAATTTGTCCTTGCAGTGTCTTTGGACGTGTTTTTCCTCGACGCAAAGCTCTTCCGTGCTTTTTATTATTTCATCTTCATAAAGTGACAGTTTATGAAACCAGTTATAATTATATTTACTGCATTACCGACGGTATCAATTGGATTCCAACAGCACTAACATCAGCAAGGCAGTAATAACTTCTAGTTGGATCTTGAAAGTTCTATCAAAGCATAAAGAAAAGCAGATATAACCGATCACCTGCGTTAAATGATTAACTTTCATCTGACGCTACCCTGAAAACATATGACAACTACTGTAAAATCAAGCTCGGAGGCATCTTCAAACCTAATCACCGCAGTTAGACATGTTACTCAGTTTGGCAATATGCTAATGGACATCAGTAGTTTTATCCACAGATGTGTTCCATACGAAATGTACCCCAACAACTCTTTTCTTAAATTAAGAACATTTTTTCTGAAACTCAGCCAAATAAATATTTATAAAATTGATCTCCATACCATCGGCATTATTGGCAAACAAAATCTCCTCAGCTCTATGGCTTTCAATAAAGGACAAGGTGAATCAACAACTTCCCTCTCACAAAACTGACCAATCTTGATAAAAGTACCATTCAATGGACACATGTCCTTCCGCAATGACCGGAACTCTCACGTCCTCAAACGTATACTTCCTTGACGCCATCCCTAGATAGAGGGATTGCCACTACGTCAGGTCGTCGTTTCTAAGAACCGAAACCTTTTAAACGCCCAGAAGCGTCCAATCTAAGAGTTGACTCTGTCTATACGGAATGCCACTATGCGATCAAATTGAAATCAAACGAATCCCACTTTTGAGTGCACAATCAATGATCACCATAACTGGCGAGGAGAAATGAAGCAATCCCACAAGAAGCGGCTAAATAAATCAATCCCAGATCGTCTCATTGGGACCGGTGACCGGACCGCCAACTGTTGTCTGTTGTTGTTGTCGTCGTCATCGTTCGTCGTCATCTATAAAGCGACTGCCATTCATGTGAGTTGTTGTGTGTTCGCTCACAAATGGGAACTGGGCTCAGTTCGCCGACCAAACATACCTCTGAGAGCTGTCTATCTACCTATTGTCTTGGTCGTTAGTTAGACTATCGATGAATTATATTTTGAAGGACACCCAACAGCCGGGGTTGGCACATTGGCGCACAGACAATTTGGGATGGGATGTGCTCGCCAAAAGACACTTGGAACTCATTAGCTGTCAGCGTGAGTGAGTGACATGTGAGTGCATTGGGGCGCTTTTAATTGCATCACAGATATTGGCAGTTGAATGTACATTGTAAGTGTCCTTATTTGGATATCTTGGGTGCTAAATCGAGTACAAAGTGTCACACACACACACACCCAGAGAACAAGAGTTCACTAACCCCTTGCCATGGAAATTGTTATCGTTCAAATGTCATCGTTGAGTAATATACAACCGTTTGACGGATGTCGATTTACTATCGAAATCGATTTTGCTTCTTATCCCACTGACACTCGAATAAACAGAAGTCATTTGTCTTACTTCGAATGGTACCAATAGGTACACCTTCAAGTTGTTCAGTTGCGCGATACAGATACAACTTGAATTAGATAACAGAAATAATAAACATGTTCTCATATGGATGGTATAGTTGGTCGCATGTAAGACCGTGTTTTATCTGATTTAATCCGATAATTGGAAAACGATCAATTTTGCTTTCTTCTTTGTGGTTGAACGAGACTTTCCAGTGCAGCCCGCAGCTCAGTATCTAGTCGAAAGCTGAATATATGAGCAAAGATCGCTGCATTTCCCAAAAGTCGCTTATCGGAAATGCATGGATCTTTTAGGTTGATTTACACTACCTGCGTAGACACATTGATTAAGAATTGATTTTAGAGTATGACCCTAAAGGGGGTCAATTTTTTTAAAACCTTTTTGATCGCGAAATGTAAGAGTTGGTAAAATTATTTGATGAATGTCTCCCCATTTTTCAAACTGACCCAATCAGCACAGATCAGCTGACAGCTGTCAAATTGGTTATTGCTGCCAGTTCGATAGTCAAACCTTACAAAAAAAAAAAAGATCCTATGCTTCGAAAATTGCTTGTTTGGAACAAAGTCTTAGATGACAACCTAATCCAGTCAATTAATTTTTAAAAAGTCATTTCGACGGAATATAACCTCAAAATATCTCTCGGTTCGGTGTTCCCATCGAAAGACACATTCCCATTCGTCGCATTAAACTATCAACCAACTTCCTTGAACACTTCTACTACCTAAATCGCTTTTATCAGACACAAGTTTCCCTCCTGTCACCAGGCAATTCATATCTCAGATGATATTCCATAATATGTACGCAATTTTCCGTTCCCCACGGCACAGTCCCCACTCTAAGTGGCCCATTGCGTTACGATTGCGACACACTCAACAATTCCAATTGTCCGTATGTTTGTCCCTGTACAGTACATCTACTGGAAATCGACTCCATCCCCTCGACATAGTCGAGGTGTCCGCTGCAAACAAACATCACTAAGCCATGTCCACACACATGTTGAACAAATCGCCGGTGCAAATTGTAACACGGAATCAATTTCCCCCAGCACATAGTTGTCTGGGGCAATTTAATTTCTATTCAATTATCGACCAAACCAACCGCACACACCGGGTGACAGATATGTCATATTAAAATGCCGCCGATAAATTGGATACCGTTTGTTGTTGCTTGTTGTTTGTGGTTAGACAGTTGCTATATACGTCCTCGGCGCATACTGGCCACTTGGCTTGACCATATCTGTTTGGAAAAATATAAAGAGAATAAAATTCAAAACGTTGGTTGCATCTGGGAAAAAATTATAATTGCATTCTTTGGCTAATTAAAAGTAAAGTTTGACAAAGTATTTACTCGAACGGATTGATTTGGGGAAATAGGTCAACAACTGTGAGAGCTGAAACTTCAAACGGAGACCTGCAAATTTCAAATGTGTTCGAACTACTGTTCGATTTGCAAATGTTTTTGAGCACAATTTGAATGCAACGACAGGCCGGCATCTATATTACTCGTCGACGGACAGGTAAGTTGTTGCTTTGAAAATTCGCCGCCATCTCTGTCTGTGGTATGACGTAAGCCCGCAATTGATTATCAAACAGATAGTTTGATCTATTAAATTAAATTACGGAGAGAGGAAGCGAAGGGAGACGGGCGATGCGTGCGAGTTTCTTTTCGTATCCAAGATGGCTGTGACGGAGATGGACTATATGATACTCGTACAGCGAACGATGACGGAACGTGAGTCGTGAGCATTCAACGTCAAACTGAGAGTAGCGAGTTACCTTTAAGTGGGATTTGATTTGTTAATATCGACATCTGACATGGAATGTCAGTATTCAAGAATTCACAATGTCCCACCGTGTCACCGAAACTGCGAGCTGCGTAGCTTCCGGGTAGCTTACGTCCAGTGAACAGTCTTGAATGCGACTGAGACAGAAGGTCGGATTCTAGAATGTGCGTCAATTAAAGAGACAGAAGCACGAATTTATGTGGATTTGGAAACCGATGTGATGTGAATTTGATAACGCAAACGTGGGTGTCTATCAATTATGACGGCCGGCTGTATTGAGTCGATTATTTACTGCTAGTGATCGCGTATAGTGTCAACCCAGTTAGAGGGTTCACAATAGAAAGTGAGATCGTCGTTCAAAGACTCCAAATAAAGGAGTATTTAATTTTTTCAGTCGATTTTCTATTGGTTCGGACATGTTTTCTATCATCAGCTGTTACTTAGCTTTTCAAAAGAGGTTCAATTTAAATTAAAAAAAGCCAAGACTCCCCATTTCTGTTGCAAAATGTGACAGCTTGTCGAACAAAAATACGTATCGTATACGTATCCGCGCAGCCTTAGACAAAATGCAAAACACTTGTGGCGGAAATGGGAACACCAAGCAACGTCGTGCGTACCAATAAACGTTTTTAGTTAAGACTTAGTTCACACTTTACAGTAGCTATATATATGTCATAGAAATTGTATATATCTCTTGAGATATATATTTACAAACAAAGACAATGTGGACAGATTGCCGAATATCGTTGTCTTCATTTGAATATCGTGGAATTTATAGGCGCAGCCCTCTTATCAAGTAAAGACAAAAATGCATCGCAGCGCTTTAATATCAAACATGGAATAAAGAAAAACCATATATAACCTAGCACACGCACAGAAACTCATCAAGTTTCCGGTGAAGGTTTCATCGAAATCGACTTGGAAGCTTTCACTTACATTATTTTACTGGCCATGGAACCTGATTTCAATAAAATATCAGTTTTCAGAAAACCCTGGTTCCACAAATATCGCAAAGAAGTCACCACAACGAATAACAAGGCTTTAACGGTATAGATGTTTCAAGAATTGGAACGAAACGATCGAAGCGGTGATTATTTTTTACAGCGCGAAAACACACCCTTAGAGAAAAGACTACTACTATTTTCGGAGAGCAGTACTCTTGATTCTGTAAAAGTTAAGAAGCAGTCATCATTATTATGAGGTTGGAATTATCGACGACTGTAGTTAAATTCGACCAAGGTGAATTCAGCTCATCTGGAAAGATCCGGACTGTAGAAAAGCAAATAAGCCTTGGATTCCAGCCTTAGAACTCAAAAACTAACAGGAACTTGCAACTATAATTTGTGTTTAAGTCAAAACATGACTGAACCCACCCACCAACTTTCCAGTCGACTCTCTTTACTTTCCCGGGGGCCTGGAAGTTCATGCTGGTTGTTGAGTGCGGCTGTGCCAATTATACTCCTTGGCTTTGAGTATTATACCGCCATTAGTGATCAATCTTTTGTTCGCTTAACTTCGTACAATCCAATTTTTCCACACATTAAGAAGTAAAACGTTCTCTGTATTTCGTTCTTTTTTTATAATAAAGTTGTTTGTTCTTATGGCGACCCCACCGCTGCAGCATCGTTACTTACACAGTTCTTTTTATTTTCTTATGGAGGCATCACCGCTGGCATCATCGCACTGAGCAACACCAATTTAAAATTTTTTGGTCCCCCGAGCCGGAGCCGCTTTGACTTGAGGAAGTTGGGAAACACCTTGATCTGAGTATTGACGACGATCCGTTTATTCTCGGACTGATTTGTAAGCATTAGTTACTTTGTTTTATGTCACTTGCTCAACAAGTCGAACTCCCAGAAGGCTTTTCATTTCTGGAAGTCCGATCGCATCCAACTGATGTCGAGAAAAATGAAATAAAAATTGGTTGCAGTAAGAGTACCGCTGATACTAGACGATGCATCACGTATAAGTCATCGAATTTCTTTGCTATAAACGCAGGAGTGCCTCAAGGGTGTACGCTTTCCTTAGCTCTACTTCTTATTGAGGAATGATTTCGACGGACACAAGTGCTAATGACAGCACTCTTATATCTTCCTTCTCAAACAGTGTGTCCTTGAACTCAACTACATATTTCACAGGCTAAGGTGAGAGCAAACAAGTTCTCCAAATGAAGAGCTATACAAAATTTTAAGGGGGAATGCACCAGAAGACAAAACTCTCCACTCTTACAAAGAAAAATCCATCAACTCTACCATCGACTAAAACGGACGACCAACTTATCCATCCCAAGGAATCCATGTACCTATTACGAGTCACAGTCGATCTGGCCGTATAATGGGATAACATGATCTGCACCATAAGAGCTGAAAGAAATCATATCATATCAAAATTTGGTCCTTTTTTGCTTTGTTAAGTATGTATAGGTAAAAAACTCAGAAGCGATTCTAGATATTCTAAGTAAAGTGCACTTTAGAATGCCTTAGCCACTCATTTCAGTTGACAGTGCAACAAATTATAATGAGAGGCTTAAACTTCCAGTAAAAAGCAAATTCTGTTCACAGGCTCTCACACCTTACACGATGTTAGAGTATGTACCTAAAGGGACAAGCGTAGGTAGTAGGAGTTTCTGATCTTTCAGGGCAAGTTTAACTTTACAATTCTATAACGAGTTTGAACGATTAAATTGAAAAGCTCTTCCAGGACATTGAGCCTTACCAATAAACATTTTTAGCTTGGACTTTAAATTTTATTAATCCAAAATAGCTTAATTTTCCAAACAAATTTTGCAATTCTGAGCTTCTGTAAATTAAAAGTCGAGACTAAAATTTGTCGAATATTTGTCAGGCATTCGCGAGAGAGTAGTGAAAATAAAAAAACTTTAGACCGAAGCATCTCTTAATTCTCACTAAAGCTGAGGTTGGACCAGGTCTCAAAAATGTCTTACATTATATGGAGCTTGAGTCCAAATCGCTAACTTAACCTACTGGACAGCACACAGAAATGAGCCGTTCGACTAACAGGGCACCCTTTTGACATGAAGTCACATAGAAGACTATAATCGCTGAACTTTACCTATTCTAAAGGTATAATTCTTCTGTATACCCTTACTACGGCCGAAATTATTGCTTGAAATGCAACGAATGAGCACAAGACAGGCACGTCATGAACAACAGCTCACTTGACAAGAAGTTCACCTTCTCAAAAATCATGCGAAACAAGTATAAACAGGAAAAAGTTTCGAACCCAGATTCAGTGAGACCTTTTTCCAGAGGATTACAACTTGCGATTAGCTAGAAACTATCTACGAGCATCGACCTTGCTGTGCACCTTAAAAAATAACTTTAAAACCAAAGACCTTTGCTGTGTCAATATGCTTTCGGCAAAATAAATCAAAAATCATCAGAGATTGTTCAGAAATTCTCAGAACTTAACATTTTCCGTCGAAAAATTATTTACAAACTAAACTTAGTGGCCAGAATTGTATTCTTTCTGCGAAATTTTAATTTTCCTATATCATTCGTAAAAAACAAGCAACCTTAAGTAAAAAATTGGAGAATTTTCAGTAAAATTTTGCAGAATTTGTTTGCTTATAATGTTATAATTAATTAACTTTCTGTTGTCATTATAAGAAGATTTCCTACAGAAATTAGTGACTTTAAATCAAGCATTTTTCAACAGAGGTAGTTGGCGAAAACCGTTCAGAGCATCAGACAGTTTACAGTGCACAAAACCATCACCTCTCCGGGGCCACCTCACCTCACATTACTAAGTTATTTGAGTGGCATTTTTCTTGTCAAAGTTGTCTTTGCTGTGATCGACAGCACAGACGACCAGGGAAGGAAAAGCTTACCCTAAGAGCTCCACAAGGGACCTAACATCGATCAAAGTGTGTCGGCCCTCACTGACAGCTATTGGCTCTGTTCGGACTTTCCGGCTTGATGGAAAAGACTTATTATTAGGCCGGATTCACTTTCGCCCATTGTTGCCTCTTTCTTTGATGTTTTTTTTTTGACATGCCTTAGGGAATGTCAGCTTCTCTCAGCCCTTTGATGGCAGGCAGAGTGCTCATAGTTGCTCTATTTGAATACCACCACGCTGCACTGCTCCGACACAGAGCAGAACCTCTCAAATCGGGTCATCAAACCTTCCGCGTGGTTGAATTTAATTTGCCGGCCACTTAAATTGTTTTCTCCTCAAATTAGTTGCAATGTAGCCAAAGTTGATCTCGCGGAGACATCTCTGTGTGCGCGCTGTTCCACTGAAGCAGCAGAAGTCAAACAACTTAGCTCCCATCGCGTCGTCCCCATCATCTTGGTCGTCGTCGTTGTCGTCATCGTCGCTGTTGTCCACTGGTTGGTGCTCGGCTCGGCATATCGCCGAATCAAAATCTCGCGCGCCCTCCGCATAAAATGTGTATTTATTTAGTTTCAATTAATTAGGCCTTCAAATGCTATGGCCATAAGTTACCCCATGCGAAAGAACACAGATCGCAGACACTGGGCACAGGTACAGGTACAGGTACAGGCGCTGGCCCACCTCTCATAGCACATCAGGCTGAGCGAAGGTCTGCTGCTCTGCTCGCCACAATACGACAACGTGACGCTACGTGTCTTGTAGATCTTCGAGACACGTGTATCTGTATCGCGCTCCTTGTTGCCCTGCTGGTCGGGTTCGGTATCGGTTCCGTTCGCTTCGGTTCGGCTCGGTTCTCTCTCCGAGAGTACCTAATTAACAACACTAGTTCCTAAATGATTCGGGGCTAATTTATTTTATCGTAGCATACGTTTCATTTAATTTCGCATGTCTGTCTGTCCGTCCGGATAATAGTAGCTGGAGCGGGCCACAACCACAACAACGGAAACGTTTAGATTCAACATGACAAACCACAAAACGTACGAGTGTGGATGTGCGCTAAGTTCCTGGCGAATGTGTGACTTTTTCCTGCAAAATCACCTCATTGGTAGATGCGCCTTGTGCTGTTTGTTTTTGGCGCTCCAGCTCGGCAGTCGCCAGCCGTTTAGTGTTAACAAAGTGCAGCCGAGGCTATGGCATACTCGAAAAGCGAAAATACTCGTAAATTCGCAGAATTTCTCGATGGGTGCTGAGGTTTGGCGAAGGAGGCGATTTTTTTGTTTCTGTTTGTGTCCTCTGCAGTTTGGTAGGTGGTGGCAGACCGAAAATCCCATATCTTCGCCATGTGGGGACCGGATCGATGGGAATCGCTTCTGGGTATGCGCGCTGGAGGTTTTGTTGTTTCTCTTTATGGGTTCGGATGTGGAAGGTATTTTCTTCAAGAGATGCATTTGCGTTGAGTTGGAGATATTTGTTTTGGCATTAATAAGGGGGTCCACAGAGTGTGTGTGTGTGTGAGAGAGAGAGAGAGAGAGAGAGAGAGAGAGAGAGAGAGAGAGGGACAGAACGAGAGAGAGAGCTAATTAGGGCGCCAGTAATTTGCAATTGTTTAGGGTTATTTTCAGCAGCTGATCTTCCAAATGGTGATGGGGATAAAGAAACGAAAACGTTAACGTTAAGGTTCGATGCAGCCTTGTGGGTGACAAGATTGTTTTGTTTGAGTTTAAAATATGGAAACTTCTGATCGGGGACAGCTTTTGAAGTGTTTGAGTAAATAAACAAATGCTAAATTCTCAATATTATATTTTAAATAGTTCACAATTCAATTTGAGTCAATTCAATTAATTGTATTTTTTGCCAATCTGAATGCTACTTAAAATCACTGTCAAAATAAAGCCTCCACTTTTTTTGTCTGTCACTTTAATGACATTTCATTTTTATTGGTTATATGAATACACTTTTGGATACAACGAAAAAAAGTGGAGAATCCAAGAAAACATGAAGCATTAGTTGACAATTATACGACGGATGGGAGCACCTGATGGACGAGCAACGTTAGACATGTTAGTTATTAGCAGAAGTACTTCGAAGCTTTGAAGTTTGAACAGCATTGTTCTGACTTGTAGTGAGCTTAATCCGAGTTGAATCTTGAAAAACATTCTTTGAACACCAGAGCTTATAGAGACTGGATGCCGATTTTCATTTGATATGCCCAGGAACGTTGATAAGTTCTTGTCAATCACCGTCTTAAAAAGGACGTAACGTACCCTTCGCTTTAAGTCCCTTCCACATGCTGCAAATTACTTTGGTCGGAGAATAAACATCAATGTTTAAAACTTAACAGATTTACGGATTTGATTTTGTTTCAGAAATTTAAGAGTTGTCGCCTTCTGTGCGATGGTTCAATGCAAGTGACTTTTTATAAGGGCTTTCAAACTTAGAAGGCTTACTCCCCTGCAGTTTTCTATCCACTGCGATATCTGGGCTATGTTGGGGTAGCTCTACACAGTATTTAGGCCCGTTTGCTGAAACCACTAATAACGATTATACACATAAATTACTAAGTGCTAAAGGGTCTTTCATTAAGGTCTTGACAACTTCTTTTTAAAATCGAATGCAAACTACTGAACAAGAAAATTGTGTAGGCTTGAACTACTTTCAAAACTTTTATGAATGGAATTCGACTCTGTTCATGTGTCCATCACGGGAACGTATGCAGCGGTTGATGAAGTGCTGTTTCATGAAGCACATGAGGGTTCTCACCTGTCCAGTAACTCATACTTTGCCTATTGAGGAACTCGTTCAACCAAAATTGGGCTTAATTGCTGAAAATTGTCGTTAACTTTTTTAAAGTTGCGATCACTGACTGGGAATTTCGGTAGTAAATTTTAATTATTTGTAAACGTTGTTCCTTCTTGTACTGCACCATGATGAAAATGTTGATTTTACTGAACATTTTGACATTGAAAGTTCGCTAATCTGTTTAAGGGTGCGTTCACAATGAAAGTTTCAAGTTTTCAAGTCGCCAATGAAACCCTTTACTTATTGGTGTGCATCAAAATCAAAGCTTTTCATAAATGAGACTAAGGCCCGATTGCTGATGCTACACATAGCGATTTAAGTTCTACTTAAATACCTTACGGACTACTTTTATATATGTCATAAGCTTTCACGTAAGATTTAAAGTTGAACTTAAAGCGCTATGAGTATAGTATCAGCAAACGGGCCTAATTTTATGGGGATAAAGTAGTAGGCCATAAAACAAAAATAGATCTTGGTTTGAACAAATTAAAATCACAAATTTTTTTGGAAGACGATGTAGAAGTCTCTGAACTCAATGAAGTGGGTGTTCCTTTGCCAGATTAACGATAGAAATGAGTATTTTTTTTAGCTCTGGTGGACTTGACTTCTGCAAACGATTTCGCTTAACTAACGATGTGAGTGTTCCTTCATGTTATAGAAATAATTGATGAAGCTATAGAACGACCTTATAAAGGGTAATAGGTAAATAAACACTAACACAAAACGAATTGTTGAGAGAAGCTAGGCCTAGGGTCCCTACCAGCGTTGCCAGACGTTCCGATTTTTAGCACAAACTTAAATTTCCCGCGGAACACTCAGTCCCGCTTTCAAGACATTACAATTCACAACTTATTATCATTAAATAAAAATTTGTATGATTGTCAATCTTGATTTAAAATTTAATTAAAATAAAAAGATGGAGATAGGTAATTGAAAACTACTGCTTCTTATGTTTTGTTTATCTCCCGCTTTCGGCGTAAGAATCCCGCATTTTACTCAAAAAGTTTAAAAACCCTGCTGTGACCGAAACAAAATCTGGCAACGCTGGTCCCTACGGACGTGTTGCGCATCTATTTATTTATTTAGGTAAACAATAAATGTTATTGAAATGAGACAGATGGGTAAATCAACTGCTACAAGGTCTTCGAATAACTCATCTATTCCGTCACCATCAGGGATATTCTTAAAGCCCTCAATTCTCGGATTCATTATTGACAACGCGAGGTCTAAATTGGGAACGATCACGTGATGCGCTTTGCCAACTCCAGTCTGAATCACTGATATTTTTTCGTCTGCGGGCTGCGGCCATCTTTCTTATTTCTTTTTTGTATGCTTGGTCGAATTTATTCAGCGCTTGAATACTCCTGTAACCAGTGATGCCATTCTGGCATTTTTAACTTTCCCATACATCAGACGAAATGTGAAATGTGAGCGGGGAAGTGTGAGTGCGATGGGTATAGATACATGCTCTAATACAGACATGGAAGCCGTGAATCGAAGGATTTGTATCTTTTCTGAACTGAAAGCTAGTGTTTTTTGGAAGTGGCGTTTCCGTATTAACTGATCATCTGTGTTTTGTTTTGAAGAAGTTGTGTTTCGCCATATTATTGTGTGCAGTGATTTAACTTGTTGAAAAGTTTATTGGTTATTTGGTTTAACATTGGTAATGAAAAGGTAAATATGATTTCTTCTACATATCTTTTAAAGGAAAGTAAGTGATTAAAATAAATGCAATAGAGAAAATACCTACATCGAATGAATTGTTACAAAGACTGATCTATTTAATTACGGCTTCTTGTTGTTTATGCAGTTTCATATTGAGTATAAAAAAAGAAAGACAATTCAATTAAAATGCGAGAGAAATGAATTCATATGCAACATTTTTTTGTTTATTAACTATAATTATTTTAAAAAGGCAATATCTTGTTATGTATTTTATAGAGTGAATTATGGCAACTCTGTACTTTTATTTTTGAATAGGTACCATAGATATATATTTTAAAAATGGTACTTTTTTTTGTTCTGTTTGCTCTCAAGACTGATACTGTAGTAATAAAATTAAATTCGTTGATTTAAATACACGTTTTTCATTGTTAATATTTTCTCAGTTATTTTAAGGCACGGAATTCCTTATTAAATGAGGTACACAGGCATTTAGATGATTGTGTAGTATAAAAGACAACTTATTATTATTATTTTTTTTTATGTTGAAGCTGATGAAAACAAATTTTGTTTTGTCTAGCATTTTGTTTTTTTTTTTTTGCTTCATACATTCTAGCATTTGTTTTTGCAGTCCATCATATTCCATTTTGAAATTCTGGCAACACTGCCTGAAAAATGCAAAGGCAGACGCCGATTGGGAATTAAAGTTAGCGGTAATTCGTTCACAAGCCGGTTGCTTTTATTTCCCATAAGTTACTCTGTCTGTTTTTTTGTTTTGTTTTCTAAATGTTATTAATTTTTCTTCCAAGGTGCTTTGAAGAAACGTGCGTTTTTCATTTAATGTAATGTTGGGATTTCTCACCCTTTTTTTTATCTGCTATTATCGAAAAACTTCAACTTTATATTATACAATCTTCAAAATTCACTTTCGCGCACTGAAAAGAAACTTATTGGAAGTTTATTTGACTAAATGCTAACTCGTAACCGATGACTTCCTTAAGGTCCGAAAATGCAACAGCTTTTTCAACTTTGAAGCATCTTTAACCTTCGACTTTGAAGAACCATTTCCTTTTTCGACAAAGGAAAACCCAAGCAATTTAAAAAAAAAAACTCCTCTTCGAAAACACATTTTTGTAACGCTTTAAAGGGAC
Organism: Cheilosia grossa; assembly: GCA_963082955.1. NCBI lineage: Eukaryota > Metazoa > Arthropoda > Insecta > Diptera > Syrphidae > Cheilosia > Cheilosia grossa. Next base: position 13,006,814 of record OY720144.1, on the reverse strand, counting down.
TTCAAGAAAGGTTGTACGTCTTACATTAAGGTAAGAGGTCATAGGCTCGTCATAGGCTCAGTGGCTTAGTGGTTAGTGTGTTGGACTACTAAGCGTGGGGTCCCAGGTTCGATCCTCTAAAATGAAAAACTCACACAAAACAAATGGTTGTGAGGAGCTTGGCTCCCTAGGGGCCTGTTGCGCCCACTATTTGTTTTATTTGAGGGTTAAAGGATCCGATTGCTTAACATTAAAAAATATTGAGTCCGCTCTTCCTCGATATCGATGTTAGATACGCAAAGCTTCATCAGTCTTTCAATGTAGCCACAATATGAGAAACATCCACAACTTACACTGGCGGCTAGCCAATATCTTAAGGGACAAGTTTATTTGATTCTTCAGTCTAGAAATAAAGCCAGACAACAACTTGAAACTGGAATGTAAATCAACCGCAAACATTCCATTTTATAAGCTTCCCAAATCTATATGCGATCTTGAATCCGATTCACAGCACTTGAGAGCGAATCTCTCACCACACCGCAGCATTTCCCGATGATCGCCTTAAAAACCATCTTGCACCAGACACACCAGACACACAATCCATCAGACACACCAGACGGCAACGGCACTCAAGAGCGCGCATCGCCATCATCCCAAATCGTCTTGTTGTACTCGATAGATTCCTGGAATTCTTGTACAACGCGCGAGATGGAATGAATTCATTAAGGTAGCCTAAACTAACAGATTTGATGTTTGTTTAGATTTTCAGATGAGCACGGGAATTCCGCCACGCTGCCGCCCATAATGCACTTGCCCGAGACTCTGGAGATGCATACACATTTTGGAGCTGGCTGTTAATGAATTCTGTAAATGTAACACGCGAGATCATTTTAAGGTTAACTGAGCGAACTGTAAAAGAAGTAGAAACTTGTATGGCTATGTAAATACAAGGCTTAGTCGCGGGCAGGCGCGCTGCATACACCGAAAGGGGCAGGGGTAAAAGGCTGCCACTGTGTGTGTTGTGTGTTTGAACCGGATGACATTAAGGTGATAAAAATGTGTGTATTTTTTTTTTGTGTTTTGACAGTAAATTAGGGCACTTTGAGTGGAAGAAGCAGCAGATTCCGGATAACGTTCTGTTGACTTTTTCTGTTGCAATCAGTGACAGAGAAGAGGGAATTGGAAACCTATGCAGGCCAACGGGTTTCGCACAATTAGCAGGGATATAGGATGTTTGACTTTTGAGAGATGTTATACTTCCTTGTCAAGGGAGGTAGGTGATTTTTTTCCGGAATATTGACAGCTAATCAACAATTTTATGTAATTACGCTTCATTTGCGGACCGTACTAACCCATTAATAAGTTAACCCGCCAATGACAGTTCTGTCTAAATCAGGAGAGGAGTAAGTTTCTGTAGGACGAAAACTTTCAATCGATTACATTTGAACGTTAACGTTTTGCAACACATTAAAAACGAAAAGAATTTTCTTTTTTAAATCCAACAAGCCATTGAATTAGGGCTGCTTAACCAGTGTTGAACGGCAGATTTCAACATCTTAGACATTTACAGCCTTATCCCAGGGTAGAGTCTGCTAAACTTTACCTACTCGCCCTCCAAAATGTCCTAACGCAGGGAAACGTGATTTGAAAAGATTTTACGAACCTAAGCAACGTTACATCAAAGCTGCGCGATTTAAACGCAAAAAATTGCATTTAGAGCCTGCAGAGCTTTATTTTTTTCCAGCAAATGTCATTTTGTCGTGGTCAAAAAGTTAAACTAGTTCTTGTTTGTGCATTCATTTACTTATTATGGTGTGTTGATTTGTGTCAAGCGTATTTCACTTAAGGTACGATTACACGCCCATTTTTTCGAGTCATTTAAATGACGCTCTGACGTCAGCAAATACTGTCGCATTAGAGTGACATTCAAGCTACGATTCGTCATTGGTCCTTTGCGAAAAAATGGCGATCACACGAAATGACAATCATCGTAATTTGTGTCCCAAAATCAAATGACGGACACTGCGAGTCATTCCCGCTGGGATGCCATTAAATGACGAGCGAAAAAATGTTAATGACTTGCCTCATCAAAATGACAAATGTCACCTTTCCTATTATTTCGATTTCGCGTCATTTATCTGTTTTGCGATCAGACGGTAATGACCAATGAGAAAAATATAGCTACATACTTTCATTTTGTGTTTTTCTCTCGGCAAAGACGGATAAGTGCGACTTTTTTATTTAAATTAAGTAGCAGTCAAAATATTATGGTAAATAAAAAATGTCAAAAAGAAGTTTTGCGTTGATGGTGGAAATTGCGGAGACACGCCTGGCCGAAATAATAAAAAGCATCGCCACAATCAAACACGATTCCTCTTCGTCGCTCCACGAATGGATAATTTTCCTATCCCGATTCACTACTGCTTCTTTCGACTTCGACTTCACTTCAGTTGACTGAATGGTCCAAATTGTCGGCACTTGACGGCGACGGTTCATGTTCCATTTCTCTCAAAAGGCACCAAAATACAAACCAGTTTATCAATTGTTTACACGTCCTTTCGCCACGGCACAAAAATCCAAATGAAAGCAAAGATATCGTATTAAATGAGTCATTTTTTTGTCATTTGCGTAGAAAAATGGCATAGCCTGAATTTCGTGCCTTGTCATTTTTTGGATGCTGCCATTTAAGTGACGCAACAGCCAAAAATGTTCATCATTTTTCCAAGGCGTCATTAAAGAGTGATCACACGGCCATTTATTTCCGTCATTTTAATGGCACAAAATTCATGCCATTTGGTCTGCCATTTTCCTTATCATTTAAATGACGCCGAAAATTGTATCCCAAAAATGGCGATCACACAGAACGACATAAAAATGACGGCTTTTAAATGACACGAAAAAATGGCCGTGGCTTTACAAATACAATTAAATTACCTATGTATAATTAGCTGGAAGCGGCATAACTCCTTTGTGATCGCAACATAAACTGTCAGATGTTTGTGGCAGTCTGTTTGTAACCGAATTTAAAATAATTGACAACGCCATCTAGCCACTGAGAGAAACATTAACCTACACATTTTCTTACTGACGTGTAAGAAACCTTTCGAAGTGTCTTCTGTCAAAAACAGCTGCATTGCACTTTTTAAAAAAAAATAACTTTTTGCAACCGATTATTGCATCAGCTTTTGTATCTTTTCCCTGGTGGTTACGCCGTGAAATAAATAAGACGTTTAAAAGGAAAAAAGGCAAACTCTTTACTTTTTAAACCCACATGTTGACAACCCCAACGCCACCTATCGTGAGATGCGAAAAATGTGAATAAATCGAAATACGAACAAAACAAAAAAACAATAATTATGAAGATAAGCTCAGCTGTTATCGAGTTATAACATCATCGAGTTTCACCCCGAGGGAATTATAAATAGAATAAATAAAAATAGGGAATGTTTTAGTATGTGTCATGTCTTCCTATATGGCCAGGCATGTGACGTTGTAGGTAAATGTAGCATAAACCGCGAGGATCCAAAAAAAAGTTTACTCGATTAGTCAACGCGTTCGAACACCTAGTCCAGACAAATCTAGTTGACCGGTTGACGTTTTACATGAACTAGGTATCCGAATCCGAACGTCTCCAACAGTTCAAATCGCTTAGAGAACTCTCCGACAATGGCTGACTTCGATACAACCATAGAAAATCCGCACACTCCCCTAACTGAGTTTATTAATTTTTTTATCCAGCACTTTGCATCTCACGAATGTGGCAAATTTTCATACTTTGCAGCGCGGAAAATGGACAAATTTATGATTTACGATGACGTGCATATCGGTGTGCATGGTGTGCGGCAGCACACTCACCGCATGGTGCAGCTTAACCATGCGGCAAATGTTTGTTTTGTAATATGAGCTGATAAATCAGCACGGACGCATGTCTTCGTCTGGCTCCGGCTCTGTGTCAAAGGGGGTAGGGTGGGCATATAAAAATGTTAAAATGATGACCTAATTACCATAATCGTATGCACAATGGTAATAAATCGATATAAGGGGACAAACATAAGGCTTGAGCTATGAACTGTGTGTGAGTAGTGTTCTGGCGAGCAACTGCGAGTAGGAGTGAATGCGCTTTCAGTGCGCGGTTTGGCTGCGATTTGGATCGCGCATGTGAAAATGTAATCTATGTTGTTATTGAATTTAATTACTTGCCGCGATAGAAATATTTGCAGCAGAATTTATAGACTGTGATGCTAATCAGTGCAGAGACAGTATCTATATACGGACTTGGTTCGATATTCTGTTTGAGCTGAAGGCACATCAATCAAACCATACAGTATAATCGAAAGTCGTAATGTAATAGACAAACTTGTCAAACACAGACAGCTGAAAAAGTTAGAATGCGCTATTGTAACCTAAATTCGTACTGCAATGCTTTTTATTATTTCGGCTTAAAAAATCCACGAACAATATTTATAATTCTTAATTGTATTTTGCCTCTTACCCTCGGTATTCTTATAATTAGCTTATCGAAATGTATATTACCTACTTAACAAACAGAATTAACTTTGGGGTGAAAAAGTAGAATGTTCTTGATGATCGCCGGCAGTTTTTAAAAAGGGAACCAAGAAATGCATCCCAGGAAAGCGTGGACCATTCTGACAAACATATTGATCTGTTTATCTAAGAAATATTTTAGGGTGTAGACACATGTTTGATTTCCACCTACCGTAACATAAGACGGCGATAACATGCTTTTTCTTATAGCCCGAGATTTGCCTATCCAATTTAGAGGTAGTAGGCACGTCTAACTGGAAAGCCTTTTCAGTTTCTACAAAGCCTTCGAAAGAAACCGACTGGCGTAAAAGGGCGACGATCTTAAAGTCCAGGAAGAGCTTAAGTTGGACCGCAAAGAAAATGTAAGTCTAAGTAACAAGTATAGAGGTCGTAATGCCTTTGGGTCGTTCTGAACTTTCTGACTTCCAAATGCTGGGGTATCTAGCGTCCATAATAAAGTCATCAATGTTATTGCTAGACTGCCAATTCCAGTCTTGCATCCAAATTGAAGTGGGTAATCAGAAATGATAATTCTATGTCTATGCGTGGCCGTCATTGGGGATGCGAGAAGTTGCGTGCGTGCTATACTGTAGTGATCCGTACTTATGGACGTTGTTTAGCTGAACTTGCTTCCCAAGTCATTCTGTTATAATAGTTAGCTAAAATTGCTTCTCGAGTCTGACTATAAAACAAATTATTAATGTAAACTGCCCCTCAGGCCATATTTGGTACATTTTGTAATAATCTAGTACGATTTGTCTAAGTCGCGTGCTTTCGTAGGTCTGGCATACCTTTCCTGGTATTTTTGTCAATAAAATTTGACATTCTGTCATCGACCATCATCAAAAAATCAAAATTAATTTATTAAAAATATATAATACCAAATATGAATTAAAGATTTTCGTTTTTTTCGGGAAGATTTACTTTTTGCCTCCACGAAGTTTCCGTAGGTACTAAACAGACGTAAAACTAATTTTATTTATTGTTAAACTTTCCAAAACTACCTGAATATGGAGCAACTTTTTTGATTCGGCCACTTAATCCGTCCTCTTCGGGGTGAAGTGCAAGAAAACTATTCCCCTCGACGTCCAAAATTGTGATTGAATCAAGGGCCTTATCAACGTCCCTTAACTTATCCCATAGGTACTGTTTTTTTTGTACACCTATTCCTTAAATGAAACGACGTGGTTTGATTTTTTTTAATATTTACTTCGGCCTTAAAGTTTTTTGCATTACTTTTTGAAGATCATAATCAGTCAAGTGCGGGAGCCGCCATTGTTGATGACCATTTGGACCCATTTCGAAACCTTTTAAACGTTTTATCGAGAAGTTTTCGCACTCTTTAAGAGCTTCCAGACAGTGGCGTAGCGTGGGTTTGGGGCCGCCCGGGGCAGACCCAATCTATGCCGCCCCTAGTATTTTTTCATAAACTAAAAAAAAAAAAACCTTTGCCTACGGTTTCAACTAGGTAAAACTGCTACCAAAACACATTTCTACATTTTACCAAATTTCTACTTAAGGCGTTTCAAACAATCGGGTTATTTTTGGTACTAAATACATAATTTAAATTATTTTCTTATTTTCATAAGAACGTTTAAAAACACGGCTTACAACTTCTTATTTTTGTGCTCTTATAGTCGATATCTAGTACAAATCAAAAAATAACACGAACTTAATCGGAAAGAGTGTATCCAGAAAAAAAAAAAAAACATTTATTTTGTAACTAAGAAAAGACTGTCAGTTTAGAGAAGAAACACCTTTAATTTTTTTCAACAACATACATGCTTGTAGATACTACAAAAGCAACAAAAAACACAAGAACACGGACAAGGACAAGTCAACTGCTCAAATTAAACACATATGTATCTATTTTTTCTTATAATTAAGAATGCTAACTGTTCGTATCTACATTAGGTCTGTTCCTTTACTTTTGTAGTAAAAATGAAAAAGAATGTCAAAATGGAAGTGGTGGGGATAAATTCTCTCACAGAAAGAGACACTTATGAAGAAGTTAGAGAACGCTTTAGTAGTTTGACAGATACATAGTTCAAATAATCAAAACAGTGATACCAAAAGTCTCATAAACTCGATTAATTTGCTTATTCACTAAGAAAATTAGTTACATCATCTAAGAAGCGATGAAAGTGATCGAGTAAGTGGAAGAGTTTGTGACCAGTACCAAGATGGCTGCTTTTTCAGATTCTCGATATCTAGACGTCAAAGCAAGTTCTATTTGTGAAGAATCTGTCCTATAAATTTGAAAAGCCATCTAATCCCATCGAACAGATTTCGCGCCATTTTCTACTGCGCAGTTGGCTCCTCCTGCGTAAGTAAAACAACAATTTTATTACCTACACACCGCGGACTACTCATTTCAATTTAAAAAAAAAAATCCATTAAAAAAACGCAAAATAAAAGCACAAATCAAAACTGGAACCACTCTGATGTCTGATGAAGGCAACAACGCAAAGACGACGTCAATGACGACGACACGTTGCTGTGATGACTATAGAGTGCTACGCGCACATAAATTAAATTCAGTTTACACAATGACGCGAATGACCATGTGAGATTGTGATTTGTGAGGTGTGCGTATTAAAGAGCCCCACTTCACGCTGGCGACGACCGTGTCCGCTGTCAAAGTGTGTGCTGCTGGTTGTACCTACTATTCGTATTCGCTGAAGCTAGACAGTGACAGACTTAATTTTTGGCTGCTTTGGTTGAGTGACTCGATCACACCGGTTGAGCACACGCGTCAGTGGCTGGTTTAAAAATAAAAATGAAGAAACCAGCGCACACAGTTGTCGTCACGGTAGCAGCTAGCAGCCTAGCATCAGCCATGCGGCCAATCAAAAGACAACACATTTCACCTTGGCTGTCTTAAAATGACAGTTGACAACGCCGCCGCAGAGCAGAAGCACTCTCAAAATTGTGTGCCGTCGCTGTAAACAAAGCCAAAACCGATTGGTATCTGTGCACGGCTTTGCCCCCCACTTTGACGATCGGTGACGGCTGAGGACCGACAACTGACGACGCCATGCGACAGGCTCGTGCCACCGTGAGCAAGTGTCAAATGAAAAGAAGAGACTGAAATCTTAGCGAAAGACAGTCTCTCGCTGTGGTAATTACTGAATTTCTCGCGAATAGAAACGAAGCCACAAGCGTCAGAGACAGCGACAGCGACAGAGACAATCTGCTCGTACCAATAAAGTTCGCATTCTCAGAATTATCGCGCTGCAAATAAGTAACCGCCGCACTGATGGAGGTATACAGATAATAGCTCAGCAGCTTCGCACAGTCTCAGGAATGCGGGAGCATAGCGTATCCTTATAATTTCGAGTTCTCAGCATTCCGCGCTGGGTACACATATATACATTGTTCCGCAGGTTCCACAATAATGTGCTGGAGGGTCTAAAGCGCGTAATCCAGGTAGCCCGTGCACAAATGATGATCGACGAGGAGAGAATTGCGAGGGATGCCAAGATTAGTGGTTACCACCGCCAGCAACAACTATTGAAGTTGACGGTGGCTCCTCTGGTACTGCTACTGGTTTTTGCATCTAATGATCTTTTTGAGAGAAAATGCCCCAAAACCGAAATTGGCCGCCTCAGTTGGTCGAAGACTGGCGGACTTGAGGTGGAATTATAGAGTTTGCGGTGCGATTTGGTTTCTGTCTGTCTCTCACCACCAGATGATGGCGTTGAGTGCATCGCCAGTGGTGGATAGATGGATGGATGGATGGATGTATCGATCGCGTCGATGATCTTAATTTAATGTTCGACTTAATCACCCACCGTAGGGGGTTTCTCTGTGCGATGTTCGATCTCCGTGCCGTGCGGTGTGCAGTTGATGCGTTTGTGAAATTTTCCCATGCTGCGGGCTTTTGGTGTTGAAATATTGATTGATCGAAATGGACACGGGATTTGAGTGTGCGGTTTACGGTGAGTCGCAAGGTGATTGTGCTTTGGTCATCCGAAAATGAGAATTCCCCGTGAATGATGTTGAGGGTAGAAAATGCCAAGCTACAAAAACTTTGAAACTATGGGCAGGCACTAAGAAGGGGTTGAAGATGACGCCACTGTCCTTTTAATGGGGGTTCTTCATTATGTAGAAAGATTTCGGTAACTCACAAGTCACAAATCGTTAGTCATTTTAATAGGGAAGCAATAATTATCAGAAAGATTGCCATTTTTCAAAGTGACCCCCATTCAGGGGTGTAATATTAAGAGCATCTAATATTGTTAAGGGCTAGGTATAGCTTTCTGATCACGCTTTCCACAGCGATGTGCAAACGGTGTTAGGGAATAGAAAATAATTGGATACATGCTTTAGAAGATTCGATTGTAGATAAATAGCCCGTTTTAGAGGGGCTTAGAGAGGCAACTCCTTAGAGGGGGCTTAAACATTTGCATGGAAAAAATGTTTTTTTTTGGCAATATATCTACTTGAAACTTATTCAGGCGAATGACGATAAATATACATTCTATTAACTTTTAAAAGGCTTAACCGTTTTCATGGGGTATTTTTATAATTTGTGTCGGTGACTGACTTGTTCGAAACTGGTTTGAAACTTGTTTGGGAAGCAAAAATATTATAATACGTGTGTTTCGCCACTGGTCAAAGTGACCCCTTTTTGAGGGGCTGCAACTTAATATGTCCTTTTTTTCCGGTCTATAGCTTCCTTACCCATGCAGGGCTTCTACGCCTTGGGAAAATTCACGGGGAACATTTGTATCCACAAAAATATTTTTTAGATTAGTTTAGATTAGATTAATTTCATAAATATCTATATATATAATTCAATGATTCAATATGAACAATAGTTTAAATTAATTTATGAAATTCATTTCACATTCTCTATTTAGTATACTTTATATAATTAAAATTGTGTTGAATGCCATTACACTTAAAATATTAATTTAATGCATATTTAAAAGTTATAGTTTTGTTGGTCTTGTTAGTTTTAGGGGGTCATTTTCAAAATTTAAAGTAAATATAGCCGTCGTTCTGATTTCAAATCTTTTGAATTGGAGAGAAGTAAAAGCTTTTGGGTGACCCTCTTTTTGAGGGACAACATGTTAAAGTACGTACTACTTTTTTAAGTCTATAACTTTATAACCACTTTAAGTTTACATATGTTGATAGCAAACAGAGAGTTGTGTGAAATCAACTTTAAACTTAGAAGCAGCACTCAGGAGTTTTTATGGTGAATCACGCATGTATTTATATGCATTTTCAACAATTCTGCTACTAATGTGCAACAAGAAAAGCCTAAGCCCCTAAAAGTCTTTTTAAACATTTCTAAAAAAAAATCAGGTGCCAGGAAATAACACCTCAAATTAAAAATGTAGAAAGTGGGCGAAAATGCGCTTGAAAAAAAACCACAACAGAAAATGGTCAAATTCACGTTTCGGGACCTTATTTAATATTTTTAATTGGAGCTTATTATGCATAGTAAAATAATAATGCCCAATGAAATAAGACCTGAACATAATTGTTGGGGCCCTATTTAATTTTTATTTACAAAGCCGTCAAAAATTGCGTAACAAAATAATTGAAGAAAAATTCGATGATGGTTTTCAACGCGATGCTTACATTTTAAATTAATGTAAGCGAGTAACAAAATAGTGTTTTGTATATAAATAAAACCAAGCAGTTTTTATTAAATTTAGTTAAGGATTAGGAATAATAAGACGCACAATATCCTTCCCATTGCAAAAACGACAACCTTCGGCGTTTTTCTAAGAGTTTTCCATTCACTGTTTAATTATTAAATTAAAACATACCAATTTATAGCCCAGATTGATTTTTAGACATTGGGGGCGTTCAAGTTTCTAGTTAAGTTAATCTGTCAGCTGTTTGACAGGCTGCAATCGGTCATATGAGGAGCTGTTACAGTTGAGGTTTATAGAGGGGTAGCTTACGAATATAGTCAAGAAATTCGTGACCAAGTACTAAGTTGACAGTTCGGCTGACGTAGAAAAAGTGACAACCAATCAGCCTTTGCGTTCAGGTTACATACTATCCAGACCAATCTAGTCGACTTAAGATAACAGGATTTTTGAATGTGCCCATTTTTTATAATAATCAACAAAAATGGATCCACCCGATGCAATGCGTTTCTTTTCAGTTGAAAAATTTCACGAAAACGTCAACAAACTACACTTGTATATGTAAATCTGAATACACTCTGAGAAAAAATCTAAATTCTCAAAAGTGCTATTAAATCGTAAAACGTACCAAAAGAACATAAAAACTGACCTAGAATAAAAAAGTGCTCTGAGAGTGCCCAATCGAGAAGTTACTTTTTCCTTAATCTAAATCTACCGATAGATGGCAGTACACTCGTCAAGGACAAGTAACATTAACTATTTTATAAAACTTTTTATTTTTCTTCGAAAGCACATTATTAGGTTACGAAAAAAGATATTACAACAAATAAAATAGAATTAAAAAAACCCCAGAACTCCAATTTCTTCCCCTAGAAGGTACGGTTAAACTTCAGTTTCAAAGTGATTCAAGTTTTGTTAAGTTAAAGAGTTCCGTCAAGTTCGTAAATTAAAAGCATTTCTTTCGAAGAATTGGAAAGACATGTTTTGCTGAGAATTTTGAACTTTTGACTGTGTAAATTATTTCCAACCGGGACTCAGAAAACGTTTGGAAGTATCTGGAAAATTGCGCCGAGCCCTGTCCGTTTGGAAACTGTATATCGCCTGACGCAATAAGAGCGGTTGTAGCTCTATGTATGAAACAGTTTCTTCTTTAGTAAACCCATCTGAATTGAATTTCTTTTGGGGACCTTTGTGTCTTCTTCGACTTGATTCTATTGAATTGAGCCACAAACAACCACATATAGTCTTGAACAGCAATTGGATAATGGCGTGCGACTTTAAACCTCAGAGCCCCATGACCGGAAATACGACCCTGGATGAGTTCCATCTTCATATGACTGTCTGTCAATTGCAAAGGCAAAGCAGATTAATTTCCAAAATCTATGTGAACAGTTTCGAAATCATCTACACCTGCACAATCCCCACGCAAAACGCAGCCAATTCCATATGAACACTCAAAAGAATCTTCGGCCAATTCATCCATATTGGCATGTTGCACGTGCTTCTGTTTCCCACTGTTTGTGCATCGATTGCGTTCACTTAATTACCCATTATACCAGTGCGCCCCCTAAAAACAGAAAGAAGAGAACCAGCAGATATAAAAACCCGAACCCTGAAATCATCTTAATTTCATATATCCCACAAGAGCAGCGGGGCTACCAGCGCACATCTTCAGATAATGAATGGCTTCTGTTTCTGTCTGCGAGCATCGCAAAATAAAACCTCAACCCTGAGTCTAAGCGCTGCAAGAGAATGCATCATCGTCCAGCTTGCGCCATAGAATCTTTCCCTCTCGTATGTATAAAATTGATCTGTCTGGCGATGAGATGGAGTTGGAGTCAACGGATTGGCGATGCGTTTCACTATGAGATAACATCCAGGAAGACGCCATCGACAGAGCGACACACAAGCCCATAAAACGCTACAGAATCCACCCCAAGGGTATATTTCTTAAGAGCCATGCATATGCGGCCGAACTCAGATAGCCCTGCGTTTGAGTCTTCTTGCCGCCCTTCGTTCGCCAACTATCAATCTTCCAATTATTGGAAATTTATTAGCAAGTTTCCCACGCTACAGTTCTGCAGTTGCGGCGCTCACCCTCTTGCCCGGTGATCTGAATTAACATGTGGCCCTGTGGTGATTTTAGGATGCCCTGACCATAGAACCCATCCGAACCGAACTGTTGACCCGGTACGGTAGATGTGCCACAGCGGCGCTGGGGGAACACGTTTCACAGTCCACCCGAATGGGAGATCTCCTGTCGAAGATATTTCAATTTTCCGGGAAATTACTGCAAACATTATTTGTGTTGCGGACGGCGGACTAGGTGTACCCGAGGGGACCCCCGCCTGTCAACGGGCAGGGGCACCCATCTCGATAGGTGATCTATGCGAACATTAAACCATCGCGATACTTGCGCGCTTGCACAGCGATTAAGATCTCTCTCCCTCCCGTCTAAGGTGTATAGCGTATACGATACGCAGGCAAGGATCGTGTTTTTGCTTTTAATTAGCAACCGCACACACACATGCAGCCACACAACACACTTGCAGACTCGTCTGATACCAGAAGGCTACTTGCCTGTTGCCTTGTGGATCGATTTTATGAAGCAGATAATGACAGAGCAACAAAACACAGAAGAAAAAAAAGGAGAGATTTCCGCGCCTCAACGCGCTCAGGTAGCAGATCAATGTCTGTGATCTTAATGAGAGTTGCTAAGTGCACGTGAAATGAATTGATTGCGATCTGCAATGTTTGCCTCGTCGTATCTATGGACTACCGTCTTTGCATCTCCTCCTCACAACTCACAATCACAAAAAAAAAGGAACAGTTTTCTGTGCAACGCCTAATGTTTACCCAACGACGACAGCTCAGGACCCAGCTATAGGAGTACACGATGACTGATGAAGTGATGATGGATGTTGATCGATGAAATGTATCTGCGCAATCGCTCAACGCTTTGCGCCCAATCAATTAGCATCAATGCGTCAGAGCAAATAAAAAGTCGCTTGTGACTGTGAAAATCCAGTTTGGTCTCATTGAAATTGGTGGTTGGTCAACGGCGTCAACAGAACGCGGGCAGACGCGACGGCGGAAGGAGTTTTAACATGTGTTTTTCTTGCACTGTGAACGGAAGTGCTAAGAGCTTGTGGATGGCGCAACAATAGAATGCACGCGGAGGTAGACAATTTGGCGGAAGGTTTGTTCAAAAGCCACAAACAGTTTTTCAAATGTAATTGGAATGAACGGTGAATTTTATCTGACAACAATTATTTATTTTATTTTTAACTTTCTCGTTCTTCACATAGTAAAGGACTATTCATATGAGAGCGAGTTGCGAGCTGCGAACAAGCGAATATTCTTATATCTGACCGCGATTCAGTTTCACTTTCAAAGAAAAAGTTTGAATGAATTTTTTATTCTTGGGTTTGTGGATCGCGACTGTTTTATGTGGATCGTGAATGAAGTGTGACAGTTCGTGGGCATGATACAACAAGACAAGATATCGCGTTGCACAGTTCGTTCATTCTTGCTGTTCATCGGTGTTCATCTGTCAGCAAATTATGACGTAGGTTGTGCCCACGATACAACAAGAATCTTAGCGCGAAAGTTCATTTGAATTTTGATTTAGTTTTAATTAATTAAATAACAACTGAATATTTAAAATGGGAGTTTGTTCTGTGTTTGAATGCAACAATAATACCCGGAAAAAGAAAACACTAGACACCAGCTTCCATAGCTTCCCTAAAGAAAAAAATATCTTGAGGCAATGGTTGTCTTTTTGTAGACGGAAAGACACAATAAATGTAATGACTGCAAGGCTTTGTAGTCTTCATTTTGTCAAAGACGACTTTCTACACAGTATTGAATATGAAATGGGTAAATTGTTGTATTAATATAGTAATCTAAATGCTCAATTTGGTGCTTTCCCTCGTTGGATTTACTGGTCGACGTACATTGAAACCTGGAGCTATTCCCAAAGTACACTTGTCTGAAGGTGATGTTTATGTCCCAAATGCTCTTCGATGTAGCCGTTCAAATAGAATAGCTATCCGACAGAACAAAGAAGAGGTTTGGAGCATTTTGGAACATTTTACACATTACAGGTAAAATCTTCAACATTAGAAAAATACCGAAAGAAGCAAAATGTTCGGATCCAGAACTTGAAATTCCGATGGCATACGATGGCCTGGAGAGTTAAGCAGGATACATTTGTCACCGGCTGAAAGAAAATCTGCCTGAGCTTGGACAAACTGAAGATAAATCTTTATCTTGGGTCAACCAGCTCAGTGAAGGTGGTCTTTCGCAGCCATCGGAAGCTATGATGAGTGATACGAAAGCTCTGGAAAACGTTTTTAAAGTTTTCAACGGCGCTGGGCTAAATATTCGGACGTATTATTTGACCCACTTAATTAATTTATCCGAAAAAGATAAAATTAATTGCAACATCCGTGTAAAAAAACTCTTCTTCCACTCGCGAATGTACTTTCGCTTTCGCCGTCTTAATAGACAAATAGTTGATGACAAACACACCAGAAAACGAAAATATAAAAAAATAATTAACCAAACCACTTGTTTTTAAAACCTTTTATTTTCATTCACTTCACATTTAGCGTTTTTTTATAGATAAGAATTTTTCTTAAAAATTTGTTCATACGTCGCCGCGTCGAGCAAAGCAAAATACAATAAATTTACGACATTAATCAACAGGAACAGCAAACAAAAACACACACACGGACATAAATATGAATCCAAACTTATTTAAATCAATTCCGAAACTAAATTCTTAATATTTCACCATTTATTTAAACATTTAAAGGAACCACACAAATCGTTCCATATAAAACACATGTAAATAGGTACTAAATGTCAAAATGTTCATCGGACTCTTCTGATGTAGATGCGCAGAACAAATCAAAAATGAGAACTTCATTGCGCTATCTTGTCTGGTTGTATCATGGTTCGCGGGAGAATTGCTGTAATTGTGAATTAAGCTACGTAAATCAGACAAGACTCTGTTTTTTTCAAATTAGATGCTAGATTAATTAAATATAATGCTTTAGAGGCTGAACAAATAGCAATTTTCAATCCATAAATTTAGTTAAATTCATCTGTTCACAATTCGCTCTCATTCGTACGAAATTCCGAAACACATATCATTCAATTCTGACATTGCGATGATAGAGAAACTCATAAAAGTCTGTTCTCTCGCAACTCAGTCCGTCTGGCCGTAGACCTTAAACTAAGTATTAAGTTGACCGCCATTTTGTAACAAAAACCATTTTTATTAATCATGAAACACTTCCTTTCATATGTTTCCATTCTTTTTTGTTCAATAAAGACTAAAATCTTACTTAAACTGAAATAAAAACCGGCCAGTGCGCACTCGCGCACCGCACTTCCTTAATCTTAGTGCGCACATGGTCCGAAACGAAAAACCCCCATACAAAGGTGGGACAACGAAATCATGAACGAAAAATTTCGCTCCCCTTTTCGTTTTGCAGTACGCAGCTGCTGCAAAATGATGGCGAAAAGGTGGATAATTGTAGCAGATTGCTTGGTTCAATTCTCCACTCTCTTTTCGCACACGTTTATTGTCCGGGACATTATTTGCTTGCGAAAATGTGACATTTGTACTGCAGTGTTGCCAGCTTTTATAGGAGGTTTTATAGGTAAAAGATTTATTTTTTTATTTTTTGTGGAATTACTGAGAAGTTGATCGGAAAAAGTTTTTTAAACAAATCAACTACCACTGATAGGATTCCACCAGAAAAAAATTCCTGACACATGGAACAGTAAAGAAATTAAATATATCAGGGGAAAGATTTATTTTATTTTTTGTGGAATTAACTGAGAAGTTGATCGGAAAAAGTTTTTTATACGAAAAATTTAGAAAATTTAAAGAAAATTTGCTAATTTATCTTGATATAACTTTATAATTTTAAGACTAAAGCTAAGTATCCTGTTCGCGCTAAATTTAAGAGTCCCTAGTCTCCACTCCGTTTCTCCACAAGCAAAGATAAATGGTCGCTAAATTTTGAAATATAATAGATGAGACAAAAACCATATGTTCATGACAGATATCGGTAAATGTCATTTTAATTATACACGCAAAATTAAATTCAAACTTCAAAGACATTGCAATTTTTAAATATCTGCAAAACAATGGATACGAGAAGAATCGAAGAAGATGTTATAATTGCTGCAGCAGCTGAAATAATTGCTATAGTAGCAAGTAGAAGACGACATTTAACTTCGTGTCGCGTAAATCCAATCAATTAACCAAAATCAATATTGCAGTGGGATTTGTCCATATAGTTGGTCGTTCCTCCCCAAGTTTTTTTTCGCATGAAAAGGGTATTTTGGTTTTGCGTCTTCTTTTACTTATACCGGAAATAGAAATAAATAAATAGTTTGAGATAATAAATTCACCCGGCAGCAACAACACAACACAAACTTTTTCTTCTGTCAGAATTTATCTTCGATTTAATGTACCGGATATTTATTTCGCGAGCTAAATGAGTGGAGACTTGTCATCGGCCCATCTATATGAAGTTAAGAATTTAGCGAGCGAACAGGATACTGCTTGGCTAAATTGTCTCGCTAAATTTTATCTTTGTAGACATTTTTGTATGGTAGATAAAATTTAGCGCGAGCAGGATACTTAGCTTCACGAATGAAAGATGGTTAAAAGGAGCGCACTTTATATAAATTTATTTTTATTATTTAGTATTTAGTTATCGACAGTTTTTTGTAAATATCTTTTAATGTCTGTTGAACGGAAACATCTGAAAGCGAGCTTAGCAAAGAAACTTCGTTGATGGAAGAACGTGAAGTCGAAAGCACTTAAGACGGTCTGAGTGTTGTTGTAGTGCCTTGACAAGACATGGGTCTTTCCTCCGGAAATGGTCATTTGAAACTTTAAGGCTATAAGAAGAGAAGCTTATACGTCGGATGTTTGGTGGACAAGATTGTTGCGGAAGAATGTGACTGCTTAAACTCTTAAATTTAAGAACCGGTCACTCTGGGCTGCATTGAGGCTTTCTTGAGTACAACTTTATCATCGGTTGTACCTGCTATGAAACCCATCTAAGGTATTAGACCGGATGGGTTTTGGTATTATCTCATCCTTCGATCCTGCTTCCATGGATCTGATGTCGTCTGAGGCAATGATACCGGATTTTCGCGTACTGTACAAGCTTAGGGGCGACTTTTCTTGCTTTGAAGACTGGCTTCAGTGACAGTCTGAGTCCGTTGAAGTCGAATCTTTTTAAATGACTCCACAACTAGACAGATGCAAATGACTTTGTGGAAACTGACTTGACAACGCGTTAGAAAGCATGGTTCTGTTTTCCTATCGAAGATCTTTGACAAATTGAATGGCTATCAACTTTGTGGTAAAAAATAGGTTTACGGGTGAGGGCATCTGGATCGTGAGGCCTTGCTCAACCCTGAAATTCGTCTTAAAATAGTTCCGAATGGCAAGAACTCTTTAATTTCCGTCGCATGATTGAACTCATTTGACTCTTGTCTGCTCCTAGGTCACACTGGGAATAAAAAAAATGCATTCTCCGAGAGACAAGGTTCAGACATGAACCTTGTCTCTCGGAGCCCTCATTTTTAGCCCTCGCTCAGGCATTGACAATTGGATGTTTGACGAACACAATTCTGGGGCTACCATCATTTAGGTCTGTCACTTTGTCACGGACCTAAAATTATAAAACAAAATCGTTACAGATCTGTCACTCCGCACTTGTTCAATCGCAGAAGCCATTCCCCGCATAGCACCGCCAGTTAGAAAGAACAACAGCCTGGCCCCTGTCGACGTGTGGACTCTTTACCACGGCAAGATTGCACCCACTCAACGTCAACGGTGTACACACATCACACACTCGCGCTCCCGCAGCTAAACCCAACCGCGCGCACTGACATCTTTATCCCACATTTAGAAGCCGAACAGGTGTAATTGGAATGTCACAAGTGCGCCATGATGAATGGTTACAACTCAACTCGAATCGACGTATCCGTGCAAATGTATTCAATTATGCAAATTATTAGTCGCGTCTGCAGATATGGCAGCGCCTGCTAAATGAACTGTTAACTGCACTGCTCATCGATCTCTTGCAAGCGGTCGACATTTGAGCAGCCCACGTGACATCATCATCATCATCAGGCAGTTCCGGGAGGATGCCTTCTTTTTACAGCCGACTGAACAGATCCTTGTTAGACGAGTTGTGTGCCGCTTTGCAATGGCACAGTGGTGTGGGGGCATGGGAGTCGTCGAGCAATAATAATGGCACGGCAAGCGGCTTAAACGGCATGTAATCAATGATCATAAGCGATTTACTTTAAACGCTGGCTCTCTCTCTTGAGCGCTTCAAATGTGAGCGCGCTCAGTGATTTGGGACGCGCGCGTACACACTATCTCATTATGGTTGATTTAAAACGTCGGTCGTCCCGGTGCCGGCTATTTTGCTTCAAAATGACTATGAGATTTTTTTTCGTTGCTGGCTCGTCTCGTAATAATAATCATTTTGATGTGAGAAGTGCACAGAAAGACAGAAGACCTTTGTGCCCAATATACTGCACGGTCCACACTCTCACTCGCAGTCGTCGTCGTCGGAGGAGGAGGAGGCGGCTTTCAGGTTAACAGCAGGTTGGATGTTACTCCTGATGACGATAATGCTGTGCTGCTGCCGATGATGATGATGATGATGATGGTGATGCTGTATACCAATGCCCATCCGACCCAAAGCGAAGGAGTTCATGTTCGATGAGGGTATTTAATCGAATATCTCTTACACGCTACGGAATGCTGTTGATTCAACTGCGAGAGCCACGCTCTGCGGTACCTACTCCGCTCGGTCTCACTTTGTCCAGTACGAAGCGTTTATCATCATTAGATCCAATTTAAAGACGGGTTATCATTTTGATTATGTTGTGTGAAAACAAATTACGTTCGGCCTTTTTAGCTCACCTCTACGACACACACACACACTGGCAGCTAGGTACGTATTTATGTTCCGCACCCGCTTCTTCCCAGCCCATTGATGGCCGATTATTGGTCATTGTGTGC
The DNA here is from genome assembly GCA_963082955.1 of Cheilosia grossa. Classification (NCBI taxonomy): domain Eukaryota; kingdom Metazoa; phylum Arthropoda; class Insecta; order Diptera; family Syrphidae; genus Cheilosia; species Cheilosia grossa. The sequence goes on along the minus strand of OY720144.1, from coordinate 12,987,602 downwards.
ACGCGGACAAAGTTGAAGGTTGCCTTTTCGGTTTGCACTCGAAATGCAGGTGCTAAAAACGGAGATGCGCAAGACTCACTCGCATCTGTCTGTGCATGTGCATACTGCTATTGGCGATGTTCTTTTGTTTTTAACAATTAAAAACCGCAGTGCGGTGAATATAATTTTATTAGGTTTTCTATCGGCCGTGCGGCGGTGATTGCGCGAGCGGATAATTCCATTGAACGGCTATCGGCGCAATTGGGAAATAAATTTAATTTTAATGAGATACACGGGGTATGTGCATGTAATGACGTCTGCCAGACGGAATGGATTGCCGCGCTATAAATCATCGGCCGTTTAAAAGAGTTGACTTGGAAAATGGTGACCTAATTTGTTTACAAACCAAGAGGGAAGGTGCGGAATGTAGGTTTCTTTTTCTCGGAATGGGTCAGTGATTTATTTTTTAACTATTACCTACTGTGTTGTTGAAGGTCTCTAAGAGTGCAAAGGGGTTCTACATTCAGTGAGTTTGGGTCAGACCGCTCCCCTGCACGACAGTACGAGACTTAATACGGTGAAGCTAATACAAAAGTGACAAATTCAGTCCAGGAATTGTATTTACCTAACTTTTACGTTCAATGGCGGCTTTTAGTTGAAACCTTTTAGTCAGAAAGGTGCCTTGCACCAGGTTATGCAAGTCGAGTTGCCTGAAGCCGCTCTTCTAACTTAGAGACTTGCACTGCTGCCTTGTGGACTCAAAGGATGATGAGGTGCTGTCCATCATACTATCTACGTGATTCTTAAATAGGCCGTAAGGTGGTTCGTCCTTCGATTTCTCCCTACACACTCCATCGACACAAAATGGGCTGAAGAATCTTTCTGTGAAATCGTTCGAAAAGGCTTCTGCCCGATCTTGTCAATATTTATGCATAAAGAAAGCCACGGATGAATAGGTTCTTAATTCTGTGAGAGAAGTTCTTACTTCTTCGACGTCTTCTTAGACAGATTAAACAGCGACTGGCGAGAGTGTTCTTCGCATGATCGCTGGGCCGGTTCCACAAAGACAAGGACTGTAACTACTTCGAAGCCATATCAATCAATCGGAAATTTTGTCAAGTTGCCGGTTTTAAAAGTCTATGACAACTTTTACCTCGTTTTGTCCTCTCATTAACAGCCAGAGCCTCTTTCCCGCCCCGATTCAATACTTCTGCCGATAAAGCGAAGCAATAGCATATGCAAGAAGAACTTTTGAAAGGCTGAACCTCTGACGAAGTCAGGTGAGTTGCACGAAATTACTTTGAGGGTCAGTACGTTGCCATCAATGTAGATATCACCTCAAGTAACTACGCAGCTTTGAGTACCGGCAGAACCTCTGCCGGGAACACACTGCATGTTTTCGAGAGTCTCAGGGCCATTTGTAGGTCTAACTCCTTCATACGCTTTGTCGGAGAAGTCAAGAATGTGTGGCTGAGAGCATCGTGAGCCTTGCGGACGCTTCTTTCTAAGTTTAAAACTAAGCTTCCTTTTCAGTATCATACCAAGATATCTTGGGCTCTCCGAAATTGAAAAATTTACTCCAGCAAGCTTAGGTATTTCAGCTTATTTCCTGCTTAGGAGGACATATTAAAGCCTACACTTTTCAGCCAGCTTTCTGAACCTATTGATTTGGAACTGCTTGCGGTCTTCACTTCGAATTAACCTGGCTATTTAAAGTTTGCATATTTCACGTGCAGATTTGTGGGCCTCAGTTTGTCATAATACCTGTGGATAGTCTTTGTGTTGCAAAGTTTATTTCCTCCGTAGGGCTCAATCCGTAGGCCTTTTGTTTTTTATAGCCCTGCCAGTTCCTTAACATTTTTTTAACGACTTTAGCTGTCTAAATATATTTGAGAAGCTGAAATCGTGACTTTTGAAGGCAACCCTGACACCATCTAGTCTCTAGTGCATCGTACTAGACTTCTGAGCCTCCTTTAGCCAGTCATTTGCGACAGAGCTGACACTTTTTATTTATCGTGCTCAACACTCGTTCCTATAACATAGAAGGTCTCAAAATTTTGAGACCGGAAGACTGGTCTCAGTGGTAACTAGGGGACAGCGTTGCCGTTTGACCCATTTCTGAGCCACAGTTTACAATCCCTCCAGTGTACTAAAAGTGTACTAAAATTCGCACCAACTTACGACCCAAACAAAGTACCCTTTGGGACATCTAAATCCGAATCAAATGCCAACGCAAATCTCCAAATAAATCCCCGCTACAACCATTTAAACATCTACTCCACTCTACCGGATCACTTTACCAATCGGAAAACATTTGTATCACCATTAAACAAGACGGACACACAAAGTGTGCGTTGTTAACAAAACTGTAATGCGTTTAATTGCTTCATTAAAAGAAAAAAAGCAACAGCCAGCGCTGTATCTGGCCACAGCTTGTGGCCGCCATTAAAACACTTTACATTCCTTTAATGTGATTCTCGTCTCTTTCTCTGTTTCCTCCACAGATTCGACGCGAATAAATCAACAAAAGGTGCATCCAAACTGCGGCGGGATCTAATCAATGCGGAGATAGCCAACCTAAGAGATTTACTGCCGCTGCCACAGTCAACGAGACAGCGGTTATCGCAACTTCAGCTAATGGCGCTGGTGTGTGTTTACGTCCGAAAAGCGAACTACTTTCAACAAGGTGAGTCACACAGCCGCACGGTCTTAATTTTATTTATTTAAATTTTCAACTGCCCCGGACAGTATGGTGATGGTGAAGTGCGGTGAAGGGGAATGGTGGCCCTGCCTCTCCCCTATTTGCTTTGAGACAAGTGTCTCTTTGCAGCAATTAGATTCAACATGCAGAACAATTGCATTGGCGATGGCCGATGGGCGCCCCAGCTCGATTGTGCAGCGCTTATATTTACTACTCCAATCTCCAACTCCAAGTAGCGTGAGAACTAATTGAGCGCGCAGTCTTTGAGAACGCGGATCTTTTTAGTACAAAATTAGCGAATTATGTCACAATGTGGTGTGGTTGATGTGATAGATACCGATTGTGGGGGGGAAATGGCGTCTTTGGTAGGGAGGCGGCTTATTTCATCATGTCTCTGGGTGTAATTTATCCCAGTGACGTGTCTTAAGCACTATTTATTGCTGTCACAAGTTTAGAAGTTGGGTTGGTGCAGTCATCTGAGTTGGACTGCTAGATTGGATTGAAATTACAGCTCGGCGGGAATGTTTGCGGACTTTGGATTGATTTGACATTCTACAGCGCTGGCCTGACAAGAGGTTTGCTGTTTGAGCGTCAGTCGTTGCATATTTAATAGATATTTAGCTGACTTGTTGGTAGCCCTAAGCTGTACAGCGAACAGCGCAAGACGTGCACTCGAGTCTAATGAATTCTGCAGAATATGTTATTGGGTACAACGAACAAGACTACAAGTATCCTAAGACGATGACGACGACTTGTCAATGTGGCTAGCGCGGTTTTGGTAAATTGCTGAGCAAGTGGAGAATGTTCATGGACGGAGGGGGAGTTTTAAAAGACTGGCGCAGTGTTACCTAACGTATACATTTAGGGTGAACAGTGTCCCCTTTTCTTCTAAAAAAATACTTTTTCGGTTGTAATGAGCGTACTTCTATTACCTTTGAATTTAATATCCCCGATACTTACTGAACTTGTGTTTCGTATCTCTTCTTACACTGAACTGAAATAAATCTTTACTCTTTGTTCAGTTGCCAAACTTCATGGACTCGTGTTTTGCTGCGTTTTTCCGAATATTAAATATTGTCCCACAAAATTGAAAATACTTAAGGGGGACAGGAAAGTCAAACTTTTTCAGACATCTTTTAAGCAATCAAAAAACAGCTTCCAGTTTGCCTATTCTTCCCTTTCAATCTTTGGATTTGCGAAGCCATAGCGAACACATGCATACGAAGTGTTATACAAACTTTCACAACTGAATACATCCATTTAAAAAATTTATTAAATAAAATATTCGAAAATATTTCATTACTTTTAGTATTTTTACTTATTTCACTCAAATTAGTATACAAAAATGTTCGCGACTTCAAATACCGTGTCCATGCCCAAAGAATAAGAAGAAGAACGAAGAAGTGACAGCTCGCCGTGAGTTACAAAATGTCGGACTGAAATTACTTTTGATGCACTAAGGATAGAAGTACAGTCAAAATAGAGAGTTTTACATTTTTCCTCCATTATTCATTTTTCTTTTTTAATTTGAAACCGAAAATTAAAAGCTTTGATCGAATGTGGCGACAACGGAACAAAAATTTGGCTTCGAATTATAAGAAGCTTTTGAGTTGATTATTAGGTTTGTTTGACGTGGGCCCTAGTGCGCACTAGTTGTGCCCTGGACTAACCCCAGTTAATTTTCGGGGCACGAATTCAGTGCTGAGTTGCGCTGTCATTTCGCTTGCAAATAAATTTGGTATTCAAACGAATTAAGTTAATTTATTTGTAACAATAAACAAAAAATAGAGTGGAGATAACACTTCGTTTACCAAAAAATAAATATTTTTCAATTTCAAATACTGACAGACTTCAGGGCAACATATTTGGCGTTCGATATAGTAGCCGAGCTTTCAGGGCTGTGCAGGGTTTTTAACAGGTGTGTAAATCAGCTGACACTTCTCAGTGCGCACTAGTGGTCACTAGTGCTAGGCACGTCAAACAAACCTATTATCTGAATGCTCGATTTTGAAGTTTTGACGTACGGTGAGTTCCGTAGGATGATGTAGGGAGTGTTCCGAAATGAAAGATTTGCACTACAATACCATTTTTGCACGTTTAGGGCACGTCCGCACCATTAGGGCACACCCGCTTTAGCATTTTGTTTAAAGAATTGGAATTGGAGTTTGGTTAGTTTTTCGTTTTTGTTTCAACAAAATTGAATAAAATACTACACAAATAATGAATAGCTTTTGAAATAATGAACATTTTTATGTTTTTGAATAGAAAATAATTCATAATGAACATCTACTTCAAATAATGAACAGTTCATTATAATAATGAACGGATGGTCACCGTACTTATGGGCTTCTTTTTCAGTATGTCAAAAACTGTCACATAAGATTTTAAGTGGAACTTTAATCGCTGTCAAACGGGCTTTAGTAATCTCTGTATTTGTTTCAAATATCAAATCTTTTCTTTATACTTAATCTATTTTTTTTATCTTCTATGTGCGGCCCTTTCAACATCAAGATAATAGAACCTCTTTAAAGTACCTGGTTAAGGGTTCTTAACTCGAGCTCATATAATGGGTCGGATGATTTTCTCAAGCTAAATTTTGACAGATCGTTGTGTTCTGTTGTGTTTTTGTGTTGCGGAGAATGGGAGAAGTAAGAAAGGATGCATTTTTTTCAATAAATACCTCACGAGGAGTACATTGAATTGGAAATGGTTGAAATCAGAGAGAATTGAATTTTTGAAATAAGCTATTTTCAAAGAACAGCTCAGCTTTCTGAGACACTTATGCACGGCGTGCGCTGTGTCAAAATTTAGCTATGATTCTAGCTAACGTGTGGAGAGAAAAGTTGTAGAGCAGATAAGATTTTTTTCAGCTCGAGCAGCGTACTAACCTTATAAAATAGTTCAGTAGGTGCATGTTACTCTCTAACCAGAAGTTGCGTTAATTACCTGTCACTCAGAGCTCCACCTTTTAAACAATCACATTGTTAATTGATATGCACTTTGTACAGCCATATCCGACAAATAACCCAAAGAATTTTATTTCTTTTATCCAGAATCCCTTCTCATATTTTTAGCCACCTACCTAATAAAATAAGAAAACAACCAACAAAACTTTTGATGAGCTAGTTTCGTTCGACCCAGTCATGCAGCTTTTTTCTATTGTGTAAGATATAGCTTGGCATAGCTTATGGCAACAGTGATAAGGCAATTTAGATCATTTTTTCTAGACATACAACATTTTTAAACTTATAAAAGTGCCTCAAAGCTTCCTACAAAGTATACCGGCATTTCAAGACCAAAAATTAAGTTCAATAAACATTTATGATTAATTTTAGTTCTTAAATCCCTCTAGCGATCCAAGACATCATAGAAGTAGAAATAAAATAAGTGTTTGAAGGAAATTTAAAAATGACAACTAAACAGTTGAAAAATGTTTTTGCCATTCCCTTTTTTTCGCTCCGAATTCGTGCGTGATCCCGCCATGGCGAAAGACGTCCTTGCATGAAGTTGTAACCTGCTCGAAGCTTGAGCTTATTCGATCGATTACTCACAGAGGACTCGGTTTGCTCTGAAGTCTTGCGTGGAATGTCCTCTTTTCACCAGAGCTGCATTGTAATAACCTTCAGCTCTCCAAGACAGATTTTCACAAGCTTCAATTTTGGTTATTTTGCAGTTATTGCCTTTATATCTTCCTGGTTCGCTTGGTGTTGCTTTGCTTCAAGTCTGCTACTGTTGTCACTGTCAACTGTCAAAACCTCCACTTGGAGGAACTACTTTCAAGACTTTCAAGTATTTTCTGCTGGGAGATTAGCCTTATTTCGTCAGTCTCAACACTGAGTGGTTCAGCTTAGCATCACTTTTTCAGACAGTGTGGCTGTCGAAATATGGCATTTGCTCTCACTTTGGGAACTGCGCCTTAAATCAGGTTCGCATTAGTCCTTCACTCAAAAATCATGTTTTCCCATTAGGCTTTCAGAATGAGCATCGGGACTACTCCAGACCCACTATAGGATCTCACTCTTCCAGTGCTGAATACAATTTTTAAAATTCCATCTGCCAGATGCCGGAATCAAAATCCCTCCAACGGAAAACCAATTCAAAAATTCAGTTTAACCCCGAAAATACCGCGCACTGACAACTGCACTCGATGCGAACACTAGTCCACACCAAAAGCATGAACGCAGCGCAGACCCTTGGCCGTTGCATCCACCACAATTATCTCCTACAACTGGCACTCACTCGCACTGTATAGACCATAGGCATTCCACCAGCACACAGTGTTGCTGATGATGCGCTGCTCGCTGGCAATAGTAGGTCGCTCTCTCGCGCTTATCTAGCATCTGTTGCTAGTACCGGCCGACCAACACCAGAACAATCACAGCGTTAACCAAACAGTTTGTCTGTCCGCTGCGCGCAACTCTTCCTTTTGTAGATTTGTTCCCGGGATCTCTACCATTTCTGGGATATATATGTCCACTAATTTGAAAAACAATTTCCGTAATTACACAGCGGATGAGTGAGGTCGGTGTAAGTGTACCAAGAGAGTATGGTATCATTCGCAGCCACATGCGGACAGAAATAGTTTGCCAAAGCAATTCGTGAAATTATTTTCCCTCAGACCATATGCTGCTGGTACACCCGCTCTCCGTCATCGGTCACCTGTGTGTGTGTGTGTGTGTGCGCGCGGACCAAATTGCACTAATCGGCCGCGACCTAAGCAAATTATTGTAAATACGCTACACAAGCAATTGCGCGCCAGTGACCGCGCATCGTCCAGCCACCGCTATCCTGGGAAGACTCTGGGGTAGTTAGACAGCATTAGCAGATTGGCAGAGATTAGCGCAGTGCTGCAGAGCTGTGTGAAAAACGCGGCCAAGAAGTGGAACATATGCGCGCTCTCAGTGTAGTTTGCCCTTCTTGTTATCAATAATTCGTGATTTTTACTACCGACTTGCTAATGTGAGTTTCTTTTATTTTTCTTAATCATTTTTTAACCGAAGTCGTACTCATGGGTGTGGTGCAACAATTGGCAAGTCTTTCAGATAGCAGTCAGATGCGTGGTGTCCGGAGGACGGAACGGTATAGGTTCAGCGGCCCAGTTGCTGATGGGAGATGAAACTTGAAGGGGACTGTGAAATTGCTTTCCCAACGATCTGCGGACTTTAAATGTTGACTAGGTAACACCTAGTACCTCGTTAATGAGCTAAGTTATGTCACCATCATCGTCATTATGTTGCGACTTAGCCTTTCTATTACAAGGGCCGCTGGTGTAGGATGGTCATGCGGACCAATCTTCTGCCACCAGCTCTCAGTCGTCAATGGCAATTCCCTCCAATATGGGGAGGGGAAAACTTACATCCTGGGCCTACCATGAGGTCGGCACCAAAGTAAGAACAGTTCTGTTTGGAGAAGTAGCTGCAAAGTATTGACAGCCCCAAGTATTGTGGGGATTTTTTAGGACCACCCCAAGTCACCCTGCAATATAGAGACGAACTCCTACTTCGACAGTTTGTACCTTCGAAACTTGTTCAGTTTCATTACCCAAATCTGCAAGCCATACTCCCAGGCAAGGGTTGAAACAAGAAAGACCGACATCTTCGCATTGACACCAATAATCGGTCCTCTGACAGCAGTTTAATCTTGCTGTCAAAAAAAAAGGAACCCTTTTCAAAAATTCTATAACTAAAGCAAAACTTAGCTTTGACCTTAAGATCGCCTCAAATAAGACTCAGAGATGTTTACAAAGCTTCTTACGTGTTTACGTTTTTACGGAACATATAGACGTCTGTACCTTTCCAAGCTCCTATAGTTGTCAGGGCTTGAAAGGCTATCAGAATCTTGGTGTACACTGTCATAGAAAGCGTCCTTCCATTTATCTTTCTTATTTTCTGTAGGAGTTTGAAATTTGATGGCGCTTGCATTCTGAGCGGGACAACGGCTTAAACCAAGAAAACCCCTTTAGTCGGAAAGGTGCCTGGTTATGCCTGAACCCGCTCTTCTAACTTAGAGACTTGCACTGCTGCCTTGTGGACTCAAAGGATGATGAGGTGCTGTCCATCATACTATCTACGTGACCTAGCCACCTAAGCTTTTGCTATTTTCAAGCTTCTTGAATAGGCCGTAAGGTGGTTCGTCGTTCGATTTCTCCCTACACACTCCATCGACACAAAATGGGCTGAAGAATCTTTCTGTGACATCGTCCGAAGAGGCTTCTGCCCGATCTTGTCAATATTTATGCATAAAGAAAGCCAGGGATGAATAGGGTCTTAATTTTGTGAGAGAAGTTCTTACTTCTTCGACGTCTTCTTAGACAGATTAAGCACCGACTGGCGAGAGTGTTCTTCGCATGATCGCTGGGCCGCTTCCGCAAAGACAAGGACTGTAACTACTTCGAAGCCATATCAATCAATCGGAAATTTTGTCAAGTTGCCGGTTTTAAAAGTCCTTTCTCTATGACAACATTTACTTCGTTTTGTCCTCTCATTAACAGCCAGAGCCTCTTTCCCGCCCGATTCAATACTTCTGCCGATAAAGCCAAGCAATAGCATATGCAAGAAGAACTTTTGAAAGGCTGAACCTCTGACGAAGTCGTGTGAGTTGCACGAAATTACTTTGAGGGCGGTGTTAAGGTTCCTTGTCAGTTGTCAGCTTGTCTTCGATCTTTTTCTACATCAAAGGGTTCGGTGGCATATTTGCCGAGGTTTCTCCACCGCGACGGTACAAAATTTGAAACTTTTAACAGAAATGCCGGAACTTGTCATAGCTTTGTATAATTTGACCCTAGATACGGTATTCCAGAGGACTTTTAAGTCGACAAAGAGCTGGTGTATACGCATGTGGAATACCTGCGGGTTTTCTGGGTTTTGTCGGAGTGAGAAGAATTGTTAAATGGTTGACACTTTTGGCCTAAGACTGCTCTGATATGGGCCGATGATATAGCCAAAAATAACCTTTACGGGACGTTCAGGAGACTTGAGTCTTATACCTCTGTGAAAGGCATAGCTTAAGAAATCTCCTTTTTTTTTGATTGGGCCGTAGATGCTCAGGTTCCATTATTAGTGTATATAGAATTCTGCAGTTGGTCCGCATGCTCCCAATCAAGTCCTATCTCGCTTCGTTGAACAGCTCGGCTGATATGCCATCTTAAGTAGGCTTGCTGGGCTTAAGTCTGCAAGGGGACCAAAGTTTTGTCCATCATCCCTGGGATTGAATTGGTCATTCTGCAATACAGTGGATTTTTGACTGTTCCCGCCGTTCCTACTATATCGCATTCTCATGCTCGGCTTTGAAGGTTGGGACCTTGTACCATTCCGAAGTATGGTGTTCTATCTGGCAGAACTTTTAAACGTTGCCCTGCAGTATAGCACCAACTAATAGATTCGATTGCCCCCCCTTTCGAGCTCTTTCCCTTTCCTTCTGTGAAGTCTATGGTTCTGCACGTGAAACCTGCGGGTAGCTCTCTAAGCTACAGAAATGAATGATAGAATTTGTTCCCGTAACTGCGGAACTTTCCTTATAAAATCAGGGGTTAATTTGTTGATTGCCTAGTAAAGCCAAGCAAATAGGTGGCAGCAGTTCTGACGACAGAAAGTTCAACGTTGATGCCACTAATCCTCTGCATTTTATGCTGGAAATGCGCCTTCTAAAAGACGCTGAGGAAGACGCGCTGCGGCAAAAGTTCTGGCAGCCTTTTTACACAGAGGGGTACCTACGTAAAATCTTCAACTACGTCATCTTTTGGGTGTTGTAGCCTCATAGGTATCTGCATTCGTTCTTTGTACTACCAAGTAGCAAGTATGGAGGCCGTAATGCCTTTGGGTCGTTCTGAACTTTCTGACTCCCAAATGCTGGGGTATCTATCGTCCATAGTAAAGTCATCAATGTTATTGCTAGACTGCCAAGTCCAGTCTTGCATCAAAACTGTGCTGGCAGAAATGATAATTCGCCTCGCAGTAGGCTGGCTTAGCATAAATCTGTTTACGGAGGTTTCTCCCTGTAGGCTTTTCCTTTCGACTCTGGAATTTAAGACGATTTTGTTTCCCACTTCAGCTTTAAGGTCGCCAATAATAATTTTGATGTCACACTTTGGGCACAAAACTGACGTCTTTTGGAGAAGGTCGTGCGCTGTGTCAAGCCAGGAATAAAAAAGGAACTGCCTTTAGTGCAGCTTTAAATAACATTTTAATTAAAAGACATTTAAAATCAAATACTTTTCAACTTAAAATTGAAGTTGTAGTCGAAAAGGTTTCATAACGATGCACACTCACGGTTGCCACATTGGTCATTTGTGACCAAATTTGGTCATTATTTTTTCTCTTGGTCACATGGTCCTTTTTTATTCCATTTGGTCATTTTTTACGAAATGAAAACAGACGCTCGACTTCAATTTTTATGCAACCTAAAGCGTATTTCTTTTCGTCTGATTGTTCTGTGTTCACAAATATTTCGGACTTAGATTACTTTGATCATTTATAGCTACAGTTGGTCATTTTTATTTCGAATTTTGGACACGAACTTTATTTTCAAGTGGCAACCTTGATATTAATCACCTTCATCTTTGATTCAAGCCGGGCTTCCATTTGTTTCAATTGTTCTATAGAGTATTTCCTTGGTCGCGTCATCATTCATCATCCTCCTATTCGTAAGCAAAAGTCAGCGCGATGTTCCTCAATTTAGCCCTCATTCAGATTGTGACCAACCGAGGGCTTATATCTTTCGCGAGAACTTTAGATTTGGTGTTTAAGTCCCTCTCTGGTCACAAACTTAAATAAAAGCCCACGTTTCTCCAAGTAGTTGTTATGACGGCTTTGGACCTGCCCTCTGAGCCTCTATATGTTCGGCATCACTCAACCGGACTAAGGTCTGGATGAGTGGCGTGAAATAAAGCCAAACGAAACAAAGCGAAATTAAAAATTTGGTTTAATTTCGCCTTTTAAAACGAGATAATGACAAATTTAATGAGTTTTGCCTCATTTCGCTTGGCTTTATTTCTGGATGGTCCTAATTCAGATCCGAAGTTGGTTCTTTTCATTTCATTTACTATCGTCTTAAACATATGGATCATCTATATCCATAGTTTGTCGTTGCACTTTTGACAACTAATGGCAACAGAAATGTCCCAAAAGGCCAATAAGATGTGAACTGAATGCCAATCCTACAATACCCACCTGCCCGCAGCCTCAATATCACGTTCCCCCTTGTTTCTATCAGTATGAGTCATTTTTGGGGCATGCCTCCTCAGAAACACCACATAAGCCGCAAGCATTTATACCATCAATATGCTTATACAAGCAGCTCTGAGCTTCTAACACATTTCTGACCACACACTTCGTCACTCAGCCCCGGCGCGATAGATAAATCACTAGCTTTACCTACGCCAAGTAAATGGCCAAAAACTTATGAGATTCGATTTCAAAAAATGCCCATCGGCCATTGGCATTATGGGCAGCATACAAAAAGAAAAAAAAAACACCGAACCTTGTGCACGTATCAGTGGAAAAGGAAAAATCGAAAGCAAAAAAGCCAGCTTAGGAGTTGAACGGACCCACCCAAGTCATGCTATATGAATCCTGCATACTTGGCGGGATTGTTGCACAATGTTCACACATTTTCACACCTCCAAAGGGGAGACCTTAAGTCCACACACCATGGACCCCAATGCCCGACAATATGACTTAATACGTTCGACGAATAAACGATTTACCTTCCCCGAGTGCAGCCGCTATCGAGAGCGAGACTCACACCCAACAAGCGGACGGACGCGCCAAGAAATTCCCATCAAGCAGCCGCAGCAGCAGCAACAACACCAACGATTGGTAGGTTGGTTACCTACTGACGACGACGACGACGACGACGCGAACGAAAAATAATCCAGTGAACGAAAATGAGTTTGACTGCTCGGCCAGATAAGGCCGACACAAAAAACATGCATTTAGCGAAAGATACAACCGCTGATAGTGGCACGATGCTGCTGCCTGGTTTAGCTGCTCTTCCTACTGCAGGAGCGACTTGGCAAGCAACACGGTCGCCCAACATACAGGCACAAGCACAGGCGCACACTCACCGACACCGACACCGACACCGAACGAAAGCTGTGAAATCCATATCTCTAGTGTTGCGCTGGGGAGAAACAATGAATCGCCCTCGCGATATCTTAAGTTGCCAAAGTTTGACAGGCTATCTGGGCCGCTGTGCCGATACACTCCGAATACCACAGATACGGTGAAAGGAATCCCACACAGGCAGTCTGCCGCTGAAACCTGTACCCTGACAATGACACGGAGGAGTCATCTTCTAACATCATCTCTCTCTCTCTTTCAAGGCTGATGTGACGATGCGTGGGTGGATGGCCCTCTATGGCTCTATCAGTGCGCCTTGATCAGAATGCCACCATCGGAGAATGAGAGCGAAAAAATTGCTCTTAATTAAGAGACCTGCGTTCCTGACATCGACACAAACATCAGCCGGCGGGCGACGACATCGTTGACAGGGCGCTTCAAGGTGGTGACGTTGATTGAAGACTTTTGATTACACTGCACTGGCAGGCTACACGCTACACATATTGGCGGCGAGAGAACATTTCGTCATGTCGTCGTCAGATTGTCATCGAATTGTACTTGTTTTTATTTTGGGGGAGTTGTACAAGCGCATTTGAGGGTGCAGTACAAACAGGAATCACTGGGAACAGAAAGTCGTTCCTCGAACACGTACATGACGTGCCTTCGGGGAGGAATCCATGTGGGAGAGTTTTGTGGTGCAAAATCGACATACAAGCTATTTACACGGGTGAGTTTGATCCCACGGTCTAAAACGATTTCATATTGGGACACTTTTGAAGGAGAATCCATCTAGGGGAAAGTATACATGTAACTAGATGCGAGGTGTAACTATGAAGGCACTGGACATGGACATGAGTGCTCTGCTTACATTGCTAAAAGAAGAAGCCGGCTTGCAGAGCCTTAGTCAAGTTGAGCGTGCGCAGTTGTTTTATCTGTTGGTGGAGGATAATGCACTTGTTAAGGATGGGTTAACGAATATCCATTGAAGCTTCCCGAATATAGAAGTAAGGCTCAAACCTCATGTATAGTCTGACAAACATCCGAGAGTTCAAATATCATGAAAGAGCTTGTCAATGACCCATTTGGATCGCTTCCATCGTCTCAAAAATGAAAAACCTGCTTTAACGAAAGGCTGTGAGAATCTAGGCCTAGGGTCCTTATACTTATAGATATTTCATTTATCTATTTATTGCAAAGAAGTGAGAAGTGTCAATAGAAGAAACTGTCACACTTTTAGGCCACCCCATCGATATTCAGTGATTGACCTGGAGCCTTTTGTATTTGTAAAAGAATTACTGTCCTTTGGGAAATAAATCCTTCATCTAAGTACAGAAAAGCCAGACCCAATAAGAGTGATTGCAGCTCAGTCTCTAAGTACGGAAATAGTTTCCCTTTTACCACGGTACTAAAAATAGTTCGGAAAACAAATAAATAGATGGGCAACAGGTCCGTAAAGGACCTTATTCCTAGCTTTTCACAACTCTTGAAACAGAAAGGATCTACAGTTTTATCCCAAGTCACAACTTTTCAAACAGAAAGGATCTACAGGTTTATCCCAAGTCGAAACGGGTGCAATGAGAGGATTTTTCAAGGCTCTTATATAGTTACCTTTAAAAGTTTTATAGACGTTCGCGGCAAGTGGCGCAGTCGAAAAAACATTTTTTTTTTTGTTTCAACGGACATTGAACCCGACAACTCTCGCTCAACTAACCACTGGGCCAGTGCCAATTCTATGTTGCAACTTGCAATGGGCATAGAATTTATTAAAAGATTTAGCGAAAAAACACATGCAACCAGGACCAGTGTTCCCAGACTATGAAGACTGTTTTCCCTTCTTTAATGAGCTATTTTTAGTTGGAAAAACACTATTGCTTAACTATTTCATTCGTTGGTCTTTGAAGTTTTATCGAAATCGAAAATGGTGTTTCCGATATATGAACAGTTTTTAAAAAAGCCGTTTTCGGTGATTCGAATGTAAATTCATTTTCATTTTAAATTCATTTTTATGAGGATATTTAACTAAACTTACATACTAGACAAAAACGATTAAATCTAATTTAAAATTAACATTTAACTTATTCTAGCTAACTGGATCCAAGCGGGCGCTCTAAACTTATCTATGTCCTTAAAATTATTGCCTTTCGGCCTTAAATCTATCTATATCTATGATTTGTTTTGTTTTTTTAATTTTCAAGAAACTTTAGAAAACCTGAATTCTTTATTATTGTTGAATCGAATGTTAAATGAAGGACGCAATACATTTGAAAGCATCAATTTTACTCTAAGTATGCATTTTGGTCGAAAGCGTTATTGCCGTTTTCAGGTAAACTGAAGAAGATTGAGTTTTCAACAAAAAAATTCCTCTTTTAAAAAATTCATATTAAGATAATATTATGGAAAAACTGCGTATCCTATTAAGTTAGAAATTACCATATCACCTTGAAAACTCATTTTTGTTACCGTTTTCGAGATAATGTGTGTCCAATTTTCAAAAGTATCGAATACGGATACGGATTTATTTTCCAAAAAAAAAACTGAGTACGCAGTCATGTTAACCTCGCTTACGTAAGCTCGAAAGTCGAAATTTTGGTTTAAATCGTTGGAGCAGTTTTCGAACAAATCAAGCTGGTATGAACATTTAATGTGGGAAGTAATTACCATTAATGTTGAGGTTACCGTGAATAAAAAAGAAACGGCCCCGAACTGTAGGCCTACAAACAAATCCGTAGTTGAAACTAAATCCGTTCAGCCGTTTAGGTTGTAGGCCTCAGGAGCATACGGATTGACGGACAGTCCGCAACCTACTTTTTTGAGTTCCTCTTTCATCGTAATGTCAGAATTGATTAACACAACTCGAGTTCGAAATTTTGTACGAATACAATATCTTTCTCTAGGTACCAATAAAAAATTCGTTCGAACTTAACCTTCAACAATGCAAATGATTCGCGGGTACCTGCGACTTAAAAAAGTTTTCATGTGAATGAAATGTCAGAATCTATTCGCCAGTCCGCAGTTCGCAGTACCTTTAGTCAATTATAAACACTTTTCAACCTATCTATAACAAATACCAAGCTAGCGCGACGAAAATGTTTGTCAAATAGACCCAAGAACTGACAGTTTGGGGAACTCTCTTTTAACAAATTTTAACGAAATTACAGTTGGAAAATTACGAGTAGACAACTACAACTTGCAAAAATGAGAAACCCTCGCGATTTGTTATATGCTCTTGAATATTCAGATTTTCGATCAAGAACTGATCAATTATTTTGTCAAATCCGTATCGAGAGTAAAACTCTTCATCAGTTAAATCTTCAAAAGGATTTGCTCGGGTTTTATAATCTTTTGTTTTTCTAAAAAGCTCAAAATCTTCAAACATTTCGTGATCTTTAAAAATAATCTTATGCCGGGAACATTTCCTTAAAAGTCTTCGAAAAGAAGGTTTAATTTTCAATTTTGCAATACCTAGATAACAGATGGGAGATAGTTGACAGGTCAAACTAACGGATCAAATGTACTTTTCCTGGTTTCAAATATAATACCAGGCAATAGTGAAAAAGCGCAGTGGCTTAGTGGTTAGTGTGCTGGACTACCAAGCGAGGGGTCCCAGGTTCGAATCCCGCAAAAAACCGAAATTCCAACTTGGGGGTTTTTTCCACTGCGCCACCTCTCGCGAACGTCTGACAAACATCCGAGAGTATAACTGTCTTTAGAGCTTCTCAATTAGCCGTTTGGAATCGGCATAAATTTGTAGATCCCTTCCATTCGTTCCAAAAATAAAACTCACACAAAACGAATGGTTGCGAGAAGCTAGGCCTTGGGTCCCTACGGACCTGTTGCGCCAACTATATATATAATAGTGAAAAAGCGGGTTTTATGTCAACTATAATTATCAAAACACTAATATCAACATGGAAATTGTCACGTTCTAAAATAATTTTAGACTGCGCTTTATCCGACTATAATTTGACGCCAATTGTTTTTTGGCAGAACAAATAATAGCAATTTTCAGTAAATAAATACAGGGTCCGTCAAATAACTCTTCTTTTTTTTTGAAAATGCTATAAAAAAACTACTGAATATTTTCTCAAATTTCTTTTTTTATTTGAAAGTACAATCCTTCCGGTTAATAATAGAAAATAATTTCATTCAAATGGCTGCCTCGGCTGGCCATGCAGTAGCCTACACGATCGGTCCAATTTTTAAGCACATTATCGATTGTGTGCAGCTGTATTTCAGCAATGGCTTCACGAATATTGTCCAGTCTCTAAGTACGGAAATAGTTTCCCTTTTACCACGGTACTAAAAATAGTTCGGAAAACAAATAAATAGATGGGCAACAGGTCCGTAAAGGACCTTATTCCTAGCTTTTCACAACTCTTGAAACAGAAAGGATCTACAGTTTTATCCCAAGTCACAACTTTTCAAACAGAAAGGATCTACAGGTTTATCCCAAGTCGAAACGGGTGCAATGAGAGGATTTTTCAAGGCTCTTATATAGTTACCTTTAAAAGTTTTATAGACGTTCGCGGCAAGTGGCGCAGTCGAAAAAACATTTTTTTTTTGTTTCAACGGACATTGAACCCGACAACTCTCGCTCAACTAACCACTGGGCCAGTGCCAATTCTATGTTGCAACTTGCAATGGGCATAGAATTTATTAAAAGATTTAGCGAAAAAACACATGCAACCAGGACCAGTGTTCCCAGACTATGAAGACTGTTTTCCCTTCTTTAATGAGCTATTTTTAGTTGGAAAAACACTATTGCTTAACTATTTCATTCGTTGGTCTTTGAAGTTTTATCGAAATCGAAAATGGTGTTTCCGATATATGAACAGTTTTTAAAAAAGCCGTTTTCGGTGATTCGAATGTAAATTCATTTTCATTTTAAATTCATTTTTATGAGGATATTTAACTAAACTTACATACTAGACAAAAACGATTAAATCTAATTTAAAATTAACATTTAACTTATTCTAGCTAACTGGATCCAAGCGGGCGCTCTAAACTTATCTATGTCCTTAAAATTATTGCCTTTCGGCCTTAAATCTATCTATATCTATGATTTGTTTTGTTTTTTTAATTTTCAAGAAACTTTAGAAAACCTGAATTCTTTATTATTGTTGAATCGAATGTTAAATGAAGGACGCAATACATTTGAAAGCATCAATTTTACTCTAAGTATGCATTTTGGTCGAAAGCGTTATTGCCGTTTTCAGGTAAACTGAAGAAGATTGAGTTTTCAACAAAAAAATTCCTCTTTTAAAAAATTCATATTAAGATAATATTATGGAAAAACTGCGTATCCTATTAAGTTAGAAATTACCATATCACCTTGAAAACTCATTTTTGTTACCGTTTTCGAGATAATGTGTGTCCAATTTTCAAAAGTATCGAATACGGATACGGATTTATTTTCCAAAAAAAAAACTGAGTACGCAGTCATGTTAACCTCGCTTACGTAAGCTCGAAAGTCGAAATTTTGGTTTAAATCGTTGGAGCAGTTTTCGAACAAATCAAGCTGGTATGAACATTTAATGTGGGAAGTAATTACCATTAATGTTGAGGTTACCGTGAATAAAAAAGAAACGGCCCCGAACTGTAGGCCTACAAACAAATCCGTAGTTGAAACTAAATCCGTTCAGCCGTTTAGGTTGTAGGCCTCAGGAGCATACGGATTGACGGACAGTCCGCAACCTACTTTTTTGAGTTCCTCTATCATCGTAATGTCAGAATTGATTAACACAACTCGAGTTCGAAATTTTGTACGAATACAATATCTTTCTCTAGGTACCAATAAAAAATTCGTTCGAACTTAACCTTCAACAATGCAAATGATTCGCGGGTACCTGCGACTTAAAAAAGTTTTCATGTGAATGAAATGTCAGAATCTATTCGCCAGTCCGCAGTTCGCAGTACCTTTAGTCAATTATAAACACTTTTCAACCTATCTATAACAAATACCAAGCTAGCGCGACGAAAATGTTTGTCAAATAGACCCAAGAACTGACAGTTTGGGGAACTCTCTTTTAACAAATTTTAACGAAATTACAGTTGGAAAAAAAAATTACGAGTAGATAACTACAACTTGCAAAAATGAGAAACCCTCGCGATTTGTTATATGCTCTTGAATATTCAGATTTTCGATCAAGAACTGATCAATTATTTTGTCAAATCCGTATCGAGAGTAAAACTCTTCATCAGTTAAATCTTCAAAAGGATTTGCTCGGGTTTTATAATCTTTTGTTTTTCTAAAAAGCTCAAAATCTTCAAACATTTCGTGATCTTTAAAAATAATCTTATGCCGGGAACATTTCCTTAAAAGTCTTCGAAAAGAAGGTTTAATTTTCAATTTTGCAATACCTAGATAACAGATGGGAGATAGTTGACAGGTCAAACTAACGGATCAAATGTACTTTTCCTGGTTTCAAATATAATACCAGGCAATAGTGAAAAAGCGCAGTGGCTTAGTGGTTAGTGTGCTGGACTACCAAGCGAGGGGTCCCAGGTTCGAATCCCGCAAAAAACCGAAATTCCAACTTGGGGGTTTTTTCCACTGCGCCACCTCTCGCGAACGTCTGACAAACATCCGAGAGTATAACTGTCTTTAGAGCTTCTCAATTAGCCGTTTGGAATCGGCATAAATTTGTAGATCCCTTCCATTCGTTCCAAAAATAAAACTCACACAAAACGAATGGTTGCGAGAAGCTAGGCCTTGGGTCCCTACGGACCTGTTGCGCCAACTATATATATAATAGTGAAAAAGCGGGTTTTATGTCAACTATAATTATCAAAACACTAATATCAACATGGACATTGTCACGTTCTAAAATAATTTTAGACTGCGCTTTATCCGACTATAATTTGACGCCAATTGTTTTTTGGCAGAACAAATAATAGCAATTTTCAGTAAATAAATACAGGGTCCGTCAAATAACTCTTCTTTTTTTTTGAAAATGCTATAAAAAAACTACTGAATATTTTCTCAAATTTCTTTTTTTATTTGAAAGTACAATCCTTCCGGTTAATAATAGAAAATAATTTCATTCAAATGGCTGCCTCGGCTGGCCATGCAGTAGCCTACACGATCGGTCCAATTTTTAAGCACATTATCGATTGTGTGCAGCTGTATTTCACCAATGGCTTCACGAATATTGTCCTTTAAAGCGTCAATTGTCTCTGGCTTGTCGGCGTAACACTTATCTTTTACGGCACCCCACAAATAATAGTCCAACGGTGTCAAATCGCAGCTCCGAGGTGGCCAAACGACATCAGCTCTGCGGCTGATAATGCGATCTTCAAAAACATTGCGCAAAACATCGAGTGTATCTTCGGCTGTGTGGCACGTAGCGCCGTCCTGTTGAAACCAAATGTTGCCAATATCCTCCTCTTCAATTTTTGTGAACAAAAATTCGTTCAACATGGCCCGATAACGAACGCCATTGACTGTAACGGCCACTCCTTGCTCATTTTCGAAGAAAAATGGCCCAATTATGCCTCTGGACCAAATTCCGCCACAGCAGCAATTTTCTCGGGTGTACGCACTGTATTTGGCTTTTCACGCTTTGGTTTATCGATGAGGATGTCAGTTTCTTTCACTTTTTTCACAAGATAACGAACATACGGAGCTGACGGTGCTTCTCTTCTTCCAAATTCCGTACGCAATTTTCGCACACATTCTTCAACATTACCATGATTTTCAAAGTAATGTCGCAATATTTCCCAGCGTTGTTCAAGCGTATACACAACCATATTCGTTCAGCGGAAGGATAAAACTAATTATCTGTCAAATCAGACATGAGCTAAGTGTTACCATTCGCGAAATAAGCACTAGTTGAAAAAAAAAGTTAGATGGCGGACCCTTTACAATTAAATTCCCAAAAACGAAGGAAGAAATCCCTGGTGACAGCCGATGACAGTTTCTCTCACGCTTTCAATATTTCCACCAATGAAAAGGCTTCCTCTCACGATTTGCCAACTGTCAACGGTTGCGACCAGTGGTGCCTTTTTAGCATTTTTTATTTAAACTCTAAATTGCATATAAGAATAAAAAAAAATGCTGTATGCAATTTGGCATATTTTCTATTCTTAAAATAAGAACTTTATTCCCACCATAAGAACATATTCGTGGTATATTTTGCAAATAACGAACGCATCCATAAAAATTGCATCTTTCTTAATTTCGTTAATGGTCTTACCATTTTCTAATGCAGCGGTGAAAAGGCTCTTTAGAAAAATTAATATTATAAAATGCAAGCTTAGTTACTTAGTTTTTGTTTTTGTAATCAAATCGTTGTTTTCAAACTTTAGCATATTTTATCTTGTTCCCCATATAATTTAGTACTTTTTTTCTTAAATTGGCATATTCCGGTGGAAAATTTCTGGCAACACTGGTTGCGACGGACAACGGACCGTGTATTCTATCAACCTGTCAGTCGAAAACTTTGTCCCAACGTTTGTTTGACGCGACGGATTCTATGGGTTGGGCCCTGAACTCTTGCACAACCGTTCGGAGTTCTAATAAAGAATTCATATTTTTAATGAGCACGTAGTGCCAAGTATGTGGTGATTCCCTCCCCTCTTTTTGTCGTATGTACTAGGTACATATTTGGTCATACGCCTTTGAATATTTAATTCGCATGTACATATTTGGCTCAGTCTCGATTAAAAAGTGAATTTAATTTATTTAAAAATTAATTTTTAACTAATAAGAAAGATTTATATAAAAATAATAAATTTTGGAGGTAGTTTCACTAGTTATAAGTGAATTAAGAAAACGTCCAGAAATTAGAACATTTCGGAAATTAGAATTACCCCAGGAACAAAGTGGTTCTAATTTCTGAGCGTCCGCTGTACTTAGTTTTCAGGGTTGGCAGCACCTGTTTGTGGCGCTTGCGTCTTCCATTGCCAGTGCTACAATGACACATGCAATCTGAATGTCAATGCATATTTCCGCCGATGGCTTCGTTCGATTCGCATACAAAGTCTATCCCATGTTCACCGCTCTATACATGACTAACGAAAAGATATCCATCACCAAATACCGCTGTAATCGGAAAGCAATTACACGCCTATGAGTTCACTTTGTCGCTCGTACATGTAGTAAGTAATATACATTTCCTGATTGGACATTAACATACCAAGTGATTCAGCGAAGAAAAACCATTCACCCAAATTGTGTCATTGTCAAATGTGAATCAGGGTTGAATCGGATGCAGTGTGTAACCGACACACTCATCATCCTATCACCACAAGGGTGGGGTTGCATCTCCAGCTTAGGCAATTATCTGACTACACATAGCCAGAGCCGCACAGCATTGAACACCAAGGACGAGACCGCGAAGCGATTCATTCAAATCGCATCTGAACAATTATTTTCCATTTTTCATCCACACCTCTCCCATGCGGCTTTGTACACATTACTTCACTGTTCACTGTGACTGGAAAACACATTCAGTTTCAGATATCTATCGAGGGGCGCACCTTGTGTATACACTTTGTGCTCAGCTAAAGGAAGAGCAATTTGTCTGCAGTTATGTCTATCACTTGGTATCACATACAGCCGATCGGATGAACTTCCTAGATCTTCTTTCAATTAAATTAACCAAAGCTTGTGCATGTATAGCTGCGTGTGTGGGTGGAGTTGCATCCACAGATACGTACGTGCCAATGCCTTGCTGCGATACAAATCTTCACCTCTCTTCCGAGTTGCGAGGTGGCTTGTCACTCTGCCGAAACTCGTACTCTCTCTCGCTGTGTTTGTGTCAACAGCGGTTCCATGGGAAAATCTAAGGAAAAACCACTTGCGCACGTCAATTTGCATAAAGTTGTTGTCTTCAATAGAGTGGCGCACTCTGTGTGTGTGTGTGTTGGCCGAGCAATTATAATTATAAGCGAACAACTTGATTCAAACTAATGACGGGTTGTGCTGGCAATCCTCAGATGATTATAGTTTTATGAATGGAAATGGTGAATTATTATAGTCGCCGAGTTACTCACTCGGATTTGTCAATCGAGCCCAAGGACTAGGGTGAGGTCCGCCCTTGACTAGAATTCGTTCTAAGCATCTTCTAGATGAATAATTAAGTTCAAGCGAACGATTTATATCTAAAGCGTAATGCGGAGTGAGGTGCTTGTCTGTTGTTCTGTCTTAAGTGAGTCGGTGACATGTTGCCAGTCGCGAAATGCATTGGCAATTGATTTGTTTTTTTGTAAGTTATGATGGACAAAATTGACTTCGGTATAAGTCCTTCTGGGCCGTTTTACTCTGGCAATGTCATATCTAATTTTTTAGCAAAGAAGCGTCCAAATGAAGAAGTGGCATTTTTGTAAATTTGTCTTATTTCAATGAAAGTTTTATGTGAATATTCAAATTTTTGAACTTATCTGAGTTGATGGACGCAATAGACTGTGTAGGCACTTGTGGCGTAGGCTCTGTGTGAACAAACCTTTCTTAATTAGAATAAATTCAATCGATAACATCGCCGACTATCCACCATCACTCGCAGCTCGATCTTGTTGCAGTTCCGTTGACGTGGAGCGGCCATTTTAGTTTTCTCGAGGGTTTTTAACCTCTCTTCTTTGGTGGCAGACTCACAGCGCACGGACGTTGCTATTGGTGTAAAATGTCGCATATTAAAATCTTTTGTAATTCCTTAATTGAAGCAAACCTAGTCGTAAGTGAAAAACAATAAATTGGAATTAAGTAAATAACTTTCAAACGCCCTAGGCCTGGCTTCTTACAATCATTCGTTTTGTGTATGTTTACTGTTTTACGACCACCAAACGAGGTCTGAATCCCTGAATGGCTAAGTAAAACTCTGAAACGCTGAAACTCGCTCGGGACAGTTATGCCCTCTGATATTTGTCAGACGTCCGCGAGCAGTGATGCCAGATTTCAAGATATATCTTCTTTTTTTAAAGATTTGCGTGCTCTTTAATATGTACAAGACTTTTTACCTCAAATTCATCAAATTTCAAGATTTTCGATATCAACCATTTTCTAAATTTAAAAAATTAAAACAACTTTTTCCATTGAAGAAAAATTGAAAATAACTTTAAGATGTAATTTGTTTTTTTTTTTTTTTGTTTCCGGGGATCGAACCTGAGAACCCTCGTTTAATAGTCCATCACACTAACAACTGACCAACTGTAGCCACAATGGTAATATGAGGAACCAAATTGAACTAATTTGTAAGGAGGCTTTTGTAAGGTACCCACGGATTCCGGTGGCATCGGAGTAATTGGGTTGTTTCCCTGAATGACGAGTTTATGGCACAAAGAAGCGACATCATCTTTGAGTTCGCAAACCTGAACAGTGGTGCCGCTTCTGCCGCGTTGCCGTTTTGATTGATAAATGAGAAAATTATTTTTTATTTATGCGGCAAACGAAGAGAATGTCTGCCCTTCGTATTTACAGTCTGATGTTAGAGAATCCCTCCAAGCTTCCAAACCAGACCCCGAAGAGCAAATCGAACTATCAGTTCTGTAGGAATGAACAAAAGGTTTAGGACTTACCTACGTATAGCGTGGCTGGTGATCAACAGTATTGTATAAAGATCTAAGTCACGTCCGAGATGACACGACTGTCTTTGAATGAAGTCACTTTTTATTTACTAATTGAAATAAAGTTCTCTGTTGCATAATATACCAGATACCAGGAAAGGTTATTTTTGTATGCAACGCGATTATTTAAGTAACAAGAAACCATTTTAGTGGCACTATTAGGTAAATTGAACAAATTACATAATTTTTGACATAAAATAGTCGGTTCAAATACACTGCGCGTCATCAGGTTAGCACACCTTCATCAGTCTAATATAATTGCTTCTTATTTTGTTGTTGTTAACTTGCAGCTACTTTTTTGTTTTCTATTTTACTCATCTTTGTATGCACTGTCACTGGTAAAGAGAACATGCGATAACAATATACCGTTATATGGTTTTTGCTATTTTCTTTTATTTTAAATCGAAAAATGTGCTTAATTTTTGCGTCATCAGGTTAGCACATGCAATTTGTCTTTCATTTATCTTCGGAATTTGAACACGTATTGAAACCAAATTTGATTTACTTCTCAAGTGATCTATTTTCTTTAATATGGGTAAAGGAAAAGCGCTATCGGTTGAAGAGAAAGCAAAAATCAAAGCCCATGAAGAGTTGAGGCTTTCAATAACGCAAATATCAAAAAAAGTCGGCAGAAGTCGAAAAGCTTTACACAATTTCTTACGTAATTAGTCGGGTTTTTGGTCGAAATAATAAAGGCGGTAACCATAAAGTGATTTGCGATGCTGATGAGAGAGCAATTTCGAGAGAAGCATCCAACTCTCATGAATCGACCGCAAAGATCAGGGCAAATGTTGGTGTTGAAGCAAGCTTATCTACTGTTTAAATGGTGATAAAGAATGCTTCACATTTGAAGAGACTGAAACTTAAGAAAAAACCACCACTTAACTATGCTCGAAAAGAAATGCGATTCAATTTCGCACGAGAGCACATGGCCTGGAAGTCTGATTGGCGCTATGTTGTCTTTTCGGATGTAAAGAAATTTAATTTGGGAGGACCCGATGGATTCAATTATTATTTGCATGATCTTCGGAAGGAGGAACACCAGTTGGATCGACTTCATAGTTGTGTGGGCGATGTGATGGTGTGGGAAGCTATCTCCTACTATGGTACGTGTGAGTTGCAGTTTTTGAATACGAATATGAATGCAATCACTTATAAAAACGTACTGGATCACTGCTTTTCCGCATTTTAAAAATTTGTTTGCAAATATGCCATGGCGTTTGCAACACGACAGTACTCCGATTCACACTGCCCGGGTGATTAAGTCTTGGATCGAAGCACAAAACGTCGATTTATATCAGTGGCCGCCTTACTCACCGGACATCAATATTATACAAAACGTGTGGGGATGGCTGGTTCGCAAAGTTGACGAGTCTGGCAGCCAATATTCTACCAAAGAGGAATTAATTGAAGGCATTAAAAGAGCTTGGACAGCCATTTCTTTCATTTATATTGTAAAGTTGTACGACTAGCTTCCCAATCGGATCTATGAGATTATTCTCAACAAGGGAGGATCGACTCTTTGTTAAAATTATAAAAAAAAATTCTTAAATAAGTTAATATATCATCTTAAACTAAGTGTTTACCTGAAAAGTTTGAAAAAATTGAAATAAAGAGATGTGTGCTAACCTGATGACCCAATATAAATTGTTAATGTTTCGGATGATTTTGAAAAAAAATTATAAAAAAATATTGGAAAATAGTGAAGCATTAATATTTATTTTATTCAATTGAAAATTGATTTGTTAATAATCCCTAGAATTGTTAGAATTTTACCTCTTTTAGTTTTAACAGAAATGCGCGGAAACTATTAAAAGCAGGTGTGTGCTAACCTGATGACGCGCAGTGTACTTTTGAAAAGAAATATCTATGCAGACCTACTTGAAGCAGGCTTGAGTCATATATTTATACACATAATTAGCTGTTCCCACCCGGCTTTGCCCGTGCTAAACAAAATTGTTCCGGTATAAAGAAAATCTACTAAATAATTAATTTCATGTAGAATTGTTGGCGAAAGCGATCTCACTGTATATTGCGATTAAAATAAAAAAGAAATAAAATTAACCCTACAAAATGTATGGAAAATTAAAATTTTTACGAATTTTCCAATATCCTTTTCAAATTTTCCAATTTTCTCTCCATATCAACCTTCCTTAGGCGTAGACAATCACAATAAAGAAAAGATAGCTCAAATCGGACTCGAGTTATGGGCAATATTTGAATAACTTTTCCCTCCGTTTTTTATGTCAAAATTTATCTTCGATTTAATGCACCGGACATTTTCATTTCACGGGTTAAATGAGTGGAGACTTGTCATTGGCCCATTTAAATGCAGATAAGAATTTAACGTGGAGACAGGATACTGCCTTGCTAAAGTGCCTAAATCTTATCATTGAAGACATTTTTGTATGGGAGATCAAATTTAGAGCGCGCAGGATACTAGAGTTCAGGGGTAAAACCTCAACCAATTTGAACATGCCCTCAATTTTCCTACAGCAGCAAATTATGGTAAAAATTCCGTGTTCGTAACCAACTTCTACAAAAAAGGAAGTTGGTTTCTCCATTAAGAAGTTTAATGCTCTTTTTCGCAAATAACTGCAAAGAAAAATACGTGTGTAT
Organism: Cheilosia grossa; assembly: GCA_963082955.1. Taxonomy (NCBI): domain Eukaryota; kingdom Metazoa; phylum Arthropoda; class Insecta; order Diptera; family Syrphidae; genus Cheilosia; species Cheilosia grossa. Next base: position 12,960,683 of record OY720144.1, on the reverse strand, counting down.
TAAATATATTTTTACTAAGTAAATTACTCACATTCTGTAAGGCGAAAGAGGTTTCAGTTGTTAGCACGTAAGGTACTTTAAATTTAAACCCTTTTATCTGGAAACTTCAAGAAAGTCACTCAACCTACTATGATGAAAACCCATGTTTTTCTATAACTTATATAATTGAGATCTTTGAGAGTCATAATACTAGAACGTTCAGTCCAATTCGTCAATTCGTTCTGACCAATCTTTCGATCTTGATGGGGATGCCAAAACTACACTCGGCTTATGACTTGCCTCTGTAATCGGCCATAAAATCGATAAATGGAAGACATTGGTCTGCAGTTTTTGTATACGAGTTATCTGTTTGCTGACACTCTTCTTCATCGAATCTCCGTAAAGATTCGGTTGAATCATTTTCTGCGTTTTTGATGATTGCTCCTTGGCATTAATGCCACTCGTCCTTGGAACTAGATACTCTGATAACTCTGATACTCTGATAACTTCTTAGATGGAAAAATGTCCAGGTAAAGTGGTGCGGATTTAAAATGTCAGCATGAAATATTCGCACACCCAGAACACTAGAGGAGCCCGCCTTAAGACAATCCAAACATGACGGTTTGATGATCTGGTAAAGGCCACTTTCCTCTATGAGAATGACCTGTGGTAATCTCACGTACCTCAGAAAAGCCAATTAACCTAAGGTCCGTTTACAGACTTGGCTTAAGCTACGCCTTCTGTGTGCATCTCATCAAGTTGTTTAAAATTGTTCGTTGCCCTTAGGACATCGCTCGTGTGTGTTTATAGTCGAAGAGCTTGTAAGCAAGCTTTTGCACCTTGAGATGGATTATCACGAGGCATGGCTCACATTTTTTAACACTAAAAACTGTTTCATAAGATTGCCATTTACAATAAATTTCTACCAAAATAGACTTCTGCTATACTGCAGCAACCTCTGTATCAATCACTAAAGGACAGTTGCTCGTCCGTCTTTTGGGCCATCTCACCAGGGTTACCATACGTACCCCTTTAGGCTCAACTTTCCTCCTTTTGCATTTGGGAAATGATTTTGTCCGCCATAATTTCAATTTCAAACGGAGGACAGAAAAGTTTCAATTAAACAAAAATGTTTGGTCTGAATATTTCACGTTCGTTCCTATATATTTTAAACGTTCCCCTTGTATGGAAGCGACTCTTGAAATCCCAAAATCTATGTTTTTTTTTTTTCCGACGCCGACGAGCTGAGAATAGTTTTATCTATGGTAGAAAAAAAAGACGCGAACTTGTTGATATTCCAATACCCAATTGGAAATACCTATGAGAGAGATTCCATTCAGGAGGTTTTGATTGTTTTGTTCCGGGTCCCTATAAATATGAAGTGGTTTCTAAGGAAGTTCCCAATAGCTGGCAATGACAACTTTAATTCTATACACCCGGGAGTAAAGTCCAACAATTCAAACGCGTTTGGGCCGTGTAAAACGATCCACTCTGAAATTTCAAGAACTCACTATCTGTTTCTATGGATGGACCATATGACGGCTTCAGTGAGGTCTTAACCTCCAAATAAGTTATTTCCTAAATGTCATTTGAATCTCAACAAATTCAAGATCTGAGCTGCTTAACTACCTACAGTAGGATTTTCAAATCGGTTGACACCGGCCGCTCAACATTTAGATACCGACCCCTTACCAGTTTACCAACACAACCTGCCCGAAACCTAACTATAAGATCACCCCGCTCCTACAACCCAGGCCGATGCTATAACCACACTCATTTACATGAACGAGCTGATGTAAGACATTCGCACAAATTAACCGAACACCATTTATACCCATTTAGCACTCCGCCGCGTGGCTTCATCCACCCCGCCAAAGCGGTGACCTTTCCGCGAAATGGTAAGTTCGCCTCAGCCTTTAGGTATAGAGTTTTTCGTCAATTCCGCGTCGATTTGTACTGTGCGCCTATACTTGTGGGGCGTGTCCACCTCCACACACTCAACTCGCTGAACTTTCAATTCTTCTCCGGCCCACCGCACCACTCCGACACCGAAACCACAGTAGCAGCCACATCGACGAAACTAATCTCATATTCAAATTAATTCGAAGAGGGTGAGAACACCATTTAATGCCAAACAATGAATGAGTGGCGCCTCTCTAAATGAATCACCCACCAGCCAGAGCAACACATTCGCTTGTTCTCAATCCGTTGCCGTTCGAATGCGGTAAATCATCTCAAATGCCAGCGACATACCGTATAAAAAGCATACGCTGCTCAGCTGCTGTTGGGCGCTTTTTTTTCGAAGCTTGAATGCCAGAGAGCGCATAATGAATTATTAACGAGACACAACGGACCGCAGCAGACCGAGCAGCGAGCAGCGAGCAGCGAGCAGCGAGCACCGAGTTTATTAACATGTTCTCTTCATGCATTTAACCCCAAGACAGATGGCGTTGCTATGACTATTCTAATGGCTTGTTTGTTTTTGCTCTTTTTCTTTGCAGTTTTCAAGCGACACGACATTTCAATACACCATGCGCCGACACCAAATATAGGCTTCTCCAAGGTAAGTGCACCTATTTAGCTTAAGCTTCGGTGGGTCTTTTGTGTAAAGTTTTTTTTTTTGTTTTTGGGCGGCCTTTGTCCACAATATCGCTGGCACCGCCGCGCCCCTCGCCCCTCGCCCATCGAGATAGCTTACGATGCCGACTGATGAAGGTGGTATATTTTGCCGAAAAGTAACCGCTTTTGTTGGGCCCGTAACCAAAGCCATTCTCACGCCTGCTGCTGGCTAAAACGGCCAAAACGTCTTTATAAATCGAAATGTAATCAGATTGGATTTTTTGATTTTTATTTGATTTTTTCCTTGGACGTTGTCGGTTCGGCCCAATAATTGGCCCCACTGATGCCATAAATCACGACGGAAATTAAAAATGCTTTCTTAGATGTGTATTCAGCCATTGTAGTCAATGATGATAGTTATGATGATGATGATGGAAAGATACAAAGCGAGGGGAGACGTGAGAAGGGTTTCATTGAACCGAAGTGCTCGCCCTTCGTGGAAGTTGGACTACAATAACGTAAAGTTTGGCTGCCATTATATTTGCATAACAATGGGCAGGGCCAGGGTGCGCGTGAGAAGGGACAGCGCCGTTTACCCACGGATTTGTTTTAAAGCGCAGGGCTCTGTTACTTGTGACGGTTGGGTTGGTAGAATATGGCAAGTACCTAAAAAAATCGGCTGAAAGTTCAGAGGGCAGTCTAACGTGCTCTGGAGTTAATGGTTGTCAGCGCTTTGAGACGATGCTCTTATCCTCGCAGTGAAATTGTGTCTGTTTTTATGTGGATTTTTTACCGCATCACGGTCAAGCTACTTGCCCAGTCCTTATGGATTTCTCTGGCATAACAAAGGGCTCAATGGAGCAACGTTTCCATCGCAATCAACAGACAGAAGATATACCGGTTCTATTTATTCACCAAAATGCATTTTTTGTAACATTAGAATAGAATCACCTGGTTTTTACGGTGCCGTACCCAGAGGGAAAAAAGGTAACCATATTAGTTTCGCTTTTGTCCGTCGGTCCGACCACTACCACTTTTGTACCTAGGTCTATCTCAGAAACTAATTGACGTAAAAGACTGAAATTTGCACACAACATCCGGTATAACTAGTTAAACGTCAAATGGTAGCTATACATCGACTGGTTTTAGAGTAATAAGTGATTTGGTGAAAAAAAAATATTTTCATTCGCACAAAAAGCTGTTTATTTCTTGATTTACAAAAAAAAAAATGGTTATATACCTATTGTTTAGATCAAGATCGCAGATCAATAAGAGGTGTTATGGGCTGTTGGCGTAGATCTTATCGTTCACGTGGCCCCAAAGGAAGAAGTCGCAAGGTGTTAAATCACAAGATGTCGGTGGCCAATTGTGATCACCTCTTCGAGAGATAACACGGTCCGGAAACTTTTCCCGTAAAAGATCAATGCTTTCGTTGCTTTATGATCGGCCGGCTTGAGTTCTTGTGTTAACTGAACTTTATAAGCCTTACGACCCAAGTTTTTATGCAAAATACGGTGTAATGACGTTTGTGGAATGCCCAATTCCAAAGAACGACGAGGAATGGACAAACCTGGGTTTTCTTCAACACTTTGGGCTACAGCAGCAATATTCTCAGTTGTTCTTGACCGACGTGCACGGGTTTTATTCTTCACATCACTAACTAGTCAAATTTTTCCACCATTTTCTGTATTGCGGTCCGACAAGGTGCTTCACGACGACCAAAAAATGCTTTAGTTTTGCGAACTGTGACTGCAAGATCTTCACCGTTTTTGTAGTGAATTTTAATAATTTCAATGCGATGTTGAATCGTGTATCGTTCCATTTTTAGTAATGGCGTGGTTTTTACTTGTCAAATATCAAAGAATAAAAGCTTCAAAAGTGACAAGTACGGAAATAGCGGGTCATTCACAATAACACCTCTCATTGGAAAACCCTTCACATAAGACTGAGGCCCAGTGATGCCAACCTTGGCTTTTTCATGCCTTTAAGAAATTATTTCGTTAGCTAACCCCTTAAGGCCTTTTTTTTTTTTCAAATATTCTTCTTTTTTTTTTGGTTCAACATATTGAATTTTTGCTTTTTTAAACATTCTTAAAAAATCGTCGCCAAAAGGAATTTTATATTGAACGTCGGTATTAAAGAATGCGTTTCCACCTTCAAACTCTGCCCATTTTGCATTCTTTAAGAATAATTCCAGCTTCCACTTCCAGTAAGTGGATTGAAATTGGAAGCAAATTTGAAAGCTGTTTGTTTTTTGCTCGTTACTTTGCTTCAGCTGGGTTTTTTGTGTTCAAGAAAGAGTTTATTGTTAAATAAAGAAAGTAAGTAAATTATAAACTCATTTTATTATTTTGTCTTGAAATTTAGACATATATTCAACAGATTATCACTCTAAAATGGATGAAACACAACAAATAACCATCGACGATGATAAAAGTCATGAACTTTGTACCTATTAAGAATTTCTTCTGCTTTTTTTTTAAATACATTTTTTTTGCTTATTTTTGTATATTTGTGTTTAATTTTTGATTTATTGTTCCAGTTTTTATTGAAAAAGGCATTTTTTTTTCAAGTTAGGCCTTTTTTCGTCAAAATTGGTTGGCAACGCTGCGTGAGGCCATAAATTTGCTCTACCGAAGAAGAGCATTTTGCAAAATAATCCCAATTAAACAAACGACTGGTCTCGACAATTAGAAACCCAATTAATGAGCTCCCATTTAGGTCCTCATAGGTCACGAAAATAAAAGTAGATGTCGAATACGACAAACGACAAAAGCGAAAAGCCTCCTTCAATTTCCATTCGCCACAAATATAAATCCAAGCGAAGTCAGCAAACAAACATGGGACAGAAATAGCAAAACTACTAAAAGTAATAAGGTAAATAAAAAAAAATAAGCAACAAATAAAAACAAAAATAGAAATAATAATAACGAGATCTCCTCGAGATGATAAATCACTCGAGACTCGCTGCGGAGATCTATTGTGCAGTATTCATAACAATAATAGTTAAATATGCTATTACTCTTGCGCTCTGTTCCGCATATACACAGCTATACTCCGCACACATCTATCTATACATCATTTATCTACGACGACGACGAGAGGTAGGTATAATGGAGAATTTGCAATGAGGCCCAACTAAGTGCCTCCATTAGGTATGGATACTCTTGTCTTCGACCCGTCCTCTTCGTGGCCCGGTCGCCTCAACGGTCGTCGCTGGCCATGTATACAGCGAGAATTATTACCCAAAACATTTGTTACATATAGACAAGAACGTCAGTGGAAGTGAAGCTGAAGTGTGCAGTGCAGAGTGCGGTGTATACAGCCATGTTTGGGGAAGGAGCTTTGCTAATATTATTTATTGCTCTCATGTTTTTCTGGCAGCTTTACCTACCTTCCTTTTTTTTTGTTAGTATTTCTTCGACTTTGGCTAGGAAAAAAAAAGGAAGAAAAAACTCAAGTCAACATTTTAAGGGGTCATACTTTTGTGGACGGGTTTTTTTTTTTTTTTTGGGGAATTTATAGCCGCGGTGATTGCGAAATTTATGTTTAGTCACTTTAGTGGCAAGAAAACGTCAGTTTTGTGATCATTATTGGTTGTTGTTATTATCTTTCGGTAGGTTTCACTGGGGTACTCGAGATTCGTTTGCGCTGGCACATGAGTGGCACAATTCCGTTTGAGAAATGGAAAATGATTGAGTAAGTTCCCCGGGATGGTGGTATATGGGTTTTTGCATTTTGCCTAATGGGGTTTGTTGCAAGAGACATTCTCGCGGTTTTACTTTGCGAAATGAGAAAGTTAAATATGGAGCGTTGACAAAGTTGACATGATTTATAAGTACAAAGGTCTTCCTTCAGTTGCAGGCATAAATATTTTGAGAGAGGATTTCACTAGACATGAGAACTGAATGTTTGCTGTACCTATTTTTTGTTTTTACAAAATTGACATTTTATGCAGAGTGATTATTATTATTATTATAGCGCTGGCACATGAGTGGCACAATTCCGTTTGAGAAATGGAAAATGATTGAGTAAGATCCCCTGGATGGTGGTATATGGGTTTTTGCATTTTGCCTAATGGGGTTTGTTGCAAGAGACATTCTCGCGGTTTTAGTTTGCGAAATGAGAAAGTTAAATATGGAGCGTTGACAAAGTTGACATGATTTATAAGTACAAAGGTCTTCCTTCATTGCAGGCATATATATTTTGAGAGAGGTTTTCACTAGACATGAGAACTGAATGTTTGCTGTACCTATTTTTTTTTACAAAATTGACATTTTATGCAGATTTTTATGTGATTATAAAAAAAAATAGTTATATTCTCACAAATAGGGTGCTCCGTGAATTTAACAATTTACATTTTAAAAAAAATAAAAATTCTAAGCAAGAATTCTAGAAAAAAAAAAAAAAACACAACAATTTAACATTGGAGTGCCAAGCTCACATGACTACCGAAGGAATATACGTAACAAGCAAACCGTTATTGTTTTAAGGAAAGACAGTTTCATAACCGTCCTAAAATTCAGGGCTGGAATCGGCCAAGGTGATAGTGGATTGTCGCTTTTTTGCTTGTCTTTTTTGACTATCAACTCTTCTTTGCTCTGCGTAAAGCGATCACTAAAAAATGATCGATTATTGGAAGCACCTAGAGCTTTAAATGTCACTTCTTTACTGACGCTGTCATTCCGAGCAACTGATACACATATTCGAAGTGTTTTTATTGTGAAAAATGTAAGTAAATTTGAGACTTATAATAAAGGGTTTTCCAATAAGAGGTGTTATTGTGAATGACCCGCTATTTCGGTAGCTGTCACTTTTGAAGCTTTTATTCTTTGACATTTTTTTGACAAGTAAAAACTACGCCATTACTACAAATGGAACAACGTCGTGTCCTTGCTGATTGGGTCCTTGAAACGCATGAAAATGATCCGGAATTCCATCGAAAAATCATCTTGACTGATGAGGCCCATTTCCACCTCGGTGGCTACGTCAACAAGCACAATTGTCGCACCAAGATCACTCAAATGATTATGGACTCTAGGTCAGAAATAGGTGCCTTAGACCAAGAGCCCAAAGAAGTTTTCCCGCTCAAGTAGACATTTCCTTAGGCTGCAAAATAATTATTATGCTCCTTATCCCCTTGCAAAACATAATGATGCAATGAGCCACCTCCCTAGCAAATAAAAAACAAAAAAAAAAACAAAATAATTCTTCAACCTAATCTCATGTCTGTGCAATATTCTCAATGGCAACAATTGTGAGTGCGCGCACAAGTCTACTGACGGTGACGCTGTCTTGAACATCTGCGCTGACTGTTCAACAGTGTTTTGTAATATTTCTGCTTAACCAGCTATTACGGCAGCCTTAATGGCCAATATTTATTTATTCAATTGCATAACAGTGGTTACGTTGCCTGCGAAGCTGATAGATTTAATGATTCTTAGAATGATAGCGCAGGCGGGGGTTACCTTTTTTTCCATCTGCCGGGATATTGTCTAAAGTAATGAGTGAGGAATTATTTTCATTTCTATTTTCATGTTCTGCGATGTATTTAGTGTCAAACAATTTTATAAATGGACCCAGAGCTACCTACATAGTGCAAAACAAAACAGTTGTAGCGAGAACTGTGCTTGCAATTTGAGTAAGCTTTGGTTGTAGTTTTGTTAAGCATTTTACAGTCAGTGCATAGGATAAGACAGGGGATCGACAAAAAAAAAAAAAGCATTTAAACAACATGAAGGGAACTCGTTGATAAGGAATTCTGGGCTTAGAGGTCCTAATAACTACTTTGTCAATATCTCTGAGACTTTGCAACCCCCTACACCACCTTTCAGGAGTTGCAACTGTAATATTGCATCGGGTTTAATTGAAGAAAAAATGCAAAGTTTCTGTTTTCACCAGTTCTCTTCCTATGAAATTTTGAGAACAATCATGGCCTTACAAAACAAAAATACGTGTACCAGCGATGGTATTTCTGCGATGCTATTGAAGAAAATTACCTGGGAAATGGTTGATGTACTGTGTTATATCTTCAACATCAGTGTTAACAGCGGTAAGTTTCCTGATCCTCTAAAAAATGCAGAAGTTATGCCTTTATTCAAGAAGGGGAATCGAAAAAATACATACAAGCGACTACAGACCTAACTATTTCTCTACTCCCTACGATTTCAAAAATATTTGAAAAATTAATGAAATCAAGAATACTTTCATTCTTAAATCAAAGCAATTTTTTTTTCAGAATCTCAATATGGTTTTAGAGCAGGTAGATCCACTGAAGATGCAACTTTGAAGGTCTTTTGCGATATATTTAGTGGTGTTAACGAAAGTCAACCAACAATGGATCTTTTTATTGATATGACCAAGGCATTCGACATGGTAGATCTGCAAATTTTATTGGATAAGCTATACAAAGCTGGCTTTAGAGGGATGGCATATCAATGGCTAAAGTCATATTTGTTGGGAAGGGAGCAAAGGGTGCTAGTCAATGGATTTTACAGTGATTCACTTACGCTTAAAAACGGTGTTCCACAAGGGTCCGTGCTAGGTCCTTTATTGTTCCTTATCCACACTAACTCTCTTTTTATTCAGAACTTTTATGGCAATCGCACTGCATTTGCAGAAGACATCGCTTTCACGTATACAGATCTATCGCTCCATAAATGCGTTTCAAAGGTTAGCTCCGATTTTCATATACTTCGCGTATGGTTTAACGTCCACAAACTCATTATCAGTGAAAAAACCAAACTAATGAACTTCAATCTATCACATGATGTTTCCGGAAAGTTTGAGTTCATTTTACACTCATGCCTGTGTCAAAAGTTTTGTTTACCACTACATACCTGTGGGAGACACAACTTCAACGCTACTAGTTACTGTTCAAATAGTTGCCTTAGTCGAATCAATTGATTTCTTCAAATATCTCGGTGTATACATTAACAACAAACTAAACTGGAAGGTTCACGTCCAATACTTAAAATGCTATATGTCACTAATAACTCGCAAGATGTATCTTTTAAAACCATACTGCTCGCAAAGAGTTCTCGTAATGTTCCATTACGGATAAGTTCAGTCGAAACTTCAATATGGTATCGTTAGCTGGGGAGGTACATATATGAATACCTTAAGGACACTATTGATTTCCCAAAAGCATATAATTCGAATTTTGTGTGGTAGGAATCGTTATGCGGAAAGTTGGCCTCTCTTTATTAACCTTCGAATATTTCCACTGAGAAATCTCTATGTGTTCAAGGTACTAAAAGAGTTCTTCAAACGAAGTGGTAATGTTCCTTCTGGAAATTCTTTGATATATAGCTTACGGATTAATAACCTGTCACTGTTTGACATCTCACACTAATGTCGACAATTAGTTGGATGTCAGCTTTAGTTAAAATGTACAAAGTCTTTTTGAGGCTTATTATAAGCAAAAAAACAAAACACCAAATAGGAAATGCACAAAATATCCGCTGATCTGTCAAATATCATGCCAATCAGTAATGCCCTATCGTTCGATCGGACACAATTTTCGGTGCTTTTTATAGTACGCTTTCAATTGTTTTCTAGTACTATTTCCCGATTGTTTTTTGAGTTCACTTGTGGCCTTTAAAAATCCCTTTCAAACTATTCAACAAACGGTACACAGTTTAATTGAATGCTTTGATTTATTCGTAGACTGACGCTGCAAATCAAAACTTATTGGTCACAATTGCATCGTTAGCAATGGTATATTATGGATTATAATACTTAATTCGGAAACTTAGAAACCTAAATTCTCGCTGAAAAATATAAAGCGAACATTTTTGTGCACGAAAGCTGTCATGTTTCCTCTTCTATGAATTCACACATATTCTCGGATGACCTGTTGTTCCTTCAGAAGTTAATAAATTTGTTATTTCGCTGAGTTCTGATAATTATATTCTTAGAACTATATTTTCCGCGAAGTGAACCTTTTCACATCAACAACATTGTTTCATTAGAGATCATCATTCTCGGTAAACAAATTCCTTTTGCAAAGAGTTTGATAAAGTGTTTGGTTGCAGCCAAATATCTATCAGAGTCGCCCTAGGTACTGAGAATTTTTTAAAAAATGTATGAGCCTTCCAAACTTAAGTAAGAAGGTATTTTATTCTGTTTGCGACGTCTGTCTTGGAAATATCCCAAACATATACAAAATTAATTTTTTAGTTAGCATTCATTCGTTGCTTGAAAAATGAAAACCAATCAAAAAGCAAGAACTATCGGTTAAGCAAGATAAAACAGAGAAAAACACAGAAATATATGCTTCAAGTGTTTCGAAATAAAACAAAAATACAATATTCTTCAATTTTTTGCATACATTTGTACAAATTTGTGTTTATTAGACTTAAAAACCATTTGCATTGTTGTATAGTAAAGAATAAAGTTAGAAAACATTTTCATTTAACTAAAAACAATTTACGAGTATAATTGTTAAAGCTTCGGTTGACAACAGCGTATTAAAATCGCTCCTATTACTGAATTTAGTACCGTGATTTTGGACGGTTGGGCAACACTAGTCTTCAAAATGACACTACGGGAAGATTTATTTAGCTAACGCCCGAGATAAACATGGCTTTCTCAACATTACCATTTAGCCCTATAGTTAGCAAAATTCTGACAACTATATTTGTTTATTGGTAAAGTGATTTTGGAAAGTGTGGAGTCTTTGCGTAAACTGCCAGACTGAAGTTGATTATTGGTAAGGCCGATTGTTTATTTATATATACAAAATGGGGTTCGACAACTTGGATTTTATGTTTTTAAAGCAATTGGATCTTTTTCCCTTTATTCTGTTTCTATATTCTATAATACGCTTTTGCAATCGGACTCTAGTGCCGTATTCACACCGAGCCGAAAACCGGGTTTTCGCCAAAACTCTCGGAAACTTCATCGAAAACAGAAGTTCTCCCATACATATTTCAGTTTTCAGAACGAGTCCGTTAAAGTGTTTTTCCAATCGTTGGGTTGTTGAAACAAACACACCACTTGCAATATTCAGCAAATACAGCAGAACAGCTGACCGAACAAATGTCACACAACTTGAAATCATTTTCCGCACTTCAGATGGGCTGATTTTATTTTTAAGTGCTCGGAATTGATTTTAATTTGTAAATTAATGCGATCGAGATTGTGTAACCAAAATAGTTTCACGACAGCTGATAGAAACGTCAAACGAAAACTAGTTGGTGTTCGGTGTGAATGCATCGCCTAGTATTCGACGAAATCACGGTTTTCGGTGCGGTGTGTGAATAGGGTATACGATTTGTCACCACGCGAGAGTATCAACACGTTGGTTCAATGGCAGCAATTTCTCCGCGGATATTTATAAGATAGAAAGGTCGAGTTCAGAAACGTAAAAATGATGAATTCCCGCAAATTTTATGTTCAATATTGTAAAAAGAACAGCATAATCATTGCAGAACTTTGGCAGTAGCTGCTTGCGTTCATAAAAGAAAATGTACAGTCAGCATGCTGTCAATGTTTTTTTTCTTTTGTTGCCGCTCTGCAGAAAAATGGAGGTGAAATTTTTTAATAAAATAATTAAATAATTTGTACTACATATTTACAAATGAACAAGAACAAAAAAAAAATATTCCGATGATGGCTATATCATTTCGCATTGGGATGAAATCTGAATTATAATATTAAACATCCGAGTTGTCATTGACAAAATTGTCTTTATTAATTTATTTCTGTCATTTATGACACAAATTTTTGTCAATGCATGACGGCCGCATTCAGGCGACTGTAGTGTGCGTTCATAAATAATGTACCCTTGAATAATTGTTGCATGGTTTGGGTAAAATTATTTACAATTATGAACTCGCTAAAAGATAGCTATGCGGGTACAGATACTGATTTAATGAAATAACACGTCAACTATAATAATTGTTGATAAGTTTGAAATTAAGATTCAATCTCTAAAAGACAAATGTACGCACTTTATAGCAGTACAAAAAAACTACGGTGTACTCAATCGTCGCCGACTTTGAAGCCTGTTTTCCCTTTTTTTATGAGCAAAAGCATCAATATTCCCCTGGTGAAATTTGCTTTATTTTCATATGAGAATGTCGTTGTAACTTAATTCAAGTGGCAAGGTCAATTCCAATGCTAGACATACGAACCATACAAACTGACATATGGCAGTGTAGTCTGGTGGCAAGACGCCAGCAAAGCGACCAATCTTAAGTCGATGACTAAAATACAAAGAAAAACATGTATAGGGACAACCAGCGCTATGCGAACCACACCTACAGCTGGGCTAGAGGCAATGCTTAATCTGACACCTCTAGACCTATACATCGAAGAATCTGCTGCCAAAAGTTCCTTCAATCGGCACAACTAACACTTGAAACCCTTTCAATTTCTGGCCTGCACAGATATTAGGTAAATAAATGTCTCCATTTGGACTTTGACAGATCATTCACCTGATCCTATCCGAGTAGAAAAAGAAAGAAAAGAAAATCAATATCCATCTACACAGATGGTTCAAAGATGGACTGTACACAGTTGTGTCTTCCAAGCGGCGGTTCTGGCTATCGCTGAAGCGGCCCGTAAGGCGGCAATATTGACCATACCTCGTAGCGATATTACCATCTTCATTGACAGTCAATCAGCTATAAAAGCAGTTTCTGCTAATGACATAAAATCAAAACTAGTTCACCGGTACCGCGAAGAGCTCAAGGTTCTTTGCTCGCAGCGTAAAACGAATCTCTGCTGGGTCCCTGTACACAGTGACAAAACCGCCAATGAGAGGGCGGACGAACTGGCGAGAAAGGGGTCCGTAATGGATCTTGATAGAACAATTCAATCGATCAAGTCCCTGCAATCTCAGAGAGCGAGTGGAGAACAAAATTCGAATGAAAACCAACAACAGGTGGAAAGAACTCACGACCTTTGAAATATCACGGAAGCTTTGGCCAGAATATAACAGAGGTCGGACCAACAAACTTCTACAGTTTGATAGGTCATCCCAAAGTTAGTGGAAGCTCTGACTGGTCATAAGTTCCTAAGAAACCACTTAATGAAACTAAATCTCATAGATGACGCCGTATGTAGAGGCTGCGAAGACGAGGGGGTCTAGGTGGACACACCTAACTTCCCTTGTCATTGCCCAAGTCTCTGCCACTTGAGGAAAAGAACACTTGGAAGTTATTACTTCCATGACGTGCATGAACTTTCTGATGTCTCTCTGTCTGGTCTTTACAGGTTTCTGAGGACATCGGGGTGGCCAGACAGCGTCAAGTAACCACGAAAGGAGGAGGATGTAGACCACCAATGTAACACCAACGGTTAACCCCAAAAATAGGGCATCACAATGGGTCAACGAAGACCTAAGTCAGGTATTGCAGGGCTCACTCTGATCTCCCTGGTGTGGTGTTCAAGATACCAGCAGTTACTTTAATTGTTAAAATCGTGTGGAAAGCGTTAAACTGAATCATTTAAAAAATATAAATTGTTTATGAATTTTGCATAAAATGAACAGAAAAACAGACGGACATGAGAATGGATGAACATCTCGAGATCGTTTGAAATTTTGTACGAAAACGATGTTTTTCCCTTACGACGTATACGAATACGAAAAAAAAAAAAATACAATTGAGAAAAATACAATCGGAACTAAGATTTGCTGACAATCAAACAATCATCACAAAGTTCATTTTTCATCCCTGCCCCTGCTCCTGCTATATAAAACCTCACTCTCGCCGACACTCGTTCAGTGATAAGGCCGCCAAAAATGCATTAGTATCAGCACTCAAACAAGTTGTTTAACACCACATCCAGTGCACACCCACATCTGCCATCCACTTCTCCACATCCACATTCGACTATCGACTATCCACTCCCTCTCGCATTAACTTTACGTCTAAATTGTTGAAAATCCCGCTGCCACATCTCTTCGGTCTGTCAGTCTGTTACATTTGATTTAATAATAGTCCGGCCCTTTCTTCAAAGCACCTCGCATCTGTCTGTTAGGCAGGTCCGCTCTCGGGAAATTACACGAAATTTTCTAATCAGCAATTTTCATTTCGCCGCCGCCAACATCCATATAAACACACACCAAGAGGATACGACTCCAGGCGAGTGTTTCAGATTTGGTTCCCATAATCAAAACAAAAACAACTACAGATACACGGTTGGTCGTATAGAGAAGAGAAGAAAATTTCACTAGGCCCGGCACTCCCCCCCGCTCAAAATGCACCCAAAGGTAATTACAAATGGGAAATCTACGCTGGAAATGTGTTATACGCTCTCTGGACCACAGATTACAAGCCGCAGCTATTTGGTCTTTGCCACAACAGACATAGAAACACAAAGTATCTGCAGATACATAACATCCAATTTTTTGCTGCTTCTCTTGTTGCCCTCGTCGCTGTTGCAGTTGGTCTCGCTGTCCTGATGCAGATAACGTTGGATACTCGTATACACCGTGGAAACTAGGTTATCCGAGTGGATATGCTACGAAACAGTCATTTTGCCCCCAAGGAGTATCTGTGCATCTCTCGCGCAGGAATTGTGCTATTAATTAGTGAATGAAACAAAAAAAAAAGCATATTTATCGCTCGACAAGACGAGGTATATATACCCACATTGGGGCAAAGTGAAAATTGCTTGACCTCTTCCTCTGGGGCGCGAGCGATCTGCTCTTGCAGATCTCGCATTGCATTTTGATGTGCGCCTTTCCCAGTGGACACATCCGAGAGGAGTTCTCTCTAACAATGATGATGATTCGTCGACAAGAGGAACACAACAAAAAAGAAAAATCCCTTCGAAGAGCTCCACTCCCGAGAATCAATCTCGCTGTGGTACTGTGAGCTGAAATGTGGCCTCCTAATGATGTCTTCCAGAAACAACTCTATTAAATTGATTTACGTAGAAAAAAACTATATGCGGAGCAACAGCGCGCTCTCTCTTTCTCGGTGCGCGCCAGAGATCGATCTACATTCGTGACTGAATTAACTATGCGCGCGATGGGGTCCAGCCAGGGCTACAGAGGCGCTCTAGGATTGCGAACTGGGGTTACACTGTGGTCAATGATTAAATAATGGCTCACCGGATGGATGGAGCTCTTTTCTTTATGCAAATAAGGACAAGAGTGTGATCTGTGATGAAGTGCAATTGGGAGAAGGGCGGCCGCCAGACCGCACATATCATAATTTGTTTGGGGGTTTTCTTTCCTTTTTTTTTGGCGATGGAATTCCGCTGATTTATTGCCGGTTCCCACGGTCCGCTGCGAGTTGATCTGATTCTGATTCATAATGCCACTTAATGTCACTTTAACCAGTGATTTGAGTTTTCTGTGTGTTTGGGTCCACCCAATGGTGTGCAAGTGACCGTGCGGGTTCCCACACTCGATATACGTCAATCGCATTAGCACGGTTTATGCAGCCCAAAAGTGGAATGAGAAATGGAGGGCAAAAAGGCGAATTAAGCGTCGGCTACTGATGAGTGCCCTATGTGAGTCCTGTCGCAATGAATTTGATCAGGCGGTGGACTTAATCTGGTTCGTGTGGTCACATGTCCTTCGGTGGGTCTGTTGTTTTGGCCGTATGAGAATAAGGACAAGTGTCAGCGTTACAGGGCACACATTCAAAGTATGTCAAGTCAGTGGGTAATACATTTTCGACTTTACGAGTGGCGTGGGTTATGAGAAGTCGGCTCATTAAACACCTGTGAAAGTTAGCGAAAGTTTGTAAAGGGCCGGCGTCCCTCTACTATTTGTGAGTGTCCGAGTTAATTTTGTTTTTTTTTTACGAATGAAAAAGGTCGTCAAAATTTGTCTGTGAAACTTTCTCAAACTTACTAATGACAGTTTTTGGTCTACTGTTTTTGTCACTTGTGGAGAGCAGCGTTGCCACTTTATGAATATTTTTTCGCAGTAGGATTACTAAAAAAATGCAGTAGACTACATTTTTTAGCAGTAGATTTTTCTTTTCAAACAAAACCAAGGTAAATATGAAAAATAATAAAAACAATGCAAAATTAATAAACACGAGTATTAAAATGAAACGTAAAAATTCCTTAATTCGTTCATTTTGTTGTTATGTTTTCTGCATTTAATTTTTGGCAGTAGAATTTAAATTCGATAAAATTCTAATTTGTGGTTCTTGTTTACTTTTTTGCTGTTCCATAGGATTCCACTTTAGCCTTGTCAGACGTCAAAACTATAAGCGTTGAATGGCGAAGGACAATTCGAAGAATCAGAATATTCTTCTTAACATCGGCCTCTGACTGACACCAGTGTTTGAAAATTTTCGCCGGTTGTTTTATCTCGCTTGGTTTTTCTTGGCACCAACATTCACTAAAATGATTACCACAGTATCTACCAACCTGATACTAAGTACTAACTAGTAGTGAAAATGGTAGTAGAAGCATTGCCCATTAGTGGTAGCAATTGTGTTGGAAGCAGTACCCAGTATTAGTAAACAAAGTGATTGTTCTTCTTTGTAGTATTAGTAGTAGTAATAGTAGTCTAGAAATAGTAGTAGGATTATTGGTAAAAGTAAAAGTAGTGGATGGGGAACTAATAGGAGTTTTAACAATAGTAGCAGTAGTAAGACCGCAAATAGTAGTAGGTACTAACAGTAGTAGGAACAGGTTCCTAAATAATTAAGTTTCCTGCATGTTTTCTTTTAAGTACACTACGCTTTAAGATGCTTAATGAAATTCCCTGCTGCAATCAACGATTAACCAGGTTCCAACGTTCTTCCAATAAATGAATGCTTCCAATGACATTTTGAGCAGGTCCGACACATTTGACGCTTGCTTATATTTTATTTTATTTATAAATGCACCCAAGAGAAAATACCCCCTAAAGAAATCGTAGAGATTGCTCACCACCCTGATTATAGGGAATTTAGGTTAAGTAGGTTAGGTAGTTTTAAGTAGTTTTAAATAAAATTAAAAAAATAAAGAATTCAAGTTTTTCAAAGTTTCTTGAAGAATAAAAAACAAATAAAATTAAATATTGATAGATCTAAGGCCGAAAGGCAATAATTTTAAGTATATTGCTTAGTTTAGAGCGCTCGCTAAGCGCCAGTGAGCTAGATTAAGATAAATGTTAGTTTTAAATTAGATTTAATCGTTTTTGTCTAGTATATCAGTTTAATTAAGAATACAAATAAAAATGAATTTAAAATGAAATGAAAAAAAAAACCCTAAAGAAAAAGCTACTGGACAGACTATTGTTTGCCTGAACAAAGTGTAGTGGACTAGGTCAACAACTAATTCCAGATCCGTAATAATTGCAGAATATTTATGTTTGAAACGTAGGCCCCAAAGGCAAATGCAAGCTTTTAATGTTCCAACGCTTGATAGTAACTGTCATGGAAAGCAGAACTCCTTTAGATCCACCCCTGTCGGATGAACCAACTCCGGTACCAAGACGATCCCTACAGTCGGAATGGCGACCGAACTTCCAAAAATAAAGTTGTGTTCCTCCACTCTTAAGCAAAGGCTATTGGACATCCCGCTGGTGTTTTAAATTTGAATAACGCGGTTGTTATGCGTATCCAGCATATATAATCTTTATTATATACTTATATCCTCCAAAAAGTGGGCGTGTCAAAAAAAAAGAAAGATGTTGTTAAGAAAAACATATTCAGGGTTGCCATTTTGCTGGTTTTCATAGATTTAGGTGTTTTTTTGGTTGACGGGGAGAAATTGCTTAAAAGGAGCTGTGTATAAATTCCTACCACATGGTTTCGGAAAGCCACATGCGTTGGCACTTTCATGTTTTAAATACGAAATTCCTACTTTTAAGTCGTATTTAAAACATTTAAAAAAAATAATGACAAAAAATTTAATTTTTTTTTGGAAAGCAGCCAAATCTGGTGATTTTTCAGATTTATCGGTGGGGGAAATATTTTGACCTTCTGGCAAAGCTGAAAATAATCCCGCGATTAATTATTTCTTATGTCTAGGCTAAATTTTTCGAACTCACAACGGCGAAATTGTCCATACAAACTGTGACATTTGTTATTGTTGAGACGCTGAATTTTGGCTTTTAAACTACGTTGCTGGAGGTGGTTGGAGGTTCAATACCCAGAAAAAAAAAATCACCGCCATTCTTGTGCTTTTTCCAATGAAGCCCGCCTATTCTGAAAGTCTGACAAAATTCCGAGGGTATAATTGACCATATAAATTCAGCCGCTAGTAATGGTCATAAAGGTCACTTCGATTCGTCTAAAAAAAAGTGGTTGTAATAAGCTAGGTCTAGAGCCCTAAATGTACACGTTGTGCCATCTATTTATTTTTGTTTTTTATCGCAAACTTAACCCCTATAGGATTTGAATGGAAGAAGGGTTCAAAACGAAGGAATGATTTTTTATAAGTTATTTTCTGAACTTATTTTCGACTAGCTTTATAATTATTTTTGTTTACCATCGGAAACTACTTTCGGCTCAGTGAGCAATAAATACTGAAAGCTTCGCTGTCTTAGCTACTTTTAGTTTTGAACAGAGTTGACCTAAGTTTTTAGCTGTAAGTTTCGCCCGCCCTGCTGCTGCTGATTGTAACTTGTTCGATAGGCCCTCACCCTCTGTAACATTCTGTTGGGAATTGGCAGCTATCTCAATAAACTCGGTGATGATCGCTGAGGAAGATCGTTTAGTCTGCAAGCCAATCGCAGTACGATCGATGTGGTTGCAGGTGATCCAAATCCGGCGTTTACCAGGTTCTTTTAGGACTGTTAAAGTGCGCAAGTCGGGTGCTAACAAAGATAGTATTTCCGGAGACTGTGCTTGACGATCGTGTCAAAGAAGCTTTCTTCATGATCATGGCAATGAGATCGCTAAAGGCGTTTTTCTTTTTTAGTTCAGAGCAGAACCTGAACTGTTATTCAAAACATCGTGTTTCTTTTTTAGCTCAGATACATCAGAGCTTAAATTTGTGTTTCTTTTTTCGTTCAGAGCATGATCAGAGCGCGCTCTATAAGCTCCGAATAAATTGACTGAGCAACCTGAGGAAAAACCTGATTACACATGTGCAAGCACACTTCCAGACACATTCGACAGAAAAAAAAAAAAAAAAAAACAGGAAAAAAACAGGAAAAACAAAAAAAAACATCAGAACGCTCTGAGCACACTCGGTTCAGAGCGCGCTCATAATGCTCAAGCTCAGTTCAGTGCTCAGCTCTGAACTAAAAAAGAAAAACGCCTTAAGTCGAACATTAGTTTGTTGTACGTTTTCAACTGTTATACACTCTTGTAAATGAGCCGCGGAAGTTTATTGAATCATTTTTACTGAGGTTCTTTTTGTGACATCGTATAAAATACCCCGCGAGATCGATCCTGAACGACTTGATGTGATCGTCGCCCCTGAACCCAAAATCTGCACCACATGATATTGTGCACCTTAGCACAGCTATACCAACAATTAATTGATTTTTTATTTTTATTTATTCCTTGCAAGCACTATTAAAACATTTCCATCTTATTCGATTCCATTTCTAGGCCCTCTCGGGATTCCTCATGATGCTAACGCAGAATGGTAAACTCCTCTACATCTCAGACAATGCAGCCGAATACCTTGGGCACTCAATGGTAAGTGTTTCGTAATTTAGTTTTATTAATCCCAGCTATCCCTATCCGATAGAACGATTTAACCCCGATGCGAGGCCGCTTGTGCTTTTCTTATGCTCGCCGAGTGCGGGAGCCTCTGCAACTTTCTCACCGTCAAACTGCGGTGCTCTGCGCCATAAACTTGCATCAATTTCCAAATTGAGTTGTTTGCCAATTTGGTCGCCGCTCTTCCGCTTCGAGCGTAAAATCAATTTGCAATAATGTTGAAGCGAGCTCAGTCGTAGGGGACTAATATGGCAAAGTTGTAAAAAAAAAAAAAAAACAGCTATAGCGGGCATCTGCAGCTGTCAAAGTGACACGGGATTTGCCTGTATATATGATTTCGATACTTTATACTTTTTCTTTTTCTTAGCGGGAAAAGAAAGACTCGCCGAGATCCTAATCGCGACAGCTTTTACATTGCCGCACGTCAAACGGTTGCACCATCAGGCAAAAGTACGTTTGTTTTTTCCTGGATTTTCGTTGATTAATTTCCACTCACAAAGAGTCGTCTATATCTAGGCAGAGGGAATTGGAAGTCGACGACGACTACCTATATATAATACCTACCCACATAACAGCAAATGACAATTTTTTAGTACCTAGTCTTGCCGTGAGGAATGACTCTGGGACTGCACTTCTGTTTTTTTTTTTTTGCTGCACTGATGCGAGTACGAGTACATGGCGGGGTTCACGTTGAGTGCGGTTAACTTAGTTTTTATGTGCGAGCAAACAATTTACCATGAGCTGGGTATAGCTTTTCACTTGGAGCTGTTGTTTTTTGGAGGACATGTGTTGCGATTTGTCTACGCTTGCATTTGGATTACCTGTGACTATGAGTAAGGTTCATATGTATGGCAGATTGTTATGGGCAATAATTGCCATGGATATTGGGTTGCGGGTGAACGGTTAATTGCTAAAGTGTGCAAAACTGGATGCAGACGGAACGGAATGTAAATGTATTACGTGGGCTTGAGAGATTCCGTGATTATGATACTCGGTTCACAGGAAAGCTAAAACAAGAGTTAGGAATGCTTCAAAATTTGAGTGGAAGTGGACAGACAAAGACATTCACTTTTGAGAAGACGTTCCATGAGCTAGTCGCGGGTATTTAGTGATCATGACCGCTGTGTCCCAGCAACAGTGCAGCTCTTTGAGTGAAACAGACTCGGACTCAGTTGCCACAGTCTACTGGAACAATAGGTATTGTTTTAAAAATGTTGACGACCGTAAAAAACAATTTTGTACCCGCAGTGGCTAGTGTCTTGGACTACAAAGCGAGGGGCCCCAGGTTCCATCCCCGGAAAAATATAAATTACATCTTGAGGCTTTATTCCACTGCACCACCTTTTACGAACGTCTGACAAACATCCGAAAATGTAATTGTCACACCAAACAAATGGTTTTGAGAAGCTAGGCGTAGGGTACTTACCTACCTGTTGCGCCAACAATTTATTTTGTTTTTTATAAAGCTATTTTCCGGGTGAGATTTTTTTTGTAAATTAGGCAACTTTCATTACAAAGGATGTCCCAAAACTGACACAAAATTTGAATTTGACGCCATTTGTGCAGTGCTGCCAGTAATGATTTGACAGCTGTCAGTTTAGGGTTAGACAATATTTTAAAAATGATAAGGGCTTGGCCCCTGTAGTTAGGTACTAATATTAGCGTTCTTCAACGTCAAATTCAAAGTTGTCAGAATCAGATGAGAAAGTCCACAAGTGATTTTGCTCAACAATCAAACAAATGCATTCTGCGTCACTGTTTGATGGGAATATGACATTGAGGTATTCGATTGTAGGCATTTTATTTTTTATTTTTTGTGTGTTTTTTGCATGTCACACGGATTCTAATTGACATTCCACCGATATTGGAAAACAAAATGGCGGCATTTTAAGAAATTCTTAAGGGTCCAGGGGCAAGAGGATTGTGAGTTGAGTTTCTCAGTATGGTTTGTCTATGATCCAAAGCAGTTAATTGTGATCTCCATTGGTAGTACAGTTTTTATTGCGTCAATTGTAAGATATGCATGTGGAGGACAACGACATGTGGTATCAAAAAAACGGTGCCGAATGCCATAAAGACCGAGAAATAATTAAATAACTGCATTTCCTGATCGTGCAATTTCTCATGTTGGTAATCGGAAATTGGCCGCCTAGATCATGCGGCTTAAAATTTGCCGTAAGACATATTTCTTTCGGAATTTTAAGAAGTTAAAGGTTTGTGTGAGCAAGCCCGTAACCACTTACCCTGTGAAGGAGCAAATTAAGCGCTTGAATTGTCAAATTGTGGAGTGCGCAGTGAATTGATCACAGCAAGCATGATCCCCTATTGTCACTAGCTAGCTTTGCAGGTCAGTCGCTTCTCTTATGGATGTGTCATGCTTTTGTCCCAAATAGTAACACCCGATTGTTAAGGTCGTCTTTAACAACGTTTACTAATCGGTTCGATCTTGATTCTCAAGTGCATATTAAGCTTATAGAAGTAAAGGGAGAACCATAATCGAAGCCCGTGCATTCCAAACGTGTTTCTCAACTTAAGTGCACATTCCGGTTATATTTTTCCAATACCTACCTTACTGACACTTATGTGGTCTGGAAGACATGGCTGGAGTTCATTCCATTTACTGCTGAATTGAATCTAAGCTCAACGCTTTTGCTTATAACCGAAATAAACCGCGACCATGGATTCTGCTTCAATATAAAAGTGTCATTCGAGTGATCTTTGGCAACCGACTGCGGCCATATTTGAAAATATTTTGCTGTCATTCTGGTGTCATGGTCATCACTTTTCCATGATGGTGCTACACGATTCGACAACGCTAGATACGATCGTATGTAAATATCATGTAAGTTTATTATAAAAAGTTGTGTTTCGTTATCAAAACTTTCCGCCCGTTTTATATTTTCCTTATTTACAGTCGTAGGTAAAGGGAAATGACATTAAGTGTCCTACCAAGCTCCCAATGGGCGAACTAGGAAGAAATTCGAAAAAAACGTGCTTCAGGTTCAGTGTTCAGGGGCTAATCATGATGGGACATAGTCTCCGTGAGCGGTACTTCAACAAAATAAGCAATCAATCGAAAATATTGCTGCGACGCTACAAACTGTGTGCGAACCTAAACGTTTACATTTCGTGTCGTTCTAAATATAGGGAAATATTTTCCGCAGCATTTTGTTCGCGAAGCCAACCCCACCTTCGATTTTCATCAGTTAAAGCTTCCGAAAAACTGAAAAACTCCGACTCCACCAAAAATATTTATATTCGCGTTGCCAACAGAGACGATTATTGATGTATTTTAATGAAAGTAGCATTTTGTTGGGCCAACGGACTTTACATTATTTTAAACTATGAACAAAATTTAAAGTACAAGGTCGTTGCGGCAAAGTGTCTATCTTGTTTAATTTGACAAAACTTCCATGTTGATTGAATCAACTTTAAGTCAACGATAGCCTAACAAATGTAGCGAAAAGGTATTTAACAAACCTCGGTTATTAATAAATCTACCTGTCAATTTTGTGCATGCTAACTGACTTCAGCTAGCCAACTATAGCTTGTGGAAATTATTTGTTTACCAATACAGAATATAAAAACGCAACAACAACTTGACAAAAGGTGCAGTTCAGTGTCCTTTCTAATACCAACCACAAATTCTAAGCTTACGTACAATATCTATAACTATTCTCTTAGCAAAATATTTTAAGCGCCTGCAGTCTAAAAATAAACAAATCCTACTCATATAATAAACTTCCAAGACTGAGTCAACATTCGCCAATCCCGTCGAGTTATTACCAAAACCTCATTAGACGCACCCAAACTATACGGACTCCAAATCCAATTTTTATCCTCTGCGTGGAATACCTGGTATTTCAATTTAGACCCACCTCCAAAATGTTTCCATCTATACTCACATGTCTGACAGTAGCTAACCACTAAAACCCCCCAGCGATCGCTGGAATTCTAAAAGAAAAATGTCCGCTCCCACCCTCGGTCAATAACTCATTCGCGCTGATTAATGCGATTGCCCGGCTACAACAGGCAGGCGTCGTAATTGCCTGACTACACGTATAATGAAGTGTCAAGAAGTGACTTAATTTTTATTGGAAAATTTGAGCTGCACTCTGTGAACACACCCACTGTCAATGTTTGCTCTCTGGATATGGATGTAGCCCTTTGGGGTCTGCTGAAGTAACCCTTACCTCGCCAGACAAACGCAAACCCCACCCCATCTGTCATTTTGATTCGAAAATGGAATAAATTCTTATTTCCTTATAAATATCTCGAAATGTGACACTTCAATGAGTGGTATAAGTGCCGAGTTTAACTAACCCACTTGTGGCTTTTGTTGTAAGCTGTGCTGATTCAGCGACACAACATGGAAAGGTAGCTGCACTCAGCAGCGCCACAGTAGCCCATGCTGTAGATCTCTGACATAATGAAAGGTTTAATTAACTGAACTGTCAAAATAGCTGTCAATTGTGTCCACCCTATAGCGTATTCAGATATAGTTGAACTGTCCACATGTGTTGCTGTTGCGGTGTAGTTGGACTTGTACACCGCGGCCACTGTGGTTTCGGGGTTAATCCAGATAAGAGTTGCACATTTATGGCGACCACCTCGAGTGATGATCGACTCTACCAGAGAGTCGTCGTCATCGTCGGTCGTCGCCGTTTCTATTAATCCATTAATGGCAGTTCGTTAATTAACTTTGCTGTTGTTGGCTGTTTATGTTCGTTTGGGGGGTTTACAAGAAAAATAATTGCATTGTTCCGATCGAGTCCGAAAAGGTTATTCATGGATTTTCTCTTTCTTTGGCGGAAATGTTGCTGGCAACTCTACCCGATTCGAGTGTGGCTATGTGACTGTTTCATTATACAATTAATTAATCTAACCAGTAACCAATTGCAATGTGTGCTATGTTAATTATGGAACATGACATATACCAACAGATCGAGATTATTAATCTTTGTTTGGGGTCAGGCGATGTAAAAGGATTTCGCTTTCATTGCGGATGGAAAAACCAAACGATACATTTAGTAGATAGACAGAGATAGGCGAGTGACAACGGTGGGAAAGCCTTGGAAATTTGAGTCAAGTCGGGGGCACTTATAATCTTTATCCGCGTTAAAATTCAAATTACCAGTATGAAAACGAAGGTAGAGGGATACAAAAATTTCACAGCTTATGCAAATTCGCTATCCGATTGGGAAATTTTTGTAGCTTATAATAATTATTCCCAAGAATTACGTAGAATAGAAGTGACTTAGGTTGGCATTACGACAAAAGGGTAAGCAAGCTTGCTGTTGGACTTCTTTGTTTTCACTTAAAGTTTAAAGTTTGCATTTGCACTGCAAGTGTGACACGAGATTGAGAGAAACGAAAAATGTCAAAGAAGAGAGAAAAGAAAAGAAGAAGAGCATCGCTAACTCTTTGTTTTATTCAAGAACCGTTGACATAGTTCGTTTCACTCTGCTGGCGCAAGTCAAAGTCGTAATCTCTTGTACAATTGACGGCGAATCGGCCTGCAGGTCAATTTCCTGTCAAGCTAAAAACAGTAATGTCTTTCCAAGGGAAATGCAGAGAGCTGTGTCGGAAGTCTTTCGTCAGTAACATTAACACAAACAGCCAGGGGAGAATTCCAATATTAATGCACTTACCCCGTCTGAATAGCGCTTAAAAAGTAATAGCACTCAACGCATACGTTAAGAACACTTCCCAATGACACAGACTTTAAGAACACGTCCAAAAAGGCAATGCAGTTCAGTGGGCTAGAGTAAAAAGAGACAAATTAAATGTGCTGAGGCTATTTTTATTAAGAAGTGTACTTTTAAGTTGTGAACAATAATTTTAATAAATGAATTAAGAATTAAAACAATTGACTGTTAACCTCACCAAAAAAAGGTTACAGAATAGACTGTCGGAATTCAACTATTCAAAGAAATCAGCTGCAGCAATGTGATGATGACTTAGACCCGTTTGCTGATACTACACTCAAAGCGAGTTCCACTTAAAATCTCATGTGACGGTTTATGACATAGAAAAAGTAGCCCATAAGGTATTTAAGTAGAACTTAAATCGCTATAAGTAGTATCAGCAAACGGTCCTTAGAGGTGTTGCTCGATATAGCTTTATGTATAGTTATCAACGAAGTTGATGTTCTTTCCAAGCAATAATACATCAATCAAAACTCGAATTTGGTGGAAAGTCTTGCTCGATTGGTTTTTGAATTTGGAATAAACTATCCAATCAGCTATTAGTATAGAGCGACATTCGCCGAAAGGTGCAGGTGTAAAGGTATAGAGACAGGGAGCAGCCTTTTCTGAGTACCGCTGGGAAATCGAAGACCAAATGGAGTCACATCTGTGCCGCTACGCATTTTTGAAGGGTCTTTTTTCACTCTGAGATAAGCTCGGCTAAAGCTTTCACTTGATTGGAACAAGGAATGATGCTTGTTTATACTGCAGTCAACTCAATAATGAACATGAGTCCACCTAGAGATAAAATTCAATAAGAGCGCTACAAAAGTTTTTTAAATAAAACAAAAACGGTTTTGGATATCAATGAAATTCTTTATTCCTGTGAAAGTACGTTCGATGCCATTATGTATGGAACTCGATTTCTTTTGCATGGCCACCATGGGCACGCTTGCAGAAGTCCAGACGCTGAACACAATTTTCGACGGTTTTCAAGCATAAATCGGCCCATACTGCTGCAATTTCACGTTCGATATTCGTACGAAGTTCATCAATCGTTGCTGGCTTGTTGGCATGGACCATAGACTTGACGTAGCCCCACAGGAAATAGTCTAACGGCGTCAAATCGCACGACCGAGGCGGCCAAGCAACTGGACCATTTCGTGAGATAACGCATTCTCCAAACTTGGTTTCCAATAAATTGATTGTGACATTCGCTGTGTGGCTTGTGGCACCGTTGGAACCACATGTCCTCCAAGTCCATATCATCCAATTGGGGCCAAAAATATTCGCTTATCATTGAACGGTAGCGATTCCCATTCACAGTAACGTGCCGGTCTTGATCATCACGGAAGAATTACGGCCCAATGACGCCGCCGGCCCATAAACCAAACCAAACCGTAAACTTTTCGGGATGCAATGATGACTCATGGAGTACGTGTGGATTTCTGCCTGACCAATACTGCATATTTTGTTTATTGACGAAGCCATTCAGCCAGAAATGAGCATCATCGCTGAAGATGATTTTTCAATGAAAATCCGACTCATTTTCAAGTTGTTGCTCAGCCCAATTCACGAACATACGACGCTTCTGGTGGTCAAGCGGCTTCAGTTCTTGCGTCAATTTAATCTTGTAAGGATGTAGGCCAAGATCTTTTCGCAAAATTCGCCACAACGAATTCACAGAGATGCCCAACGCTTGAGAACGACCTGTGAGAGACACATTTGAGCTTTCTTCAACTGAAGCCTCTCGACACTACGGGCACTTCTTTGTCTCACTGGCACGGGAACATTTTGTACTTTGCCTGTGGATTCAAATTTTCCACTAGACGCTCAATTGTTGATCTGCTAGGACGATTATGACGACCTTAAATTGGACGTAGCGCTCCTTAACGTAGTAAATTTTAATAATTTCGACTCGTTGTTGGCTCGTATGTCTTTCCATGAAATGGCAAACCTTACTGAAGAGAAATGTCAAAAGAGCGGCAAGAAATTCGGCGTCGTTTGCTGTCCCTGTCGCTCTACTTTTGTAGCGTCCCTGTTGAGAAACCCTTTACATGTCACAATTTGCACTAGTTGTTTATAAGTCAACACTTCTTGGTTCAGGCTGTGGTCCGCCATGGGCTGTAAGCGCCATCTAAAGTTGAGTCAGTATTTTCTTTCCAGAGTTACCAAGTTCCACTTTTCACACAGCGATGAACTTGAACAATTGCACTATAAGGAAGCAAAAATGCAAAATCTTCATAACCTTATTGTCTCTATAATGTGACTTGTAAGTTGCAACAAGTAACATAGAAAACAAAAAGAAATAAGTACAATTGAATTGGGATATGTAGGCCATACATGACGATGATTGAAGGATCAATGGAAGTTCTGGCAGATCGTTATGGCTTTCTCTAATGCAGTCCCTACCATATAAATGAGTAAAGGTCTGACGAAAGAAACGTACCTGGCTGTACGTTAAGTACGCTAAGTGTTGGGTTCTAATCCACACTTCCAGCCAATAGTTTTCTTATAGAAGATCAGAGCGGTACGGTGCCCCTCTTCACCCGCTCTGCAATATTAAATAAAAATATATTGGCACCACTTGTAGAAGCATATTGTACCCCACAGTTGGTCCTCCGGTTAAATTTGCTGTCTAAGTAAAGTCGCCTTACGTTGTACCTTATAAGCTCAGTTGGAAGAAGTTCAACGACAACTGGAGGTATATATCCATGGAATAGTAAGTGACTTTTCCACTATTTGTACTCCTTTCTAACACCTCGTACCGAAATAAAGACGTCCTAGACTCATCACGTCTCCACTCGATCGCCATGCCATGTCGCTCCGCGTTTGGCTAGTTGCAAAACTCCTCATGGCTGTTCAACTATAGCCATCTCTCGGTTAATTACCCAAATCACTTTCAATTTGTGTTCACTGACGTTTTATTTATTAAAACACTTATTTCAATTAATATTGCCATCTGCTCAGAGCAGCGCAGTTGACCTAATGGAGAAACCATGTTAATACCATTCCCCCGGTTTGACTCGTTGCAACTTTAAACGGATTGTCACACCAACGGTGCATCCCATATAGCACCATTTTATCCAGAATATGAAGAGAAACCCAAGAGACAAACGCAACAAGTCACCAAAGAAAGCGAAACACACACAACAAGTAGAGGGAGGTGCTGCCAGACCGACAACAAAATCCTAAACACTTTTATGACCCAACTATATGGTAGCCATAACGATCAATAAATTGCGGTTTAATTGCTTTACGAGCTGACGATGAACACACCGCAAAGAGTTCACCATAATAATGGCAAAGTCGTCGCACATTTGGCCCCCTCAACACACCATAATATGGCCACCACCACCACCAGCACCAGCAGCACCACCAGCGACCGTGTCGACCTTCTTCGACCACATCGCACATACGACATACTCGTACCATTTGGTTCTGTTCTATTTATTGCCGAACAAAAAAGCCAAACATCGATTGCAACACGCAAATCCTCGGCGCACAGCAGCTCCGCAGATATAGTGGCGCATAGCGCATAAGTGCATACTCCCGCGTTCCCATGGCATGGCCGTGCGCACCATCCACCGCAATGACATCATGTGTGTGTCGCTGCATGCCGCATGCTTGGCAAATGGAAATCCTTTAATTTTTGTTTTTATTGTTGCGGTGTGTTAATTTCTTTGCATACCTATTAAGCTAACCGCACCGTTTTCCAATTGTCTTGTGATATCTGCATTGATACCGAGCAGTAGGTTGCGCGCCGACTTTCAGGTCTGCTCTACAGGTAGGCGATGCGACACAAGTGTGAGAGACTGCTGCTGGTGGATACTCGTATTTCGAGCACACCGTTTAAGTAGGTGAATTTATGACTTGTTACACTTGATAAAGGTTTTAGTTTAGTTGGTTGTTTTTCTTTTTTTTTTTTGTCTTGCGTAAATTTGTTCGCGCGAGTGCGACTGCGCGACCACGGATACCTATGGAAATTGATTTTCCATACGCCATTCACTTGGCTCAGCTCTATTTATTGATTTTTTCCACTAGGTGGAGAGGCGGCTGGCGTGTGGTGGAGGGAGCGATAATTAATTGCCTTTACACCGGTGGATATATGTTGGCTCGGATAATCGGTGCCGATAGGTCAATGTCGGTGATTCGGGAGGTTGGTAGCTGCACAGATAGCGCATTAGAATGGTTATGAGGTTGTGGGTTCGTAGGAACTCGTACAATGGGGCCTGCTGACAGATATCTGATTTGGTTGACATCGGAAAAATTCAGTCCACATATCTGTGCCGAGAAGTATATGGAAGGCGTGTTGGCGAGGTGTTCATGAACTCAAGCGATCGCAGGTTGTCCATAAATTGGACTTGTAAGTCACACGAAGATTGTGAAGTGCAGATAAATCTCCGCGCTCCGTGTGGCTGGAAAATGAGTTATGTGGTTACAAAAAAAAAAAAATTAAAACAAAAGAGTTGCACACCGAACTGGTGTTTTCTTTGCATTCAGCTTTGTACTGTGGCGCTAAATAAAATCCATGGGGTAATTTTTTCTAACTCAGAAGCGAAATGTTCAAACTCATATGAAGGGCAAATAACTGTAATAATTGAAAATAAATTTGCTCTACTTACCCTAAGCGGGCTAAGGTGACTGATGGGAAGTTTTTTGACCCTCCAAGGTTGGTCTACCAAATTGAAATCAAAAATCAAGAATAGAATTTCGCATTCGAAATGAATAAGGATGGACATGTTTCTGCGCCCCTAACTAGGGCTAGGGTAATTAGTTTTTTACGTAGGGATTCCTATTAGTGTATCTCGACAAGGCCTTACTACAAAATTCGCCTTTCAGCGACATGTATGAATAACTAAGTTTTGGTTGTCGATTGTGTGGAGATGTTTGTCCTTTTTTTACCCCTTTTTAGTGGCGAGAAATATACTTTGAATGCCAATTGAAATTATCCTATTCAAGGAAGTCAAAGTCGCTGTCTTGCCTCAACTAGTGCAAGAGAGGTTCTTTTTTTTTGTTGGTTGCTTCATTACAATTGCGCCAGAAATATTGTTTGGTATGTCTATTTGCCCAGTTTGTATTGTTATTCTGGCGATGTCTTTTCATATATTACCTAGCAGCTGGGCAGTTCCCCTGCTGTTATTCGGCTTCATCTTTCTGGACATGACACAATTCGCTCGCTTACTCCATTTGAGGTTATCCTTTAATTGGAAGTCG
Source organism: Cheilosia grossa (assembly GCA_963082955.1). Lineage (NCBI taxonomy): Eukaryota > Metazoa > Arthropoda > Insecta > Diptera > Syrphidae > Cheilosia > Cheilosia grossa. The sequence goes on along the minus strand of OY720144.1, from coordinate 12,929,659 downwards.
GAGGATATTTAAATGTGAATTGGTGAGCCTCAAGTGGTCAGCTCGTCAGTTTTCCTTAGGTCAGACTGTGCATTCGAATTAATATTTTAATATTATTCAACGATTTAAACAGTGTTTTTAAAATTTTAAAACTTGTAGTTCTAATATCCTTAGGTTGTGTATAATTTTGAAGGATTGGACTTTCTTTTCCTATTTTCATCAGGGAAGTATTGAGTTTTCGAACATGCCCCACAGTACCGCAACCTACCATTGCTCACTCAGCCCGCTCTTTAATGTCAAATATTTATTCACTTCTTTCTATAACTGAAACCATAAATACTGACCAACGCGTTATAACACTTTTTGTTTTGAATTTTCAGGAAGACCTCCTCATCCATGGCGACTCTGTTTACGACATCATTGACAAGCAGGATCACGGACCAATTCAAGCCGAGCTCAATCGAAACGTTCCGCAGCAGCCCGGTCAGCAGCATAACTCAGCAATGTCCAGTCTGGAGGGTGAACATCGCATGTTCCTCTGTCGCATGAATGTCAGTCGAAACGCTAGAAGACAAATGAGATTCGGTGACCAGAAGGTGAGTTAATAATATGACAGATCCAATCTGTGTGTGTGCTCCATAAAGTATTCGACTTGGACCCATTCCACATTCATTCGTTCGTTCGTTCCACTTGACTTGGTGTGGAAGGACACAAGAGGCATACGGTATACCACAAACGCCTTCTCTTTCTCCTGCTGCAGTCGTCGTCATCGTCGTCGTCGTCGTCAGCTCTCCAGGTAGGCTCGGTGTATACGCTGCTCGTTGGAGGTTTGCTTTTATTATGAGGAAATGTCAGCCGGAAGATTAAGATAATGTCGCCAGTGAATGTCTTCACTTTTGCCCACAACAGAGCCAAGCCGAACGAGCTACGACTGCAGTCAGCAATCCTCATCATTATCATCATCATTCGTATACAGTGCTGCTCACGGTGAACCATATGGAATCAAATTGATGATGCCACGGACGTGGGCGGACACACACTGTGTGGTGGAATGGAGTTGACTGTAGATTAGTTTGGACGCGCGCGCGCTCACTCCAAGTGGAGGCAATGCAACAAAAAAAGACAAAAAAAAATCTTTTGGTTTACATTTTCACCCAATTATTTTCACTCCCACCAGGTTCGCGCCGCGCCGTGGTACTGACTGGCTTCGATATGAGGGAATTGTCTCTTGTGTTGGTTTCAGTGATACCTTTTTTACCCGAAGTTGTAAGAGATTAAGATATCCGCGAAGCATCCACATCCACGAGAAGGTCTTTGCTCTCACTCTTACCGTCTTTGGGGACCTCTCCCTCGCCAGAAGAACATGTAATGTTAATTGGTTCTGGTTAAGAAGCTTGTCACTGTTACATTATCGATGCGATGATGATATGCCAGACCTAGAGATAGTTTCCAGTGATTGTCCGCTACTTCTTTTGGGTTAGTTGTGTAATTAAATTTTGTTTGTTGCGTTTCCCCTACTGTACAGAGGGAGGTGGCAAGTCATTCGCATCTTTTGATCTTTTAGAATTGCACTCGAGTGGGGGAGAATCTAATAAGTTTGGTCAATGACACCACGAGACCACAGCGCACACGAAGCAGTCACTTTTAGCGGATGCAATGTCCTTTTTGTAGGTTGTCAGACCCCAGTTAAGTTTGTTTCGAAAATACTCGCCGAGCAAAAAAAAGTTCTCGTCGCTGAAGAAGTTTCGGTTTGAGAGATCGACTGGCTGTGCGCCGAGCACCCAATCGTATGATCGGCTTCAGTTCGTGCGAGTTGAGCTTGAAAAGCATGAAACTGCAAGGCCTACTTACAAATATTTTCCATTAATTTGCATACCACTTCGATAGTGAGCACATCCATATTAAACCCATCAGTGTCTTAAAATTTCTTGACTACGTAGGATATTGCGAGCCGAAAAGGACGATTATTTTGACTTCAATCTGCCAGGATCTAATAAAGAATGTGTTTAGAACTTTGAAACAAAACAAGTACCTGATTGGAAGAATTTTCAAATCGTTAAACAACGAAAAACTTGGATGCAAGCGACAAGAAGTTCTAAGCTTTTAATTTAATTTTTCCCCATATTTTGCTTATAATGTAATTTTATACATTATAAGAAAAAAAGAAGAAGTTGCTGAATCTTGTTAAAATATGATCCCCCTAACAAGTAATGCCACATTGTAGCTTAGAGTGAAAGATACCATAGTAAATTATTTTAAGAAGGTCTGTTGAGCAGACACTCTTCAGATAAAAGAAACTCCTGAGCGTTGCGCGAAAATATCGCCTCAAGTTTTAAATGTGATTATAAAAACACAATTTGGAGTCAATAACAAGCCCCAGGTATTTAAATACATTCACGCTTTCAATTTGAAAACAGCTTTCGCTACAGTTATGACTGGCACAAAAAGTTTTAGAGGAAAGGCTGGTGCTACAGAAGCAGCTCAACACTTTCAACCTTTTGCACTCAGGTGCATGAAAAAAAACTTCAGCATCAAACGAGTGTTGCGTTGACAGACTGAAAAACAGTACTTTTGTTTTGAAACTGATCATAAGTTTATGCACTGCAATCCATATTGATATCAGCAATTAAATTTGAACGCTTTTTGAATCATAGGTTAAACCAACGTCATCTGTAAAAGCAGTGACAAGGCCTTTGAAATTGAGCTCAAATAATGAGTTGATATGTATCAGGAATATAATAGGTTCCAATACAGAGCCTTGAGGTACCCCAAGGTTCATGAACTGAACTCCGCTCCTAATGTATCAGTCTTTACTCTTTTCGATATATTGTCAAGATAAGATTTGAACCACTCGAGCATAAACCCTCAATGCAATCTTTGACAATCCCAACATATTGTTCTCGGTGGTTTAACGATCCAAAATGGCAAAACAAATTAAAAGATGGCTGACGTAAGTGTTTGACAAAACTACAGAGCTCCTTTTTCCGAATTTTAAAATGGATAAACTTTTAGTAAGAAGTGTCCAACATTACAGGGGAAAATGTTGAGATGGCGGTGAAAAACTACGCAAAAACTAAATGTCCTCTGAATTCTGGAACAAAAATATATGACAGACATTGGATTCAGATGGCTCATGATTTTTATTTCTAAAGAGCCGATTCGATGCTTCATCAGTGGAGGGAAAATTATCTGTTTCCCTTGGTGGGTGTTTTTTTTTTTTTTTAGAAAAGGAACCTGAAAAAGAAAAACAAATACAAGTCATACAAAATGGCTATGAGTTTTAGAGCATGCGACTCACATACTGAGAAAGCCAACTGACAAAGATAGAAGATAGAAATATCAAGAAGAAGCTCCGTCCCAAAGTATTTCTTTTCAGTCAGCAGAGGTAAGTTTAGGCGCAGTGGCTGAGGGGTTAGTGTGTTGGACTACTAAGCGAGGGGTCCCAGGTTCGAATCCCGCAAAAACCCAAAATCCAGCCCCGGGTTTTTTTCCACTGCGCCACCTCTCGCGAACGTCTGACAAACATCCGAGAGCATAACTGTCTTTAAAAGAGCTTCTCAATTGAATTGTGGATCCCTTCCATTCGTTCCAAAATTGAAAAACTCACACAAAACGAATGTCTGTGAGCAGCTAGGCCTTGCGTCCCTACGGACCTGTTGCGCCAACTATTTTTTATTTCTTATAAGTAAGTTTACAGAGGCTTTTCAAATATTTTGTGTAGGGTAGCTCAATAGAATGAATCCCAGGGCACATCTGTATAATAAAACTGAATCGCAAAATTGTATGTCTGCAAAAATTTTACAAATTAGTGCACCGATTTGAAAATTTCTTTTTTTTTTGTTTAATTTGTAAAATAAATATGGGTAAGTTCCAGGCTTCTTTTATTTAAAAAAAAAGAAGAATATTTCGCTTTAAAAAAGAACCGAATATTTATGACCGCACATGAAAATTAATTTCATAGCCGTCGGTGCCGCTCACTTAAAAAGCACTCCGCCTTTGGTGTGAGTTTTAAGTTTGATATCATAAAAAAAAAAAAAAATAACAATGCCTCGTTTTATTTTTTTAATTCAAGTTTATCAAATTCTGTGAATAAAAAGGGAATTGAATCTATTTTTACAGTGGAATATGTTTTATAAATTGTGAAGCGATATGATTCAAGATATATGGAAACAATTTTGGCTCACTTGAATAGCACTCCCCCTCTATTATCAGTTTTCTTGTGGACACCAATGTTGGCGGATATCTTAAAAATTTCTCTAATATCTTTTAGTCATTTGAAGATAATTTCTAATTGACGTAGAAGGCTGAAATGTGCACACAACATTCGGTATAACCTTTAGTTGAACGACAAATGGTAGCGATACATCGACTGGTTTTAGAGTAATAAGTGATTTGGTGAACAAATATTTTCATTCGCACAAAAAGCTGTTTGTTTCTTGATGTACAGAAAAATGGATACACACCTTTTTTGAAGATCATGCTCGTAGCTATATATTTATGTGCCCAAGACTGTTTTGTGGAAAAGTTAATATTTTAAAAGATATTTACAAAAAACTGTCGATCGCTATATAAAGTACGCTCCTTTTAACCAATTTTTATATAGGGGTATTCTGAAACAATCAATTAGCTCAGAGCTTTTAAGTCCCCCCTGTATAATGCCAATGAGCTTGATCTTAAAGTCAAGAATCTTACGTTGGCATTAAACAATGCGATGTCCTCCTCGTGTCCTCTTATTCTACCAAGGGGAAAGAAGAAACCACATTGGTGGACTTCAGGCTGGGGACTGAGTAAGACAAAATGCAGAAAACTTTTCAATAGTGCCAAAAAACAAAAAAAGTGACCCACTGGGATTCCTACAAGGTAGCCCTTAAAATATATAAGAAAGATTTAAGAAAAGCCAAGCGAGTATCATGGAGACTCTTCTGCCTCCGAGCCATCAAGGCTGAGAAAGATACTCTCGACAAACCCAACAATGCCATGTTGTCTGAAAAAGACAGATGGCTCTTGGACGACTTCTAGCGAAGAATCGCTTAATCTGCTGCTCGACACCCACTTTCCAGGCAGCTCAAAGAGTATTGCCCACAAAGATCCAAACAGATCCATTTTGCAATCTATCAACCTTCAAGATCAGATTACTAGAGACAAAGTTCTTTGGGCGCTACATAGCTTCAAGCCATACAAATCCTCAGGACCAGACGGCATAATACCAGCCAGTTCTAATGATAATCCTTAGAAGCTGTTTGGATCTGGTGTACATCCCATTGCTATGGAGAGAAGTTAAAGTGGTTTTCATACCCAAAGCAGGTAAATGCTCTCATGTAAGTCCGAAAGATCTCAGACCGATAAGTCTTTCATCATTTCTCCTAAAAACTTTAGAACGACTGATTGAAATCCATTTACGCCAAAGCATTGGCAAAAAACTCCGGTCAACGGCGCAACGTGCCTATTCTAAGGGAAATTCAGTAGAAACGGCTCTACACACGCTAACGAGGATTCCCTCCATCATAAGGAGTATACAATGGTTGCATTCGTAGACATAGAAGGCGCTTTCAACAGCGTTGACTCATCTGCGTTCGCTGGTGCACTGGCAGCTCTGAACGTGGATCCATCACTTGGCGAGCTGAATAATTTGATGCTCAATAGCCGAATTATCAACTCAAGTCTGGGTGAGATATCTACCAGAAGATCAGTCAGTAAAGGAACCCCACAAGGTGGCGTCCTATCTCCCCTTCTATGGAATTTGGTGGTGAATGAACTGCTGATGTGCCTGGAAGCGGGAGGTCACAATGCGATTGCCTATGCGGACGACGTTGCTATTGTTGTGTCAGGAAAGTACCTTAATACTTTAAAAGAACTCCTACAACACGCTCTCAATGGGCTAATAACTTGGGCGAACAAATGTGGGCTGGGGGTTAACCCTCACAAAACTGAACTTGTCCTCTTTTCTAGGAAATACAAGATTCCACACATTGACCCTCCATATATTTATAAATGGCACTAGACTGACATTCTCCAATGAAGCTAAATACTTGGGACTCGTTTTTGATAGAAAGTTAACCTGGAAGCCTAACATCCAAGAAAGAGTTAAAAAAGCCACTGTGGCACTTTTCTCTTGCAAAAAAGCCATAGGGAACAAATGGGGCTTACAGCCTCGTATCACTCACTGGCTGTACGTCTCTGTCATAAGACCGATACTCACGTACGGTGTGGTTGTCTGGTGGACTGCTTTGGACAAAGCGATCAATCGTGATAAGCTAAGAAAAGTCCAAAGAACAGCTTGCATCGGCGGGGCTCTTCGTAATACCCCCTCTGCTGCACTTGACATCCTGTTTCATTTGGCAGCCTTTGCCTTAAAGCCACTTCACAATGGACCAGCAAAACAACTGGCCATGCCGCTATCCTGAGCGATTTACAGAACCTTCCAGGAAACATCGACTACATCACACCAGAACTATAGTTCGATAGAAACTTCCAGGTCTCCATTCCCACCAGATTATTCTGGGAGGAGGAAGCATTCCTGGGTGATGAATCGATCCACTTCTTCACGGATGGTTCGGAAACTGAAGATGGTGTTGGTGGTGGTGTCTTCTCCGACAGACTCAATCTTAGTCTCTCCTTTCGTCTTCCTGATCACTGTAGCGTTTTTCAGGCCGAAATTATGGCGATAAAAGAAGTCTTATCACGGCTGAAAGAGGACGTGATATCTGCTTGGTCAAGCTGCTATCAAGTGCCTGGAATCAGTCTCTTCAAATTCTATAACAGCCCAAGACTGTCGTTCGTCTTTTATAGAGATGGCGGAGCAGTTCAATATTCACCTCTGTTGGGTGCCGGGGAATAGGGACATCCCAGGTAATTGCAATGCTGATGAACTCGCCAAACATGGAACCACACTACCTATACTTCCAGTTAAGGACTCGTTAGGTATTCCAATCGCTACTTGTAAACTCATAATAAAGCAGGATGCTATCAATAGAACAAATCTTAGATGGGCAACCGGCTCGACATGTCTAGCGACAAAACGGATTTGGCCAAAGCTGGATCTAAAACGTTCTAGATACTTGATCTCTTTTCATAGGAAGCATATCAGTGCCACAATAGGTGTCATCACAGGACACTGTCTTGACGAGGAGGAAGAAGAAACTATTCTCCACCTCCTCTGTACTTGTCCGGCCCTCTCACAAAGACGAAAACTCCATTTGGGAGCGCTCTACTATTTATAATGATCTGAAGGATCTAAAAAACACAGACATTCGGAATCTCCTACGCTTCATCAGAATTGGCTCAACGAGCAGGAAGAATTGAATTTTAGATTCATGTGGTACCACAAGGGGCCTTACAATGGTCTAACAGCCACTTCAACCTAACCTAACCTCACCTCACCATTTTTTATTCGTTATTGGTGTGTTCTCTTAATCGATTCCAATAGGAATTTTTGAATGAATACTCAACTCTACTCATTCTCATTGGAACTTTTCCAATGGATACTCATTCTCATCCACACATTTTGTGTTTTGTTCGTAATTTCCAACTCTAACGAAGTGCGGAACCTTCGGTGCGCGAGTGACACTCGCATTTGGCCGGTTTTTTCTTCTTAACCGAGCAAAAATCGCACTCGGTAAGAGCCAATTTTTAGCGTGAATATTTTTTAAACTTTCTTTTTCGACCAATTTCGACCTTTTGTTGAAATTCAGCTCATTCAGTTCTCATCTGCTCACAGAGGTTACTAGAAACACATGCAACCAAAATCGATGCAAAAGTTATGTCACTCCTGACACTAGAATCTCGAATTTATAACAAGCTGCCGCCTATGTGTATGAATTGTATGAATAGCAGAGGGATCCAGACTTCACCCCCAAGTGAAAATGCGCAAAATCCCCAGACATAACCCATAAATCAAACCGCGCAACTATGTATCGCAAACGTTTGTACGAACAGTCGAATCACTGCATCCAAATCCAAGTCGTGTTGCTATTACATTTAATGTTTTTTTTCAAATTTTGTTCCCAAAAAGTTATTACACTGTTCAGTTGCTCGCATGCACTGATGGCGGGGAGAAATTCAAATTTACTTGTGGCGCCAGTACCGTAATAGCCGACGAGCAACGTTCAACGGTCATCGGTGGCCTATGCCACCGTGATCATCACGTCCCTCGCAGAACGTTTTGCTCCAGAACGACCAAAAGGGGCAAAAGCCAATCGAAGTAACCAAACGAAAAGAAAACACACACAAAAGAGGAAACAAAAAGCAAAAAAGTCCTTTACATGGACACATTTTAATTGGATAATGGACAATTATTTTGCATTTTGTCTCGTAGCAGTCCATCGTGGGCTTTCCGTTGCATTCTCTCGTTCCTCTCGCGCGTATAGTTCGCAGAGAGACCATCCTCTCTGCATGAATTCAAAAGCTGGACACACCACGCCACCACTGATCTGTGTCTCTGGACGGAATATTGCTGTTGTTTGTGGTGGCTTTGGTTGGGTCTTCGAATCGAGCTGGCATCTGCAGATAAGCCAACAGCAGCCGCGGTGGCAGATTTCCACAGAATGCAGGTATATATGGCCAATATGGCCCATAGCCGTCCTTTTGTTGAGATCTTAATAAATGAGAAATTCACTAACCAAATTGGAATGGAAATTTCTACGCCTCTATATCCGTTGGTCCGATGCGATAGGGAGGTGGAAATAGCGCACAGAGAGAACAATCAGCAACATTGGGCTTGGCTCCTCCGGACCATTGTCATATAGGCGAATGGGCGAGTGTAATAAATCGATTTAGCGATGTCCTGCACCAGCCGTTTGGTCTTTGGTGTACCTATATGCGTCTGTCCTTTCTCGGGGCGATGCGACTATTTTTGGCTATAAAGTGGTGTCCGCGTCGCGGTGACGTACAAGGACCGCAAGTTGAAGAGGTTAGTGAGTTAATTATTCAAACCGCATGCGAAGAAAGTCGGTTTGGTGCGCCGGTTGTTCCTTTTCGAACAGGGGTGGCATTCAGGCAGGCTTTAGGCAGGTATCGTCTTGAGTGGACGTAGTGCGATGGTCCATCAATTGGTTTCAGATTATAGCGAATTTGTCTATGAGGAGGTGGTCGAAAGCCCTTTTTACTTAGATACCCGATTCAACAGATCCCGTATCAAGTACGAGTGAGAACAGTTTTCACAATACAGGTGGCGCCCAACGTTGGATTCGGTCGGATTGCAGTTTAGCGCATATTATTGAAATGGAGGCAGCTTTCGTGACACAGCTCTCACTTATTTGCTAATTTGGGCTGTGGAGAACCCTAACCACCACGCCTTTCTAGTCTTAAACTAACCGCCTCCAATTCCGTACTTCAAGTTGATTGCGATCAATTGTGTGCGCCATCTTTGAGCGAGTGTCTCTACTGCAATGCTTCCCTCGGTTATAAACGAAGGCTCTGCAATTCGGAGCATTTGTGTTCCACACCTACAACCACTCGCCACCTAACCCAACTGTTGCACAATTTGTTCGCCCCCAGGTCTATGGCTCTGTACAGCTCGTATATTTTGTCGTTGTGTCCCCTCCTCCAATGCCCGTCAACGCAAACAAGACTGAAAACTTTTCAAGGAAAATTTCTCACCAAGCCGTGGATATCCTAATCCGCATTAGTTCGAGTTTAAGCTTCCGCGCAACAACGCATGAAACTGTTATTATCAAGTTCTGATATAGAATTTCCTTTGTGGTTTGGGATATTGACGTTTGCTAGGTAGGTATGTCAAAAACGCAACTATAGCCTTACGTTGGGCGCCAACCGTGTAACGAAAGCGGGTTTCCACCTTTTGTATGTTCGATGTACTGCATGCCAGCAACCAAAATATGGACTTCTTCCTGACAGTGGCCTGGTATATCAGAGGAAGGACTTTTAATGGCTTTTTGAATGTTTGTATCTAGGTTTATAGTTGTCGGAAACTAAATGCGGTCGATGAAAGTTTTTTGAAAGACGAGTACTTTGTCGGTGCGAAACTATGCGAAATATTCACAAACTAGGTGCTAACAGAAACATGTTAGGAAAGCTGATGGAATTGTTTCCTCTCTCTAACAAACTCCTCCATCTAAGATTCGGAGAAAGTTTCTTCCTTCATTAAAAATAAAATTGTAGGCTCCTTTCCTTCGTCCCGAAAATCATGACACTAGCAAATGCTTAGCCTGACAAATAGTTTTTTTAACCGTGTGCTGCATAAAAATTAAAAATAAAAAAAGAGTTGATGCACGAACTGTGTTTTAATTACAAATATTTGTGCTTTCTGCGTATGGGATGGCCCAATTAGAAATTTTGCTGCATAGCCAGTCATTTTATAATGTAGTAGGGATGGGAAACATAATAACTTTCGACTTATCATTGACGTAGTGGGCGTGAGCTGGAACCTAAAAGGTACCTTAAGCCTGTAACATATAGTTAATACACCTAGTTTTTCAAAGACCGTAAAACACGCCAGCTTCAAACAAATTATCTGCATATATCAAATGAATTGCATGTGGAAATATGATATGAGTCCATCTTCCACCTTACGTCTTCATACACTAATTGACTCAAACACTTAACGTCTAGTTCTATCGAAAGCCTTGACTCTACTTTTTTACCTTTACCTACCTTAAGATGGAGACCCTCCTATCTGCAGCAATCGCCGATCAGAATTTATTACCCAAAGCTTGAACTTAACCACCGCACCAGCATTTATGACTGTGTCAGTTCAAGTCACAGCAATAAAACACTATAGCCACGCATGTTTTGTAATACAAGCACAAAAGTGTCCACCTGTTCGGTACGACCCCTCTTTCCCTCAGCATCTATGAATGAATGCTGCAATTTCGAAAGCCACCGCGACCCCACACAGGTAGGTACATGCTAAGCCAGCGCGCAGCTGGAAGCTCATGAATTATTGACTAAGCTCCCTCGGTGTTGTCACAGCCCCTTCCCTGCCGAGGTCTTAAGCCTTTTTTTTCCATTTTTGCATTTGTTGAACAATTTATCCGGTGATTGTGTGTACCTGTAAAATTTATGAGACTCTAATGTTCTGTATCTATCCATTTTTCTAGGTTGTATTAGTTCAAGGCCATTACCTGTCGTTTCTGCCACTATGCAGTCGCAATGAGCCGGTCTTTTTGGCCACATGCACGCCGATTGCCATGCCCGAGACCAGGGAGTGTGTCGTACAAGGTGCAACGAATGTGTTCACAACCATCCACTCGATGGATATGAAAATCGCGCACATAGACAAGAAGTGAGTTCGCAACTACAGGCTTGGGGTATAAGCCGCAGTTCAAAAACGTTAACTTTTACTTTTCTATTTGTTTTGCATTTCATTTCTGCGTGCAGCGGAGAGTTTCACTTGGGCTATGGCAAGAGTGAGATCCAGGGACTGTCGTGGTATCACCTCATACATTCGGACAATCTGCGCGAGGCTCAGAACAAGCATCGGCTGAGTAAGTATTTTGACAGGTTCTGACTGCAATCAAAATATTGACAATTTCTTATTGACACATTTCAGTTACCCAATCGGAGCAGGACCGGTCGTGTATTCTTCTAGTGCGAATGCAGCGGCGACAGGGCGAGTTTATGTGGGTGCACGTGGTGCTTCAGGTGCGCGATAGTCAGGATAGTAGCAATCAGCAGCCGGTGATAGTTTGCACCAATCAAGTGCTAAAGTGAGTACCAAACTTGCATATACACATAACGAACCCTATAGACCTAAGCGAGAGGGAGTGATCCACTACACACAACGACAACGATAAGAATAATTGCATAGCGGCGCAGCAAAGTGAATCAATTTAGCAGAGCGAATCTACCCGGCTCGGTGCGATCATCATGATGGTGATGATCGTCGAGGATCGTTACATAAATTTACGCGCGCGCTTGTGCGTCCATTCGCGGGTTTTGTCTCGGCGTAAAATCGCATCATTTAAACATGACATTTGACAAAGTGACATCAAGTTCGAGTCTGTTTTATGTGCCGTCGCATAGTCGTCGTCGTGTTGTCGGCTGGTTGCTTGGCGAACGCTTCACGCGGTGTTCATTCATCAGTGCGCGCAGCGGAGCCTCTGGTTCGCACTCATTGGCACACACAGACGAGCAAGGTAAACAATTGTGACTACGAATTGACGGATAGACAAACAGAGCGCGCGGCACAGACGTGAAATTAATGCCGAGGATGGGATGCGATTTTCAGATCATCTGAACAGTGCTGTGATATCGCCTGTGCGCATTGACAATGACCACTGCGCAATGGAGATAGATGGAGTGAAGATGGCAAGCTGTGACTGTGAGTTTGTGCGGCTTTTTTTCTCCGCGTACACATTGTTGATGGGAAATCCTTGATCTCCATCCACTTTTGATTGTGCAAACGATGATGACGATGATGATGATGATGATGATGATGCTGCTGCCTGATGGGTTATCGTCGACATTCTCATTATTTTTTAGCTAAGAACAGTGGGGTCGAAAAGTTTGTGTTTAGTAGGAAAAGTTTAAGAGAACCATTTCAATGAAGTGACGAGTTTTGCTTTGTGAACAAACTTTGGAACAGCAAAGTGTCAAAATTAGCTAAATGATGTGGACACTCAAGATGAAATCGATCAGACAAAAGGTGCTTATAAAACGACTAGTGCAAAGGTCTCGACCAGTTGTTGCCGTCGTCAAATTTTAGGTTTCTCCCAGTAGGATTTCTTATCCGTGGCCGTCTTTAAAACTCTATTTAAGAACTGATTATTTTGCACCATTAGTTTGCGAGCATCTTTCCTTTCTTATAATCATTTTTCACCTTCACACTGAATATTTGGGGGGTCACAATATGCTATTTTGTATTGAAAATTTTGACTGGACACTAAAAATGATTATTAGTAGTGGATTCTCTTTTAAAGCTCTTGCCCTGCCATCTTTCATAGTCGACGTGTCAAATTCAGAGCGGCACTTTTATTGATTTCCTGACAATAGTTCTTCCTTATGGGAATATTCACAATGATGTTCCCGCCCTCATCAATAACGCGACCGATCAGATTATAAAAAAATATATGCTTACAGCCGAATGACCAAATCACCAACTTTGTTCGCACTATAATCAAATCATTTACTAACGAATATTATTGTGAATGCACCTTTAATAAAATGACCGTGTAAAGGTAAGAATAAAGCTCAATATAAGTGCTGGCCTTGATTTATTTGTTGGGAACTACGTGTTCAGAGAGCCTAACGGGGAACTGATTCAGTTCATCTCAAGTGAAAGACCAAGAAGTTTGGGTACTTTTTACATCAAAACAGTGAAGTCCCGATACCACTAGATAATTATGACTTATTGACTTGCAAGGACCTAACTTAGGACTAAGCAGCACATGGGTAAAAAACGAAATGCGCGGTATCAACTCCACATTCAAATGGAACGAACTCACAATGCCAACACTTTCCATAAAAAGTGTCCATTGTGACCTACAAAATATTTAGGGTTAAGGTTAAAAATAATTATTGACAAGGCTCAGTTTTCGGACTTTAGTAAATAAATTCCGCCAAGTTTTATAAAAGTATAGAACACTACGCATATACAGTAGAATCTGAGAAAAATGAACAGATATAAATAGGTCCCGCTCATCTTTTTGAATTGTTCATTCTTTAAATCATCACAATTTAAAGAAGAATGCTTAGGCATACATAAAAGCATTGCGACTTACTAATAATAAGTTTAAGTTTCGACTTGAAAATTTATGGAAGCTCACAATTTCAGAATTTGTATCGAAAATGTAGCCATTCACAATTCATTTTATTTTAAAAAAACACAAAAAAAAAAAACATAAAAAAAAAGTTTGTTTATATATAAGCCGTGACAATAAAAAAAAATAAGTTTGACTTTATATTTTAGTTATTAAATTAGCTTTATTCTGTGTGCCTCCGTAAATTTCGAAGCGACTTAAAAATTTGGCGCAATACATAAAAACAGAGTTATTTATACGTTTTTCTTAAAAAAAAAAAAAAAACTGCTCTGTTTCTTACTTTTGGAACACTTCAAACCATTCATAATTTAGAACAGTTCATGGTTTCTACTGTATATGAAAAAAAGCACAATTACCTTCTCCACCATCGACAGTAACGCTTATAGCGAAAACCGACAGTGATGATCAAAGAATTTGTGGATACAAAATTTTGGTTTATTCCTTGCAACATTTTCCGTTGCCCAATTTTCCGTCAAATTTTTCACCACTCCTCTCAAGTCAAGAGCAAACATTTCACGACTGTTTTATAGAACTACAACGCTTATATTTAATTGTGTGTGTTATTTTTCTTATAACTCGCAAACTTTGAATAAATTCTCACGCAAAAGTTCTCATAATTTACAAAGCCACAACTGAACTTGCCAATAATAATGATTAATGTCGTGGATCAGCTTTCAGCATCTGTCTGGCGGGCGGAGTGCCATGTAGCTAAAAATAGGTGAATAGACGCTAATTAACCGCTATGAAACTGCTTTAGGAGGTTAAAAAATCTCTAATTATTTGTTAAAAAATAAATATAAAGAGTCACAGTACAGAATTTCAAAATTACTTTATTCGATAGTGCACTTTATGTCATTTTCGAAAAATAAAGCTCAATTTGAAGGTCTAATTTTCGACTAGCCTTGCAAGCAGTTGGGTTCTTGTGTCGTAAGTCCGCTTATGATGGAATCGCAAACTAAAGTTTACTGATTGTCAAATCGCAAAAACAAAACTGAGCACAAATCAGTGACGAGTTGTCAAATTGATTGTCCCAGGAATAAAGTGCTGCCAACTCAAAAAAACACATCTATAGGTTCTGTTAATCCTGCGGAATATTTAATCTGCCATTGTGCAGATTAAATATCACATAATTTTTGAGACAACAATCATCCAAGCAATAGACCTCCAAAACTAGAAACTGTGTGCAAATATATGAGTTTCAAAGCTTCATCTAGTTTGTTCTGCACAAATATACCTATTGAACTTAAAAAATAAATTAAGAAATCGACCTGAAAACCACTTATTGTGATCATGAAAATGTCAAAAACGATATCGTCCACACGATCATCGTCTTAAGTGATCTGTCCCCTGCTCTCAGTAGCGGATCTTGATGAATGCTGTTATCATAGGTTTCATTTTACAGTTCCTGCAGAGCTCAGACTTGTTATTTGTAGAAGCTGTTCCTTGTCAGAGTAACAGAACGTCATATTCCAGAAAAGGTTTATTTTCTTAAATTTTTTGACATCTGTCTGTAGTAGATTGTATCGACTATTTTGAGGATTTATATCTACACGCAATTGTGACTCGATTAGAAAGATTTTCCCAAACTTTTTGCCCCCACTGTTCCTGCTTCGTGTCATGACGTCTACAGCGAAAATCTAAAATTCCATTCGCAGTAGCACTACGAGTGCGTCCACCGTATGTGCACTCGCAAATACGTAGGTACTTATGACGAGCATCGTTAAAAGTTATGCAGGCGTGAACTTTGCTCCCATTTGAAGTGGCTCTTCTGTAAAACGACTCACAGTTCAAATGGAAACGTTCAACGCCAGCGCTCGACTGATGGCGTGCCATTGCACAAGTAGTACATCTAAAGGCTGAGATATACAACTTCAACTCCACTTTGATCTTATTTCGGAAGTGCAAAGCGTTTTTTCGCACAAACAGAGACTGCGCTACGACGCAAAACGCTCTTCGCGTCCGACAGCCAACACTGGCCATCATCCATCGGTGAGCGGGACAGTCCAAAGAATTGGTTAATTTTTGATTGCATCTGGACGAACATAATTTTTCCGCAAAAGTCGAATTAGTCGACATGCAATCTGATTAGAAGAGTCTCTCTGGTCCACAGAGTGTTGGCCGGCATTCGGCGCGCAGATGAACAAAACCGTCTTTGGTCTCTCGGTGTCGGTGGTGCTGTGCGGCTATCGAGGTTTTTGCCCGTACTGGCCGTATACAGTGAGAGGATTTGGAAATCTTCGGAAATCGAAAATAGTCCAATGGCAATAAAATTGCTGCAGATACGAGTACGACTACGAGTACACACTCGAGCAGTAACACTTTTCTCGCTCTTTCTCTTTGGTAGAGGAAGTGTTTTGTTTTTGTGGTGCGAGTTTTGCTGCTCCTTGTGGCCATCAGGAGGACCGCGTCGAATGATTTGTAGCAATAACCGCATCTGAGAGGAACACAATCAGACAAACCAGCCAAATGGACAGTGTTTTGAAGTTTTATCAGTTGATGGTAACACCAAACACCAGACACAGGGCCCCACTGATGATGACGGTATAGAGGTAGCATAGCGGACTGGTTGCTCCTTCGAGTGGAAGAAGACTTTGTGGTGCCAATGAAGTTGGATGTTGTGTTCGCCGATCCGGCCGTCAATGTGAAGTTTTGGAAATGGCAGCTGTTGTGGATTTGCACTTGTGAAATTTACACACATCCAATGGAATTAGGTGATGCGTTTTGTATGGCGAATGAGATATATTTTTTTTTTTCAATTTCGCAGACAGAATCCAGATTTGTTGCTCATTGGTCTTGGTCTTTTGGTTTTACGACTGCGAATATGGAAAAAGTCATTAAATAAGTCACAAGAGTTGCTTCAAGAGTGAGTTCCTTTTAAAGCGATTTGCTTTTGGAACTTGTGTGACATTTTCCTAAAGGGCCATTCACATGACGGCGAACTGCGAATAGTCGAATTGCGAGCAAATCAATTAAGCTGTACTTATGAATTGAAAATTGTAATTTGTTTTTCTACAAAAGCATTACATTTAATTAATCTAACATCTAATCAAATGAAAAAAAAAAAACTGCTCTCAATTGATTTAAATAGCTTAATTTACAATTGAAACAATTTGCCCGCGAATTGAAAATTCTTGCCGCGAACTGTCACACTTTATTCACAATCCACTTAAAACAGTCGCGATCCACAAACCCGCGAATGAAAAATTCGTTCGAACTTAGCCTTCAACAATGAAACTGATTCGCGGGTACCTGAGACTTAAAAAAGTTTTCATGTTTGAATGAAATGTCAGAAACTACGAATATTCGCTTGTTCGCAGTTCTAAATTCGCTCTCATGTGAATAGTCCTCAAGAGTCAAAATTTACAGAGACTGTTGTACATAGATTACAACGGTTTCTGTAAATTTGTCTCAATGGGAAAACCCGAGAATTTTAACTCCTTCTATAGCGATTATATTTATGGAAGCTATCCAAACCGGCGTCGTTAGTTGCGCCTATTATCTGCACAATTTTAACATCCCTGGAAGATTCATTCATTACTTCAGATTGAGGGTTAGTGGCTATCGCGAGGGTATTTTTGTAAGCCCAAACCAACGAATCACGCCCTCTTATTTACTTCAGCATAAAAAGTCAGTAAATTTATTTAATTTATCACATCCCTGAGCTAGTAATAAATTCCGACATATTTGAGTCAAAGACGGGCTTTGCCTGCTTGCCCGAGAAGATCTAGCGCGTCAAAGAATATTAGCGGTGGAACCTAACAATATAATGTCTTACGAGTCTTTATATAAGGGTTCGATTAAGTTTTTGAGCTGCTTGTGCTTATATATAGATACTGACACTGACAGCCAAGTACAATGGCGACCGGACTAGATTTTTCCATCATTTGTCCGATAGGGCTGAGTGGATACAGTTTTTTAGCATTCAACTGCCAAAGTCATTATTCTCGGCGGTTTCAATGCTGTCAACTTGTAGAGTTGACAAAAGTTCACGAGTCGCACGTGTTCGAGACAATCCAAACACTCTCGGTCCGTTTCACTCAACAAAACCATATAGGTTAGGTTTATACAGTTGTGGTGGCTCATATTACAGGCACAACCTCCTGTCAAACAGCAGCGCCAACCAACGAGTACTGTAATATTTAATGCCTCTTTGATGGAGCTGTCACTTTTGACTGTTGATGTGTCGTTACCTTTTTTTCTTATGCTGTCCGCCAGCCACGTGCTTTATATTTTTCTAATGAATACTCTTCGTAATAAATAAATAAAAAACACAAAATCCAGGATCCTTTATCTTCGTGGGCAACAGCATCAGGCCCCCACACAGTCTCTACCATTTATTGAATTTATATTTACGACAGCGGTAATTTTAAGACCCACCAAAAGGACTCTATGATCTGCTTTGCAGGAATTTGTATTTATCTGCACCTTGAAAACTGCTGCCACTTATAGGGGCTAAGCACTCGAGGTTTTTGTCACAGAAAGACGGTTAAAACCCGTCTTGAAGACGTGATTAAACAGCTAGCTTAACAATGGCTTATTGAATTTAATAAAAAATCAGAAGAGTTTTTTGAAAACTTATGGCTGATTCAATGAGCTATAAATCGCCCTTCTGTGTTGTTTTTAAGCTCACCGCCGTGCTTTAACTAAAAAACTTTTTTTAAATACATATTTTGAATAAACAAAAACCAACTTCCATTTTGTCCATTTTCTTCTCTTTCAAAATTTGGTGGAGTGTTATACAAACTTTCACATCTAAAAACATATCCATTCAACGAATTTATTAAATAAAATATTTGAATATATTTATTTTTTTATTTTTTGGCTTTAACTGAAACTGAAAACTAAGAGCATTTTAATGTTGGTTAAAGTTGTTGACCCTCCAATGAAATATTTGTCCCCCCATAAAAATGTATAAACGGGGACTTTTTTCGTTTCTCAATCTGGTGACCCTATATAAAAGCCATAGTGAGCTTCAAGAACTGAGTCAGGTGGAAGTTTGTTTCGCCATGTGCCTTGCAAGTATCAATCACAATAGGTAGTGAAGGAAACGAAGTTGCAACCTTCTTCTCAACGATTCGTTGCTTTATTGTTGTCAGTTTGCTATAGGTTTACTGCGATTTCTTTCAAATTTTCTCCTGTACCTATAGACTTTCCATCGCCAGGTAGCATTGAAGATATGACAAGTGAATAGCATCGCTCCAAACCATAGGTGACTCTTGACAGTGGATTGATTTCCCGCACAAAAGACTTAACTCTCCCGCACTTGACCATATAGTTCCACTTCGTACATGACTCATGAGTAGATACTCATGCGACAGCTCCTTCAAGAAGTGACGCCTTATTCTGTATCCTGTACCTTCGATCAAACACATAAGCCTTGAAAATACAATAACAGCTTTTGACGATTTTCTTCATGAAGCTCAGACCTAGGTACATACTTCATAAACGGTTGAGAAACCCCAGAATTTCAATCAATCAAGCAATGGTCTTACGACAGACCCCTGACGCAATCCGCCAGTCGATTCGTTCTTTTTCTTTCCTCATTGGATTCATGCAGGCGCATACTATTCGGGAAGTAGCTTGCCATTTCCTTACAAAGTTAGTCTGGTATTTTAGTCAAGTAAACACAGCTCATTCGCAGTTCTCAATAAGCCGAATGAAAGGCGACTTCTACGTCTTTGGTTATGTAACGTACATCTTGCGCCAAAACATGAACATAAACAGCTAGGAGAGAATCACAAAATCCAACGTCGACGAAAAATAATATCAGTGCACTAACCCCGTCGTAAAAGCGCTTAAGAAGTTATAGCACTGAACGCATACGTTAAGAACACTTCCCAATGAACCCAGACTTTTAGAACGCGTCCGAAAGTCAATGCAGTTCAGTGGGCTAAATGAAAAAAAAAATAAAAAGACATTCAATTAGATCGTGACACCGAAACGTAGTTGTGCTGGAGCAAGTTGGCCACCTCCCATCTTGGTTTCATAAATTTTAATTGTAGTTCATTAATCACAATCACAATTTGAATAAATGAATTGAGAAATCAAACGAATTTGGCGTTAGCAGCATTCAACTGGTTATAGTTTTGTAGTTCTATTTGGTGCCTCCTTTCCAACGCCTGCCCTCTAATGGTGATTGGGCTCTCTTCATTCCAACATCGATAGGGTCATGTGTCAGTGAAATAGTGTGTGCTTCTTTGTGTGAACTTTTTTTTTAAATTATAAAGTTGTCGAGTTGGCACTTCCAAGTCAAATAACTTGGATAGATGCCCAAAAAAGCCTGCGATTTCCCGGATTTTTCCATATCGAAAATTGGTGGGCTTGGTAGCTTGGCTAATTAACTTCTACTGTCAATAATAATTATACCTACAGTTTTATCCTGCGCAATGCAACTCCAGTTGGGTCGAGTATACAATATCTGATGGTGCGGCCCCAGTTAAAAGGGGAATCGTTAAAAGCGATTCGTTTCGATGTAAACGATAACTTTATAGAATAAGACAGAAAGTGCAGTTTAGGGCTAACATTTTAAGAGAAAAAGCAGAGTCCAAACCTTTAGCTGGGTGTCAAAATATACGGGAAAACTCACTCAAAGGACGATTTGGATGCACTCTTTTGGAAACTTCGAAAACAGCCTCCTCGTTACTACAAAGTTGAGCCATCCACACCACACCTGGCCATACCTCTCTCGAACTAACAAGTCAAAAGCAGAAAAAACAAAAAAAAAAAAAAAAAAACCACACCACTGCCATAGTCTGCTGCCAAACCAAATCGGAGTGAGCGCGCCCGTTATCACTCATCTTAAACGTTCCTTTCTCATTTTACAAATTGAACAAAATTATGTGGATACTGATTAAGTGTTCAATTTATTGCCATTTATTCGCCCATATTGCGATCTGTTGCGCACAAGTCGCTCCGACAACACCTTGGCATTCCGAATGCGAAACCAGTCCCGTAACAAGTGCGAGAAACCCCACCATATCGCCTTCACAATGACCCGAACCCATACTTTGGGAGGTTTCGAGCGTTTCCATGTTTTCTGTCCAAGCCTTCAACTGATGAAATATTTCATCGTCCGAATAGATAAGGCTACGTTTACGACTAAATATAGAGCGCGAGCAACTTTAACACACCAATGGTGGGGCCACAACGCCCCTCTTTAACTGCAAATGACGAACCATCATCGATATGATTAGCAACTGCGAAGTGAGACTAATTTATTATAAATAATAACAGGCTCTGCCTGCGACTGGTGCTTAGCACTGATGGCCACAACGATCCTTTAATGATGATTGCCTTCTTATTTATTATATTGCGTGATGTTTGCACTTATTGGTGTAGGTATTGGTGGAACTATAATATACTCTCTCGTCTGTCACTGACCTGTGAACTATGGATTTGGCGTCAGATTTCGTCAGACAGAGCAGCCACGATCTTCCTGTATGGGCCAAGAACAATGGAACGCGACTTGTTGGGCGCTTGCATAACCTTCACTCGGCGTACATGTTTCATATATTGGCTAAGACGGACCCGACTATAACAATGCAACGACAACGACAACGACAGGGACGACGACGACGACGACGCTGAAGACAATTTCGACAAACAATGCCGCTTTATAAATCAGTTTTGTTTCAGACGCGCGCCTGCTCCCTTCATTGACAATATTTATTTCGCAAAAAAAAAACAAGTACGGTGGACCTATATATATTCTGAGCTCATTGTTGACCACCATCTGCCGAGAGGATTAGTGCGATACACTTCTTTCTGCGCCAAACATTTTGGCAACACAATAAGTCTCGTGAATTTTTTAAGTTTTGGTGCCCTTTTGTAAGGTTAGCTGAATATCTTCCACTTGGGAGAGGGTACACTTTGAGAGCTGGAACGATTTATTGTTGCAGCTTACCGGGGTGGTATTACTCGTACCCGCCACCACTGGAGGAAGTTCAAAGGTGTTAGAAGAGATACGACGATGGGAAAGCTTGGTAACGTAAAGTGGTGTTTTATGTGCAGTAAATTGGCTCTATGGTTAAGCTACCGTTTTTACTTTGAATTGCCCCACATCTAGCGAAAAGAGTTATGTCAGAGATTCACCGAATCCTCAAAAACCTGTTAAGATCAGAAAGTTGAACATCAGCAAGTTCTCGTAAGTCATGGAAGCAATGACTTCTAAGGCCTCTATTCCTCAAGTGACAGAGTTGGATCGGGCAGTGACAGAGGAAGTGATATCGTCACCTTTGAGATTTATTTTCATTGTATCGTTTCTGAGGAAGTTATGACTCCTTAGAGGCCCTACCGGTTAAGGCAGCGATCACCTGTCAAACTGTAGACGTTTGATGGTCCAGTCTCTGTCATATTACGGCCAAAAAAATCAAAGGTCATTAGGTCTTTCCACTTGTTGTTTGGTTTTCATACGAATCTGGTTCTTTACTCGTTCTCTGAGGTAATAGAGTGGAGGCTTGATCGCCTGTAGTGCTCTATCATGATCTATTGCAGACCCCTGTTTCGCCAGTTCGGCAGCCCTCTCACGCCTCTTTGTGGCTTAGAGACTACTTAGTGCGGTGGAAACTGAGCGAGGGGTCTGTAGTTCAACTTTCAGGAAAACAGAAGTTACACCTTGAGCTGGTTGAAAGCTTCCCCCTTACTGGTAACCGAAAAGTGGGGTTCTGTTGAAAATTAACCTTTCTTTCTTTAATGTCCGGGGCTGTGTGCAAAGGCCGGGAATTTGCATACAAAAGGCGAACATTATCCCGACTTGTTCAGATTTTATGACGTAGGACTTAAGCGCCTTTAAGGCAGTCTGACTATATCACTAAAGGTTAAGATACTCTTGGTGAATACTGATCCCATCTGAAGTATAGTTCCGCAGCATGTGCCCAAAAGTCTCAAAGCCTTATATAGACCTATATCTTTCGAATCTATGTCAATTGCATTTATTCCAGAAAGATCTGTGGAGACAGCACAACATGAGGTCACCAGAACCATTAAGAAGTTGTGCATTCTCAAAGAATTTACTTTGCCAGCCTTCCTAGACGTAGAAGGTGATTTCAATAATCTAAATACGGCAGCCATTGTATCCTCACTTGATGAGCTCGGCTTGGTCTCACTACTTGACTAACAGGGGTAAAAAAATGCTTAATAGCTGAATCATGAACAGCAGTCTTGGGTTCAGCTCGATTGAGAAATCGGTTGATCGCGGAACGCCACAATAGGGAGTTTTATCTCCTCTCTTGTGGAACATATCAATAAACGAACTTCTACTCAACAAGGGCATCAAAGACTAGAAACGCTGCTGAACCTACAGCCCATTGAGCTTTGTACTAAGAACGTGGCAGCCAAAGGTGCTCTCCGACTAAGAGAGAACAAAATTTGCAAGCCCGAATCATTCGGTCACGAGAGCATATGATTACCATCTTTGATCAGAGCCGCTCACAAACTACAACAAGCCAAAGTATGACATTGATAAGAAGTTAAAAGTCTATATACCGGACAGGCAGGACTGGCTCTCCCCGAGTACTGTCATTAAAGGTGAACCCGTTTTCACAGACGGCTGAAAGAAAGAGAATGGAATGGGAGGGTTCTCGGAAGAACTATATAGATTTCAAACAGTCGTACGGACTACCAAACCACTGCAGCGTTTTCCGGGCAGAGATCTACGCGGTTAAGAAAGCGGCTCCAACTGCCTTAGCAAGGGAACTACCAGCAATGGGAAAAGAAATTACCCAGCAGCACTTAAACCGATAAACTCCAATCTGGTAAACTCAAAATCTAAAAGTCAGTGCCTTTCGGCATTAAGAGCGATAAATTCATCGGCATTAAGAGCGATAAATTCACCTGCCGAACTTCCAATCGACTCTCTTTTCCTTCCAGTAAGCTTCCAGTATATCTGGAAGTTTTGCTGGTTGCTGCAAGGCAGGTGTGCTCAGTAGTAGTTGAGTCGCCATTGCTTTTTTTCTAATCTTTCTGTGTAAGTAAGTCTTAAAGCGTCACAACGAAATGTGATATCAAGAGAGAGATATCAAAGATTATTACGCACACAATTGTGATTTGTGTGAGGACTGAGGAGTAAGGCCTTAGGATAAGGAAGTTCTCAAGCCATCATACCTACTATAAAGAGTGATATCAAGGGAGAGATGATATCAAAGGAGAGAAAAGAAGAGAAGTAGAAATAAATACAAACCTGTGTGTGCTCAACTCTAGTTGAACTGTGTGGGACGACGTGTTTTGTGTTTGGAATTATTTATTTCTATCAGGATTGTGAACTGAAAACTATCAAACCATTCCTTGCCCATACCCATTCCATTACTCTCTCACTCTCAATTCAAGACAATAAGGAGAGTACGCAAACTCTCTCAACTCCTTTTATGACTTATGACTTATGACATGACTCATTCTAAATACGTGTCCTACCCAACACTACTACCAGCTTCCAACGCAGATAAGAGCTTCATTGCTAATGCCACATTAAATTTGGCAAAAGAACGATGGAATATAAATTACGGTTGCATCATAACTCGTAATATCTTTTGATAGAAACCAAATCCGAGTGCTCGCCGGCGTGATAACCGGACACTGTATCATTAGAAACTACAGAGACGAAGAGGAAATAGAATCCGTGCAACAAATCCTGTGTCACTGTTCAGCCCTCCAAGATTTCCGCTACACTTGTTTGGGAGCACGGTTCTTCGAAGACTTAGAAGATCTAGCAACGATACCTCTGTCAGATGTAAGAAGATTCATCAGCAGATCCGAACGGTTTTGTTAGTTGCATGTCCTACCATATACTATGTAAGGGTAGTCACAACGAGCCTCAATGGCTTATGGTTGTAAGTTGCCCCTCTAAACCTCACCCAGCCTAGTGCTACCCGACTTCGATTAGTGTCCCTTGAGTATCGCCATTCCCATAGCCACCCTTTACCCAATTAACGCCATTCAGTGTTGCTATTGCATACTATACTGATGCCTGTCTGCTGCTTTTGATATGTATCTTCAGTCTTCACGTATATCTACTCCATCATATTTGTAACCCGCCATTTTCTTCCTTTATTTACAGCGAGCGCGAGGCCTCAGTAATGGTTGCGAATTCCTGGCTGTACCACTTCTATTCGGTGCAATCGAAGATCCAGTTCGGACTGCCATTCGAAGGACCTACCCGTGTGCCACCCACAACACCTGCGTACTATCATCATCATCCCACCCATCCGCATCCGCATCAGCTGCACCATCATCATCATTCGCCGACACTTCCTGCGAATCTGGCCCATGGTTATCCGCCACAACCGCCGCCGCCGCCATCATCCTCACATGTGCCATATGGATACCATTCGCCCGTGGGCATGGGATCAGCCGGCCATCATCATCATCATCATCTATCGGTTTCGCAGCAATCACCTACGTCACATCATGTGATGGGCAGCAGCAACGGCAATATTGATGGCAGCCACCACCACCACAACCAACAGCACCAGCACCACAACGGAACGACGGATGGTCATGGCACGGTCATGGCGACAGCATCGGAAAACGCAACGACAACATACGCCTCTGCCTATCGCATAGAGACCCAACCCGTGGATTACAGTCAAGTGCCGCCACCTCAGACGATATCGACGACCGCCACATCACCGCGTGCGCAGGTGGAAATGCGATGCAGCAGTGCCAACAGTTCGGTGTCCAGTTCAAATTACAATGGCACGCGATTGGGATCACCACCGGCCGCGAAGAAGCGTCTAATTGGCAAGCTCGAACCGTTGTATGTCGTCGAGAATCATTCGCCTGAGTCAATTACCGACCTCGACACTCACTACGGCAGTATGGATCTGCATCATCACCATCATCATCATCATCATAGTAGTTCGGTGGTTTTTGCCACTGTAGTGCCGACGAGGCCACGTTTGCTGACCAAAGCCTTGCCCAGTGATCCGCCCGACTTTATTGATCAGTGGAATCCAAGTCCGCCATGGTCAGAAACGGCTCAGAAGTTAACAGATGCTGCGCAACAAGAGCTGAGTCCTTGCATAACAACAACGCCTCCGACGCCCACGAGTGCGCCGCCAGTTCAGACGTTAGGACCTGCATTTTCATTCGAATGGATGTCCGATCAATTTGTGCCTATAATGGATCCGTCCTGTGGTCCGTGTGTGTCGTGTTTCACACCCGAGGGCATTCCCGTGCAAGTGCCCGTGCATCAAATGTCACTGACGCATCACCATCATTGGTCACCGGTGGTGGCACCAGCAGCTCAGGTCTCTGCCGAGCATCACCATCACCATAGACTGTTGCTGCAGAATGGGAATGTGGGTTCGCCGACCGAGGAGAACATCAACGCAGAACATGTGACAGTTATTACAAAGGGCGAGATCCTCGATGACACCGATGTTAAGGGTGAGTACTTGTCGTAGTACATTTTTTTAAAGTGCACCAAGTGCGAAATCGATCTAACTAGATAGGTACGAGCATTTTTAAAACGAGCAACATTTTTAGATTGTTTAAACAGACCTATGTGAACGGCTTGAAAAGCTATAAAAAGTTAAAATATTTGTCAGGAAGATCCAGAATTGAGCTTCTCCTCTGTACAGAGACTTAGCTGTCCAAATATTCAAACTTTCGCTTGGTGTCGCAGTATACTTGAAATCTGCCACTGACAGGTTGAAGTACCTAGTTTACTAAGTCTGACAGTTGGCACCTCAATTTGAATTGGATCGGTCATATGAAAAGCTGTTTCAGTTGACGTCTATGGAGGGATAGCCGACGAATCTAGTCAGGAAATTCGTGACTGAGTACTAATTTGACAGTTCGTTTATGTGGCTGACGTAAGAAAAGTGACGTTCCCGATGAATCTTGTTTTTGCGTTCAGTTTACATCTAGTCCAGATCCAGACCAATATAGTCGACTTAAGATAAATAGATTTTTGAATGCCAAACGCCTTACGTCAAAGTTGACAGCAAGGACTTTATATTATTTTCGCAAACTGATTATATTGTTGAACTATTTTAGGAAATTATTAATTTTATAAAATTTCTTTCTCTATTCCAGATACTCGAAGTTGAAACTTCACCCAGACTCGGAAAACTTAAAAGCCCAACAAATATTGTCTCCGTCCTGATTCTGACGAATTGAAAAAAAGTCAACAAACAACAAATTCTTTGGCTGGTTAGTGCAATTTCCAAAATGGTAAACTATTACAATCTATTGTAAAACCAAGGGAGAATAGGTTGACATTTGATCAGATGATCAGAAAAGACTTGTGGTGAGTTCACAAAAACTGTGATGGTGGTGTCGAAAGAAAGAACATTCATTCCGCGTAAATGCTCTTGAGGACAGTGTTTTTCTACGAAGATGAACTCACTAAGGGGAACCAACAAATTGAAGAAAGCTTTAAATGCAGTGTTGCCGGTTTGTGGGGAATTCCCTTTTTTGTGGCGGATTTCAGACAAAAATTTGGTAGAATCGAAATCTCCCCTCTTCGAGAACGAAATGTCAATACCTAACAGTATTCCATTTGAAACGGAACTCAACTTTTTTGCGCATGTGTCCATACCCACTGCTGACGATTAGAATCTTGAAAAGGATAATGATAGATGATTTGAAGAATGTCGATCTCAAAGTACTCCTGAGATTCATACTCAAATCTGGGTGGTTCTAGCAGATAATCAGACTTCATATCGTTGGTAACTCGTAGGACGAACTATAGAGGATCATGATACAACGGAGCTTCAAGAGCCCATGAGATTCATACTAATCTATGTGGATCCAATATGAAAAGCGGTTTATTTCTTGTCTTCCAACAGTGCACACTGGATGGTTCCCGTAACTGCACACAATGGACCCAACTGAGGGTCTAAGTGAAGATGTGGCAAAATTGCCATTAGAGTATCCATTTACCTACCTACCTACCATAAAAGAGAAAGGGTCTGAAATGTTTATAGCTGTGAACAAACGTAGTTTGACACTTTGATAAGGAACGTCACTATGTGACTGTCAATAAAGAACTTCGGTAACAGACGGTTCTAGTTAAGTGAGTTAATTTAAAGTAAAGCACCTTCCTACAAGGACCATATTCCTTCAAGTCTGATTCTTGCATTTGTAGGATGACAATGTTTCCTTTACATAAAATTGTATGCCATAACTTTAATTTATCATTACGTATGAGCACATTCCCGCCTTTTTGGAGAACTTATTTTATAGTTCCCATTTATTAGTATGATAGGAGAAATAAACTTTAGAAATATTAAGGCATATTTTAAGCAATCTTCTATTCAAAAATTGTTTGACTCTCTAGCAACCGAAAGATTACATTTTTCCTGTAAATCTTTTGTTTGTAATAATCAGCTTGGCTTTGTTAAAAAGAAGTCAACAATAGCCAATCTTTTAGTATTCAACAATTTCGTTATTTCTGAAATCAGTAAAGGCAACCAAGTTGATGCGATCTATACTGATTTTAGCAAAGTTTTTGATTTAGTTGACCATAAATTGTTGCTATATAAACTCACAAGACTGGGTTTCTTTTTCATTTCCTCCTTCCTCTCGGCAACACTGCATTTAAAGCTTTCTTCAAATGTAAAGTTTCGTGGTCGTAGCCTCAGGCGTCCCCCAAGGAAGTCATATTGGACCACTACTCTTTATTCTGTTGGTTAATGTGTCGTTAAATTTTTACCTCAATGCGTTTTGTTGATGTTTGCGGACGACTTTAAGATTTATATGTCGGGTAATGATAGCCGTCCTTTTCACCTTTTAAATTCACATCGTCAGAAATTTCATCTGGGGTGCTCTAAAAGCAACCTCTCTCCTAAAATATTTCGAAGTGTTCTGTCATAACATTTTCGCGCTGTTAATCTCCTATCATGTATACGTATTCTTTTGATGGTATAGTCGCTCCCTGATTAAATATTTGGGCGTTTTTTTCGATACCAAGGTATCACTGACTTACCACGTTGAGTCCATCACAAGCAAGGCAAACTGAACATGGGGAATGTTAAGGCAAAATGCTTGTTAGTGTGCGGATGTTTATGTTCTAAAGACATTGCTTATCGCTTTAATGCGGTCTATATTGGAATGTTCCTCTATTGTGTGGTGTCCGTATTAAAGAGTTTGTGTAACTAAAATGGAACCTATACAATAAAATTTTTTAAGATTCGCTATTAGAGGACTTCCTTTGCTCGATCTTAGCTTCATTAAATTAGAATCAATGGAGGCTAGGCAAATTGTAGCCAAAGTCGTCTTTATTCATAGGGTTTCAATAGGAGAAGTTGATTCAACGGACATCCTAAAGAGCGAGCGAACGAATTGATGAAATGCGAACAAACCAATTTTGATGCATTTATGAACAGAAAATTGCACATTTTACTATTCCAAGAGGAGGATGATTAAAAATCCCATCAAAATGTATTAAGACAACAAGTTTATAAACAGTTAAAGTAATGTAATTTCGAATTCCAAACTTTTTGCTGCGAACGAATACACCCTTGGCGCGAATTGTCAAAGTTTATTCACAATCCACATCATTCACTTCGCGTTCCACAAACTGGCGAATAAAACATTCGTTCGAACAAAAATTTTAAATGTCAACACGTAACTACAGCATTCCCTTTTAAATGCAACCACGATTGTGCTGAAGTACCCAATTGATTAATGTGGATCAAGTATTTTAGCTTTGGGTTAATGCTCCGAGCCGAAGTAAAGTGCTGAACGCCGTCACAAAAAAAAATATCTAGTTAAAAGATTCGAGAATAATTTTGGATTTTTTTTTAATAAATTATAATAAACTCTCTTGGGTGGAATGGTTCGGAAAATGGCTCAACTCTAGAATTTATTCGGAACATCGCTGAACGGAACCCAACTTTTTGCGCATTTGTACACAACAACGTAACTGACATGACAAACATAATATTCCTCGCGCGTATCATCATAATCGTATGACTGATTTGGAAATGAGCCATATTCAATATGCACAGGTCAGTTTACTCGAATTTTGATTTGATTCCCCCATGGGGAATGCCACCACGAAGAATGGGGAAAAAGGGGAATTTTAAGGTCTGTGATGGGGAATTTCACTTAAAGCGCCTGGCAACACTGCTGCGACTAATTGTAATTTTGACTTTCTCTCTCTCTATATATATATATGGAGTGCCTTTTGAACAAAACGAAGATACGCCTTACGATTTCCGAAAAAGACACGAAAAATGTGAAACAGCACCAATAAATTGTGGAAATAAATATAATGTCGTTTTCCATTGGGAGAGAAAAAGCTGTCAGATTTCATGTTCCATTGGCCGCAAAAAAAAACCTTTTTTTGACAATCAGAGCAATTTTGCGAATTTCGATATCTGAACGAGATTTACACCTACTTTCACTAACACCGAAACATTTGTTATTTGTCAAACCTTAAAGTCTGTTATTATTTACGTTTTTAGACGACAAGTCTGTGAAAAAAAGAAAAACAATACATTTGGTCGCTTCAATGGATATTAACATAAATTGAATAGATTTTTAAAAACACAAATTACAATTAAGCAGACTTTCAAAACACGCACCACCACAAATGCAAAGAAAGAAAAATCTCGTTTTATGTTCCATTGGGAACGAAAAATCTGAAATCTGAGAGCAAAATCTGAAAATCCCAATGGAAAACGACATAAATGACCAGAAGTGGGTCTGTTCGCAGATATTGTAAAGTGGGAATGCCACTGTCCGGTCAAAATTTTGTAGTTTTATATATTTAGATAAATATTTATTATAACCAGAAATCTTCTCCATTTGAACGGGTTCGTTATTAGAAGATTAATTTCGCATTTGCTCTACACCTTTGGAATCGGACGAAATGATTCGCTGCTAGTCCAAGTCCACCTTAAGCTGTCATCACTGTATTAAACAGTCAGTGGTGTTCGTTAGAGATCACCACAAAAGAATACTTACAACTTACTCGAAACTTGTGTCAACTTACCTCCCAACGTTTATCAGTTTTATAATTATTTCCCCTTAGTATTCTTAGTAGCTATTTATTTAACAGAAACCACGTATTTAAATTTAAGATATTATTTTGTTTACAATATTATTTGTATAGATATAGTGTAGCAACTTACTTGTAAAGCAATTAAATTGTTTAACAGTGTAGAGACACCGCTCTGGTTTTATTTTTCTACTGAATTTCCCATTTAGCTGATAAGTAGGTAAAATGCAATTACAAAAAAAAACACACACAAAATGGCCAATAACTGTATCTATAAGAGAAGTAACACTTGACAATAGTTTTTGTACTTATTTTTTCACTTTTAATATATTTTCTTGGTATTTTTTTTTACTTTTATGCTTATATTTAAGTACTCTGTTATCATTTAGTGCAATTGAAAGGGTTAATTGGATTTCAAATTCATACACTCGTATCGGTATCTGTAGACAGTTGGATACGTTTTCAATTTAAGTATTATTAGCAATACCATATAAATTGTAATTAAATAGAATTGACAAGAAATGATTATAAAATAATTAATAAATGAAAATTGAAAACTTAAGTGAATATGCGTTTTAATAATAAAGAGGAAGGTTGGGTGCGTTCATTTCTGGCCTAGACCTCGTTGTAAATAGTTGGACTCACACTGTGCGTTCGATATGCGAGTCAAATGGAACGAAATTAGTTCATCGATATCTATACAGAGCGTATAAACGAACGCAATTCGATTACATGCGAAGATAATCATAAAATGGCAACAATTCTGTCATTAAAGTGAATTATTTGACAAGCTGCCTTAATTTAGCGCCACAATTTGATTATTTTCCAATTTGAAAATTGATTTTTCCTCTCCGCGCCGCTGTGTGGCACGGGCAAAGCGGCCGCCAAACATTATCGCATCGATATCATCACCATCATCGGGATCAGGATGCGATCGATGGTGCTCGCTCTCTATCGCCATCGCCAACGTCGTCGTCGTCGTCGAAGTCGTCGTCTTTGCGGCTGTTGGAGTCATCTTCATCTGCGTCGATCGAATCGCTTGGCACCCTGCGGGTGCCAGATGAGATTCCAGGTCAGCGCAGTAATAATTGGGCTGCTTTGCTTTTGTTTTTACAGCAACGGCCCTATCGGTAGGACAAGATGTAAGTATATAGACATGACTTCGGTGAGTATTATAAATACAGCGTGTGTGTGCACATGCGAAATGGGGGAGCACGCACTTCGATTAACAGCATAGTGGGGGACCTAAGGTGCACATTTGAATGGTATGGGTCGTTCTGGGAGAGTTTTTTTTACGCGATAAAAAATAACATAAATACATTGGAGCACTTAAAAGTCAATTGATTTGAACTAGGCCTAGGTCTATCTAGAGGTTTTAATCAGAAGATCCACAATGAAGATAGAGGAGCTCAGAAAAAAGGGTCTCACAGTTCTCTTAGTTGAGAAAAGTTATAACTCATTTGAATAAAGTGTAAAATAATATATAATATAGATTTCGAGGGATATTCGAATCAGACCCCCATTGTCCTGTAGACAAAGCCACCACCCATTTCAATGTTCCTCGACTCATGCTTAGAACCCTTCCTTGAGTGGAGGAGGTCCGCCACATAATTGTCATTTTAGCCTGTCTCCATTGTTCCACGGTTGACCACCTTCTCAGGTGTTGATCCATTTGTGAATCAGCTGTTCTACCACTCCTCTGGCAATTGAAGAGAATTGGTTCTGGTCCCAGCTACTTTCGCATATCGATGCAAACGAAGTGCCGTTTGGGCCTCTGTTTTCTTAATAAACAGATCTAGCGGTAAGATCCCCAGGATCATTTCCAATACGCATGTTGGGGTTGTACGTGTTGCACCTGTAACTCCTTTATACATGCAAAACGTAGAACCCTTTCCAGGTACGCTTCCTCACAGTTTTTCGGGAGGCTTTCGCCCACCATACAACCGAGGCATAGGCGATAATTTATAAATCGGTTAGACCGAATTTCAACCGAAACGAAAAAATCTTTAACTTGAAAAACATTTTTGACCGGAAAAATAATGTTGTCTTATGACTAGACATAAAGGTACCTAGATTTCTATAATTTGAATGAAACTTCTGCTTTCGATGAAGTTTTCGAGTGTTTCGGCTCGGTGTGAATAGGGTATTAGGGTCACTTTCGTTTTTCGTATACTGTGGTTGTTCAATGGTTCAACGCGAGGATACACGCGGCTATATGGCCTCGCTTTTGTAAAAGGTGTTTTTCTTATAGGTATAGAACTTTAAGTGGTCAACACTCTTTTAACTGGCGGCCAAAAATGACTGTTTGGTGTGCTTTATGGGTTGGTGGAATAATTGGTCCGTACTTCTTTAAAAACGATGGCCAGAACGTTACAGTCAATGAGTGACCGCTATAGGGCCATGATTACTGACTTTTTCGTTCATCAATTGAACAACCGCTTGACTATTTTCTGTGGTGATATGTGAAGTCGCTATTCTACGCCGATAAGCCCGAAACGATTGACCACTTGGAGGACAACATTCGCCGCGTTATTGCCGACATACGGCCACAAATGTTGGTAAAATATCTTCGAAAATTGGACCTCCAGATTAGACTACGTGGCGGTCATTATGCCAAAAGTCATATCTAAATTATAAGCTAGAAGATAATCTTTCGAATAGAGTAAATTACATGTCAATTTAAAAAAAATCATCTTTGTTTTATTCCATGTCAAAGTTCTATACCTCTAAAAAAAACACCCTCTACTTAACGTTTGCACATTATTGTCCTTCAATTTGACTGTGGAAGTTCAATTTATCTATTTGATATACGACCTGAAGGCACTGGAACGGCGGTTATTTGCAAATAGATACCTTTTGAAAGCTGAAAGCTAGTTAGACATTTATTTTTTATTCTAAAAAAATAATACAAATAATAAGAATACTTCCGCCCTTCCGAAGAGTATACCTATATAGCTTAAAAGAGGAGAAGTCTATTATATTCTGTAGCTTGCGCTTGCGCTACGCAGCTCAGTAACAGGTTCTCTTCAGAGTTAGTCACTTAAATAATTCCTTCAAATGATAAAATGTCTATTTTTGTAAGTCCGCGTAGATTCTCCAGACCGCCGCCGATCTGTTGGCTTTGACTTACCACCATTTGCTGACAACTCGCTGTGGCATTTCCTCTCTTACACGTAAAACCGCCAACGCAACGACACCTGCTATCGGCATCCTCCACTTAGGATTTTCCTTCTGACGTCAACCCCAATATAGGTCAGCCTACGATGATATTTTCTCAAACCTCACCAACCCTGCCAGTCAAGTCTGTGTACATTTTCCAAGAAAAACGCTCTCGAACACAACTATCGCTTTAGCGACAGCTCCGCACAGTTACTAAACTAGTAGATAAATTCACATAAATATATCTCGGCTCAACACTCAATAAATATGCGGATAATGAATTCGTAAAGCTTACATAAATATATATAGGTACCCTCGAATCGAATCGGCAATTCAATCAGATAAATGGCTAAGGTTCGGCTTGACTGTGCGCTTTTAATTGCCCCCAGAGCCGCAGTCGTCACTCGCTCGATCTATTGTTATCCCCAGTCCGCATCTGTCGTCTGTCCACCACCCACCCCGGCTCGTCGTCAGCGAGTGCAATCACATGCGATATTCTATCGCGGCGCGGTGTCAATCCGCAAACAAATGACATTGAATATTAATAGCAATGGCAAACACAAAACGCAGATACAAGCGCGAGATACAGATACTTTTGCGCGCAATTAGAATTGCAAAACAAACGACAGAGATAGTGGAATTAATTTACCTGTGCCCTCCGATTGAGTTCACAGAACGCCATACATTGGATGTGTGCAGAGGGATACGAATATGCCAGGTCCCAGGCGGGTATATCGTCAAAACGGCGCAAGTAACTCATCATATGTGCGGCTGCTGCGGCACAGCCAATGCGGAATTGAATAGTTTCCATCTGGGGAGGCTGGGGTATATTTCAACATAAAAATTAACCCATGTCCCGCGAGGAGATGGAGTATATGGAGAGACCGCCACGCGCAACGGGCACCTCCACCGAACGTTCTCGTTTAAAAGCGGTCACTCACAGGAGGGTGCCTTCTCCATGCCATTATGCAGCTTAGGGGCATCATCGGTGTTCCTGTAGTCAGGCGCAGCGTGGTGGGACTGCATACGTCCAGGTTCTGAATGGGGTGCCTTATGGATACCTCTGCAACGTCATTTGAGCCTTAACGCCCCGAGAGTCGAGACTGAATGTAATGACCGTGCTATTATTTGGGGACAGGCAACGTATTAAATGCGTGGACATTATGATTGACGTTAAGCACTTGGCCAGCGGCCAATGCACATATATCCACAATCCACATGTACCAGTTACTCGGTGACATGGTGCTCGCACTCAGTCTGTCTTGTTTGAGGTTCGAGCGTGGAAGTGAAAATCTATCTGCGTGCGCCGATACGAAGCGTCGACATTTGTCCCGCACACAATTATGACTCCAACACTAAACGGACAATTAATAGGTGCCATCAATGGATTTTCTCAGCGTCTGAGAGTCGGCTTCAGAGCATGCGGTATCGAGGATGGTAGATGAGGTAAGGTCAGGGCCGGCCTGAGGGCGTATATTTCCTCAAGATGCACTTTGTAGGAGGAGAAACTATGAAATTGTCATGTGAAGATGGCATTCCATAACCGAACAAGCTGTCTTTCCACACCTCACCTCAAAAGATCGTATAGGTACAATCAGTGCAACGCTAAGCTAAACTTCGGTCGGTTTTTCACGATTTAGTTGTGTGAGATCCGCTTTCGTTTATGGGGTTGGTCTTTTTCAATTGAGTACTAGCATTCTTTTTGTTCACCATTCGCATTGCTCGTCCAAAAAATGATTACCCCACTGTGGACATTTCCGTCGAATGCTACGTTTTGGGTTGCAAAAATCATGGTTAGGAAATAGGTATACCTAAAGAGACTGAAATCCTTCTTAAAAATCATTCTCAATACTCCGAAAAGGCTATAGTAAATGTCATTCATTGGCACGCCTATTTTTTGAGGGGCGTTTTAAACCAAAATATATTTTTTTCTGATTTTATTGCCAATTTTAAAACATAAGCTCTAAAAAATAATTAGTTTTCCTGTATTCCAGGTGCAAAATCCATTTTTGTGGAATGGTTCCAGCAGGCAATGTGCGTCCATTTACCAAATTTCAAATTTATAACTATCAATAATATAATTTTAAAAATGTTAAATAAGTTTTTTGCGACACTCAAATAATTCTTGGTCAATATCTACAAAAGAAAATAGTATGGACCCAAACCTTTAACAAGCATTTTTAGTCATAAGCTTTCTGACTCATACAGAGGCTGTGAGCTACGAACCAAAATCTAGCATAGTTCTATAAAATATATTTCATTGAACCGATAAGTATCGGCAGCGCACTTAAATGTTATCTACATTCTCACGGTACAAACTTGATAGGGAAATATACGAAATGTCAACTTCGTACCCAGCCTCCAAGTTTTTGCCGAGATTCGTCTGCTACCCGTTCTGAAGCCCCAACCATAAAACCAGGTTTATTCCTTTACTTTTGTAGTAACAATGGAAAAGACTGTCAAAATGGCAGTGGCGGGATAGATTCGCTGTCAGAGAGGTAAACAGATAAAGTTTGGAATCCCTTTTGTAGTATATATGAAAAATGACAGGTTCCTACATAATTCAACTTTTTAAAAAAGTGTTACAGAAAAGTCCTTAAAATGTTTGATAAACTGAATGAATTTGCTTATTTATTAACAATATTGGTTGATTTATTTAGCGATGAAAGTGATCCGGAATTAATCGAATTTATTTTTTATGAATCCAAGTATGTGAAAGAGTTTGAAGAGGAAAAAGCGACACTCCATTAAAAGTTACGCTGAGAAGATTGTCCCTTTTTATAGCGAGGAAGAATTACGCTGCCACTTTCGAAAAGAATCTTGAGGATAACATTGAACTTTATTCTGCCGCTTTTCGATACCATTTTAATAGGAAGGAAATAAAAACACATGCACGCATGGACAACATGGACAGTGAATTTCAAATCATCTGTCAACAGTCAAGACCCTGACAGCTTTACTAATCCTTGGTTGAGTATAATTTCGTAAGATTCTCAGTGGAGGGGTAGTAGAGAGTTTTCTAATTAGAGGTGTTATTTTGGTATTTTTTGAGATAATTGATCGGATGTTTATTTCATAATAAAAAGGACGGTATGCCGTTATAGGAAACATGGAACCAAGAAGGGTACTGAGGTTTATAAAGAGCCTTAACAGCTCCCCCTCCCTGGTTAAACAATAGGGACCAACACAATAGATCTATTCTGGTCGCAGTGTACGGGGCCTAATACTTACAATACAATACAGTGCCGTTAATAATGAAATTTTCCATAACCAAATCGCAAAGTGGCTGCCCCATGTCCTCGATAGCCTCACGAATTTTATCTTTGAGGTCTTGAATCGACGCTGGGCTGTTGGCGTTGTTGATGATCGGCCGGCTTGAGTTCTTGTGTTAACTGAACTTTATAAGCTTTAAGATCCAAGTCTTTAAATAAAATACGGTGTAATGACGTTTGTGGAATGCCCAATTCCAAAGAACGACGAGGAATGGACAAACCTGTGTTTTCCTCAACACTTTGGGCTACAGCAGCAATATTCTCAGTTGTTCTTGACCGACGTGCACGGGTTTTATTCTTCACATCACTAACCAGTCAAATTTTTCCACCAATTTCTGTATTGCGGTCCGACAAGGTGCTTCACGACGACCAAAAAATGCTTTAGTTTTGCGAACTGTGACTGCAAGATTTTCACCATTTTTGTAGTGAATTTTAATAATTTCAATGCGTTGTTGAAGCGTATATCGTTCCATTTTTAGTAATGGCGTAGTTTCTACTTGTCAAATGCCAAAGAATAAAAGCTTCAAAAGTGACAACTACCGAAATAGCGGGTCATTCACAATAACACCTCTTATTGGAAAGCCCCTTATATTGCTCTCTCGATGACGCTCTCTTTTACGAATTCATCGAGTTAAGGAACGGCACTGAGTAAAAATTTGTAAAAATTCGCAAAATTTAAAAGTAAAAGCACAGACCTACTGTTCACGTGTCCAATATTGGTCAATAAAAACTGATCTACCCGACTGTCAAACTTACTAAACTAGAGTCTGAACGTCCCCAATGTTTTTCTGCGGAAATTCGGGAATAGCTATAGATTAAGAAAGAAGCATTAAATGCATTTAATTTATTTATTTTCTTTGGGTGCTTACATCTGAAGTTCCGTAGAGTGTCAACTACTGCAGTTTTTGAGAGACATTTTTTACAATGCATTTAATTCTAAATGGAAACTCCTTAACTCGAAAAAGTTAGTTTTAAGTAAGAGGAAAATTCCTAAGGCAGCATGTAAATATATTAAATATTAAAATCGCGTTTAAAATAACAAAGCTGCGCTTGTTTAAAGTCAAAATTGTGGCAAAAAGCACATTGTGATTTTTGTAAAAAAGACGTCACTTGCAGCTCTACTGTTGTGAGGCATTTGACAGCACGTTCGAGCAATATTTTCCCTGAATGGCTCAGCAAAATCATCTCATTGAATATAAAATCAATGTTAACAGAACCATATATGGCCAACTGGCGCCCCTTGTATGGATCACCACCAGCCACCCCTGTATACAGTACACCCAGCTACAGACCCAGAGTCCTTAAGTTTGCTCTAATAGAATCGCCGTCCCCGCAGGGACTAAATGAGTGAGCGCGCGCGCTCCTTGCTCCTCCTTTACAACGTCAGGAAATTGATTACACCACACTTCTGCTGGGCTCGCGCGCTGTTCTCCTCCCTCTGCTCCACCAAATGCGCAGAACCATTCAAAGTCAAATCCAAGTCATGGATTCAAATTCATCGCACTCGATTGGTTCGACATTATTATTAATTTTTCATAACTTCTGCGAGCGCCGTAGTGTTTTAAGAGATCTGTAGCTGCGATCGGGTCTTCTTCGTTGTTCTTGTAGTTTTTTTTTTCTTTTTTTCGTTTCTGTTTAGGCGGTCGTTCTCGATCTCCTGCCTGGATCCATGTGAAACTAATCGATTAAAAATTATAACAGCGGATCCTTTTGATATTGGCCGACAAAGCGCGAATGTCCTCTTTATGGCTGCTGCGCTCAGTCGCCGATTCTCCGAGGAGTTCTCTCTCGATTGGCAATTGACAGTGGTGTGCAGTATGATCGCCTGAAATGAACAGAGGATATCGGCTATGGACTCGTCATTTGCAATGTTGCACTGTAGGGGTTTTGAGTGCACGTTGACTGTCGTCGAGATTTTAAATTGAGCTCATTATACGAGCATATAAATGTGGTCATTTGAGACGTAATGAGTTTCGATGAATAACGACAAACTCACTTGAAATCGATTGATTTTGCTGTCGCCGGTCGGAGGGGAATCATTAATACGATATCAGGACGAGGTATTCTATTACTTCGGCTATTGTTTCATCGACAGGCTTTGAACGTTTTAAGCCATGCGCAGAGTTAGAATGGGAATTTTTGGACAAACTGTAACTGACACTGTTGGCTGTCAGGCACTGAGACGATGCGAAATGAATTCTTAAGTAACTTTCCACTAACTAGAATTGATATTAATTAGCTTCAGTCCTCTATCAAACGGTTTTTATTTTGATATTTAATAACACCAACTGCCTTTTCCTAATCAAGGTAGGTGCGACAGCAAATTTCTTAGAAGAAGATCGTAGAATATAATTTTGAGCGAGTGTCCTTCAACCCAACCTATGTCGAGAAGCATCAAGTTTGATTGCAAGAAGCTTTCAGATACGCTGCAAACTCTGTACTAGATTACAGCCGATCACTGCCGCTGTTAAATATGTATGAATTATTACTGTCAATAATGCTATGTCTTATGAAATACTATTGTGAATTCAATGAATTATGTTCGCTGTCATATTTGACATGCATCG
Source organism: Cheilosia grossa (assembly GCA_963082955.1). Taxonomy (NCBI): domain Eukaryota; kingdom Metazoa; phylum Arthropoda; class Insecta; order Diptera; family Syrphidae; genus Cheilosia; species Cheilosia grossa. The sequence continues at coordinate 12,890,022 of OY720144.1, read as the reverse complement.
AATAAAACGTCTCCCAACAGCGTTGTTTGTTTCCCTCTTCTCATTTTCGGTGTTAGGCAAAAATACATCAGCCGCAAAAGCCTTTGTTTGACGAAGATCAGAGAGCCTGAAATTGGTTTTTATTTTCATCTTTTTTATTTTCTTTCTATTTTCAGTAAAGATGGCCGTTAGAGCGGCAAATTCAAATTTCATAGATACCACAAATTACTAAGATGATTTTTAATTTCTGTTTCGCCGTAACGAACGTGGATAAACTATGTGCTTTTGCAGGCCGTATGTCATCCGTGACATAAATGCTGAATTAAGCGCAACAAAGTAGAAGATATACGATTTTTTAAAGCTGAGCTTAGATGTTAGACTAGACATCCTCATTCTCAGTAGTTAAATTGTGCTATAAAATCGGTAGAGCCGTTTTATTCAACTTTTCTGTCACTTTTAAAGCTTTTATTCTTTGACATTTGACAAGTAGAAACTACGCCATTACTAAAAATGGAACGATACAACGCAATACAGAAATTGGTAGAAAAATTTGAGCTGTTGGGACAAGTTAGTTATGTGATTTCACGACTCTGTCTCACAGCTGATAGAAATGTCAAACGTCAAATAGTTGGTGTTCGGTGTGAATTCATCGATTAGTTTTCGACAAAAACACGGTTTCCGGTGCGGTGTGAACATAATATAACGACATCTGACTGTCTTTGCATGCTTCACAAAAGTAATACTGCATTTACACAGTCACACATTCCTAACACGGAAGATTAAAGGGATGCTTAGTACTAAATAGGAGTGCGACTGAAAGGGACATCATTACCTAACACGCGAAAAAACGTGACACGACGGCTCAAAAATGTACTCTAACAGAGTGCGATCTTTGCCCGGTTAAAAAAAAAATGGGTTAAAATTAATCCAGTCTCTGTTGAAGAACACCGAGTATTCGTTGTTAAATACTACCGATTTAAATAGGTGAAATGCATACTGTTAAAAATAACACACATTATTAGTTGTTAAGTACCAAGTTTCTAGATAAATATCAACCAGCTGGTTAAATTCAACAGAGTTAGTTTGTTATTTACAACCAAGAAAAATTGATAAAAGGTAATGTTGTAAAATATTGTACGGGGACGACCTGGGCATCTCGTGCGAACAAACCTAAATCTCTGAACGCTTTCGTCGCGATTGTCATTGAAGAAACGACAAAAGGAAACGTCAAAGCCCACGCGCCATTACATTTGTAATTTATTTTAAATCGCCACTTTTTCTTCTTTGCCGCAGAGGAGCCCAGGTCGCCAGCCCAGAAAACTAAAAAGGAAGTCCAATTTTGTACACGAATTGTTAATAATTACTCCATTTTAGAGAATAAATCTACCAACGTGAAAACTGGCGTTTAAATCTTTGGGCGAGGTCTCCGAAGCGGCGACAGGTAATTTTTAACCGAGTTTCGTTAAACAAGTTGACTCGGTTATTTTTAATCCACCAACTCTGTAGGAGCTATATTTACAGTATCACTTGGCAGTTTTTAACCGAAAGTTGGTTGATTTTAAATAAGCGATTTTTCTGCGTGCGTATTCAGGTCGGCCATCTTGTTTACGTGGTAGGAATTATCGGAAAGCTCTGCGTGTTGATATTTTTATAGCGGTAGCCCACGAAATTCCGCGTTCCTATAAAACAATATGGCTTCCCGGAACTGATGAACGGACAATTATTTATTTATTTTCGCATAACTGATTGATGAATTGTTGGTTTAATTTACTGAAACTAATTACCACTCTCATTTCACATGTTTTCAATCAGAAATATAAATGTTTTCAGGTAATTGCAGAAATGTTGGTGGCCGGAACTTGTGTGTATTTCCGTTTAACGTAGGTATCTATAATTATGGGTAGGCGTCTGATTTGTGATCTCATTCCTACGTCTTTACTGGACTGCGAACAAACGGATCTCTCTGTCCCGTCTCGTGCGAAAATGCGCGTGCACGCTGGTGTAAATGCAGTTTAAGGAAGCTTGAAACGAATGAGTGTTCAGTTCCAAACGTCAATAGAACGAGTTCAAATTGATACTGATCCTGACCGGGCACCAAATCATTTAGAAAGTATCGAATTCATTTCCGAAACCGAGCAATGCATCATTATACCTATGGGGTTACCACATGAACATCGCGTGCACTCTTCTAGCGCGTTGACCAATTGAAATCAGTGATCCCTAGTGGTCTCTGTAGCCTCCACTAACTGCCATCCGTCCTTATGTTCACAGCGCCGAAACACACGGATTAATTCGAATTAATGCAACCGAATGGTGTTGGGCATACCGAATTATTGTAATGAGATGTCTTGTAGCCGACCTATGCAAATAAGCCCAGCCTCCCACCACACAGGATCAGTCTGCATCTCCTTTCATATATGATTCATACAGTGCAGCAGTTGCTCCATCGTGCCGAGTATATAGAAAACCAGTCCGGGATCCAGTGTATGCCAGCGAGAATTTCCATGAGTTCATAGTGCACAAATTTTCCATAATGTCATCGAGTCTCTTTGGCATTTGAGTGCACTCCGCCCGCACCCCGCTCGCTCTGTCTGAGTGTGTACGTTGTTTGCACACCCGGAGGGAAAACAAAACCGTAGCCTGGGCGATAAAATGTATGCGCTGCATTTATATCGCTGCACTTGGATTTGCGCGCCGTTTCCAGTTTTTTCTTTTGGTTTATTCTAGTACTAAAAGGAAGAGAGGCCAATCTCATCGCTGATGCCTGGCTGCGTTTGATTTTTCATACGCGAAGCGTAATACAGAGTCTCCTACCGCTGCTGGTGCCGACTGCTGCGACTCCGCAACAATAGTATGGTGACCATAGCCCATGGACCAGGCCGAGTGTGATGATACCAAACATTCCCAGAAATATTGGTGTAGGTCACAATAAGATTACATGCTGTGCATCGCATTGTATGCAAAGCAGGACATGGGGTTGCGCTGCTATATTTTCGTTTGTTTTCCTGCTCTCTGTTTCTGTAGGGTATTTCAATTTTTTTTTGTTTTTTTTATTTTGTTGCGACTCCTTCTCCTCGAACAAATATGCAAAAGAAAGGGAATGGGAACCGCTTGCTGCAAGGTCTGGCCAAAAGGCAAAAAAAAAAAACAAGAGTAGAACCCGGGACAGAGAGATACACGTTGTTTTCTGCTAAAACGCATTCATGGCGGAGACACGAAATTTTTCACTGAGCTGCCCTGGGATCCGCGAGGGATGCCACATATCTTGAATGGAATTGTATTCTGGGATCGTTTTCGTTTTGTTCCTGTTGCGGCTTTTATATGCGCGCTGATAAGTGCAGGAGCAATCGATGATACGGCGCGCACACAGAACGAGATACGGCAACGTGTAGTGCATTTGTTGTGTCCTCCCATCGCGCAGGATAGGAGCTGGGAGCAGAGCAGGTGCTAAAATGTTTCAAATAAACGCGGACAATGGTGGAGAGGCTTTGTCAAATGTACTAACTTGTAAGCAAATACACGCAGATTGTCATTTCGCCGTAGATATGCCACATGCAGTTGGGGACGTTATGAGAAAATGTTTATAAAGTGCTATACTTGAGCGAGGGGCCATCTTGACTCAATCAGCCATCAGGCTAATGTGTTTCGATTTCTATGAAATTGGTTACACATTCTTTCGAGCACAAGCGGTAGCAAATAGTTCAGTTAGACATTTGATTAAAGTTCGAAAATAAAGGGCTCAAAGTAACTGCTTATGCAGACGATCTAGTAATAAAGGGTCCGCCATCTAACTTTTTTTGTTCAACTAGTGCTTATTTCGCGACTGGTAACACTTAGCTCATGTCTGATTCGACTGATAATTAGTTTTATCCTTCCGCTGAACGAATATGGTTGTCTATACGCTTGAATAACGCTGGGAAATATTGGGACATTACTATGAAAATCGACTTAGAGAAGATGCCGCTCATTTTCATCTTGGCGGGTATGTAAACAAGCAAAATTGTCGCATTTGGGGCACAGAAAACCCGCACGCATACATGGAACAGCCGATATACCCAAAACGAGTCACTGTTTGGTGCGGAATTTGGTCCAGAGGCATAATTGGGCCATTTTTCTTCGAAAATGAGCAAGGAGTGGCCGTTACAGTCAATGGCGATCGTTATCGGGCCATTTTGAACGAATTTTTGTTCACAAAAATTGAAGAGGAGGATATTGGCAACATTTGGTTTCAACAGGACGGCGCTACGTGCCACACACCCGAAGCTACACCCGATGTTTTGCGCCCTGTTTTTGAAGATCGCATTATCAGCCGCAGAGCTGATGTCGTTTGGCCACCTCGGAGCTGCGATTTGACACCGTTGGACTATTATTTGTGGGGTGCCGTAAAAGATAAGTGTTACGCCGACAAGCCAGAGACAATTGACGCTTTAAAGGACAATATTCGTGAAGCCATTGGTGAAATACAGCTGCACACAATCGATAATGTGCTTAAAAATTGGACCGATCGTGTAGGCGACTGCATGGCCAGGCGAGGCAGCCATTTGAATGAAATTATTTTCCATTATTAACCGGAGGGATTGTACTTTCAAATAAAAAAAGAAATTTGAGAAAATATTCAGTAGTTTTTTTTTATAGCATTTTCAAAAAAAAAAAAAAAAGTTATTTGGCGGACCCTTACTTGCTACAGGCAAACTCCTTCCTACCATAAGCGAACCACTAGAAAGCGCATTACGGACACTAAAAATGTGGGAAAAACAGGCGCAGGGACATAAGTCCCCGGGACATAAGTCCCAAATTTTTACTTTTGGGACTTATGATGCACTTAAGTGAGACATAGGTCCCGAATCGAGTTTGGGACTTATGACCCAACTTATTGGGACATAAGTTCCAAAATTGTTTTGTCGAAGACGGGATATAAGTCCCAAATTTTGCCATAGATAATATTTAGCAAAATGTTGTGGATCCCCATTAAGTATCGAATACTTCAAATTGGGGGCACGCGAATTGCTACCATTGTACTATGAAATGTATATGGGGGGTCATGCTGCCCCCCTGCAGCCCCCCTACTTGGGATTACTGCTGGATTACGGGGTTTGTGCGAGGTTTTTTATTTGTATTTATTTGTTTAATTTGTATATTGTTGGGTGGGACATAAGGCCCAACATTTGTCTTCGGTAAAAGATGGGGACCAAACCCTGAAATAATTTTATGGATGTGGATGATTTGGATCGAATCTTTAAGTTATGACTAAAATACAAAGACAAGCATGTGAAGGAACAACCAGCGCAATTAGGACAGCACCTACTGCTGGAATGGAGGCAATCCTCAACCTACTATTGTATTGTATTGTAAGTATTAGGCCCCGTACACTGCGACCAGAAGAGATCTATTGTGTTGGCCCCTATTGTTTAACCCAGGGAGGGGGAGCTGTTAAGGCTCTTTATGAACCTCAGTACCCTTCTTGGTTCCATTTTTCCTTTATCTGCAGGACTTAAAAACGCCTCTTGCATGTGGATATCTCTGCCCCTTGCCACAGCAGGGCATTCGCAGAGTATATGTTCCGTTGTCTCCTCATCTTCTCCGCAGAGTCGACAGGAGTCATCGTCGGAAAGTCCCATTTTTTTTGAATCCTAAGAGCTGGGACTATGAATCTTTTTGCCTGCCTCTGTCCTTTGGATTCCGTCTAGTATTCGGCAAGGTGTCTTCCCACTTCCTAAATTTTGAGTGTACGTAACTCAAAGGTAACCCGAAGTAGGGCTCAGGACCAGTGAGCAGGCGTGATGCGCCTCTTTTCGCCAGACAATCCGCACGTTCATTGCCCTCGAATCCCTCATAACCTGGTATCAAAGCAACGGTGACTATGTTGTCCTTGGCCAGATCTTCAAGGAGGTTAAAACATTCCCAGACCATCTTTGATCTGATCGAATACGATCTTAAGGCCTTAAGAGTTGCCTGGCTGTCTGAGAGGCTGTAGATGCGGGCACCTTTAATGTTCCTTCGTAAGCATTCTCGGACACATATCTCTATGGCGTGTACCTCCGCTTGAAAGATGTCTGGTGATTTTCCCAGTGCTATAGCTTTTTGGAACCTAGGCCCATAGACCCCAGCACCGGTGGCATCATTTTCCATCTTTGAACCATCGGTGTACCAGATTTGTGATCCTGTCAACCTACTTACGTTAGACCCAGCGACGCCAACTAAGGCTTTCTCATGCTTTTAAGGCATTATTTCATTAGCTAAGGCCTTAAGGCTTATTTTTTTTCCAAAAAGGCATCATTTATTTCATTAGCTAAGGCTTTAAGGCTTATTTTTTTTCCAAAAAGGCATCTTTTTTCATTTTAAATATTTTTTTTATTTATTTTTATTTATTGACATTTTATTTTTCTTAAACATTCTTCAAAAATCTTGGCCAAACAAAATTTTATACGTAATGTCGGTCTTAAAGAATGTGTTTCCACCTTCAAACTCTGCCCATTTTGCATTTTTTAAAAATAATTCCAGCTTCCACTGCCAGTAAGTGGATTGAAATTGGACGCAAATTTGAAAGCTGTTTGTTTTTTGTTCGTTACTTTGCTTCGGCTGCGTTTCTTTTTTTTGCAAGAAAGTAAGTAATTTATAAAGTCAGCAGATATTGCTGTGAAAAAAGTGTGTTGCCGCTTTAGATCTTTCAAGAGTTACCCACTAATATTTCACATCCCCAACAATCCAACTACAGTGAGTACTTTAGAAAATGCCATCTCGATGAACTCCTTTTTGTTTCTGCAGGAAAATTGCACAGCCCACCATCGGTGAACTGGAAACTCGAGTTGCTGGGCTTCATTCAGTTAAGTGTGTCCACATCTGTTTACAACGCCATTAGTAACAATTTCCTGCGCACATCACTCATGCTGTATACCACCATGCATCCTACCACCTGGATCGATTTGCGCAAATTGCCCAGGATAAACACTGAACCGGAGGATGCGTCAGGGGCCAAGGGTGGGTGAAGCTCGCTCAGCTCCAAACTAAATGACGTTCATTCTACTTAAGTTTCACTTACGAAAAACAACTGTTAATCGCTGGTATATTTCATTTTAGATTTACTCCTGCCAGGGTATCTGCGAGAGAACGCCTCCAACAACTCTCCGCCAGATATGAGGCAGAGGCAGGCATTAAATGCCAACAAATCATTAGGCCAACATCATCTTCGTCGATTAGCGCCGAACTCGGCTTCGGCTTACAGCATAAGGGGCAACATCGAGACAGTTTCCTCACGTCCGTGTCGGTCGTCATTCGCGCTACTAATGTCGATCCATTGAAGAAATTTGGACAGCAACTTGAGCAACTTGATGTCATACACATGTCAATGACGCTCGCCCGACGAATTCCCCACCGAGCTATTTTTATCAACCTCTCCGTATGCGGCCGATATCAGTTTACATGCATGGATGCATAACTGCGCGCCACTAATGGTTCCCATGGTGCTCGTGGACCTGTGCGCGCGCTCCGACGCTCATTTAACACAAAATTGCTTTCGGTCTTGCTCTGGTTTTTTAACCCTTGGTGCGGGTATGCTGCTGCCCCCACTCTCCAGGAGGATGTTCCGGACAAATCGACTGTGTGTGCGCGTGCGCCCGCTGCACCATGTGTGTGCACTGTGCGCACTGACGCTTCAGCGTCCTGGCAACAGTGCGGCAATAATAATCAATTATTTCTGTAATTTATGGTAATGTTCTACCATGATGGATTGACTCCTCTAATGTCGCTCTAAATCTTAAACCGCGTTTCGCGTTTCGCCTGCGCTGTGCGGCACATCGTTGCGGTTCGTCTTCTTCTTCGTCTCCTTCCAGTGTGTGTGCTGTACTCGCATGATGGCATGTAATGTGCATTCAACTGCCACTATCACTGCGCCCCAGCAAAATAAGCGAGAAACCATCAGACTGGTTAGAGTGCAGCAGATTCACTTTGCCGGCTGTGGTGTGTGTGCCATGCTGGGGTTTTAGCGCTACGCTGATACGCTTTCTACCGCTTGCCGCGTCCTTCTGAAATTCGAGCTAATGTTTGCACTATGACTAATGGTCTCTGGGTTGGCCGATGCACTCTCCGCAATTACCCCGTGTGCAGATACAGCCATACAGCATCTAGATGTACGGTGTGCGCCTTGAATTCTGGACTTTCAATACCTTCTAGGACCATGAAGGGTGACTGTTTGTCTTAATATGATTGGCAATTGAATTTCCACCTGAGACTAATTGGAATCGATCAAAATGCTGAGCGCGGGAGAGTCATGCCATATTGCGGCCATGACCATGCCCGAGCCCATTGGCAGCGAGCGAGTGTACACTGTACAGAGATATACAGAATGCGCAGACCGTGTCCAATTAGGTGCTTAGGCGGTGGCCGAAGTTATGGTTCTTTGTCGATGCTATATAGACGAAGTCATCATTCAGCGTAACTTTATCCATCGGTGAGAAGTTTATGCTTTTTAAATAAGAGAATTACGATATGGATCGTAATATGGTTGTTAGGGAGATTGCTGGCAGCAGTTTGTGAGCGATACGTTTCGATCGAGTTGTGCTCGCAATCGGCTAACCGGGAGGCGAAGGAGTTTGACTCGAAATTTATTTTCATGCGTTCTAGGTATTACATGGAATGGATGATTTTGAAAAGTGAATTTGCTTGGTTTTTTTTTTTAGATGTGGCAGGAGTTTGGGTGATCCTTTTTAACTAATCGTGGTCCCCCTGACCACATTTACTTTGGTGAAAAATTGTCCATGTGTAGAAATGCAGAGGGAACATTAGCTTATGACTGATGCATAACTGTACTGAGTCACTGCTTTGGACAGTGGACTCCAATCGTTTGCAAGCTTTACGCTCAGCTACCTAGACCAAAGGCTATGTCATCCGCGACGGATTTGTCCTTGACACGGAAGTTCAAGTTGGGTTATTGTGGTCCATTCGCTCTATTTTACCAGTCCTGCACAATTTAAAAGCCTAACATCCAGCATAGCCAAATTGAGGAATTATTTAAAAAAAAACAATCACTTGAATCACTTTAAAACTGAAGTTTAACCGCTCTATCCGATGAGGTAATGAACTTAAATGCCAAACTCGTCAAAACGTTTGTTACCGCTTGAACAGCGTATTCCAAATCCATATATAAAAACAAAAAAAAACTTCTTTAACCAGCAAAGTGCTTTAAAAAATGCAAGTTTCCTTTTTTTCTACTTCCAAGATGTCCGAATGCTGACAGCGATCAAAATTTTATACATGTGCTTTTAAGTTTGACGTTTTACGATTAATCCAATTGACGTAAATACTAGTCGGCTCGCGAGTAGGTGTCGCTATGGTTTGTTTAGTGAATCACAGGGTGGCAGCAACAACGTTTTTCTTATTTTGTTTTCATCTTTCAAACTTCTGTAATTCGAGGTGTGACGAAACAACGCCGGGTCCCAAAACTCGGCGGTATTTCCCTTTCACAATGCTAATGAATGCCGAAGCAAATGTTTTCAAAATGGCCGAGAACTTTTAGTATAATTTTATATTTATACTAACTATTTAATTTCTTTTTAACTATAACTAAATTCTAAATGTTGAAATAACTCGAGGTTAAATTTGAGAAAATTCTAGTTAAAAATTCGCTCGAACTAGATTTAGAAATTTTAGAAAATAACCTACCTGCAATTAGATACAGCTCTCAGTATACCTTGGCTCTAGTTTATACTGATTTTATTGTTGTTCACGAAAAGCATTTATTTATTTTCCAACTGGCAAAATAGAGTCTCCCCATTTTAATAGTTCTTCCGGTGAGTTGAAAAACTTGCAGAAGCAGACTTCAATCACACTTGCTTTTATAAGGCGCTTTGCGAAAGAGTTTTCAGTTTAATGAACGCCCTATAACAACTGAAAAATGAAACCGAATAGCATTAAACTTAATAAAGGAAAAGTCATTGATTCGGTTACATTTCTATCAAAATTGTGTTAGTTTTAAGTCATTTTTAAAATTAAACTTGTAAATGCTATAAAAGCAAACACTTAATGCGGCAATTATCATTTAGATTTGCTTTATAGTTAAAACTTAATCTAATTCTTGTTGGAGAAATTCGCTATTAATTATGACATACGGGGTAAAATTTATCCAAGCATTTACTTGAAATTTTCATCAAATAAAATTTACAATTGAAAATTGAGCTGAAGTATTGTAAGCGCTTTCTGAAATCAAGTCACCGTAATTGGGTATATCTATTAAGTCAAAATTAGTAATTAACTCAATCTACTACAATCTGCTTTCTAGTCTCACTCTTAGACTTCTTGTGTTAGAAAAGTAGGAATTGAAGCACGCAATTCCAACATTTACATCCTATTTGACATTTTTGAGATTCTCACTACTTTCTGCCTCAACTTGAATGAAGAATTCAGAAGAGTACCAATTTCTGTTGCATGCCGATATTGAATCAAACAAACTCTAGCACACCACTCATATGCCCGAGCTTCCACTTAAGACCTTAAGAGGCCTCTACCTAGAAATGGAGCAAAAGTGCAAAAACTCACATTTTGTTTCCCTGACTGATAAATTATTACTGGAGCCATTGAATTGAAACTGAATGCATTTGAAAGAACAGAATGACAGCAGCAATTTATGTTGGAACCTTTCTGCCTTTCTGGTGTTGCAAGTGCAAATTGATGGGCAGTAAATTGCAAACAAAAAGTCGAGCCACACAACTTTTTATATCGTTTAGACGGCTCAAGCGCATAATGCGTCTGCAACCGTTTATTTTCGCATTCGTCTACTTTATGTTAGATTAAATGTCTGTTCGGTTTAAATCAATCGCGAGTTTTTCCAATTAACTCACTATGGCTGATAAAGAGGAAAGTCCGTCGACGAAGTCAACCCATACTGAGTCACGTGGAGAATCTTTGCCCACTAGTATTTACTGTTGTTCTTAAGGTCAATCAGAAGAAATTGAAGGCTCCTGAGGCACTTCTGATCTGGATCTGCGGACTTTGAGTCGGCAACCATTGAACCGAATTGAGTAATATGAAGCGACCAGTGGAACGTTGGAACCACTTGATTATGTTTATCGTCGCATCGAAGTTAGATGCAGTAACATAGAGTTAGTAGAATGACAAAGCTCCAGTGGACCGGCTCCCCGGCTAACAGGAACTAAATCAGTTCTTGAAAAAGAGAGCTCTATATTTAGAAGGTGAATCCATCAATTATATTCCGACTCCTCTACAAAAACTGGAATATTTCAAAAGTTCACGAAAGCTTTAAATTCAACGACAAGGTCATGGACATTTTCGACAGCGGAGTGACAGATGCGCCACCACAGCCGTCAATCGCACTAGAGTATTTTCCATTTATGACCTGTCTTTCTAAAGGGTTTTCCAATAAGAGGTGCTATTGTGAATGACCCGCTATTTCGGTAGCTGTCACTTTTGAAGCTTATATTCTTTGACATTTGACAAGTAGAAACTACGCCATTACTAAAAATGGAACGATACACGCTTCAACAACGCATTGCAATTATTAAAATTCACTACAAAAATTGTGGTGAAAATCTTGCAGTCACAGTTCGCAAAACTAAAGCATTTTTTGGTCGTCGTGAAGCACCTTGTTGGACCGCAATGCAGATATTGGTGGAAAAATTCGAGCTGTTGAGACAAGTTAGTTATGTGAAGAAGTGCACGTCGCTCAAGTACAAGAAAACCCAGGTTTGTCCATTCCTCGTCGTTCTTTGGAATTGGACATTCCACAAACGTCACAGCAACACCTAAAACATCATCAACAGTGCCCATATTACCGCCCACATCGCCTGCTAGTCCCACGATCTCATTATCTTCTGCACCCGTTACTTTGCCTGCTCCTCCAACTGTCGCTCCACGTAGGCTTATTAAACATTTTGGTACTACATGGACACACTCCGACTGGCAAAGCAGACTGGATAAGCTGGAATCTGAAAACCTTACCACCCTCTTCATCAAAGGAGCCCCCCAATATGCAGATATCTCTTGGATTAAAACATTTTTCGCTAAAAGATTTGGCATCACTATCAGCAATTGCAGAATGTTTAACCATAAAAGTAATCGCAAATTTAAACTAGACCTCCCCACTAAGTATGAATGGTTATTCCTAAGGTCTGCTGGAGATATTCTCAACCTCGGCAAGATTAGTATATGTAAGTGGGCGGAAAAGCCTTCCAACGCTAATAGTAATAAGTCATCAAAATCTGTCCCCTCCAACAATAATATTAAGCCTAGTAATAAGAAACCAAGACCTGTTCCCAATTCCCGTCCTAAACCTGACCCGAATTGGAGCCTAAAAACCAATCTTTTTCCTAATTTTGCCCCTCCCACCCATATCCCTAACAACCCACCATCTTGTTCTTTAAATATTCCTAAGCCATCTAAGGCCCCTCGTAACCGAGTCTCTTTTAGACTTACTCCAACATCTAACACTATCTCCTCTACCCCATCTACTATATCACCCTCGACTAATAATTCTTTCCCGAATTTTGATTTAACAACTGGTGCTAAGTACCCCAATTTCATTAGTTCCCATTTTATAAATCCCTCATCTAATACATCTAATGACTTATGCAATACCTCAGCCAAACCCTCTTCATCTACTTCGTCTTCGTCTATTCCTCCCCCAACATTTCTCGATCCCCTTTTCCCACCTCATGTTAAACTAACCCAGCAAACCTTTGATTCCACAGAATGTCGATATGCGCTCTCTAGGCTTAGAGAAAAAAAGACATACGAGAATACTCGGCTCTTTCTTGCATATCTCCATGACAAATCTGACTCTGTTTGCTACGAGGGTAAGACAAAAACTAGCGTCATGGTTTCAATCCAGCAGGAAGGTCTACCTACCGACCTTACCAGTCTAAGGAACATTTACACAAAGTTCCACGAGTCTTTCAATATATCTCCACAAAAAGTACTGGAAGACCTTACCGCATTTGGAAACTTTGTTCACTCCAAAAGAATATCACACCTCCAACGGAGTCGCGCTGACCACAACACATTTTTTCGTCCCTAACGTGCCTCTCCCGCCACCACCTCACCCATCATCTCCGAATAAAATTCCTCTTACTTTTTATTACCAGAATGTAAGAGGTCTGCGCTCTAAAACCAGTGCAGTTCTGGGCCAATCTCATGCTCTTCCATTCGATATATATGCCTTAACTGAAACCAACCTAATTCCTGACATAAAGAACCAAGAGTTATTTCCCCCTTCTTTCAATGTCTTTCGAGACGACGATCTTGCACGCGCAGCGGATGACTCCCCATGTCGAGGCGTTCTACTAGCCGTTCACAATAGCCTTGACTCATCTCCCCTTGCTATTTCCTCTTCCTCAAAACTAGACCTTGTTTCAATAAAAATAACACTCCCCCATAGGTTCCTGTACGTTATGTGTTTTTACATCCTACCGGCCCAACCTATAGAATCCTACCAACATGCTGTCAATGCGATCGATGAAGTAATAGAGTTATCTGACTCCTCAGACGAAATCATCATTTTCGGCGATTTCAACTTGCCTCAACTGCATTGGGTTTTATCTGATGATGAATCGTTTTTCATTGCGTCAAATCCCAGCTCAATCAAAGAATGTCTCTTCATTGATCGACTAACCGACTCAAATCTAAGCCAAGTTAGCGGCATCACTAACTATATGGATAGGCAGTTAGACCTAATATTCACTTCTGACCCGATCAACTCCTCTGTCTCGCTTTCTCCCCTTCTTCTTTCGACTATTGATAGACATCACCCTCCACTTCTTCTTTCTTTTTTTCACGACTATCCTATACAGCCAACACTGCCCGTAAGCCCCCCTTGTTATGATTTTCACAAATCCAATTTCCGCAAAATTAATGAACACCTCAGCAAAGTTTCATTTGAATTTGCCAATCTCTCTGTAAATGATGCCCTCTCATTATTTTACAGAGAATTATTTATTTCTATCTCCCTTTTCGTTCCTATTTCTCGACCAAAACCCCTCTCTTCTACATCCCCCCCATGGTATAATCGATGCCTCCGGTCGTTACGCAACAAGAGAAACAAGTTATGGTCAACTTTCCTTCGAAACAGGTCTTCTTCTAACTATTCCAACTATCTCGGCTCCTACCTGCAATTCTCTCAGGCCTATAACTCGCTCTATCAACGATATATAAATGATGCCCAAGCGAATCTTATAAGCGACCCTAAATCTTTTTTCCGGTTTGTCAATTACAAGAAAAAATCCGACGGTTACCCTCCATCACTATCTTACGAAAACATAGCTTCAAGTGATCCACACTCCATTGCTAATTTTTTTGCAAGCTTTTTTAAACAATCTTTTGCTGACAGCTCCTTTGTACCGGATCCTTTTTATTTCAATTACCTTCTCAACTATTCCATTGGCCCCCTCCTCTCTCAAACTTTTGAACCTACTGTAATTGAAAATAAATTACAAAAACTAAATGACGAATATTCACCTAGCCCAGATGGTATTCCCGCTATTTTTCTCAAGAAATGTTCCCTCGTTCTCTCCCACCCCCTTTCGAACCTCTTCCAGCTCTCGCTTTCCCAAGGTGACTTTCCTCAGATATGGAAGTCCTCCTTCATCACACCGATTCATAAAAAGGGATCAAAGAGCGAAGTTACCAATTACCGTCCAATAGCCAAACTTTCGCACATACCCAAACTCCTCGAAAGTATCTTGTACGAATCTTTAAGCTTTCAATGCAAATCTTTCATTTCTCCTAACCAACACGGCTTTCTTAAAGGTAGATCGACTACAACTAACCTCGTTGAATTCGTGTCTTCTGCACTGTCGGCCTTAGAAAGTGGTAAAGAAGTTGATGTTATTGCAACTGATTTTAGTAAAGCTTTTGATAAGATATCGCATAATTTAATTATTTTCAAACTGTCTGCACTCGGCTTTGAACCAATACTGTTGAAATGGATTTCCTCGTATTTGGAAAACCGTTTTTATAGTGTTCGCTTCAGGTCCGTCCTATCCGCCCCATTCATGGCAACCTCTGGTGTACCTCAAGGCAGTCACCTAGGTCCGTTACTCTTCATCTTAACTATAAACGATCTTGAAAGGGTCATTAAACACTCCGCTATTTCTCTCTATGCCGACGATACCAAATTCTTCAAACACATATCTTCATCGCAGGACTCCTGTTTACTGCAAAAAGATCTAGATAGTTTTTCTATCTGGTGTCTCAAAAATTGCCTGGAGCTCAATATTTCTAAATGCCAATCTATCACCTTATCCCGTAAGATCAAAAAATCTCCTCCCCGTCTTTACCTACTTAATGACCAGCCTATACCCATCGTACAGTCTCTTCTTGACCTTGGCGTATTATACGACCATGAGCTTAATTTCCGTTCACATATAGATGAAATAATTCGCAAGGCCAATTCATCCCTTGGATTCATTAAACGGTGGGCAAAGGAGTTCTCCGACCCCTATGTGACTAGATCTCTTTACACCACATTTATACGCCCCCTCCTCGAATACGCAAGCCAAACGTGGTCACCATTTCATCAAGTTCATATAAGTAGAATCGAAAACGTACAAAGACGTTTTCTTCGATTTGCGCTCCGAGGTCTTTCTTGGAACGATCCCTTAATTCTTCCCCCCTATTTAGACCGCCTCAAACTTATTAACTTGAATAGCCTTGAGGATCGCAGGGATGCTGCAGACATTCTTTTCATTCATCGACTCCTATCAGGCTCTATCGATTGCCCGTCTCTGTACAACTCCATCTTTTTGAATACAAACCCTCGAAACCTAAGAAACCCTTGCCTTTTCTACCTACCGACCCACCGCACGCTCTACGGATCCAACGAACCGATTTCCCGTATGCTCCGGAAGGTAAACTCAAACATTTCCATTTTTGATTTCAACCACAGCACTCTCTCCACTAAACTCAGCCTCCTTCACTCCAAGCCCTAACTATACATAATAGTTATAAGTCTAAGTGTCTAGTTCTAAGTCTTAGTTTTAAGTTATTGTAATAGCTTGTATTAAGCCAAATAAATGTGGGTTTCGCCCCCACCAAATTAAATTACACCATATTTTACGATCGGAGGTGGTTGGTATTGATCTGGACAACGTTTACCTTCAACAAGACGGCGCTACGTACCACACAAGCAACGAAAGCATCTTTTACGGGAAATGTTTCCGGACCGTGTTATCTCTCGAAGAGGTGATCACAATTGGCCACCGAGATCTTGTGATTTAACACCTTGCGACTTCTTCCTTTTGGGCCACGTGAAAGATAAGGTCTACGCCAACAGCCCAGCGTCGATTCAAGACCTCAAAGATAAAATTCGTGAGGCTATCGAGGACATAGGGCAGCCACTTTGCGATTTGGTTATGGAAAATTTCATGAAAAGAATATGGTCCTGTATGCGTGCTCGTGGTGGCCATTTGGCTGAAGTTGTTTTTCATTATTAACGGCATACCTTCCTCTTTATTATGAAATAAACATCCGATCATTTTATTTATCTCAAAAAATGACATTTTTCTTTGAATACCAATATAACACCTCTTATTGGAAAACCCTTTATTTAAAACTCTACTTATATCAATTTCCCTTTTGGCGCATAACATTTTTCACAGTCCCGGATCAAAGCACCGTACATTTCACTTCAACGTATTATTTACTGCCGTCTTCGATGCTGCTAAACGCTTCTTTCAGGTGTTTTTTGATATTGAGCCTTAGTAATAAGGTCGGTACTTATCGTCTCTTGCAATCGGCATACTTTGTTTCCGGCGACTATATTTTACTGCAAGACTACAGCCGTGGATATCTTCCACCGCTTGTTAATGTTATCGTTTTTGATTTTTCGATGACACGGTCTTTAATACTTACTATTTGCGTCAACAAATATACCGCCTGCAGCTGTAACACTTCAACACAAGTTCGTTCTAACTCTCACCCCAGCCGCCACATTCACATAATGCTGCAAAACGCCTCACACACGCCAATCCTGGTCATCGATCATAATCGCATACCAATCAAAAGTAAAGCGCGGGATTGGAAAAACGTATTAGAAACTTTCCCAGCCTTGGCTTTCCGGCAAAAGCCATGTAAAATTTCACTAGTACAAATCAAGTCCGTATGTGTCAAGCCAGTTTCCGTCTCAAAAGCCGCAACAGCTTTGCCAACAAATGCAATAAATAATAATGAGGTCCTACAAGCTCCCAGTGGCTTTATTCTAACCAATTCAAGGTTTCCACTCACCGCAAGCACGGCCGGTCACTAATCGTCGGCCACCATTGACTCCGATTAAATTGTAATACTAGCGTGTGGCATTTCCCAACTACTGCCAGTCGCGCTGTCATTGCCATAAAATTGTTGTCGCTCCAGCTCACAGTCGCAACGGACGAAGAAAATGTCGCCAATAATAGCCACAAGTACAAGTGAAACGTTTGCCTATTGCGTGCCCGGGCGGCGCTCCAGCTGGTCAGAAAATGTAATTTTTGTATGTCTCGTATGAGCATGCTCGCGCGTCACGTCTGTCGGTTCTGTTTGTTTGTCATCGATCACCAATGCCGCACCAATGATGAGTTGTGTGTGAACTTATCGGCGACGGCGAGGTCTGCGACTTTTACGAAGCGTTGCACGTTGCACCTGCAGACAATCAGAATCAGCATCAAGACTGCTCGACTGCTCGTGGCTGAAGTTGGCTCCAATGCCAATGTCAAATGGCACTTGAGTCAAGTAGTTTCATACAAGTGTGTGTGTGTGTGAGAGTGGGGGAGTGGAAATTAATTAAAATACCATCCAAATTAGTTATGGACGTCGACTGATCCAAATAGCCTGAGCAGAGTTGCAAGCAAATACCTCAGCTGCATCCCCATTAAGCGTTGATCTTTTTTGGCTGTGACTGTGAGTCTATGAATTTTAATTACATCCAGCACACGGGGGTCCTGCTGGCTATGGCAATTGTTTTGGTTACACGAGGCAGCCAATAAATTCCTGCATCTGTTGCAATCATAAAATTTTGCATCGTAGTCCGCTTATGGGCCTGAATTTGAATCTGAACGACGAGACGGAGGGAAGAAAATAAAATCGCAGAGCGACTGTTCGACGAGTGCAGTTGGAGTGTTTGTTCTCATTGTTCGGCTGAGTTTGGTAAGAGATATTTTAATGAGGATGATATGGAAGCCAAGTTGAGTCTGGACGGTATCGCACCGAATGCAGGCTCGGGTGCAGTATGTTAAGCGTTTAACGGAAAAGATTCGCACTGAAAAATTCCCCACGATATACAGGACTGTGGGGTCAATCTGTTGATAGACTGGAAAGGACTTGATGATTTAGAAACATGTTGCGTTGGGAGATACGCTTTTATGTGACTTCTTGAATAGTGTGAAGGGCAGAGGTCTTCCCCGATGGAAGTATATCTATTTTAACATTTTCGTTCAGTTGGGACGGAATGAAGAAAGAATTGCCGAAATTGGTTGGTATCGTGGAAGGACTGAAGACAAGCTTTTAATGAAGATCTTCTCATCCGCCTTCTAGGACTAAACGTCACTTTTGATAACAGGAAATTCAAGGGTTTTAGAGAGTAAGGTCATCGACTCGTAGTTGACGTTAACTGAACGAATTATACTCTAGTGGAGATCCGTTGAAGAATAACTCTAGGCAACTTCTGTTTGGCTAAACCAGATGGGTTTGAAAAGCTGTCGAGCTGTCAAATTTACAGTGCTGCCAACATCAAATGAGTGAATTTCACCATCCATTGTATAGGATCCATATTTTTATAGAAACAATCAGCGTTCTTCATGTAGGTATTTTGAAAACTAATAAAAAAAAACCGCAGCAAGTTGGTCCTTCGTACAATGTAGCCACAAGTGTTTTCCATACACGAGCAAAAAAAAAAACAACATGCAAACTGCGACCACTCTACATCTTGCACACAACACACAAAGAGGTCGCACTGTTCAACTGATGTTTGGTCCGTACAGACTTATAGTCAAAACCAGAGTCCATCCACCACACAAAGTAGCAGAGCAGCTGCCAATTGAATGTTAATGAACAAAAGCTCAGTTCGGTGGCCATCAGATTGTTGTCCACAACGTCACATCTGTGCACTGCCGTCCATCGCAGCGATGTGATCGTCCTCCTCCTCTGGAGCAAAAGAAAAAAACCATCTATATGAAGGTACTCTTCCTCAGCTCATCGTTGTCGATGAGATACGATTCATAAGATACCAAGAGTATGGCACACAACCCATTTGCGAATCACTTGCATCTACCGAACCATAATGATGCGCATGCGCAATTAGCAAGCCCAATCACACAAGATCTCTCCTGCACACAACATCACATATCGAGAGATTCAAGATCTAAACAAAAGAAAAATGTCTGTTCCTCCGGTTCGGCTGGGGCGAGACTGCTCCTGCTGACGGAACCTTGTGGGTGTACTATGTAGATGTACACACAGCACCAGATATGAAGGAGGCGTTAATGAGATAAAAATAAAATTTATATATAATGCCAAGCATCCAACATCAGTTCACGGTATCGATCAAAATTCGATAGAGTTTCTGAGACGAGGCTGCATCTTGTAGGGCGAATAACTTTATATCGTCATATCGAACGATCTAGGCGCCAACAACTGCAACAGAAGCCGCATCGTATCTGAAACAGAGAACACGGAACGCAGCCTTTACGAGCCTAATTAAAAATGTTAGCCTCTAAAGCATGCTGTCTGTCTGGTCTGGTTTCGGTCGCACTGCTTCGTATTTGGCGGCCGATGGGAACCGCCACGCGAAGAAATAAGCTATTAAACCGATATGAGTCACCTGATACCCACCTTTTCGGTGGTGGTGGGTAAGTAATCCATTAAATTCGTCTTTTCTTTCCAACGAGACGGACACGATAGACGAACAAAAGTTCATCCTTTAATGCGTTGCGCAGACATTCGTTTCCAGCCCAAAAGAAAGAAGAACTGGAAATTCGAATTCGTTGGGGTCTGTTGTGATTCTCTTTTGACACTTGCTGACACTTTAAAATGCACTTTTATTTATTCGATTTTGGGCTGCCCCTTATCAGTGGCATTTTGTCCGGCAACTTATATTACACACACATTTGGTCTTTGGGGGCCCCCATAATGACCGGTGATTAATTTTTAATCTGTCCTCGACCGGCGCGAGGTAGTAAGTGCTCTGCTTTGGTGCTGTCGAAGTGTGAGTGTGGGGTATTTTTGGAATTTATTTATCACTTTGTGGGGCCAGCGAAGGAGGGCAGAATTGGTTGGACTGGAGATAGCTTACAAAGTATGTGGCAGTGGGTGACACTGTTGCTTTTGCGTTTCGTCGCTAGGGGGGCTCTATTCGCACTAATTCGATTCGACCGCAAGGAACCGAATATTGTTTTAGTGGTGCGACAAGGAGCATGTCGTCGTCGTTCTGTGAAAACTCCCTAAGTCCTTAGTATCTCTATTAACAAATTGTACAAAATGAAAACTCTCTAAATCAAAAGATTTTGAATTTAAGCTCCCTAAATGGACTTAGGGGGTTTTGCTTGCAAACGTTTTGCAGTTTTTTGATAGTTGAAATTCACTTAGCCTACTAAATATAATTGATTGCGAAATGTCATAATAAACAGAATTTCGGTTGAATCTACATTCTGTTGTGAATGGGTATTAAAGGAAACCTGTAGTTTTATTTAATTTCGTTGTTTTCGTTTTCAGTGCAGTGAATTTTAACAATGGAAAGCAAGGGAAAAAGAATGATTAATTAAGCTTTACAAAACACAGGCAAAGCAGAAGTACAGCTTATGAACGGAAAAAGAACATAGATGAATAGTTCCTACTAAGGTAAAGTTATATTATTATGTAGATAGTAAATAGTTGTAATAATAATGATGTAAATGTTTATTCCTCTGAGATAGAAGTCGAACAATCGGACGCGGTTAATTTAATACAAATTGTCGACTATGATTTCGATAACGATGATGTATACATCTCTAGGTGGAGATTTAGACTTTGAACCAGATGATAGGAGTTCATCTGATTCACAGAAGAGATCAACTAACCCATAAAAAAACGTAATAGTTGGAACAAGGCCGATCCTGAGAGCTGGTTGTACAACGTGGAGACAAAAAAAACCCAGTTTAGGACAAACCTACGTTTCTAAAAACTCTATAGTTCCTGCGTCCTCAAGGGTATTCAGGTTAATGAGTTTAAGCCGGTCTATGTAGGGTGGCAATCGTAAAGGATCATCCCAATGCAGACCTCGAAGGGCAACTCGAAGAAAGCGACGTTGGACGTTATAAATTCTGTTTGAATGAACTCGATGAAAGGGAGACCATATACTTGACCAGCGTATTAAAGGAGGGGGCGATCTAAGGTGATATAGAGAGATCTAGTCTCCCTGTCATACTATATGCCAAGGTCGCGAAGAGAATAAACGAGAGAAATGGGTTGACCGTGGAGAAGGTAATGCCGGTGAGGGGACTTGTTGCGCTTTCGTGATAGAGTAATGGATTGGCATTTGGTGATGTTGAGCTCCAAGCAATTTTTGAGGCACCAGGTCAAAAAACGATCAAGGTCTTGTTGAAGGAGACAGGACTCTTGAGGTGAAGAGATGATTTTGAGGAATTTAGTATCACCCGCGTAGAGAGAGAGCGACGAGTGTGCGATTACCCTTAGGATAAAGAGAAGGGGTCCTAAATGGCTGCCTTGTGGGACACCAGATGTTGCTAAGTAAGGCGACGAAAGTACTGACCTAAAGCGGACGCTATAATACCGGTTTTCAAGGTAGGAAGATATCCACATTATCAATATAGGTTCAAAGTCAAGGGCTGACAATTTGAAGAGGATTAATTGATGTGATATCTTATCAAAGGCCTTACTGAAGTCAGTTGCGAAGACGTCGACTTCGTTGCCATTCTCTAAGGCTGAGAGAGCAAAGGATACAAATTCGACGAGATTTGTAGTAGTCGATCTACCTTTCAGGAAACTATGTTGGTGGGGTGAAATAAGGGACTTGATCCGAAAGCTTAAGACTTCGTATAAAATACTTTCAAAGAGTTTGGGGAAAGTTTCGCAATTGATCCTTTTTTGTGTATCGGGGTAATGAAGGAGGTCTTCCAAGTCTGGGGAAATTTCATCTTTCTCCATTTGATAGAGAAAGATGAAAGAGATCAGAGAGTAGGTCTCGGGGCGAAAATTCAAGGCATAGAAAACGAGCGATAAATTACTTTTTTTTTTTTGAAAAACGAGTCTTGTGTTCGAGTTTGCCACAACTTTTTCCTTAAGACGTTATCGATTAACGATGGACCCCTTAGATCTGCTATCAAAGGAACAAACTAAGTAACCGGTACATTTGGGGATCGGATAAACGAGGCCGCCATGCTCCCAGGAATAAAAACAAAAAAAATCCGATAAAAATGCAGTAAATAAGCATATTGAAAGATTTCCAGTTATGGAGTCCGATTTTTGTAAAAAAAAAACTTCACAGAGAAAGTACCTTGATTTAAATTAGTTGACAATTGCAAAAATACATGAGCCTTATCGAAATGAAATGATTGCAGAAAAAGAAGTTAGTTTAACAACGTACAGAAGGATTTTCGCAAGGGAGTACAACTTGTCATTTTTTAAGCCAAAAAAGATCAGTGTGCGGGTTGTACCAAATATGTTTTTGCGAACAGGAACTGGAAGCTGAATATTCTATGCACAAAGAACGTGTAAAAGAAGTTTTTGTCCGGCAAAGCAAACGATAAGGAACTAGCTAGCCGAGGGAAGTCGTTTGTAGCCGCCACTTTTGACCTTCAAAACCTTCAAAGTGTTCTTCAAATTCCATGTAGTGACGTGTCACCCATGTACTAAAGGGTGATTTTTTAGCTGGTTTGGTTTTGGCAACACTGGTTTTGACAGCTGACGTGTGTTTAGTACCTTGTGTCACTGTCAAACAGCTTCAGTTTGGTTTGCAATTTAACCATGGATCGTCTTACAAATGAACAACGCTTGCAAATTATTGAATTTTACTATCAAAATTCGTGCTCGGTTCGAAATGTTCATCGCGCGCTGCTTCCATTTTATGATCGGCATTCTCGACCTTCTGAGCAGTCTATTCGGAAGATTGTGACCAAATTTCGCACCAAATTTACTTTGTTGGACATTAAACCACCAACACGTTTACGTACTGTGCGTAGTGAAGAAAATATTGCGGCCGTATCAGCTAGTGTGACAGAAGACCGCGAAATGTCGATTCGGCGCCGTTCCCAGCAGTTAGGCCTTTGTTACAGCACTACGTGGAAAATTTTGCGGAAGGATTTGGGCGTAAAGCCTTTTAAGATACAGCTGGTGCAAGAACTAAAGCCAGCCGACCTACCACAACGCCGAATTTTTGGTGAATGGGCTCTTGGAAAGCTGGCCGAGGATCCGCTTTTTTATCGAAAAATTGTGTTCAGCGATGAGGCTCATTTTTGGTTGAATGGGTACGTAAATAAGCAAAATTGCCGCATTTGGAGTGAAGATCAGCCAGAAGCATTGCAACAGCTACCAATGCATCCCGAAAAAGCCACTGTTTGGTGCGGTTTATGGGCCGGCGGCATTATTGGGCCATATTTCTTCAAAGATGATGCGAATCGCAGCATTACTGTCAATGGTGAACGCTACCGAGCGATGATAACAAACTTTTTTTTGCCCGAAATGGAAGTTCTTGACTTGCATGATATGTGGTTTCAACAAGACGGTGCCACATGCCACACAGCACGCGAAACAATGGCGCAATTGCGAGGCGAGTTTGGTGAACAGTTAATTTCACGTTTCGGGCCGGTCAATTGGCCGCCTAGATCGTGCGATTTGACACCATTAGATTATTTTTTGTGGGGGTATGCCAAGGCTAATGTGTATGGGGACAAGCCCGCTTCGATTGACGCACTGGAAGCCAACATCCATGCATTCATTCGTGAGATACCGGCCGATATGTGTGAATGCGGTCAACATTTGCATGAAATTATCTTTAAACATTAAATTGCAAGGTTCAAACTATCGATTCAAATAAATATTTCATTCATTTTTTCGAATTTTTTGTGTTTTTTTTTAAAAAAAAGTTCTAAACCTCTTAAAAAATCACCCGTTATAATCGGAAGCTCTGCTGTTATAATCTCACGATGAGGGTGCTGCACCTAACAACGCGTGTTGCTATGCCTAGACGGAGATTAACGGGAAAAGAGGAAGTGCTGAAATTGGGACATGCTTGTAAATAAAAATTTTTTCATCAACTGCCGGACTATGTCAAATCAGTTTCCCTGTTTTCGGACACTTGTGGTGGCCAAAACCGCAACCAGAATGGGGCGGCTATTCTTGTGTACTGTCTACAAGAAGATTCGATTCACATTCAGGAGATAGAATATATTTCGCCTTGATCGTTCCAAAAGAGGAAAAAAGAAAAATAGCGAATATAAAGTTACTGAGCTAAGGTTTAACGAATTCCTCAATATTTCATCACTAGCCAAAACAACGCTTAAACATTTAAATGTTCATACCGAGGGAAGAAAAGTGAACTGGCTTAAAGTAAAAAGCTTTAAGTATTTGAAAGGTTGCCCAGGTACATTGCAATACCGAGACGACCACCATAGCCCCTCTGCAACTATAATTGTCAGTGGAAGAGGAAGGCCTAAAAAAGTAATAGAAAAACTTCGCAATGAGCCACTGCCAATATCGTCCCAAAAAAAAAACCAGACTTGTTGCGTTTGTGTGAGAGCGGAGTTATCCCAGAAGAATTTCATGGATGGTACAAATCCTTTGCAGTCAATTTTTCCATTCCTTGTCATAAGAGCCCAAAATTGAGATTAACTTTCAAAATGAAATTTCGAGTTTGGGGTCTTATTTCCTGGGCCTTTATTTCACTGAACCTTTTTTACTCAAGACTTGATAAATTAGACTTGTGTTACATTTGGTTCCAACAGGGCGGAGTTGTGGCTCCTACTTTAAGGGCATCGATGACTGTTTTGAGGGGACACTTCCGATGAGCCTCATCCCTCAATAAGGGTCGATTTGGAGTGGCCCGATATGGCAGTTTGTGGTTTTTTTTCTTTCCTGAAAGCCCGCGCTTACGTCAATCGTTTAAGACTGACACTACTGACTTTCAGTAGTTTGTGAAAGGGGGGCACGGGCCCCTTTACTTTTAAATCTGACGAAATTTTACTGATTCTCACGAATTTGTACTCAATGCTGTTCCTTAACTCGAAAAGAGAGCGACTTAGGATATTTCCCCTCAACTGAGAATCTTACGGATTTTTACTCAACAAAGCTGATTTGAAATTTGTTGCCCTATTTTGGCATAATGCGTGTATTTGTTTTGATTTTTTGCGTATTAAAATTTTATCAACAGGCGGCAAAATAAAATAAATTGAATGTTCCTGAAGATTCTTTTCGAAAGTGGCAACGTAATTCTTCCTCGATGTAGCAAGGAGCAATCTCCATCATGTGCATTCTTAATGCAAACAAAAATCAAAATAGTGCTTCAATAGCTACCTGTGTCTACTTACTAGCTATTGAAAGCCGTCTACTCGGATCGATTATAGCTTAAGCCCTGCAAGCCCCACCGGGCCCCAGAAACGTCTACTCGCAGCCACCCAGACTAAGGGACACCGCGCCACCATGAAAGAGCTTCTCAATTAGGCGATTGGACTCGGCGTTTGATTTTAGATCCCTACCATTCGTCCCAAATTTAAGCTAGACAGTATAAATAATCGTCCTTCATATTTTGCACACATGGCTTCTCTACATATTTAAATTAAAGTGACAGATTTTCTTCATTATGGCGGCTTGAGAGACTGTTGGTAAGAGTAACACCCTATTCACACCGCACCGAAAACTGTGTTTTCATCGAAAACTCGTCGATGCATTCACACCGAATATCAACTATGGTTTTCGTTTGACATTTCCATCAGCTGTGAGACACTAATCGTGAAAATTTTGTGTAAACTATTTTGGTTACAAATTTCGATCGCATTAAGTAACAAATAAAATGCATTTAGTGCATTTAAAAATATTTAGTATTTGTCCAACAATTAAGCGTGGAAAATGATTTTAAGTTGCGGGTTGTGACTTCTGTTCGGTCAGCTTCATCGGTGTTGGCAGCACTAGCTGTTTATCGCTGATTTGGCTACTCGAACTTTTGAACTGGCTCCTTAAAATTGTCATTCGAGATTCATTCCAATTTAAAGTTTAAAAAAATGCAAACTTCTATTGCGAAAATACTACTTTCGTATGCCTAAAACTTTCGAAACAGTTAATTGTGAGTGCGCCAACTCCATTTTCAGACAGTTTTTGAACGGACCCTCACATCTCAGTAGTAAAATCATCTCACAAGATGTCCTTGAATATGGAAACGCACTGTGAAAGTATATATCAGCGAAATTTATTGTTAACATTGAAAAATGGAAACTAGGAAACTCAATTAGGTTTGTGTAGTGTTTTTTTTTTTTTAACTTGCTACTGTCTTCTTTAAGAACAATTTAATCAGAATAAGTGTACCAACAGAATTACAAAGAAATGCGAATTTTCGTTCATCATATTTGGGTTTGACTACTTTTGGCTGCAAGATTTTTCAAACTTGGCTCAAAACCGGCAACTCTGCTCTTTATTGAAAAGGAATACAAGTTAGTCGACCTAGAGTGACCAACACCGGTTGCGGTAGATTTGGTGGATATCCACATCTTGCTAGGAACCCTTTCCAAATTCAAATTCCTTCAGCCCGACTTATTCCTTTCTGGTAAAATCTAGAACACCATCTGCTGGAAATTTTTGTCAGTCCCGAATCAATAATTATTATTAAGTTATCGTGTAAGCTTGTGTTTCGTTATACGCCTCTGCCTCATAATGTAAAGCACTAAATGTTCCACCGCAGAACAGTGGCCAACAGCTTTTCGTGAACATCTCTTTCTATCTGTGTTAGCAGTTCGCCCGAAAATCCATTAAAACATTTGGCAGAGGAACGAACAACGAAAACGTGTCTCCCATTGAGTTGAATACAAATTGGCTACCGAAAAAATAAACACAAATCCCGCGAAACCCACCAAAACGAAAAGGTAGAGCAAATCCGTCTTGACTTGGTTCGCTTGTCACTTGTTTGTCATCGCCGTCGTCGTTGTCGTCGTCAGCATTCTCCCTGTCGTGTGACATTTCAAGTTGTTACCGAATTTGCTCATGTGCGATGGCTGAATCTTAAGTGATGTCTCCCTGGAGGCGTTGGCGAAAAAACCAACAACAAGTCCCCCGAACGTGCGATAGACGAGCGACACTATGAGCCAGGAAGCACACAAAATGTCTCAACTGCAGTTAGATGCAAAATGGAAATTGTTTCACGTCTGCCAGTGATGTGCGGAAACGTGTGGCAGACCAGCATTCACCATCACCACAGTTCAAAATTGCAGGCTCACCAAATTGAAAACAATTCCTAATGCTATGACTACGAGTCGCGGAGCAAAACACCTCCACATTGTGTTCGTGTACTGTTCGTCCGAATCTAGTTTTGTGTCCCAGCAGCAGCGGTGTGAACACAATCAAAATCAGTCGGCCATCAATCAGATGACTCGCCAGAGATACATGCAGTGAGGTACATGCTACTGCTGCTGCGCACCGCTTTGTCAAGATTATGAGGTTGATATCAAATGCGTCGGCTACCTGTAGCCTGGCGGCAGATCAGATCACGTCGTAATTGAAAACCAACAGGACTTAATGACGAAACGGCTACTGTTGAGTGTCGAGTGGTGCGGGCGCTGCTGGTGTTCGTCGTCGTTGGGAGCGCGCAGCACACCAGAGCGCGAGTCAATCATGAAAAATGATTTTTATTAAGGCCAACCCTCGTCGAACAGTTCGCCAATCACCTGTTGCTTGGCGCTGCAGATCTGGACTGGAATTATCCTATCATCGGCAGAAGGTGGATTGAGGGTAAGTGTGCTCCTGCGGCTAGCTACGAGCTACTGGAATTTAATTCAAACCGAAGGTGGCCAAATTACAAGCTTTGTGTAAATAGCAATCGAATGGAGTCGATTTTTCAACACAAAATACGTGTCCGTGGAGAATAACAGGATTTTCAAGGCACGTTTGCCGAGTGTGCGTATTATCGGGCGGAGTTTTAGTTATGATTTATATCCGACTGTGTATGAATATGAATGGATGGCAAAATGATTCGTGTAATTTAACGAAGCTTAGCGATCTTCAAGGGGCCAAGCTTTGAAGGAGTTGCAAAATACATGCATTTGTGAGTTTAGTGCGCATAATTATGATCTACAAAGAGTGGTTGTCTATTGCATTGCAGATCGCATCAAATTTGCCACAGCATAAGTTTCAAAAAGAGCTAGAAGATAGAAGACAAAAATAGGTTGCTTCGGATTTGGCAAGCCCTGTCGGAAGTCAAGCTCACCGGTCAAAAACACATCACTCTAAACTGCACGCAACAAAATGTGAGGGCTAACCACTAACATCCAGTTAAACGAATTCTAGAACTGGGAAAACAGTCTAAAACCAGAACCCTACTCATTATCTCGTTTCGAAAGTAACATTTTTCGAAAATTATAGATTTGTACTCTCTTTTTCGAAAGCTGAATGAAATAGTTAGTTAGTTTGTTTATTTATTTAGCAGTTTGCTATTTAAACCATATTTACAAAATTTACAATATTTATAGAAATACAGTATTTATAATATATCACCAGTTACAAAAAAAGTGAATTTTTTTTTTTTTTTTTTTTAAGTAAAGTTCTGTTTTATATACGAAATTAACATATTTTTAAAAGTTCTAAACTGATTTTCATTTTTTAAAGAATTGGGAAGACTGTTGAATAATTTAAAGCCTTTATATATTAACACGTTTTGGTATCTATTTGTAGAAAAAAAACGAAGTCGGAAATCATTTCCATTTCTAAGACTATATGGCTGAATGTCAGATACATACACGATATGTCTATTTAAATAGTTAGGTAGCAAATTATTTTTAATTTTAAATATAAATAAAAGTACATTCATTATAGTTCTCTGATTTATAGTTAACCATTTAAGAGTTTCAACCATAGACTGAATAGGCGTTAACATATTGCACATTAGAATACATCTCATTCCTCTGTTTTGTAATCTCTGAAGCCTTGTTTGAAAGTGGATGCCACCGAGAAAAATAATTGTTGAACAGTACTCAAAGTGTGGTTTTACCATAACATTATAGACCTTTAGTGCACTTCCTATAGATAACTTATCCCTAATTCTTTTAAAGAAACCGGTCTTTTTAGCTATCTTTTTACATACATAATCCAAGTGTTTATCGAATTTTAGTTGGCTGTCAATTACAACACCCAAGTATTTAATTTCATTTACTTTTTCAATAATTGTATCGTTAACAATAACATTTTGATTAGATTCGCCGTTGATAATCATACATTTTGTTTTACTAGTATTAAGTTGTAACTTATTTATTTTTAAATACTCCGCCACCATTTCTAAGTCCATGTTTAGTTCGTCGATGCATTGATCGATTGAGTTTCCGGAAACATATATAAGTGCATCGTCTGCAAACAACGTGATCATGGAGTGACGAAGAACTTTTTCTATGTCATTAATGTACATAATGAATAGTAGTGTTCCGAGAACCGCTCCTTGAGGTACCCCTAGCTTCACTGTCAAAATGTCGGATAGGTTTTCCCCTATCCTAACACGCTGCCTCCTCTCTGATAGGTAATTTGTAAACCATAGCAGCTCCACCCCAAGTATTCCATAAGCTTTTAGTTTTTGTATGAGGACTTGAATTGACACTGTCTCGAATGCCCGCTGGAGGTTTAGGAAAACAGCCACTACCACTTTTTTGTCGTGCACCTCAGTTTTCCACTGCGTAATTACCAGGTTGAGTAGTGATTCACAGCTGTGTTGACTTCTGAATCCCGACTGATAGTTTGATAACAATTTATTGTTGTCTAAGTAATTTATCAACTGTTTGTATACAAGCTTCTCTATTATTTTGCTCTCAGTCATCAACGTGTTAACTGGACGAAATTCTGACGGCTTATAAGTGCTTTTTATTTTTTCGATAGGCACCACGGTAGATTCCTTCCAACATTCAGGAAAAATTCCAGAACGAAGCGATGTATTAATGATCTTAAGAAGACCCGGACCAACAATTTCAAAAGCACTTAACAACATTTTTGCTGATACAAAATTATAATCTCTCATACTCTTCATCGTATCTTTAAGTTCACTCATTTCTATAATTTTAAATTTAAATCTGCTTTGATTCTCATTTTCAATAAGGTTCTTATATTGTTTATGTGGTATATTTTGATTTATTTCTTCCACGCTTTTTAGGAAAAATTCATTTAGCTTATTCGCAATTATTTTACCATTGGATACTAATATACCTCCAAATTCGACACTGCTTATCTCAGTTTTCTCCTCATTAAGAACAAGTGACTTTATTACCCTCCACATTGTTCTTTGATCATCGGCCTGGTCTACCTTTTTTGCAATAAAACTGTTCTTTCCCTGTGTTAATTCTCTGACGTATTTGTTTCTACAATTTCTATAATTTGCCCATGCCGTCACGGTATTTGTAAATACAGCCGTTCGGTAGAGCTCAATTTTTGCTTGTTTTAAATTGTGCAAATGTCTATTGAACCAGATACAGCAATCGTTTCCGCTCATTATTGTTCTAATCTTTACCATTTTTTGAATGGCCATGCTCAGAGAACGACTAAAAATCTCTGCGAGCTCGTTGGTATTTTCATGCAGGTTCGATATTTCACCCCGAATCAGCTCGTTTACAAAACGTTGTCTCTTGAATGCAATAGTTTTTTTCGATTTCCAAATACTTGCGTTAATATTTGCATTAGTTTTAATATCGATTTCTAGGGCCTCATGGTCACTAATTTTGAAGTTTGGGTTAACTTGAACATTTAAAGGGACATTGTTAGTTAAGACATAGTCAATCAGTGTTGAAGAAGAGCTAGTTATTCTGGTTGGTTCTTCTACGATTTGGTGGAATGAGTTATCCACGACTGCTTGCTCAATTTGACGCTTATATGTACTATTTTCAAACCAGTCAATATTAAAGTCACCCATTATGATTACTTTATCATACACGCATGCTAACTCTTCTATTCGAGACTTAAAGAATTCGCAGAAAACGCGCTCTGGGGAGACTTGTCTGTTAGGGGATCTGTATACCGCGACAATAACCAAACTTTTGGTTTTAAAATCGACTTTTAATGCCAACCACCAAAACATTTTGCCAATAGACAATTCGCTCAGAACTGTTATTTGCCATTTCCTTTTAATATAAAACAACACACCACCAGTGTGATTGGAAATACTATTACACCTTTTCACTCTGTAATTTTTTAATTTGATTTCATTGTCTTTTATTTTGCTGGTTAAATGAGATTCAGTTACACAAATAAAGTCAAAATCTTGTGCATAAGTAATGACTGCTAATTGATTTAAATTGCACATACCTCCAATATTCACGCACAAACATTTTATAGAGTGCTTTAATTGCTAATATTATACTCTTTCGGTTTCAATTTTAAGTTTTCGTTGCAGTGTGACACAGCAACTATCCCTGCAATCATGATTTATGTCAATATTTGATAAATTAAGTTTATCCTTTGCCTTCGAACAGTTGATGCACTTTAGAATTTGGTTTCTGCACTCTCTGAATGTACTACTACTCCGATTCAGAATTCCGAAAGTATTACAGAGTACCCACTTAATTTCGAATAGTATTGACTTTCGGAACGAAGTAGAGAGTAGGGCCCCAGGATACATTTCACTGAATTTTGTGTCAAAAGGCCAGGAAAGACATGAGTTTCTTTCGGGTACTTTTTTGCTAACGTGAAATTATTAAAAAATTGCTTATGTCACTTTCTATTGGGACAGAAAAAGCACTTATTTTGAG
Organism: Cheilosia grossa; assembly: GCA_963082955.1. Lineage (NCBI taxonomy): Eukaryota > Metazoa > Arthropoda > Insecta > Diptera > Syrphidae > Cheilosia > Cheilosia grossa. Next base: position 12,858,160 of record OY720144.1, on the reverse strand, counting down.
AGTCAGAGCAATTTACTTCTTACACTAACACCAAAACATTTGTTATTTGTAAAACCTTAAAGTTTTTAGAAGACAAGTCTGTGAAAAATAAAGAAAAATTTACATTTTCCAATTGATATCAACATAAATTGAGTGGATTTTTTTAAGATTAAATTACAATTTAAGAACAGCTGACTGTTAAAACACATACCACAACAAATGCAAAGAAATAAAAATCTCCTTTTATGTTCCATTGGGCACGAAAAATCTGAAATCTTAGAGCAAAATCTGAGAATCCCAATGGAAAACGACGTGAGAAACTGTACGAAAGCGACCACGTACTGAGAAAAAAAAATGAGAGAGAAATCCATTTCCCCTCTTTTCATTGTTTCGTAATTTTCTACTCTCCGAATTTCGACCTACTGTAAAATGAAAAATGAAAACTGACAAATAAGTGACACCTCACAAGTTTGACAAGTAAAACTTCATTTATTTTTTCTGCCGCTCATGTTTACTGCAGCACTCAGAATATCTTCTTCATCACTGAACACGAATAAAATTTCATATTCGTCTTCACTTTCACCGAAAAGTTCGAAACTTGCTTCCAGATTATTATTACACGTAAAATAAACGTCGACGTTATAAAATGCGATAATGTGAAAATGACATTTCTTTAACTTTTTTTAAGAACAACCGGTCAGGTACTTCTCTTGAAATTGAGAAATTTTTTCTCTCTTGAGATTTGACATTTGTCAGTTTTCTATGCTGAAAGTACACGAACGAAGCTCTGATAATAACCTGAACGAAAAAATAGCTTTTGAATCTTACGAATTTTTACCAACTATTACGAATTTTTACGAATTTTTATTCAATGAACTCAAAACAATCGTAAAAGAGACCGTCATCAATAGCAAGATATGAGATACCCCTCCACTGAGAATCAACAATTTTCTTGGTGTAAAGCCTAGTGCGGACATGTTCCGAAACGAAATTCGCCGGTGGTCTCCAAATGGACAGAGAAACGTCTGCGGAAAGGCAGAGGAAAATGATTTGTGGAGAGTTCCATCAGCTGCTACACAAGTAGCAGTGTTGCCAGTAGTGGCTATTTATCACCGATTTGGATACTCGAACTTTTCGCTGGCTCCTTAAAATTGTCATTTGGGAATTATACTAATTTTGGGTTATTAACTTTAAAGTTTGGCGATTTTTAGGCATTTATAAAAAAAAAATGCATACTTCAATTGCGAACGTACTCTTTTCGTAAAACTAAAGATCTTTACAGTTAACTGTAAATGAGGCAACTTTGAACAGACTCTCACATCTCAGTTAAATCATCTCACAAAACATGCTTGAATATGAAAACACACAATTTAATCGGAATAAGTGTGCCATTAGAAAAAAATGTGCATTATTTTTTCCTTGGGTTTTGAGTTTGGGTATTTTGGCGGCAATCTACTACAATTACCCACTTTTCCGCCATCATTTCGCTGCAGCTGCGTACTGCAAAACGAAAAGGTTCATGACTTCCAGACTTCCACCGTATCGTTTGCCAATTGCCTTACATGTCACAGTGGGGACCTTCAAGTATCTACTTTGGTAAGTCTGACAGTGACAGATGTCTGACTTGATGTATCTCGGTTTTGATTGGCGTAGATCGGTCAGATGAACAGCTGTTTCAGTTGACGTTTATTAAGCGGTAGCCGACGAATCTAGCCAAGCAATTTGTGACTAAAGGTAAGATAAGACTGTATGCCAAGTGGTGAAAAAGTGTCATTTTCTGACAGTTCTCCTGTCAAAATATGATCATACAATGTAATAGGCAAATCTCATATGCTCTAATGACCTGACCAGGCTGATTTTGACCGATAAAAATGCCACAATAGCATAATAGTGTAATCGGACAATAAGCACGAATGCCAGCATGTGGCCTTAAATGCCCATATGCACTTTATTGAAGTTTCATTGTGGCATTGATGGCTTTTTTGATGGAACAGGAATTATTTTGTTGTCATCGGTGTTTGAGTTCGTGGAATTGTGATTTATTTTCCTTTTCGTTCTCTTTTTGGGTAGGTAATAAATAGCAAATGCCTTAAATGACCATCAAACCAAATATGACCATTTTGGTAATTTCGGTCACATAGTCTAAAATACAGTTTTGATAATCCTGACATTTTGTTCATTTGACAGCTGGTCATTTGCCTTTAGGCATTCATATGCATAATTGGTATACAGTCTAATCTTAGCTTAAGTTGACAGTTCGCATATGTGGCTGACGTAGAAAAAGTGACGTTACCGACCAATCTAGTTTTTGCGTTCAGGTCACACCTAGTCCAGACCAATCAAGTCGACTTAATAGAACTAAATTTTTTAAGTCGTGCTTCCCTCAGATATCCTTAACCTTATCTTACGACAGTCCCAGTCCCCCTTTTTCTCTACGAGTAACTTTATAGTTCCAGTTAAATGTATGATCGGTTTTCCATAGATAAATAGTTCCAAATGAATCATAAAATCAATTCCCAAGCATTGGGTGACCTCAGTTGATATTAAAAGTTCTAACTTATCCTCTAATAAGTGAAACGCGCACTCAAGTCAATAAACCCTCGCTAGCCTCCAGACACGAATAGATCTCTCTGTGCGCATTTCGCTGGATTAATTTCATTGATCCACCCAATTCACAACGCGCAGAGTGAGTCTGCCTCTCCCAGAGACACCTCGAGGGCACCCACTGCAAGAATTGCAATTTCCATCTCCCAGGACTTGTGTGTACTCTACTCTTTCAAACCGCGTCCAGCGGACAGCACCATATGCAATCACCGAGTTAGAGGTCAGGTATTAAATCTGTGCTATTCACAAGGACTGTCGCCTGCAAGCACGTGCTGTGAATTTTATTAAGATATTTTAATTATATCAAGCCGAGGCACTAAAATGCATCCGGAGAGACGCAGAACCACCTCCCAGGCACCGCGCGCGCAACTCTTCCTCAATGGGGAGGATTATTTTACCAAATGCGGCTTGGACCACGGATGGTATTCGAATATCGATGCCAATTGCCGGGTACCTAGGCTAAGCAATAAATTGCGCGCGCGAGCGCTCTCTTTGCAATGGGGAGTGTGGAATTTTTAATTGCTTAGCGCACATATCGAGTGTGTAGGCGGGGAGATGAGTAACGCGGCAGACCCCAGGATCCAACCAAGTCGAAGCCGCAGTCACAGTCGAGTGCTTCCACTGAGCTATTGTCGTCAATCTCAATCAACGGAGAGTCAATTAAAAATCAATCAATCTTCGCATCATCGCATCGTCGTCGTCGTCATCGTCGTCGTTGTCGTTGTCGTCATTCCGCCACACAGCGCAGTGTCACCGAGGAGAGGAGACAACATCGATCCTGATGACATAATCAATAAAATTGAATAAAGCGAATAAATCTTTGCAACGCTGGCATACCGTAGCAGCTAGGAGCTAGAGAGCCGTCACTGAGAGAATCGTCTCAGTCACAGGGACAGTAATAATAATGACTCCATGTTCTCATATTCAATTTATGCATGGGGCGGCCGTGCCTGTGACAGCACATTATCGTCACTTGTGATCTGGTGCCCCATCATCATCATCATCGTCATTGGCGTCCTCATTCACGTCGTTCCCGTCCTTCCCGTCTTTCCCGTCGTTCGCGTCGTTCTCATTCTCCTTGTCGTCGTCGGAGATTCGCCCCAGGACAAGTCCAGATCGAAGACAGCGGGAACTCTGCTGTTGTTGTCGTAGTCCTCACATCTTGTTCCCTGAAGCGGACTGCGCCATCTGTCAAACCCATCTGTCGTCAATATTTCCATTAGAAGCCCCGAGAGAGAGGAGGATCGATTGAGTTCCATTGTTTTGCCAAATCCCTAAAATATCGCCCCGCAGGAGAGACGACCTACCATTCGATTATACAATGATGGCGATGACGCAGACAGAGCCACATAGGAAGACCCATTGACAGAGGAGTGGAGTTATTAATTCGAGGCAGATTGATTGACTGACAAAACGGACATAAAGTGGTCTGCGGTGACAATCGATCTTTAACCGATGAATTTAATTGCTTCCTTAATTAGCCAGGACGAAGCCGCAACATAGAGGGAGCCACAGAGAATTCCCACGGAGCAGCCAGCTTTGGTGGGCCAATCTCATGGCCAAATGATAAATGATTGAGTTCAGGGGATATTCAATAAAAGTCCAGCCCGCATCGTCTTACCCACGGGTGTAGATACACACGTCCGAGTGTGAAATTAACGCGAACCGCACCGCGGGTTGTGGTGGTGAGAGAATCGAAGGTGAGGCGATTTACATACGCGCAGCGAATCTTGTTTATCGATCATTACTCTCGGCGGGGTGCCATTGGGGCGCTTCATTGCGGTCCGGCACCTGGTGCTCTTATATGCGAGCGCAAACTTGGACGTTGTGTGTTGATTTATCTTTTCGATGTGGAATTAAGATGAATGGATTAAATGGCGCGCAGTATTTTGGTAATGAGGTGGCCAAGTCGCGAGTAGACGCGGTGATTAAGTTGATAGTTCTATTAGCTGTTCGTTTGACGCACACTCGTGTATGTGTATAGAGATTCGCGAGCGGAAGTGGTTTATGGAATTTAGATTTGTGGGTTTTTTAGAATCCGCGGGAGGGTTCAACTTTGACGCAAAGTGACTCGTAAGCAGGCTTTTCTTATGGTCGCATATTTACATACTTTAGTCCGCCGATATGCATATGCCTCTGCGGGGCTTTCATCTTGGTGGTCGTGTGGTGAAACAGCAAGCGTCCAAAAGAGCTTAATAAATGAAAAATGTAACCTTCAGCCCCGTTCAAGTGTCTGCCCCCAAACAGTTGTCAATTTCTGTCCAACTCGTCGGGTTGTGCAGAATGACAATGAAAAATTGTTGATGTCAAAAAATGGCTCAGTTAATACTATTTGAGAAAATTGGGCCAAACTCACAAGCCAACAACGGCGGCACAATTTTTTACAAGATTGTCCAACTGTTTGCATATACGCGAATGACATTGAGACTCGTATAATTGACAGAACATAACAGTAAACTGTCACTGGCGCGTTTGCTTATTGGAACAGAAACTACAGGGTCCGCCAAATAACTTTTTTTTTTTTTGAAAATGCTATAAAAAAAACAACTACTGAATATTTTCTCAAATTTCTTTTTTTATTTGAAAGTACAATCCTTAATATTAATAATAATGGAAAATAATTTTATTCAAATGGCTGCCTCGGCTGGCCATGCAGTAGCCTACACGATCGGTCCAATTTTTAAGCACATTATCGATTGTGTGCAGCTGTATTTCACTAATGGCTTCACGAATATTGTCCTTTAAAGCGTCAATTGTCTCTGGCTTGTCGGCGTAACACTTATCTTTTACGGCACCCCACAAATAATAGTCCAACGGTGTCAAATCGCAGCTCCGATGTGGCCAAACGACATCAGCTCTGCGGCTGATAATGCGATCTTCAAAAACAGGGCGCACAACATCGAGTGTAGCTTCGGCTGTGTGGCACGTAGCGCCGTCCTGTTGAAACCAAATGTTGCCAATATCCTCCAGAATCCCACCCCAGGTAAACCAACCAATGTTGTTCAAGCTGGCAAATGCTGGCAAAACGTCTGCAAAAAGTAATTGATGAAAAATTGCTAGTTCCAATTCATCAATTTGATCAGGTGGATAGAAAAACAGATAAAATCGAAAAAGCATTCGAAGAGAAAGGGCACACCCTACAATATTTCTTGATATAGCACAAGCTTTCGATAAAGTCTGGCATAAGGGACTGATCCATAAATTACGAAGGCAACTGCCGAAGCAGTATTCGACAATTCTGGAGTCATATATAACAGATCGATTCTTCAGAAATAAACAAGAGACAGAGTACTCAACATTGGGCGTTTTTCTTTTTTAGTTCAGAGCAGAACCTGAACTGTTATACAAAAATTTTCGTTCAGAGCGAGCTCATAATGCTCGAGCTCAGTTCAGTGCTCAGCTCTGAACTAAAAAAGAAAAACGCCTATTAAGAGCATTCAAAGCTGGTGTACCACAAGGTAGTGTGCTAGGTCCAGTGCTATACCTTTTCCTTACTAGCGATCTGCCTGAAAGTGAAGAAACTACTACAGCAACTTTTGCAGATGACACTGCTGTGCTTGCTGTTGGAGCAACCGTCGAAATAGCTACAAAAAAAAACTCCAAATGGCAATAAACGGTATTTCAGAATGGACTAAAAAGTGCCAGATTAGATTGAATGACCTAAAGTCAGTCCATATTAATTTTACATACAAAAACGTATCAAACATTCTAGTATACATTAATAACTATGTAGTGGAATACTCAAATACAGCTAAATATCTGGGCATGACCCTAGACGCTAAACTGCGTTGGAAAGCGCATGTAAAGAGAAAAAGAGATGAGCTGAACATGCGATACAGTAAAATGTATTGGCTTATTGGGAGGTACTCATCCCTGTCCAACTACAATAAATAGCAAGTCTTGAATCCAATATGGCCCTTCGGGCTCCAATTGTGGGCATGCACATGCCAAACAAATTTACAAAAAATTCTAGTCTGCCAAAATAAAGTTCTAAGGAACGTAATTAATGCACCTTGGTACATACGGAACGCTGATCAACATAGAGATCTAAATATTGAAATGGTTGAAGGTGAAGTTAGAAAAGTTGCCCAAAGGCACAGAAGTAGGCTTCTCAACCATGTTAACGCAGAACTTACAGAACTATTAAATACTGACAATGTAATCAGAAGATGGAGGCGGTTAAGACCCCTTGATCTATAAGAGTTAGCCAAGGCCAAGAGATTAGGTAATATCTTCAAACAAAAAAGTTTCGAAATCGGACAACCGGCGGATTCTTCTTCTGAATTTTTCAAGTTTAAATTTCAAAATAAATCGCCGATTAGTCGACTAGGTGCAATCCCATTCGGGATGACGACAGTCAGTCCCTCCCGGGAGGTTTTTTAGAGGTTGTTCGAGTCCCTCACTATTGCGGAAGCATCCCTTGCGTTCTTGCTCTGCAATGTCTTTCGATTATTTTTCCTTCCAGCGAACCCCCAAACAAAATAAAAAAAAAATATAAAAAATTATCTTGACAATTTCTTCGGAGGCAGGAAATAAGTAATAGTGAAATCGAATATAAAAAGTAGAGAGCAAGAAGCTAAAAAAATGGGTTTCATTTATGAAGTCGAACAAACGTTGATGCGGCTTCCTCGTCAGAAGACAAATATAAGAGCTGATAGAACAAGTGATACTGCAAATATAACTCCTACAGAGTTGGTGGATTAAAAATAACCGAGTCAACTTGTTTAACGAAACTCGGTTTAAAATAACCTTTTATCAATTTTTCTTGGTTGTAAATAACAAACTAACTCTGTTTTAACTCTGAATTTAACCAGCTGGTTGATATTTATCTAGAAACTTGGTTGTTAACAACTGATAAAGTGTGTTATTTTTAACAGTATGCATTTCACCTATTTATATCGGTAGTATTTAACAACGAGTACTCGGTATTTTTCAAAAAAGACTTAACCCATTTTTTTCTAGCCGAGCAAAAATCGAACCCTGTTAGAACCAATTTCTGAGTGTGTATTTAGTTTAAAAGGAACAAAATCAAGCTATCGTGTTTTTCTGGGCTGTAAAATATACGGGAATTGAAGTAAATGAAAAATCTGCAAATCAGGCCCACCCTGTAAAAGAATATGTTTGTTTAAGCTTCTGATTGTGGCAGTCCTTGACTTATTGCAAAACTACATCAACTCTTTTGTATTGAAGCTTCTTCAGTCAGTCTACCACCGTTCAACTGCCATCAGACAAAAGGCATTCGGACTTCACAAGAGTTATCGTGTTATCTAGTTCTAGCTCCACTATCAGATGGAACGGAAAACCAATTTGTTTCGTTCTTCTGTGGAATTTCTCACCGACACTTCACAGAAACATGATCCACGAGAATTGTGTTCGCCACGATTCGTTTAACTACTTGGTATTCCATCTCCTCGTCGATATCCACTTCTCCCCATCGCGCAATGTACTCGTAAAGTTAAATGGCTTTAATTAATTTTATGGTAAACTTAATTGTTGACACAGTGCATGGGACACAGCCCACCAGGGTAATTAAGAATGCTGGTGTGCATTACGAACGTGCGCACACGCACTCTTCGGCTTTTACCCGCCCGGCGATGACTCGTGCCACAGAAATGGCTGCCTGCGGTTGAAAATCAAATAAACTCCCGAAACAACCGGATGACATGAAAAAAAAACGAACCTTGTAATTGACGTCCACTCGATGCGGGCATTCCAAATCGGACCGACAAAGGGACGCGACTACTGCCGCCGACCCAGACACGATTCCACACTATCCCTAAAAGGGAGCGTCACCTGAATCAATGATCGACCAACTGTCTGTCAGGCGTCTGTCAAAAATAAAAAATAAAAATGACCCCTCCCGTCGCCGACTACGGCATCCATGATTAACCCGTTTAACACGATTATGACACATGCTTGCACCGAATGAACTTATCCATTACTCTGCGCGGTTGCGCTTCCACTTGGTCAGACGCGAAGGCGCGCTGCGCATTCTTGTTGCGCTTTCTGTGCTCGTCCTCGCTTTGGCCGCGTCCTATGCAAAAGGCGTGAATGCAATTGCCTTGTTGCATGGCAAATTTTAATTACTGGTATCAGTTTCAATTTAATAACTATGCTGGGTTTGCACGTCGCGTCGCCTCTTTTGTGGCGGCTACAGCGGCGCGCGTTCCATACAGGCGACGCGACGGAACACAGCCCTCTGCTGCAGACATTGTGCGGACTTAATAATGTGTTTTAAATTGGGCTTGACAGTTGCGTTGAACGCGCCTCAATCGCGGACCATGTTCGCGCCTGACTGAAGCGTAAATTGGATTCTTTTCATAAAGGAGCGCGCTAACCCGAGGACTTGCACCAGGTCGATCGTTAGCCGGAATGGTGGCGCGCAACTTCGAAATTACAACTTATGATGATACAAAATTTATCACAAATTATCACTTAATAATAATTATCTTCGGGTTTTAATGTGTTCTCCAATTGCACGCCAGTTGTTTATGCTCTCAATTTGGTTTGGTGTATGCACTGATTCAGTGCGTGTTGGTGGAGTTGCGGTGCACACTGGTGCAATATAATTCAAGATCCACTTGAGTCTAAGGTAAGGGAGGTCCAGCTTGTCAGAAGCTTAATGGAATTTTGACATCACCTTGAGCTGCTTATCTCTGTGTGGAGTAAAATTTTGTGTCGGCGTTATCAAGCGACCTCGGAATTGTAGTTTGGCAATTTCAACTAGGATTGTTCGAAATTACAACTCTTCGGATTTTATGGATCCATGAGGAGGATGATTGACCTGTTACTGTAGTGTGTGCCAGTAGAAAGGTCCACCTTTCTTTTAAAGCGCGCAGTCTGTTAAAAACTGGCAAGGCGGAATGAAGATTAACAAAGCTATACTAGACAAATATTAAAAAAGCACGAGAAATCAAAAAGAGAACTTCAGAAATTCTGTGGGATAATATCCGGTACTTCCATGGTGGCGAGACTATACAAAGTTCTTGAAAAGATAGAAGGAGTGCCAATGTATCTTGTTGTAGCCATAAATTGTTGTTCATTGTACTTACGGCAAAAACTTTTAACTGTCATCTAATTGAAGACGACAAGTAGCTGACGCCTGTCACTAACTCGCCGTTATCTACGTAGGTATAAGGTTTGTTTGACGTGCGCACTGAGAAGTGACAGCTGATTTTCACACCTGTTAAAAACCCTGCCCAACCCTGAAAACTCGGTAGCCATATCGAACGCAAAATAATTTGCCTGAAGTTTCCCAATCAGAAATCTGAAAAAAAAAAAATTACTGACAGCAAGCGAAATGACAGCGAAACTCAGCACTGAATTCTTGCCCCGACAAATTAACTGGGGTCATCTCAGGGCACAACTAGGGCACCCTGGAAGTCATGTCAAACACAGGTTTTCAGTACCGGTGCGTGTTCAGTGCTATATCGAACACATTATGGTTAAACCAGTGCGCACTAACTGACCCAGCGAACTTCGTTCCGCCCAAATAATGTAATGTAATGCAAATAATAACTCCGAGCGTGCACAATGCACGAACTACTTTATGTAATTCGGTCGATTCAAGTTCTTTATTCAAAAGTTATTTTAAATACGACCCTTAGAAATCGACAAAAATAATCAGTTAAAGTCCGCCCTTGGAAGTGACGCCTAAATTCCACCAATCATTTCATAGAAATGAATGAAATTTTACAAAGGTCGACTTCTGCTAGCTATTGTGAATCAATTTTGTTTTTCACCAGAGGCTAGATTCAAGTTGTCGTTAATGTGAATTTTATAAACAAAAATTGCTATGATTTTCTGTTGGTTCATACCGAAATGCCAGTCGTTCGCCAGGTCTATACAGTGTTGCCAGATAAAATAAGTGAAAATCTCGTTTTTCCGAAATAAAAAATCTGAACGTGTGCCTCTGGGCCACTTCAAAAAAACACGGCATAATTATTTTGAAAAGGTCATAATTTTTTTGAAAACGACATCATTTTGTCAGGCTTACGCGCAAAAACTTCGATTCGGATTGGTATCACTGATCTGGTCTTATGCGACGTCCCATTCGCATTCTGTCGACTTCGGGCAATATTTGCGCATCTTGGCCTTTTCAAAAAATTACTCGAACTTGATTTTCAACTACTATTTTACTACTTTTTTGTCCGCGTTTGAACTTTTAAACTGTTGAAGCGATGTCACAACGTAACGTAAACATAAACGTCATCCATCATGAAGATGGCGTCGTAAAATCGCTCCATACAAAATGTACCGGAAAATGAATTTTCTTTATATTATTTTGTCGGAGATTGTTCGGGAATTTTCTTGGGTATTCTTCTTGTTTGGCCGGATACCAGTCCGAGTTGGTGCGAATCATCGAAATCGGTCCAAGCATTCTTGAATTATAAGCTTAGATACTAACGTCACTTTCTTTTATATACCTACCAGCAAATGAAAATGGAAAGTGTATATACACTGCTGTTTGTATTCAAACGATTAAACAAAACAAATGAATTGTTTGATGATGTATGGCTGAAAATATGAAAAAACAAAAAAAAATCAAATGCGATTCTTACCACAATGCGAGTTCGATGAAAAAGAACCTTTAAACGATCACTCACTGACAGCTGGCAATGTGTATGCCTGTATGCGCTACAACGTGTATTTACCGTGTGTATGAAGTCAGCACACAGTATACATACCGCACTCGCTCATAGACGCCTACAAAAATCTCATGTTGACATGAAAAGTCGTAACTCAAGAACGCGTTTACCGATTTCGTGCAAACTTTAGACAAACCATCTACACGACCATACGAACAAACCCTAAAAATTTAATCGAATTCGGTTTGACCGTTCGTGAGTTATAAAAACACAACACACTTGCAACAATTTTTTATGTATAGAGATTAGTGCGTTATTTGGCAGCAATATCAGCTGTTCAAATTGCATTTGTTTTTGCACAAATCCCAAATGGATATCGACTTCAAAAATGTTTTCCCTGTTGTGGATACAAAATTTAGTATTTTTGGTGATTCGTAGTCTTCAGATGACGAGGAAGACTATGAAGATAATAATTCCTCCAAAATGATATCCATGGCTATTTATGTATTTCCTTATTTTGGTTTTCACGAAACTTTGCGCATTTGGCTTGAAAGAAACTTCTTAAAATGACGTAAAACAGCTATGCAAAGCATATGGTATTGTGGCAGTATTTGTAGATCTGAAAAAATATCGAGATCTGCAAAAAGTGATCCGAATCAAAAAAAAAGATTGATTTTTTTGCCCAATGGAAAACGACATAAGTTGGTCAGCACTTCAGAACGCATGTAACAAATGAGACAAAGTGTCAGGATTCACTCGGCAAACTGTGTTTGAAAGTAAACAATTTGTGGCTGATACTGAACGGCGCGTGGAACCTTTTAAACAACAAAAACCTTTAAATCGATATGTTACACCGTCATTATTTTATCGACGATTTTTAGATACAAAAATATGCGCAGAACCTTGCCAACTAATCGAATAAATGGTCGGCCATATTCGGCCAACATCGAGCCGCATATAGCACTCTCCTAACCTTACATTCCTTTGTCATTGTCTTATTTCCTTCATTAGTGGATTCTAGGCTAAAGGGCCGTTTAAGTCTGCCTTTGCAGCACTACATCCTCTCATGCATGCTTCCAGGCAAAAGGATTCCCATTTACCATCCATTTACATTTACATCCAGAACTATTCTCTCATAATACAGCAAGTGCAGTCATTTCTCTTCGATTTTCGATCACTTCAAAGCCTGGCAAGAGTTTAATATCCCACATGGCCCGTTCGCCTTTGCCTTTCGTATGCCACCGATAACTGATATGTATATGCAGTTGGCAACTGGCCAGCCTTTCAACTCTCGCTCCAATGCACCGAATTCTCGCTGTCTTCATCTGCTGGCCTGACTGATAAACCGCTGTTATTTAACTGAAATTTATTGGTGCAATATGAATTATTGTGCAATTTTGTTGGCGGCACAAGACAAGGTAAAACGAGCGCCTTTTAACTGGAACCACATCCATCGTCCCGGTATATCCATTGGATGGATATACTCGGATTTGTCCTTCCCGTGCAGGTATGCATGCAATGTACACACCGCGATGTTCGTACATCACTTTACGCACTGTCGAACACATAACTGCGCGCATCTCGTCCTCATCGTCTACCGAATGGGAGATTTATTTGCGCCATCATAATGATCGCCCAGTTTGAATGCGAATTATCTCCGCTGGTCCGCGCATATAGGGCCAGCGATTCGTTCCCATATTTAGATTGACTTGTTTGTTTTTCTGCGGCTCCGGCTGTCCCCTGATATGGTTGCCCATCTGTGTGCGGGGCTACGCGCCAGCCACTCGATATTTCACAATTTGATGCATTGATTGCTCCGGATGAGAAAAGGCTCTCTGGATGTCTGGAGTCTGGAGACTCTGGACTCTGGACACGCGGAATGAATCGAGATCTCGATGGTTCAAACCTTGTGAAATATGAAATTAGTATCGGTACGACAGTGGACAATTTATGATGATTCTTCATCGAAACTCACATCAGTTTGATTTAGGGACATCACTTGCTTAAGTGGCTGGCGAAGGTCATTTGCCTCGTTGCGAACGCAGCGCAGCGCAGTCGCCGGGCGCATGTCCCCAGCATGACGCACAACTAAAACGTGATAATTTGTGTGGCAACTGTGGCAGTGAACACAACCCACAGGCGGATTTTGTGTCGTCTGAAAGGATATCCTCACCTATTCCACCATTGTGTTGGAGGTATTTTTGGTATTCACAGCCCATGTAGGGTTTTTGCCCTCTTTGACACGAGCTACCGATCCTGTTTGGGTTTGCTTTTTTGTTTTCAGTGACACCTGGGTTGAGATGTTTATTTAAATATCTAGTCTCGCACCTCGTGCAACAGGTGGAAACAATCCTTGAAATGCGCAAAGCTTGTGTAGATTTAACTGAGGCTTTGTTTGGCCTGGTGCCAATTGGATGGCAGGAATCTTTGTTGGATGTCTACTTCAGCGTATGCGTAGCACGTATCGAAAAGTAGTTTATCTTTGACAGTGCTTACAGAAGGAACTTGTTTTTTTGACTGATGAGAGGAATGGTGGCGAGGGGACGTTGAATTTGTATGGTGACAGTGATTCTGACGTTTCCATGTATGCCACTAGTGAAATAGGCAATTGTCTGCATTTTTTGAGACATAACGATGAATCACGAATTAGAAGTTGAGCGGGTATAGACCCTTTCGAAATACGCAATCAGTTTAAGTTCCACAAGTCGATCGCAATCGCAGTTAGTCTGACAGCTGTCTGACTTGATGTATCTCAATTTTAATGGGCTTAGATCGGTCACATGAACAGGTTTCAGTTGACGTCTATGGAGGGTTAGCCGACGAATCTAAGTCAAGAAATTTGTGACAGCGTACTTGGTTGACAGTTCGCATGTGTGGCTGACTTAGGAAAAGTGACGTTCCCGACCAATCTAGTTCAACTTACTTCTTATCCAGACCAATATAGTCGACCTAAGTTAAATAAATTCTTGAAGGTATCCATTGACTTACTCTAATGGACTGCTTGTGAAATGTCAGTTCCATACAACTCTGCCAACCATCAAAATGTCAGCCATCTTGGATTTCTCCATAGAATGCTATAGCCACCTGTTGGGTGTTAATAGATTTGCTAAGTAAAACGATTGAAATTCAAATTATTGTGGAACATTTACAATAGATAACGCTTTTAAAATATGGCAGTTCAAATTGTAAATAATAGATAAAACCAACAAAATTTTAATAAAAAAAATCTTGTACCTACAATTTTCGTTAATTTCCGGGGAATGGGCATTTTCTCTTGTTTTACATTTGCATTTTGTTTTCTTGGAAATATTTTGCAATACCACTTTTGCATAATATTTCAATCATCAAAGTTTTCTGGACAGTTTTACAAATTTTCAAAATGATTTTTACGATTCATTATTTTGTAAGATGTACTGGAGGCTCCAAATCATCTGAATGTTGGTATGGATCGGACGGAATTCCGTCCGAATTTTTTCAAATATAGGAGATGAATAAACTTAGTATGTACCTTGTTAAACTTATAAGATTGTATTCTAGAAATGTATTCTAAGCTCTTATAGTCCTCAAGTTATTTTTAGATCCTTCGTAGGTACTAATAATGAAGAGGAATTCTGCTTCTTATAATTTGTTTCCAATTTATTCCACTCTAAACCAAGAGCGCTAACGCTATTTTTGGAACCAACGCGAAGTTGGAACCAAAGCGAATTTGGAACCAACGCGAAGCTGGAACCAACTAGGAGTCTAGATGTAATAAGTCTTTGGCACAGAGGGTTTCAACAGACAAGTTGACAAGTAATGATAAATATGTCATGCACAAAGTTGGCAAGGAAAAAATTAAAAATCCGCCTTAAAAGTCTATGCACTCTGATCATAGCAATGTCAGAAGAAACATTCGCAGACCTGTGTTTTGAGGTTAGAAAATTTGTACAGCAACTGTTTGGTGGTCTCTTTGAATCTCTGGATCCACAGGTGCCGCACGTAAGTGGAAGGGGACCTTAACCAACTTAGTGTGCGAAACTAGGTACAGCTGGCTTGAGACGCTTGTTCGCTAAGGTCCAGTTTGTAAGTTCCCTGGTCTCAGTTGCTTCCATAACTTAACAACTTACTCATAGCAGTGTCTTGCCTGAAGGTGAACATACTCCAGACAGATGCAGCATTTAGCTGGCAGCTTTTGATCATCATCGACCCGCACGTAGCTCCAATTCTTACAAAGTAATGTGCGAAGCATATGCATTCACTTTTCACTGCAAGTCAGCCATCACCCATGCAGTCACCACTAGGCATCTTATCGCACTCGGTTGCAGGGGTTTCATAAAAATCTCCAAGTCATATTTCTGTGCCACTTTCTCTATTCATCCAAATCAAAGTCAAAGCGCACAACTTTCAAGCTCATTGGCCTGGGAAAAAGGAAAACAGCATAGCGCTCCGACTCCGAACCCTATCGGCTAGAGCGCATCTCCATACACCCATCCCGATCTCCGACGAGGCGACGGTTTTTGTTCGCAGCCAAACATCACAGCATAAATCAAAGCACCAGCGTATTAAATCATCTTGCATATTTTTTTATGCACTGAAGCCATCACCAGCAGCCTCATCTGGAGTCATGGATGGAGCCAGGCATTGTCTAAGCTCGACCGTATTTTTTATTTGTTATTTGTACGCCTACGCCGGAACAAGCACACGGCAAGCTCTGGCGCACATTTAGGCCATCACCGCTCAGACGAGCAGGATTGGTTCCTCTTGTCTAATACCTCGTGTCGTTGCTGGCTGCTACTGCTGTATGGCTACTCTTGTTGTGGCACAGTCGCTGCGCCTAGACTGGGTATATTGCGAGTGTTTTTTCACCGTCTTCTCACCTCCATGCGAAAACAGCGCGACGCCTCTGCCGCCGCACCACCACCACCGCGAGCATAAAGATGAGCTGTGCAGACTGCGGTTTGGTTCGCGTTCCGATTAAACCGAAAAAAATGGTATCTTGTCGAGATCATCTTTGGAAATCTATGGCCCGGTGTTGTGTCGCCTCCTCGGGAGGACACAAGACGAACAAATCTCAGTTATAGCGCAGTGTTAAGTCAACAATAGTTGAGCGTTTGGACGCCAGGGAACACCAGACACAGAGACGTGCTGTATGCGCGCTCTTGTTTGTATATTCACGGGAGCTGGAAAACGTCAAAAGAATCTAATAGCAGCCCGGAACATTGTTGGACTGGGCCGAGACTTGAGAGCAGCACACAGAACAGAACGTCTGTATAATTTGTCTTTGCTACGAGTAGCACATTCATTTTGTAGCAGCAGCAGGAGTAGCAAAAATAGCTGGAGCAGCTGTGTGGAGCTTTTTGCTGATGCTGCCCTTGGTGGTGGCTGGTAGAGTGTCGTGGCTTTTGTCTATGGTGGCAATGATGATGATGATGACGACACGGTAATGGTATGGCGGCCTAGACAGGGTCCCTTGTGTTATGTGTATGCTCGCGTATTGTTGTGGTGGCCGGAGACTATGGCGGCTGTGTTGTTTCGGTGGCTGCCAGCTATTTAGCTCTTAACAATGCCAATGGCGCCTCTTACACTGCTTACAAAAGAAATGAAACCCACAAACTACAAATCACTTTGATGCCCGGACGCTTTTTGTTGGTTGGGGCTGTTAATTCTGGATTCCTGGAGATAAATTGCTCCCAGTTTCTCAGAATTACATTTTTTTTTTCTTCGTTCTTCTAGTGGAGTTTATTGTTTGGAGAGGTCCTTGCAGATATGATTTGGCATCCATTATTTATAATAATCTTCATACAAGGTTTCAGATTTTCTTACTAACGGTGAGTGAACGTTTTTCGGCGCAATCAGTATAAAACAGGTAAATAGAAGTGGAACCTACCCCAATGAGCTACTGAACATCTTCAGCTAAAACTGCGTATCCTTTTGTATCAATTATTTCCAGGCAACCCTCAATATGTACAGCTTCTTTTTTATGAAAAATGCAACTTCTTAGGGCTCATTGGAATGAAACGAAAAAGCGACAGACAGAGGTCATTGGGCAAACTCGAAACTCCGTTGAAATTATATGAGACAAGAAGCATGAGGAGGTAGCGGCCTTGTTGAAGCTATCCGCTCGTTCGGAATCTATTGCTTGTTGGACAGCAATTTCAATCTCCGTTGAAACGAAAAAGCGACAGAGGTCGATGGGCAGTTATTCCAAACTCCGAGAAACCGAAGAAAAAAAATCGAGTGATTTCTCGATGAAACGAAAAAAGCGACAAGAAATGGTAGGGTTTAGCGAACAGTCTGAGCCGAAATGAAAAAGATGGCTAATGCTCGTGCTGAGGGTGGTGCACTAACTTTAACGATCCATAAAGCGGTTAAGGAGGTATCGTCCATCTCGTGTCCGCAATATCGACCCGCAGTATTGCCACATGGATTCATGGCTGACTTTAAAAGAATACGGACAGTTTTCGTTTGAACTCGCAAAGTAATTACTTGTTGTAGAGTATCAAAGCAAGGCTCGGTTGTGCGAGGTTTGTGCTGCATCCCATATTATTATCTTGAGTGTAAGCTGAGATTTATCCCAAGGAAGCTGTCGAACAGGCTTTGTCTATCTGGTCCTACCGAAGATAAGAAGAATCCATTCCAATATTGAAAATCCTTACAGAAGAAATGTATGCTACACATGTTTTGCACGTTGTTCCCCAGCAAGCTCCCATAGTCCACCCCCGCAAACACGCAAATTGTTCCCCTGCTAACTTTCTGCATTGTTTCTCTATATATATGTTTGCATTTTGTATTTTCGTGCGAGTCTTGGCGAATCGCAGTTGATTCTTCTTGTAGCTTTCGCCACAACGTCAACCATACCACAAGAAACATGTACCGCCTAGGACTAGCAGATGAACTCGCCGGCGAACAAAATATTCCACTCTAAGCGAATAAAAAGCAAAGCGACGGGTTCACAGTTTTTCCCTCGACTGTGGCTCTGATTTATAATGTTATGTACCTTATGCTCCATTTACAACATCAAGCATTTCTAATACGGAAGATTAAAAAGACGCCTAATACCATATTCACACCGCACTGGAAAACCGTGTTTTCGTCGAAAACTCGTCGATGCACTCACACAGAACACCAACTATAGTTTTCGTGAAACTTCTGTGTTTTATGTGAAATTTGTTAATAGTTTTTTGTTAATGTGTAAGATGTATATGCAATAAAAAGTTATTGTATATAGGAGTATATTTCCTGGTGTATTTGTGTATTGTTCCTCCGTGTATAGTCTGTGTGAGGTGAGGAAAATACTGTGTTCCAAAAAAATAGTGTAAACTCCGATAAGGTGATACAAAAAAAGACTGACCGAATGATAAGTGTGTATAAAACATATTTGCAGCAGAGCAGCGTCAACCGATCTCGTTGACGATTCAGGTACCAATTCTAAATGGCCGTCTAACTGAAAGGGACAGCAATACCTAGCTCACAAAAATACCTATTTTGGTCGGCCGGAGACAAACGATACTGAGATCCCCAACTCGCAATCCTCTTGCCGCTGGCCCCATCAATTTTTTTCCAAATTCGCCATTTTGTATTCCTTCCGGTGTTGTATCAATTTAGAATCCGTGTGACATGCAAAAACATACAATAAATATAAAATAAATGCTGCCAACCGCTGCCAACCGTGGGGGAATGTGATAGAGTTCGGGAATACCACATTTTAAAATTACTGAATGCTAATGGTTAGTTATAATATATTTTTAAAAGGCGAATGACATAATTTGACTACCTAAATGAGATGTTTTATATACTAGAAACCAGGGATGTTGCGGATATTCACATCCGCATCCGCAATCGCGGAACATTCGCATTCATTTTAGAATCCGCATCGGCATCCGCATCTGCAACAATCAATGCGGAGTTTTTTGCGGATGCGGATTTTGTGCAAGACATGACAAGAAAATGTGTGCGGTGCCAATGGATGAAACCAGCTGCGCGCTACTAGCATCATTAAATGACTTGGATTGTACAGTTCACAAGATGCAGCTGGCTATTCGACGTTGTTTACAGTCACAGGAAAACATAAAACACATCAAACAAAAATTAAAGAAAATTTCGACTCATTTTAACCATTCAACAATTGCTCAAAAACAATTGCATAAAGTTCAGGACAGACTAAATCAACAGCGACACGGGAATTAAGCAGCTCGCAGACCCTCATATCGTCTGTGATTCCATTAAGTCAAATGCTTACAAAAAAACTGAATGACTATTTATCAAGATTGCAGGATTCTGATCCGATTCGGCTGGCAGTCACGACTCTTAAGACTGAAGTTTCGGCAAAATTTGCTGCTTTGGAGGAGAACAATTTGTTTGCCATATCCACCTACTTAGACCCTCGCTTTAAGCACAAATTTTTCAAACCAATGGCCGAAGAAAAAATAAAAGACGAAATTTGGAAAAATATTGATAACGAAGCTACAGGTTCTCCGAATTTCAAAAAAGCTAAAAGCATGAGGATGAGAGATTTCTTTGAAAAAAATACAGAATCAGATACGGACACGGAGCAACCAGGGACGTCCGGTACGGCTAGTAAGCCATGCTTAAAAACCGATCTTGAAATGATGCTGGATTCGTCAAGTGAAGATGAAAGCCAAGACGAAACATCGGACAATATTAGCCCCGGTAATATTCTTAAGAAGGAATTGCTCTCGTATCGCAACAAAAAAATAATAAATGTTTCTGAAAGTCCTCTTAACTGGTGGAGCGTTAATCGCGGTGAGTTTAAAATGCTATCTGCTATTATAGCACGAAGATATTTATCGCCTCCACCAGCCAGTGTTCCAAGTGAGCAAATATTTAGTGGCGCGGGACTAATAGATGAACCTCTGCGAAACAGGTTGGAAGCTGAAAAGGCCGCGACATTACTTTTCATTAAGTATAATGCACCAATTTTTAAATTTCAATACTAAGCATTCGTATATTAAATAAAGATCATTAAAAATTACCATATTTATCATTTATTTATGTTCCTAATTATTAATCCCTTAAAAAAAAACTTTAATTTTAATCCGCATCCGCATCCGCATCCGCGGATGTGAGCTTTAAAATATTCGCATCCGCTTCCGCATCCGCGGATGTCAAAAATTCTGCATCCGCAACATCCCTGCTAGAAACATCTTAGGACAAACATCGTTGTGTATTTTCCGCTTTTGAAGATAATTCACTTCGATTTCATGCGTAAATTTTTCTTAAACAACTGAGGAAAAATTGTTCAAAATGTTTTTATTTTCCCTCAACCAATCTAAATTGTTGATTTTTCGTAGCTATCTTAAGTAAAAGTACACTTATTCCTAAAAAAAAATACTAATCACAAGTAACGAATAATTTCAACTTTGCCCACAGCGGAAATGGTTCATATGTTTTGAGAGTTATGTTGGTGCACCGGAATTTTTGAAGTTTCGTGACATTTGTCAATACGAATTTGTGTGTATCAATATCAGCGCACCAAATCAGGGCACTTCCGTTTAAATATAGCTTGTAGGCTAATGTGGTATTCGTTTGGGCTTCTTCAGATTTGCCCTCAGATTTCAGATTTCGTGTGCCTAATCGAACATAAAAACGCTCTTGCTCTTTTTTTGTGTTGATATTCGTGCGACTGTAATATGTGTAGTCTTCGACACTTTTCTATGCGCTTTCCATTCACTGGTTAAATTTTATATTAAAACATTCGATATTTCCGTCCCGATTGATTTCTATATATTTATACATAAATAATTTACGAAAATAGATTCACCCGATGCACTGCCTTTCTTTGCTGTAGAAAAAATTCACGCAAATGTAAACAAAGTCCACCGTTTGTCAAACTCAAATACACTTGTATTGGTAAATCTGAAGCAAATCTGAGAAATTATCTAGATTCGCAAAAGTGCTCTGAAATCTAAAAAAGATTGTTTTTTTTTGTACCAAACGAACATAAACATTGCTCTGAGGGCAAAAAAGTGCTCTGAGAGCGCCCAATCGAATAATACATAAGTAACGGGAAATCGGCCGAACATGGGGGTCTCAGTAGTAACTGTATGGGGAAGCTATACACGTTGATATTTTTATAGCAATGGCCTATGGAATTTTGTTTTCCTTTAAAACAAAATGGCTTGCGGAAGAGATGAACGGGCAATTATTTATTTATTTCGTGTAATTGATTGATGAATTGTTCGTTTAATTTGCTGACACTATAATTAGCACTCTTATTTGACATGTTTTAAATCAGAAACGGAAACTTTTTCAAGAGATTCCAGAAATGCTGGTCGCCTGAACTTGTCTTTATTTTCTAATGACTTATCTATAATTATGGGTAGATCCATGACATTTTAGGTGTCTGATTTGTGATCTAATTCTTACGCCTTTATAAGCATTAACTGCGGACAAAATTATGTCTCTGTGTCATCTCGCCGAAAAATGCGCGTGCGCTGTTGCAAGTGGTTGTAAGTGCAGCAGTATACCTTACACGGGAAGTGCACTAGGGCGCACGTCAAACAAACCTATAGTTTCTTAAAGGCTTTCGGAATTTCACTCTGTCAACCACATGTCTCTAGAATTAAGTTTGGAATTCACACCTTATAGTTTTATGCATTGCACATCCTTAGGTCATCCATAACCTATAACCCCAACATTTTTTGTTCACTGTAGGTGCCTACATCAGGTAACAGAGAAGAGGATTATCTTTTGACCAACAGTAGCGCACAATGTTAACGGTGGCATAAGCCACTACTACAACACCACTTCGGACATGGTATCATCGAATTCATGGTATCATGTGTCGCCAACGGGCTCTCCGTCTCCATACAAATATTGCCCGTTTGGATGTGCGGATTATTTTAGGTGCCGTGTTTTCGGCAAAGCCGTGATTTATTGTAGTCCCCATCGTTTTGTGCTGTATGCACTCTTTCGTGTTCCATGGCGGGGTATTTTTGACCCTTTTTTGGCGCACTTTGTTCGCGTGGTTCAGCTTACACTATCCCCGAAAGGTCAGAAACCCTTCGGTGGGATTTTTTTTGTTTTTGTTGCAATCTCTGTGTCCCTTTTTTGCGTTATTTCCAACCAGAAGCAAGGACATGGCCGGGCCCCCATGACATCGTAAATTATTCCGATCGAAATGAAGACATGCTGAGGCGTCATAAATAAAAACCATTCATATAATATTTCGTGCCGAGTTAGTCAATGTGGGGATTATTTATCATTTCGCACTGCTTGGGTCAGTGCGCGGCGATGACAGGCAACCCATGCCTTATGTCTGGATGGTGATCTGTTTGTCTGGGGCATATTCAACGTGTGTGCAATGTGCATACTGCTGCGCGGCCATCAGAAGCCGCTGCGCAGACAATTATAAATCAATCAATCACTTTTTATAGATACTTTAAGACGTCCGTCATCCGCGGATTTGCCAGACAACCATCTGTCATTCATCGTCATTGGATGCTCGAAGCGGAGAGTGTTAGAGGGAATGGCCTCACAGCCAGAGCCAGAGATACCTACTGTTTATGAGGTGTGTTGCATATGAAGTGCGTTTTTGCATTTGCACTGGATGATGATTAATGACCGGTAAGTTGTTTAAATGCTCGCCAACAGGTGCACACGGAATCGGTCTGAAGAATTTCACTCGAAGTTTGAACAATGCGGGTGGATTTGTTGTTGTTGCGAGGTGTGACGTTTTGACAAGATATCGACAAAACGATGGGTGAGGTAAATAAACTTTCTGGTTGATTTACTGAAAAGGAAATTGAATAGTGAGTAGGTATATCGAACAGAACTAGTGATAATATCAAAGTCGGTGCTGGAGGGCAACCAACTTCTAGCTGTCAGGCAGAACGAACTACTCAAGTTAGAAAACGGTTGCCAAAACGTGCGCAATCTAATCAAAACGAAGCGAGTATATAGAACTTCTCAAGCTAAGAGCAACTAGTCTGGCGACTCTCCTTCGGTTTCAAAACTGCCAGTGATGCCGCAATCTATAGACGACTTATAAGGAGAGTTATTTCTTTGAAAAAGGTTTGCTGGCTCTTTCATGGCAGGTCCATATCGAACTAAAAGACCCGATAGGCGATTATCATGACGCGTGTGTAAAGATTTATACTTGACAGGCTTGGACAAAGTTTAGACGCATTCAAAAATCTCTTAACTATCTTCCATTTTACCGACTGTATTAATAGAATACATAACTGTGGGAAACGAGTCCCAGTTCCGGTTCTGCTTAGATTGGTTAACATCCTAAGAGTATGCAAGGTTTGTTTTCCACCAAAAAAGTCTAGGAATTGTTTTGGCACAGTGGGAGGGATAGTCCGCCCAACTAGAAAAGGGAAATAAGTAAAATTAGAACCAATTGCAGAGTTGCACAGTAAAAGAGATCTTCACCAGGTGCCGGAAAATATCTTTACGGGGAATGATAACATCACACTTCTCACTCGCTCACTTTTATTTTCGTTACAAAACAACAACACCACCTTAACCGGGATTAGCGAAGATATAACTGCGCGACCAAAGCAACACAGCCACCACTACGCAACAGTTGAATCATCCTGCAGTAGGTTTGTCGATCAAGTTCCAGATAATTATCCTAAAGAACAGACTGCAAGGCCAACAAATTAAGGAACTAGATACTAAAGGGAGAAAGACAAAACAAACGTGAAAATAATCACCAACCAGCTACGAAAGGAAAAGCCAGCATAGCTAGCAATATGACAAGAAAACAATGAAACACAAAACCTCAAAAGTCCGCCTGGAAAAAATCAAGGAAACAGGTAAGCGAAACTCAAGAATCAGTCGTTAAGGACGGTTAAGATACAACAAGCACTTAACAATCGAATGATTCAGAGAGACTAGGCCGATGGTCCTTTAAGGAACAAAACCCAAAAAGACGCAATTTTATCTCCACTCTTATTGTGCATCATTGTCCACCGTTTGCCTGGCATATTGTCTGTCAGCTCAAGCAGTCAAAACTCCAAGGATCTGTGTAACCTGTTGACGAGGAGCATATAACAAACAGTATTGTGAAACCAAACTTGTTTGTTTGCTCCTATGAAATTCGGAGCACATATATAAAATTGGCTTGTTGCCTTGTTCGACCTAAACTTCAAATCAATACCCGAAACCAAGAAACACTTATCAAATTTGTTTGGTATCACCATATGGACTATTTTATCACCAATTTTATTCGATTCTAAAGAATACACTTTCAATTAGCTAATTTTCTATCTCCTAGCGTCGTCCTGAACCACTCGTTCAAGTACTCCTCCTGTGCACAATTGTCCATTAGCGCCTTGAAGTCATTTATCACATCATCTGTAGACTCCTTCATAAGAATTCTAAAGATTTCTTTCTTGATAAGGCCTATCAACATCTTATCTCGCTGCTCTCGCTGCTTAACAATATTCTCTAGGCTAAACAAATGATCATCCTCGACGCCGGGGAAAAGTTCTCTCATAGCATCAGCCAATTTGAACAAATACTCTCGATTCGACCCACTAGGTCCTGCTGACATATATATCTGCGCGGCAATTGGCTGTAAATTGTGTTCATCTCCTCCAGCGAAAGACGCGTTATCATTCGTGGCAATGTACATGATGATGTCAAACGAGCTATCCGTACCGAACTCAGTAAATTTCAGTGTACACCTCTGATAACCGTTCTTCTCTCGATAATCCAAATGGGCAATTACTTCATCTTTTTGGTGTTGAGCTATCCGATAGGCAACGCCATAGACTCGTCCCCTGTTGTCATTTGAAGGTACTAAGGTGACTACTCTGCCCGGTTTTTCAGGTGTACCCCGATGGTCAATGCTGAGCTGGAAAAATCGCCGCTGATAGCCCTCAATGTAGCCTTGCTTCTTGGCTATGTAGGGGAAGTCTGCTTTCCAAACTAGGGAGCCGTAGCCAAATATCCAGAGGTCCTCATCAGTGCAAGGGATCCATGATGCTTCAGTGGCTCCAGCACGACGGTTGGTGCAGATAACTTCCTCACAATAATGCACAAATAGCGATTGGAAATGTTCAAGGAATAGGGTATCGACGAGTGTATCTACTTGAACCAGGCATGGTTTAGTTAAATCAACACTGGGAAGTAAAATATCGCGCACTTTTTTCCAGTTATCACAGTTTGGCTTGAGAAATCCATCCTTTTCTCCAGATGACATGGTTAAGGGTTCGTCTTCTCCTACGTTTTGTTTTGTTGCCAGCGTGACAGGTAACAAACAGCTGATGGAAGTGAAATGACAGCAGATATAACACCAGCCTAAAAGTATGACCGAACTTTTCTCAATCTTGTGGAATGGAAGTGCAGAATTTTTTTTACTTGGGAATGGTAGTAATTTTCAGATATGTCAGCGAGGTTGATTTAGAAGAGCAAATAGATTTTTGAACGAAATATATGAAAAAGAAAAAACTTCATAAATAATAATAATACCTAATGTAACTAATTAGTAAAATCTAATTCAGACATAATTATGATAACCGAGGAAATGACTATTCGATATGCAAAATAAGTTTTTATTTTTCAGTTTTAATTGAAAGCAATTCGCAAATGTTGCTTATATTAAAAAACCACCGCGAATGTCCCTTGTTGGCTTGTTTTTCCCTACCGACTCCACCCTAGTTAGATGAACTCCTTGCCCTAAGCTCGAAGGCCCTGCTGCTGTCATTAGTAGTGGCGTTTTGATGTCGGTGAAAATGTGGCGAATCGACCGCGCACAGTCTAAATTGTTACCACCGAATGCGACCATAATATTTTGGCACTTATTCCTGCAAATAATCTTCACACATACTACAAACTAACAAACTAATGTCTGCTGTAGGTGTACGAACTAAGTACAGCGTTTATACTCACAACAACAATGCTCCTTTTAATGTTGGCGTGCGACGTTAACGAAGAATTATATGTCTAAAATTTGGTCACATTTTGGTTGGAATTGTAGCCAAAATACCTTTATGTGTGTTTCCCGAAAAAGTAATTTTATGAGCTAAAACTTATTCCCCAATTTGGCCAACGTCTAATCTAAAGAAACCTGAGCCACCATTGATTTAAATAGCTAAATTTACAATTCGAGCAAAATTTTCCGGGAATTGAAAATTCTTGTCGCAAGCTTTCACACTTTATTTCCAATCCACCAAATACAGTCGCAATCCACAAACCCACGAATGAAAAGTTCTTTCCAACTAAGCCTTTAAAAATGAAACTGAATCCCGGATATCTGCGAATTAAAAGTTTCCATGTGATTGAAGTGTCCGAATAACAAACAAAAAGTAACGAGTTAAATTTATAACTTTATTCGGAGGTATCTCTGAACATCCCCTGTTCTTAATACACAAACTTCACACTAGTTCCACAGCCCACAGCAAATGTCATCTGTCAACTCCGAAACCTTGTAGTTTCCAAAATGTCTACTTTTCCCCAATAAAAATCGACTTCTTGTGTAAGTTTCGTGAAAAAAAACCTTTTCCTAGTGAATTTAAGTGTGAAATTCAACCAATATAGATTGTATTAAATCCATTAAACAACATTAATAAGCAATTAGTTATTAGAAAGAAAGTGAAACCGATATAATGTGCGATTTTTAACCACTCCCTTGAATAACCAGCAAAGGGTGAGTACTTGTCCACGGACTTGAAAAGTATTGAATTTTATCTCAAAGCAGCACTAAATTCATAAAAGTAATAATATAACTATTAGGTAATAGATCTACCTTCTCACCTAAAGATAACTGGAGACAAACTGTACATAAACGGAAAGAAAAGTGGGTCATCCACACAAAAGCTCGGGTTTCGTTATTATTTTTTTCAAGATAAAAACAATGTTCAACTGTTGGAAATAGCGAAGATGGCAATTTTTGTTTATACTTAATCATAAGTTATGGTACAGATGTTTTTGTTTTTTTCTTGCAAACAATTTGAAATAATTCAAAAAAAATGAACGGTCCTGGAAAGCCATTGAACGATTACAACGACTTTGATGAATGGGATTTTAGAAAAGAAAAAAGGCCCCTTCCGCAACCGTATCTCAAATTAACAAACAGACAAATGGTTCGGCTGTATGGCTATGGCTAATGGCCAAATATTTGCTTGCGTTAGCCTCTTACTCGTGCGCTGGACAGCGGCTGCCATGCCGATTAGCAAAAGCATACTCATAGAAATGACATCAGTGTAGGTGGGGGTTTTGTTTACAAAAATTCATGGAGCATGGCAGGCAAAGGCAGACATCATTCGCTTAGCGGAGTATGCCAGTGTCATTGAAGATTTGTGTTTATTTTATTACCTTCGCCGTGTTGAGTTGGTCTGCCCACATTAATTTACGAGGACATTTCAATGCAATAACTCACAGTAAACTTAAATGGGTTGATGAGTTGTTTTCGGAAAGTTAAGGAGGCAAACAATCTCTGAATTGGAACTGCAATAATTTCAAGCGAATCAAGCTTATAGGCGCTTGTTAACCTGGATAGTATCTCTCTCTGGTATATGATAATAACAAACAGAGTTTCCCACAGTATTAACTAACATTCCTTTCACACAGATGACTGCATATGCAAACAATCATTTTTCTTTTCTGTGATCAACTTTGTCTTGGATCGCTGTTTTGCGTTCAAAGCTAACACTTTTACTGCCTGCAAATGCGCAGTGTGCACTCTTATCATACCTTTTGTCAATACCATTCAGGAGAAATGTATATTTCTGTGATGTGGACCCCTGAATCAATAAACTGACACCTCCTTATTCTTATGTAAGTTTTCAGCCGCCAATATCAGGTATTGGTGCTAAGATTCAGCAATTCGAAATCGACACTAACCACCTACACATCATTTTCAAAGGTAATAGGAGGAGGAGTAGTATTACACACACAATCCCACAGAACTCATAAAAAAATTGAATTTTATTTTAATTAAAACAAACAATACCCACAGCGAACTCAATTTTCAATAGCAAATGTCAAAGAGCGTACTTTTATTCACAACAGTCAATTTCAGTGGCAATGATCACAATCGTTATCCACTGAGTTAAACAACACAAAAATATCAATCGATTGATGCATTTTACCAACTATCAATTGGTTATTAATTGACAAGCGCATTAAGAGTCACAATTTTGTTCACTTTGATTTCTCTACTTCCCTACATTTCGAAAAAGTCTGACAAATAACGCTTCAACCACTGAATCGGGTAATCCTCTTCTGAACTACGACAAAATTACCTTACCAAAGGAACCTGTAAAGGAACATCGAGCAACGCTTGTGTACCTCCACCAATGATTATCTACAGCAAACATTAATTAAATATGTAGTTAAAATGAAGTTATATACGAACAAAGTGTCGCTTTATTTTTCATGTGTTTCTTTCTGTTGCCAAATGTTTACCATTATGGTATTATGCAACGCCTGCGAGGGGTGTGCGGAAGTAACAAAACCGGTTCACTTTTCATGCCCCTGTAATGGCTTTTTGAATTTGGCATTGAAAAATACTCCTAACACTGCACTAAGCATCGTTTGAGATCTGTACGGTTGTGTTATAATTGATTGCTTGGATGTTGTGTCAATCTGGCGATGTTCAGTGTCTCCAGTGGCCGCCACTGAGTATTTGCACAAATGGAATGGAATTGCTGAAGTTATAAGTGGCGGTGTGTTGAACGGGATCAAAATATCAACATTTTAATGATCTGTCGGGAGTGACTGGCTGCATGAGTTTCAGAGGTCTTAGCTCTTTAAAAAAGGATGAATTTCCACGGACAAATGCATTAGAACGAAACGGTTCCATCAAGAGATATTTTACGGGATTTACTTCGACATATTTGGATCTGAGTAAGAATTTTTAAGGCGTAATCTGGCTGCCGTCTGCTGGGGATGTTTTTTGTTTGTCATTGATTCGAGATTGGTCATGTGGCCTGCCACCAGACTCGACGAAACTTACGAGCAATGTTCAGAGACCAGCCTTCCAATTGTACTGAGTGTTTGTAACGTCAAAATATTCAGTGCATTTGGGGCAGTTAGATACGATACACTAGCTGCGACATTGAAATTCACTGTCTTAAAAATCATAAGAGCATGGTTACCATCAGATTACCATACCGTCAATCACGAAGTGGTGCTACCTTGAGTCACGGATGCGACTGATAAGATCTGCGAGTAAAAGGTGAGGGCACAAAATCTGCTTCTTCGGTTCACGAGAGGGTCTTGGTGGGGAAATCTAGTTGTGCAACAAAAAAGCCAACAAGACAAGACTCCAAGAGAAACCTGTAGGGATGACCTAGGTGTAGGCAAACTAAGAAAACGCTTCTGTAGGTAAATCTGTTTACTCGACCAAAGTGAAGAGTGGGAAAGCAATATTTAAACTCCAACAAGGCTCATCTGCCAAGCTATTCAAGTCGCCGTTTGGTAGATTGGCGAATTGGATGGCAGACGCAGATTCTTTTTCAAGATTTAGTTGGATGAACCTTAAATTTAAACTCCAGTCCAACAAGGCTTATCTGCCGAGCTATTCCAGGCACCGTTTAGTAGCTTTGGGGATTGGAGAGCAGATGAAGACTCATTTTTAAGATTTAGTCGAACGAACGTATTACCGATGAATGAAACCTAGACATAGCTAAGTTAAGGTTAACGATAGGAATACTCTTTTGGCACTGCCCTCGGAGGAAGCATGCCATGAGAGTAGGCTTATATGGATATATGCAGGTACTGTGAGGACATGCAAGTTGACATCTCTCACCTTCTCTGTGAATGTAAAGCAATTGTCTGGAGTAGAAGGAAGCACCTCTGTAGGTAGGTAGGTAGGTAAACGGAGGTTGCCACAGTTTCACTAAGACCATCAAATGGGTCCATTGTGTCCAATGGAGTACCCCGGCAGGTAATTCTTCAATAACTTAGAGGAGGTTGGTTCCCTTTACAACATTGGGGCCATACTTAAATTCGGTAGTGAAACTTATTGTTTGGAGATTTGGTTAAGGATTTTACCATAATGGTTCCCTGGAGATGGCAACGGGCTCTCTATGGTGCTTGGTCTTTTGTGACGATCTCACAACCCCACTCAACCTAACCTAACCTAGACTAGACTTCGTTTTCCCCAATCTACATGAAAACAGACCCTCTTTACTTCGACGGTTTCCTTAACACAGCAAACAGGATTCGTTCCGTCGTGAACTGATTGGCGCCTGTGTTAGTTCGGGACCTGTTATCTGTCGGTGAATGCATTTTTCTTTATCAAAGTAGTTTCCTGAATCTTTATTGCAGTTAATAGATCCAAGTTTACAAAATTCTGTCAAGATCTGTTTTTAGAGAGTGTGTGATGTGGTTGTAGTCATGCACCCCTATTGCGAGTGTCAGCTATCAATCAATTGACAATTGATAAATTTGTCAATCAAAACAATTTTTGGTATTGTGTCAGTCATTTGATAACCGAAAATTAGTTCCGTAGAATTGTTTTTTCACGATGAAGAACGATCCTCTGCTTTTTTGGAAATCTTCAGGAGAAGAAGGCAACTAAGGGATGCTTCTATATATATATAGTTGGCGCAACAGGTCTGTAGAGACCCAAGGCCTAGCTTCTCACAACCATTCGTTTTGTGTGAGTTTCATTTTTGGAACGAATGGAAGGGATCTACAATTTTATGCCGATTCCAAACGGCTAATTGAGAAGCTCTTAAGACAGTTATACTCTCGGATGTTTGTCAGACGTTCGCGAGAGGCGGCGCAGTGGAAAAAACCCTAAGGTGGAATTTGGGTTTTTGCGGGATTCGAACCTGAGCCCCTCGCTTAGTAGTCCAACACACTAACCACTAATCCACTGCGCCTGATGCTTCTAGTCTTCTAGAATTAGAGGACAGTATGTGAGTACATAACTTTGTAATTAATACTCATTCTTATGAGTAATCCTTTCAGTTTTGTAAGAAATTAAAAAAAAAAAAAAAAAAAAAAAAAAACAGAGGGCAACCGTCTTTGCTTGATTTCTGAGGTGATGTCATTTTCCGAGTTAATAGCGGAGCCGAGGCAGAGAAAGTCGGGAACTACCTTAAAGCTATATAATTATGTCTTTCGTGACGTTCTGTCCGATTCGTCGATGTTGTGTGCCCCTTCTTGTTGGCAGCACATATTTTGTTTCGCCCTCGTTCACAACTACACCCATTTTTTGCTGCTTCTGTATTGATACTTGCAAACGCACCTGTGACAGCTCGCTGTGTTCAGACAATGATGTCGACGTCGTCAGCGGATGCAAGTACAGGGTCCGCCAAATAACTTTTTTTTTTTTGAAAATGCTATAAAAAAAAACTACTGAATATTTTCTCAAATTTCTTTTTTTATTTGAAAGTACAATCCTTCCGGTTAATAATGGAAAATAGTTTCATTCAAATGGCTGCCTCGGTTGGCCATGCAGTAGCCTACACGATCGGTCCAATTTTTAAGCACATTATCGATTGTGTGCAGCTGTATTTCACCAATGGCTTCACGAATATTGTCCTTTAAAGCGTCAATTGTCTCTGGCTTGTCGGCGTAACACTTATCTTTTACGGCACCCCACAAATAATAGTCCAACGGTGTCAATTCGCCGCTCCGAGGTGGCCAAACGACATCAGCTCTGCGGCTGATAATGCGATCTTCAAAAACAGGGCGCAAAACATCGAGTGTAGCTTCGGCTGTGTGGCACGTAGCGCCGTCCTGTTGAAACCAAATGTTGCCAATATCCTCCTCTTCAATTTTTGTGAACAAAAATTCGTTTAACATGGCCCGATAACGATCGCCATTGACGGTAACGGCCACTCCTTGCTCATTTTCGAAGAAAAATGGACCAAATTCCGCACCGAACAGTGACGCGTTTTGGGTATATCGGCTTTTCAATGTATGCGTGCGGGGTTTCTGTGCCCCAAATGCGACAATTTTGCTTGTTTACATACCTGCCAAGATGAAAATGAGCTTCATCTGAAAAGTACACAATTTTCGCACACATTCTGCAACATAACCATGATTTTCAAAGTAATGTCGCAATATTTCCCAGCGTTGTTCAAGCGTATACACAACCATATTCGTTCAGCGGAAGGATAAAACTAATTATCTGTCACATCAGACATGAGCTAAGTGTTACCATTCGCGAAATAAGCACTAGTTGAAAAAAAAATTAGATGGCGGACCCTTTAGTTGCACAGACTTTTGGAAAATTGTGTCCCTGGTGTTGGCTTGCGATTTTCGAACAATTTCCCTAAATCCTCTTTTGACATCAACGGTCTCGGTGAGATTGTTTCCGACTTTTATCGAGCAGCGGCGGGCATTCTCCATCGTCATTCTGCACAATCTGACAAGTTTGGCAGGCATGCCAAAACTAGACATGGCTCGTCTCTACACATAAATGCTGTCATATGCGGCCTTAAAATCGATAAACAGGTGGTGGGTATTGATTTGGAAAGTCTTAGGTTTATTTTTCCATGATTCATTGCAGTGTGAATATTTGGTCGGTTGTAGACTCCGAATTAGCGCTAGTAAGCTACCGATTTTTCTCCCTCGAGTATTCTTCTTCTTTCTCGCGGCCCCCCTTAGATTTTGTAAATAATCTTCTTCAGTTGAAGGCGCCTTGGAAACAACTGAAGACCTTTTTGGAATTAAAATCTAAAAACTGACAGTAATTCCGGTCACTGACTTAGAACTATTCATGCTTTCAGACAGTGGCGCTGCGTAATTGATAGGAAATTTAAATATTAACCCTGCCAGCAGTAGTTATGGAGGTGAATGGTAAAAATCGGCAAAAGCGAAACCATTTTAAGCCATCAACAAGCGCTTGAGCAAGGCGTCATGCTTCGCCTGGTGTTGACGTTAATTTCTTCTTGTGTCACGTCAACTTCTCTATTAAACGAATTTTTAATTACTTAACAACCACGTGCCTTTGAAATTTGAAAAGGGGACCAGACGACTCATACCTTAGCCAAATCCAATATTCATTTTCATTAACCACATCTGTTATTCTGTTTACGGGTAGCATAATCGTTTTATAATGTTGAGTATACAATCATAGCATTTCGCTTAAATTAAGCAAGCCTTGTGTATGTGTATGAGTATGACTAACCTGTGCATGTTATGCCAATTTACTTTTAGCTCGTTGATGTGTCTATTATCATTCTCAACTTGAACCCGGCTGACTTTGTGCTCGATCCATTTCTGCTTCGTATGAGAGAAGTTCAATAATAGATTGCAGTCATCTTCAGCCGGGTATGTAAAATTGTACACTCTGCAGATTGTTGGTCAATATATAGAAAGAAAAAATCCCCTCCAATGAGCTGGAGCTTTTATCCATTGTACGACGAGATACATGCCGATTGGGGAGACTCGGCTGAGCTCCAAATTCCATTACAATTTATAACTGCTAATCGCATCAATGAAAAGCTCAACGCGTACTAAACAGCCGAATATTATTCCAATTCCAAACCGTTTAGCAAGCCATTTCTATGCCCTAAAGAAATATTTGTCGGTATTTATACGACAATGGATGACACACAATTTGCTGGCGCTCTCCCTCGCTGAACTTTGAGTACGAGCTTAATGCCGGCATGAATAAACTTTTCCTCTCTACTTCGGGAAAACTGAAAAGTAACCATCCCCATCGACATCCCCTTGGAGACTCCTTCACTCTTCACACGTCGTGTGTGAATTGTTGTCGATGCGGCATCGGCTCCGTAACACTTTTTCCACTTTTCTTCCAAGAAAACTCGGTTAGAAAGAAGAAAAGCAGAAAAGTTTTCCATAATTCGTTTTTCTTTTGCATTTTGTATGCACACTCACCATTCAAACGAATGCTGCGTACAAATGGGTCCCCAAAAGTTATAGCCGACTATAGGGTAGTCGGTGGTTGTGTTGTGTTTTCGCAGTCCCCCGGTTAATTTATACCAGCCGTCCACTCAGTGCGACTCTGGTTTCCGACAATCGACAGTGCTCGCGGAATAAACTTCATAATCCGCGTTCGGTGTGTGTATTTAGAAATATCTCTCCTCAAACGCAAAGCCAGAGCAGATGTGTAATCCGTGATTTTTGGGATTTTCGTGTGAACTTGTGTGTGATGTAACGGGCTTAAAGACACCCCACTAGATCGTGAGAACCGAGCAGAAAGCCACCATCCGCACCAGCCCTGCTGAAACGCGATGGAGAACTTTACGAAGACACCGATGTTCTTGCGGAAGGTTCTAACCGAAGCGAGAAGGTGAGCCAGAAACAAAACAAAGAAAACGATTTTTATTTCCATTGGTGTTGGCGAACACCAACCACCTCGAGTACGGCTTATGCAAGTCAGTAGCTCGGATGGATATCGGTTTCCAAATTGCATAATTGTCGCCCTCGGTTTGCCATCGCAAAGTAGCGTGGCTCAAACAAAAGGCGTTGATGAGCCAACCTAAAACCCCAGCAAGCACTTGAGTTTTTTGTTTTTTTTTTTGTTTCATTTTAAATGTGTGTTAAGAATCCATCCTTGATGTGACCTTTTTGATAAGAGATTCTCCTCCAAAACACAACACAGATCACAGTGGTGTGAATGGGAATGTAGGTGACTTGGGTTTGGGTAGGTATATGCATTCTCTTTCATCCTTTTGTGTGTAGGTACGTGACGGCGACGAGGACTCTGATGTTCTAATTGTCCCTACACAAAGCCCGTAGTCCATTGATTCAGTTATTCCTTTTTTTTTTTCTTTTTTCTTTAGTTTAGTTTCTGCTCTGTTCTGTTTTATTTTGTTGCATCCACTCCGGCCTTTTGTGTATCTTTATGCATGGGAAAGAAAAGAGAGGAAATTGAATGAGTGATTCACTTTGCGAGATCTGTTTATTATGAGGTTGCGGGGTTCTGCTGATTAATTGAATGAGCAACTTTTTGTTTCTATTTTTGTTCGCACACACATGGCAACATTAAACGGAATTGAATTATTGTCAAAAGAAGCAGATAAAAGGCATCTTGCTATAGATGCCATGACAGACACGAACCATTCATTCTGAGAAAATGTGAAAAGTCTTGGAACAGTTCCACGGTGGAATTGGAAACTGACGTGCTGCCAAAAGAAGAGGCGAAAATCGTTTTCCCAATAAATGCAACAGAGTGCATGAATCAAATCGATTAGGGAGAAAAAAAGTTTCTCCCCAGACACAGTGGCGCTATGTTTGGAAGTCCTGTTCGTCGAACACGAGCTGCTACGAGCTTGACTGACGGCCATTCCTATGTGAGTCGCACAAGCGAGAGTTCTGGTGACTTCCACTGAATGGACGCTCGAAACTCGAGATATTTGCGTACACAATGCGCTTTGCATATACGTTGGAAATTCTTTTTTCCTCGTTTTCTTTTTGTTTAAAAAAAAAATCAATAAGTTCTCATTTTCCGCATAATTATGGAAAATGCTCGCTTGCCTGGAGGCTGTTTCGAGCGCCTTATTGCCGGTTGGTTGGTAGTTCAAGAAGGGGGTAGGTACATTGTACCCCTAGAAAAACGTTCTATTTACGGAAAGTCATAAATTGCTGTTAAGTAAAGTGCGCTTGAGTAATTGTAGTAGTTTTTTTTTTAATTATGAACGATTTTTTTGTTCAATCTTATGGAGGGGGTGGTAAACCCACACCCAGTTGGGAGAGTTGCCCAACTATACAAGCTACAAGCTCGCTTTGGAAACGTTGGTATTGAAGTAGTTCAACTTGAAGCAGAAGATGCGTGGCAATTGTGTTTCGATATTCATTGTGTTGGTATAGACCTGGAAAGACCTGACTTCTTTAAGCATAAACAACGTATTTCGTGATCAGGTGCTTGCATAAGTCTGGTGTACGATCGCCTATTAGGCGAACTACTCGCATGTCGTGTCTATATGCAGTAAGTTAGCGAGCTTCATGTTGGGAGCAGTTTTCCAATCTTGACTTACTCGTATAACCTATTCACACCGCACCGAAAACCGTGCTTTAGTCGAAAACTTTCGTTTGACGTTTCAATCTGCTGTGAGACAAGTCGTGAAACTTCTGTGTAAACTATTTTGGTTACAAATTTCGATCGCATTAATTTACAAATAAAATTAATTCAGAGCATTTAAGAATAATACTAGCCCGTCAATTAATTGTGGAAAATGATATTAAGTTGTAAGTTGTGACTCCTGTTCGGTCAGCTGTTCTGCTGAATTTGGTGAATATTGCAAAAGGTGTGTTTGTTTCAACTACCCAAAACGATTGGAAGTCGTTTTCGTGGTGTTTTTCCGTGGAAAAGGACTTTAAATGACTCGTTTTGAAAACTGAAATTTGTACAGGAATCATCCGATGTTGTTTGGCTTTAATTTAATTTCTAAATGAAAAACTTCGATTCTGTTTTTTGATCATGTTTAATTGAACCTTTAGAATTTTATTGGTCAAGTCGAGAAGATGATATCGGCCAAATGGGTGCCGTCACAATTGATGGCCATACGGGCTCGTTTTCATCACTTCGGCGTGAAATTCGGGCGACAGATTCTCGCAATCGCGTAGAATGTTGTCCTTGAGTGCTTCTAGGGTCTCGGGCTTGTTCACGTAAACACGGGACTTCAAAAAACCCCACAAAAAAAGTCTGGAACGGTTAAATCGGGCGATCTTGCGGGCCAGTGCAAATCGCCAAAACGAGAGATGAGGTGACCCGGGAGCGCCACCTTCAGAATATCGGTTGTGGCTCGCGCAGTGTGTGCCGTAGCTCCGTCCTGTTTGAACCACATGTCCTCCAGTCCCAGTCCTAATTCGTCCAACTGCGGCAGAATAAACTCGGTTTACATGGCCCTATAGCGCGCAGCGTTCACTGTTGTCGTTTGACCAGCGGCGTTCTCGAAAAATGGCTCCTACAGCGTGAACAGCGCACCATGCAGTAACTTTGAGCGGGTGTAATGGCTCCTCGTGCATTACTCGTGGATTTTCGGTGCCCCAGAAGCGATAGTTTTAATTTCTATATCTTTGTTCCGCGTTCTTGGGGAGTGTATCGCTCCATGGCTTGTTCACTTGTATTCTACATCTGTCTAGTCCACAAATGTCAAAACCGATTTGACATTGGCGGCCATTTGCAAAAATAAGAGCATCTTCCAATAGGGTTATCTCTTTTGGCCCACCTGAGGCCCCACAGAGAACGATTACTTGAGTCGGGGTGAAGTAAAGGGTGATCTTAACACTCCCAGATTGATTGTTAAACGCTTGTACATAAATAAAACAAAAATAGATCCACCCGATGCAGTGCAGTTGAAAAATTTAAAGAAAACGTTAACAAACTCTACTAGTTGTTCAACTCAAACGCGTATGGAGAGGATAACCTAAAGCAGCTCTGAGAAAAAGCCTATGTTCCCAAAAGTTCTTTGAAATTGGAAAAAGATAGCATTTGACTCCATTCTGGGATTTTTAGGATAGATATGCGTCCAAAATAGTTAACCACCTTCTTCGAGTGATTTCATAGACAGCTTGGTAGTTCCGCTAACTTCACGGCAGTCACCTCTTTGTTTAACTGACTTCTTTATCGTTTGCAATTCTTTTTTTTTTTTTTTTTTTTGCTTTTATCTTTTTCCATTTAACTCAATTATAATATTTATTATGTCCATCATTATATCCGTCCACCATTCCTATTCCGCAGCGTATGCATATATTACAACAAACAGTTGGTACCAAAAATACACATTTTGCCTGTGTTTGGCACCAGTGATTTCATTCATGTTTATATGTTTGCCCATCCGTAATGACAGCCGATCAGTATAAGACAATTCGTCTTCGATATGGAAAGGGACAGCGAACAAGGGCTGTGTTATTTGTAATTATGGTTGTAATTCTATCAGCGTGTACAATGCATGTTCATGCACAACTGATAGCGTTTGACACAGACATGACAGCATAAGCACTCATGGGCTACAATGCGTTTGTTATTCATGACATAAAAGCATTTCGACTACAGCTACACTTTCACTGACACACCACAGCAATGCTCAAAAACAATGTGCGATACTGGTTATCGTTTTCAGCAGGGCAATATATATACTGAGACCCCTAACTCGGTATCCTTTTGTCGCTGATTTCGTTTGCATTTAGTCAAAACTTTACTCGGTTTGAGCTAACATTCAATTCAAAATCTGGGCTATAATCTGTCATGCGTTTTGGGGCACGCCGCGCCTCCTAATCAACTAAATGAATCCATGAGACGCCGCCCATCCCAATCAATTAAAATGTTCAGACGAAGTCGTGTCCTATAAATTACAAGTTATTTGCCGATTGTTGAGATTGTGTACTTTCGAAATGCACACATTAGTCGGTTGATCAGTTAACTGGCAATGAACCACTTGTTGTTATAAATGATTTTCCCCTGCATATCCAACGTATTCTGTCTTGTACATATCCTGTTCACTTTTGAACAGTTATTACATTTTAGTTGGCCAGGCAATAAATATAAATGTTTCTTGTATTCTTTTCCAGATCTTTCCAGCGTCAAGAGGTCGAGTCAACCCACGAAATGGAACTATCGCACAGTCTAACTCTAAATGAGGATGCCCTCAAACAGCTTCCGGAGCAGAAACGGCCAGTGTTCGTTTTTGAATGGTTACGATATTTGGAGAAGGTCCTGGTGACCGCACAGAAGTCCGACATAAAGTCATGTCAAAAGAAACTAGTACAGCAGTTAACAGCACACATTCAGGGTTCGCCGGGCCCACCAACGCGACAACTGATCGCCAATTGCTTGGCCACGTTGTTTTCGGTTGGCGATACATTCCTGCTGTTCGACACCGTGAATGCATGCAATGACATTCTGAAGAAC
This sequence comes from Cheilosia grossa, assembly GCA_963082955.1. Taxonomy (NCBI): domain Eukaryota; kingdom Metazoa; phylum Arthropoda; class Insecta; order Diptera; family Syrphidae; genus Cheilosia; species Cheilosia grossa. Next base: position 12,819,256 of record OY720144.1, on the reverse strand, counting down.
AAAGATGATTCACCAAGTTATTTGCCAACCAAATTGTAAGTACACTCCGAAAGAATCAAAAAGAGCCTTTAAATAAGTTTGTTTCGTCGTTTAGAGCTGCTATTTGTGTTCTCGGTTCGATGTACGAGAAACTCGGCCGAATGATGGGACGGTCGTACGAGGAAACAGTTCAAATACTCCTGCGGACTTTGCGAAGTGCCGAGTCTCAAACCAGAATTGAAATTATGATCACCTTGGAGAAGGTATGAGAGATTTTTTTTCACATAACCTAGATTGCATATGATTTCATTTGTCTTTAGGTCTGCTCTGGAATGGGCACGGCTATCTCAAATGTGCACAAGGACGTCTATAAGGCTACCAAACACTGTCTGACAGATCGGGTTATGGCGGTGCGGGTTGCAGCCGCCAAATGCATGCTCGAAATGATAAATCACGCTCCATTCTTGTATCAAACCGAGCTGGAGAGTCTTGCCACACTTTGTTTCCGTTCATTTGATGGGAGCAACTATGAAGTGCGTTGTGCAGTAGCCAAGCTGCTTGGAACTCTACTGGCGTTCACACAGGCTCCACCAGATGGAAACAAGAAGCCACCGCCAATGTCGGCGAGTAAGAATCAACCAAGATCGGTTTCTTTGGACGAAGCTTTTGGAATTCTCATGTCTGGCTTCCTACGTGGCGGTGTGTCATTCCTTAAGGGAACCGGCGAGATAATCAAGGGCAGCTCGGGAGTAAATCGAGAAGTCCGCGTTGGAGTGACTCACTCGTATGTGGTGTTTGTACAGCACATGGGTAGCGTGTGGCTAGAGCGAAATCTGACCACATTTTTGGCGCATGTGCTCGACTTGGTGGCCAATCCAAAAGCCGCATCATCTCACGTCGATGCTGTGTACTCGCGCAAGTGTATCAATTTTGTTCTGCGTTCCATCATCGGCAAAATGCTCGGAGAGAAAGCCCAAACCTCGGCATGCAAGGAGCTCATTCACATCGTGGCCAAACAAATGAATTCGATTGATTTCAATCCAGAAAATGCCAAGGATTCCAACCAGGAGACACTTTTTAGTCAGCATTTGTTGGTTTGCGCATTGCAAGAGTTGGGCAGCCTCGTTTTAGGCCTGGGAACCACAGCTCTGAATCTGCTCAGCGATCACACGCTGAATGCCATTGACGCGACCTGTGCAGTGCTAGTGCATCCATGTGCTGCAGCCCGTTTAGCCGCTGCCTGGTGCCTGCGGTGCTTCTGTGTTGCTGTCCCGAGTCACATAACGCCGTTGATTGATCGTTTTGTCGACGCCATCGAGCAAATGAGATCCTCACCTGAGGCGATCGCTGGGTACAGCTGTGCGTTGGCTGCTATTCTGGGAAGTGTGCGATACTCCCCGCTTGGAGTTCCACACACCAAGGGAAAGGTTGTATTTAACTGTGCAGAGGAGCTGTTGCGTTCGGCGAGTCAAAATAGTCGAATGTCACTGAATCGCACGCAGGCTGGTTGGTTGTTGATCGGAGCTATTATGACGCTCGGATCGCCCGTGGTGAAGGGTCTGCTCCCCAGAATGCTGCTTCTATGGCGAAACTCATTCCCAAGATCGAATAAGGAACTCGAATCGGAGAAAGCCAGAGGCGATTCGTTCACCTGGCAGGTGACATTGGAAGGCAGAGCTGGAGCTCTGTCAGTGATGCACAGTTTTCTGTTGCACTGTCCAGATTTGGTTACGGATGATATTACCCGACGGCTGCTGACACCCATTGAGAGTGCCCTAGCTATGTTGGTTAAGTAAGTTTGATCATGTTTAATATGTTCTTGTGTACTAATTCGAGACCTTACAGCCTGGCACCAGTCCTGAAGAGTTATGGAACGCATTTGAAAGCACCCGCTGCCATGGTCCGCTTGCGATTGTACGAAACCCTTGCATTGCTTCCGCCAAATGCGCTTGAGTCCTCCTATACACATTTGCTGAGAATGCTTGTCTCGGAGTTCACTTTGACAGAGAATCCAGCAAATACAACCAACTCCTTATTGAGGGCACTCTGCCACGGCGATGATTCGATTATACTGGGCACATGGTTGCAGGAGACCGACCATCGGACAATTGAAGACCAGGTAGACTTAGTTATTGTTATTTGTTACTGTCCTTGCATTCAAAAGCTGTTGGGTAGTTCAATGCGGGCGAATGTATGTATAAATATTATTAAACTTTTTATTTTGTGTGCCATCGCATCCATTTTCGTTTACCAAATTTCCACATGCGGTGTTGGCGTTGTCTCTGCTAAGTTATCTCAGTAATAGCAGTTGTAGCACTTGGGGACCGATGAGATTGGTATAGATTCATGTTTGTGCAGTCAACATGCGACTCTCATATTTCGGCTGACCGCTGCCTCTTCATCAGCACCACAACATCTTGAGATCGTTTATTTTCAAACATTTATACTTAAACATCACTCATCGGCCATGATTACTCTATCTTCTTATAAATGCTGCGAATTATACATACAACCGCTGTCTTTAAATTTATCCAACAGCTTTGTTATCAATTCATCCCAACATGCTATCAAATCCATCAGCCTCGCCTCTATTCATATACGATATTCCACTAATTACAACCATTTTTTGACTAATGAAACTTAACTTTGTGCACGCGCTCTTAATTAGATGGAACCGAACAGAAGATCGGACGGCGAACATGTAAGTTTGGTGGAGTTTGCTTGAATTATTGTCAGGAGCTTTCATTTAGTTTTGTTTTTACTTTAACCGCTGACTTATCCGCCACTTGCCATTTTCTGTTTCGTTTCCTTTCCTTTTTGAACTTATTTGTTTGTTGCGGTGTTTTTAGTGTCCAGAGATGCCAAGCTGATTGGTTTTTCTTGTTTTCTTTCAGCTACAACCGAACAGTGCAGCAGGGTCTGGTGCTCTAGAGCACGACTCGTGTTGCCTCTATCGTCCGGTGGCCAAGAGCGAACAATGCCCCGGCCCACTTCCGCTCGGTGTTGCAGTAATTGACATGTCAGTACATCTGTTTGGATTGATTTTTCCCAGAGTTGCCAACAAGCATCGCCTTCAGATGTTGGATCATTTCGCCGAGTGTATTAAACAGGCGAAGAGCTCTCGCCAGGAGGCTGTGCAAATGAATATCTTTACCGCTCTGTTGAGTGGTTTGAAGGGCCTTACAGAGACGAAGAGCGGCATAGGTCAGGAGGAGGTGAAGAAGAGCGCCACCACTCTCATCATTGCAGCGTTGGTCAGTTCGAATTCAACACTTCGATGTGCTGCTGGCGAAGCTTTGGGTCGCATTGCCCAAGTCGTCGGGGACTCTCGGTTCACCGCTGAATTGGCACAAAATAGTTTCGATAAGTTGAAATCGGCACGAGATGTGGTAACTAGAACCGGGCACTCGTTGGCGTTGGGTTGTCTCCATCGCTACGTGGGTGGAATGGGATCTTCGCAGCACTTGAACACGAGTGTATCGATTTTGTTGGCTCTTGCACAGGATACCAGTTCGCCAGTGGTACAGGTTTGGTCTCTATATGCCCTGTCGCTTATTGCAGACTCGGGTGGTCCTATGTTCCGCGGATATGTCGAGGCGACATTGTCGTTGAGCTTGAAGTTGTTGCTCTCGGTGCCGCATTCCAATGTGGACGTTCATCAGTGCATTGGTCGAGTGCTGAATGCACTCATCACCACTATGGGTCCTGAATTGCAAGGCAACATCTCTTCCATTACGACAATGCGTTCGTCATTCATGTGCGCTGCTGCAGTTATGCAGGCGCATGCTGATCCCCTTGTTCAGGCAGAGGCAACCGGTTGCCTCCAGCAGTTACATCTGTTCGCACCGAAGCATGTGAATCTTTCGTCGTTGGTTCCGACTCTAGTGAAAACCTTGTCCAGCAACTACTTGATGTTGAGAAAGGCGGCCGTGTCTTGCCTGAGGCAGTTGGCCCAGCGCGAGGCGAAGGAGATATGCGAGCACGCTTTGACACTAACAGCAGAAGATTGTCCAGGGCTACTGATCACCGACTCAGGGCTTCCCGGTGTGCTCTTCGGAATGCTCGACTCTGAAACGGACAGCGAAATGATCAAGAATATCCATGACACACTCACTTCCATACTTCAAATGTTGGCATCCGATAACCTAAGCTCATGGTTGAGCCTTTGCAAAAATGTACTCACAGTAGCCGTGGAAACGTCAACTGATGAAACGCAGAAGGTTGAAAGTGTAGACAACGAGGAGAATGAGAACGATGATGACGATGTTACGGAATATCACGCCGAGGAGAATACTAGCACGCATCCAGCTGTGCAGCCGCGCTGGCCAACGAGGGTGTTCGCCGCTGAGTGCGTTCGCAAGATTATTTCAACATGCGAAGCGGCTAACCCCATTCACTTTGATCTTATCCAGGCCAAGGAGATGCAAATGATTAAGAGTCGAGGAGACTACTTGATTCTGCATCTTTCGGACTTGATTCGAATGTCATTTATGGCGGCAACAAGTGACTCAGACCAGCTGAGGCTCGAGGGTCTACGTACTTTGCAGGAGATCATTGATAAGTTTGCCGGCGTTCCGGAACCAGAGTTTCCAGGACATCTGCTATTGGAGCAGTTTCAAGCTCAGGTAAGCGGTTTAGTTGACCACATCAGAATCAGATTTAACTTTTTCTGCCCCCCAGGTTGGAGCTGCGCTTCGACCAGCTTTTTCAGCAGACACCCCATCCCATGTGACAGCAGCTGCGTGTGAGGTATGCTCCGCTTGGATTGGATCCGGCGTTGCAAGAGATCTCAACGATTTGCGTCGAGTGCATCAACTACTCGTTTCTAGCTTGGACAAGCTACACTCGAAGACAAACAGTACCCAGTTGTACAACGAAAGCATGGCTACTCTGGAAAAGCTCAGTATTCTCAAGGCTTGGGCTGAGGTATACATCGTGGCGATGATCGGCAATGGTTCTGCTCCGGCCAGTCTCTTGCAGAAAAAGCTATCTAGCAATGCCAGTAATATAGTCCTGATGAGTCAAACTGGCATCGAAGCGGAAGGTGGTGATTTCGGGGAGTTCGAAAGCCGTGGCGAAAGTTTGTTAAACTTGGTAAAGCCTGAGTTGGGAAATTTATCGACTCACTGGCTGGCCGCATTGAAAGACCACGCATTGTTGCTGCTTCCGTCAGAGTTCCAGAGCCAGCTGCCACACGATGGTGGAGCGTTCTACACAACAGATACAATCAATTCGTCAAAGCCGCACTATCTGACCTCATGGCCTCCGATTCTTTATGCAGCAGCGCTCTGGTTGAAAGGTGGCGGATTTGATGAGCGGGAGAACGCCAAGGAGGACAAGTCAAACTTTGAGAACAACAACGCCATCTCTCATGGTAGTCTGAGTGCCGATCGCTTTCATATGATCTTCGGCATTTGCATGGAGGCACTGTGCAGTACACGCACCAGTGAAAAGCCGAAGAATGTCATCAGTTGTCTGCAAAGTCTGTACACCATCTTTGACTCGCAGTGGGCCAGAAAGATGCTGGTCAAGGACAAATCGCTAACGATAGAGCTGTGCAATGTGTTACACAGGCAAATTCTCACCCGAGATGACCTGCTTGTCCAGTTGTTGTGCATGGAAATCCTTAAACAGAGTATCGCAGCAGCTAAGGAATCAATGGAGGAAAAAAGAAACGCCAAACTGGCTGAGTGCCAGAACGACAATGAAGCAAAAACTGATCTGTGCAAGGATGTGGAGATTTTCGGAGAAGGAGGTGAACAAGGTGATATTATTCCCGGTCAATCACATGTCTATGCGGTTTTGGAAGTCTGCCTGTGTGTGTTTGTTCGGCAGATTCCATCCATGAATCCGAGTAGCAACAGCAAGCTTACCACGGAGCAATTGAAGAAAGAAATGGCTTTGAGAAGTGCAACGCCAGGGGCAAGCAACTTGCCCGAGGACAATGGAATGCTCGTGGCTAGCGGTCTGCAATGCGCTGAGGCACTCACAGAACTGTGTTCGCCAAGGGGAGCTGTGTCAATTCTCCCCACCATATTATATATGACAACAAGTATTATCAAGGAAATCGCAACGAAACCCGCAAATGATCCAGCAATCCTTGCCAACACCGGACCCGTGCAGTCGGCTCTGCATTGCTTGAAGTCCGTCTGCACTGACAAGTGGTCAAGCGATGAACGTTCATCCGGCGAATGGTGTAAGCTCCTTCAGAGCTCTCTGGCGAGTATTCTCGACTTGACCAAGACCGGCAGTGAAGATCGAAAAGTCGATGAAGTCACAATGATGCTGGCTATCGCAGTCTTCATACTTCATACTCCGGCTAGTGTTGTTGCAGCACCATCGCTGCAGTATCCCTGCATCAATCACTTCCGTCAATGTGTCCAGAGTGAGAATCAAATTGTTCGGCTTCAGTGCATCCAAACGATTCGTTCGATCTTTTCGAAGGCCGATTTGAAAGTGGCCACTCCGTACATACATGCACTGGCTCCACGCATCATAGAGGGTCTATACTTAGAGTCAGCGAAGATACCACGCAACGAGAACGAGCTATCCATTGTCCTGGAGAGTGTCTTGACCGTCGAGACATTGATTGAATTGGCTGAGCCACAGAATCGTAAGTACCCGTAGTACCATAGTTTCATTGGAATTCAGCTGACACGATGAAATTCTTTTTCCCTCCCTTTCTCTCTCTCTCTCTCTCTCTCTCTCTCTCGCATTACCGACATTTTTTGTCTCTTCGAATTGTTTAGGGAACTTAATGCAAGGTAATAATGGGTTTTCAATCGACTCATTGAATGTAGATATTATTTGTTGTGTTGATGTTGTGTATCTGCATTTGTACATTGAATTTGACCGATCGGATCTAGATTTTCAGTTGAATTTTCTTTTTAAATAATTCTTTGTTGTGTCAGTTAAAGTCAAGAGAGTGCAATGTCAGTTGCTCCTCCTGTTCTCAGATGAAGACAGGATTTACTACCAAAATCGGTATCACCAGTGGTTCTTTGTTAGCCTTAACATTCAATTTATCAATGGTGTGGGTTTGTTCTTCTGTTTGAAAGTTGTTCGCCACGGACTTTTCTTTACTAAATATGACTGATCATTACTTAGACCAGAAGTTGGAGGAGCGACAGCACTTCTCTTGGTTTGGTTTTATTTTTTTTTTTTTGCTTTCGCGGATTTTATTTTTCAACTTCGACTATAAGTTACGAGCCACCAGATATAACGGAATATTTTAATCTAAGTAAGAACTCATTCTTAGTATATGAGTTTTATGTTGAGTCGCTATCACCTTGTCATTAAAAACTAGTACGAATTGGTTATAAGCGTATCGTTCATTACGTAATAAGCTCATACGAAATGTAGAAAAACAAATGACTTGCAAGGGATTAGTAATTTCAACTCATCTTGAACAAGACACCCAATCTGTCAGATTCAACGTACAAATGCCATAGGAAACAAAAGTGATTTCGCACCAAATTCATATATTCTCGCACAAAACCATTTCCACCTCACCCTCCCTAGCGACATCATAGAAAATCATTTACTTACTCACCCGTTCTGCTTTATTTAGGCATACAGATGCTCACACTTCTGGTACCGGTTCTCATCAATTATCTGTCAGAACCGTCGAAACTGCGAACTCTTCCCAAGGCCCAGCGTCAACTGCATGAGCAATCATTGCAATGGCTAATGAAAATCGGACCGAAATATCCGCAGGAATTCAAAACACTAATGGGTCAATCAGTTGAGCTGCGCCAGAAACTGGAGGTGGCCATTCGCAATAACCAGCAATCAGCGTCAATTAACAATCGTAATGCAAACAATAATGATGTCCATAATGGCAATAAAACTGGCAGCAATGTGCAGAAGCCAACCATCAAGCTGAAGACAGACTTTAGTAATTTTGCGTAAAAGAAGACTTAGCGAGTAAGATGTCGTCGTAGTAGCATTTTAGGGCAGAATAGGCCTTCCTATATAGACATAACACACACACACACGTACTCCAATAGGACTGGTCAAATCTAACTTTGTGATTAACTTTTATTTTCTTCGTTTTATTATATATTTTTTTTTAAGTAGAAAGAGCATGTTTTCAGCAGAGTTTTATTTAGTCTACACAAAAATCTATATATATATACATAAGTTTACTAATCTAATCTAATCTACTCTAAGCAAATAAAAACAAAAAATACATATGCATACATATACATATTGCTACAAATCTATCTACATGTACTATGAAGGAGAGTAAGTTATTTAAACATTATATAATATTATTAATTTTATGTTATGAAGACTATTTAAATATAAAGAAATAATATCACAAAACTAACCGAGTGTTTTAATGTGGATTCCGAATATCTAGACTGTCAATACAGTTGAGTTGTAACCTGAAGCAAAAAAAAGGACTAAACCAAAACATTAGAAACCACAAAAAACGAAATGAGGGTGATGCATTTTCTCAGTTTGTGAAACTGCAAAAGAGCAACTGAAGGAAGTGCTAAAATCGATCAGTTGAACCAGCCCTCCAAATTCCTTTGGAACATGCACAGCAGCTTCTTGGAAGACGGGATTTTCTTTAAGCAATGGAAAATTTAACTTCTAGCGTTAATCAGCAAAGGAAAAGGCAACCTGAATCCCCTGCAGCCTATAGACCGTTTTGCAATTAGGAAACGTCAGGGGAACTTCTCAAATGTACTTAAACAGGAGAAGTAGACATAGGAAACAGATGGCAGCTGATATGATCGCAATAAAATGTAGTCTTCGTTATTTGAAATGTATTAATTAACATTTCAGTTTAATTTCTGGCTGGTTCCAGACAGAGCCCCTCCGCATCGTAAGTTCTTACCGCACTGTATCAAGACCAGTACCTCTTGCAATGCAGGAGTGTATGGCAAAAAAAAGTGGAAGTAGGAGTGGAAGTGGCAAACACTGAAGCAAAACATTCCACCATGGCAACTAAGATGGAACTGTGAAATAAGAGGCCAGGCTGATCAGATGCTTTGCTGAATGCACACCGCGAATACACCAAGAAAGAAATCTTTACATCACGAAATTCCTGACCGGACATGGATATTTTAATGCAAACCTAAACAGGATGCAGTAGACCATGCGACGTGCTAGTACGGCGACTCACTGGCAGACGTCGCTCACTGGCATACTTTCTTCATGCAGCAGGTGGACTGTGGAAAGACACCACTTAGAATCGGAGGTAGGTTAAATCTGCCCCGGAAATATCATAGGGAAGATGATCGCAAGCGAATGCAGCTGAAATCGAGTATCATCGCTTATCCAAATCGTGCTCAAAACCAAGAAGTCTGAAGAAAGCCAGCGCACACCCTCACCTCATGAGGTAGAGAAAGAAAACGGAAACCGAAGTAATACGAATAGTGATTCTATTACATTTTCCGTTGAAAACATGTATAAATCAAGCTTACCCTAAATTTTATTTAAAACGGAGGCTAAATTGCGGGGTTTATAAACTGTCTGAAACAACATAGTTGGTTGCCTCCAGTTATGCACACCACGCATGTTGAAGTTGAGTTTTGTCCTTATATGATTAGAGCCTGGCGTGGGCGCGGAGTGGTTCATTGTTGTCCATTCGCTTCATACAACATTTTAATTGATAGAATCACGTCAAAGTCGCCGTATTGTTCGTAATATTCTGCGCTTCATCATTCACCCAATGAATCTTTATCTCAAAACGACAATTAATCTTCGCCTGTTTTCCATAAAGTGTGTGCTTCTGTACCATACTGAACCAAAATGTTTGCCTTAAATAATATTTTCTGTGGTCAAATGGAAGTTGTGTCACTTCTGACGTTCTTGTGTATACGTTAAAGTTGCAATGGTTCAACAGGATATGCTTTCGGAGGAACACTAATGGCGGATGAGCTGAATGAAGAGTAACGAACTAAGAACCGCCCAAACCAGGCCCAAACAACATGAATTAGCTACCAGTCGCACTCTTTGATTAGGGGAAAATCGAAGCGGTGACAGTTTATTCACTATTTGTAGTAAATAAGCAACGACAATACACCCGCACAACATGTTATCAGGGACCAGTCGGAGAGTGCTGTTAAATATGTACTTTATTTCAGTGAAACGGCAGTTCATGACCAGAAGGAGCTGGAGCTGAACGAAAGTGAACTATCGGGTTCATCCACCATGTTCATGGTAAGAGGATTAGAAGAATGAGCTCTTTTGGCAATGATAAACATCAAGACAAACTAAATATAACAAAGTCACCATTAAACAGGTTGGAAAATTTACCCGTCACGTTTAGGATAGAAATAAAATCTTAACTGCGGCAAAATAAGCAGCTTCTAAAGCAACTTCCAATACCACTGGAAAAAAAACGGCGGAGAAGAATGCCGGTCTAAATCCACGTTTCTGAGAAGAAAAACCGAATAGCAAAATTTGCCCATCCGTCCGCTTTGTCTCCCAATTCTAATGCGAATATTGTCACACACAACGCAGGTCTTTTGAGGCGTTTGTAAATTGTAAATTCCACACCATCGTTCGTACATTCCGAACTTACATTCGCTAAACAACCTCTCATATAAAATTTAAAAATTAACTTTATTTAAAAGCATTGCCTCACATGCATAAAAACTCGTAAAAGGTTCCACTTGAAATTTGTTTACAAAAGTAATAAACAAATTCCAGTGGCTTTTTCGTGTAGAAACGCTTACTCTAGTTCTTGTGCACATGACCGACATGTATTCGAAAGCCTTACAATGAAAATAGTTTAATAAATTGAGTAATACATAATAAATAGTTATAGCGGAGGAATTACATTCCTGCCAGTCAGTAATAAATAAAAACAAAAAAGGCAGAGTCTTAAAATCTCTGCATTGCCAAGTCGACTTGCAATGTGATCAATTCCTTATTTTCTTCAAACACTTTATGGATCAGAATGTTCCTCTTATACTCGAGGAGAGCGTTTTCTTTCCTGAATTTTTCAAGCAGCTTGTCATAGTCGGCAATGTCTTCGTTAGTAGTCGCCAGCTGCGTCTTGGCCTGCTCCGATTCGGATGCAATCAACAATTTTTTAAGGCGCAAGAGTTCTACACGCTCCGCACTGATTCTTGCCTGCAACTGCGTCTTCCAGTTGTTCAGCTCTTGGTTCTCCAATTGCAAGCGAATCAAGGTATGATAGTCTGGATGGGTTTTGGGCAGCATTAACAGACCACTCTCATCAGCATACATTCCATCTTCGACGGCGGTGTTCTCCTTAATAGGTTCCTGCTCTTCAGTTATTATGGAGGGGTTGTCAGTAGTGTCTTGTGGGGTGTTTTTAGTTTCTGTATTCGTTCCAGATTCAGTTGAGGGTATGGTCACGGTTTTAATTGACTCGTCATCAGAGGTTGCCTTAGAGCAAGGAATTTGATCACGAATTTGTTGTGGTTGTTGTTGTACTTGTGCTGTGACGACAACTGTGGTATTGGTAATCGATGCAGAGGGTTCCGGTTCGATATGCTCTTCGACACTTTTCTCCTGTCGTTTCTCAAAGCTCCGTAGCTTCCTCTTGAGCTGTGTAATAATGCGCTGCACCTCCCAAAGTTGTTCTTCGCGTTTCTTCGAAACGAAGCCTGCATTCATTTCGGAATGGATTTGTGCCAGCAGACTCTCTTGTTTGCACAGCTCATTTTGGATATCACCAGGAGTTTCGGGTAGTTTTGGACTTGCTGAAGTAATGGGTGGGATATATCTGAAAAACAAAAGAAACACAAAATAACAATAAAGTATCAATAGACGGCAGGTTGATTGAGAGCACTACTTGATGAGAAATTTGGTTATTCCTTTGAAGCGACCTGACATAACCGGTTTGTGTGCAGATGATTTGGATACTTTATCTATACTGTTTTGTGGAAGATTTACTTTATATTGCGTCAGATAACGCTTCTGAGTAGGAGGAATCTTAAGATAAGAATACGCAAAAGGCATCAGACAACACATTCCGCTGAGATTAGTTTCAGTTGTTGGCAGAAATCGGAAGAATGCATATAAAATATTCTTCTCCGCGATATGTGAAATTCGAAAGCGACCTACTTTAAACAAACCAGAGATACTCTTCAGGTTTGTTACGATTAGGTCATACATTTTCTGAGACACAAACGCACATACTCACTTCATTAGTTGAAAATCGGCAAACAAATTTGGACAATGGCAAAGCAAAGTTACCAACAGTCGATGAGACATCTGCAACGGTGGACTCAGCAGCATGGCAAGGCTCTGGGCATTCATCTTATTATGTTTCTCGTTTTGAATAACAGAATCAAAGTGCAGAAGAATCCACGATAGAAGCGTTTTGTTGCAGTTCGGCAATTGTTGCAAAAGCGTTTTTAGCTCCTTTTCTTGTTTTGTGACTTGCGGATGAGAGGAAACTTCTTCAAATCGAGCTATAAGATCTGTAGTCAAGATTGGCTCTGGCAATTCCCTGGGAATACAAGAACATTAACTTGATGTACATATAAATCATTTGATCTTATCAAACCAACCTCAAAAATAACTTCAACAATCCACAGGCAGTGGGAACATCCATGTCGTCGGTGCCCTGCGACTCTCGATTATTGTACAACCGCTTGCAATGTTGCAATCTGGTCTTGACCGGTTCAACTTTATAAATTTGATCACTACGCAGCCCATGCTCCTGCAAGTAGTCGATGCAATCGCGCACAACTAAAGGCAAATCAATGCCATCATGGCAACGACTGCGTTCTGTGGCAAGACTCACTGAGACACCAAAAACTGGTTGTACATCGCCCAACTCAAGGACTTCCTCGCTAACTGCTGTCTTTGACTTTTTATCTTTCTTCTCCTTGTCCTTGGACTTATCTTTTTTGTCTTTTTCCTTCTTGTCCTTGTCGCGTTTTTTGTCCTTGGTCTCTTTACAATCTTTCTCCTTTTCGTCTTTTTCTTTCACATCTTTCTCGACTTTATCTTTTTCACGGGATTTTTCACGTTTCTCTTTGCTCTTGGACGTGGAGAATTTGAAAGTTTTTGATTTCTTTGAAGATTTTGATGGACTCCTAGGGGAAAAAAAATGGGCGTATGGAATAGAACTTTTATTTTATACTTACTTGGCTTCCAAGTCCTCTTCGGGTGAACTTTCGCCTTCTAGTGCGGCATAGCCACGATCCTTTTTATCCTTCTTGTCTTTACGGCGGCCGATAAGGAGATCTTTCTTACTATGTTTGTCATGGTCACCTTCGCTGACTATGGGGGAACAAATAGAGCATCATACAATGAATTTAAAACAATGTGTACAATTTCTTACAGTCACTTTCTTCCTTCTTTTTTCCGACTCCTGTTTCAGAGGCATAAAGACCGGGAAAATCCTTTTCTACGTCTGGACTATCGAACTCCATATCCGATAGAGTAGGCAGGGCATAAAATACACTTTGGCAAAATGTTTAGAACTATATAGATACCGAAATCAAAAACAGCTGTGCAGGCTGCAGGGACAGTTACCGCTGTCAGTTTTCTGACAAGAAAAATGCCATTCAAGAAAACCAAGAAAACAGTCAGACACGCATGGTGGAATGAAAGTGGATTGTGGGTTACCTTTAAGGCATTTTTCTCTTGTATGGTTCCCAGGAGATGAATGATTGATTACAAAGGTTGGATATCTTTCGTACGTCTATCCCCCAAAAACCCATTGGTTTGCATTATTGTTTTTGTAATTTCAACCCCCATCTGTGAATACGTGTGAGGAACAAAAAAGCATGTTGCTAATGGCCGGCCGCCTTTCATATTGTTTTTATGGGCATCGCGGTGCTTAATTTGTCTGTGTTTTGTATTGAATTTGTTTGGTTTTTGTGGAGGTTTTGATTAAAATGAAAAAAATTGTGAAATACACAGTAGAGAATGCCGAATTCATGCATTAAAGTCCAATTCATGAACTCACATATACTGGAATATAAATAAGCAAATGTTTGTGACTTCATGAATTTTTCTGGAAAACAGCTTGTAGGCAGCCGCCTTTCCAAATTCGAAATTTAACAATTGAATGGGAATCGCTTAGAAAAGTGTCGAATTCTACACATATTCAAATCGAATATCAACACAAAAAAGAGCAAATGACGTTTTTATGTTCGATTAGCCACACGAACTCTGAAATCTGAGAGCAAATCCGAAGAAGCCCAATCGAATACCAAATGATATAAAAAGCAACAAAGATATCAAGCAAGCACTTAATCAAACGCTTTCATATTGTCACACTGACTCGGAAGAGGTGACATTAGTTGTTTTACCTTACTTTCGCTGAGATAGGATGTTTGTTTTCAGTCCTACAACAAAAACAAACAAACATTGACCAATCTTCAGAATTTGATATTTCATTCGGCTTGGTGGTTGGAATCTTTATTTTTGTATGGACCGAAGTGGAAAATATAATCAAAATAAAAAATATATAAAAACTCTGAATTAACGTAAGTTTTAAGAAATTCACCAAGAAAATAGTGGATCCAGTCGGGGATTTGTACCTAACAAAATTAAATTGGCATCACTTGGGCGAATGTTATACTGGAAATCGGAAAAAAAATAAACTATTCAAACAAACGTCAGTTTGTCCACTTCTATAAAACCTGCCGTCATGACACTTGTCAGTTGTGAGAGGTCGTTTCGATTTGTCGGTTGTGTCGTTTAATTTTTCACCTTTTCTAGTGACCGTGTTAAATTTAAAATTATAATTATTACTGTGTAAACGCAATATTTTAAATAAATAATTTGGAAACAATCACTGCGATGAAGTTGAACATAGTTTTATTCGGTGCATTATTTGCATTGATTTCTTTTGTTGCTGCCGATGTCCAGACTGTAAGTTTTCACTTTTATTGAACTAAAAAAATTAATTAGTACAAGAACGCAAAATAATGCGACACCGTTCAGAGATCATTGCAAAAATAATCAAATCATTTATAGCTTGAATAAATTTGACTGTAAAAACACAGGAGTTGAAATAAATCTTAGTTATAGTAACTTTTGCGTCGCAAAAAAATGTGTACGACCTTTTTCGTTTCCGATTTACATAGGTACGCAAACAAAGGCGCTATTGATTTAAAGTTTTTTTTTTTTTGTATATCTTGTACATAACTTAATAACAAAAACAACAGAATAATCAACAGACTGACCCCAGTGCCATCAATTTCGGCAAGATAAGCAAAATAATTTTAAAATACACAGAGATTAGCAAGCACAATGAAAAAGAGGCCATCGGCTTGCACTTGTAAAGCCATACCTATATGCATTTACATAATATGTTTATTTTACTTTCATTAAATAGCTTGTGACTAATATCCATCATACACATCATATTATTATTGGTTTGGTTTTTATCTCGATTACTGTTTGTCCTTAGATAATTGTGGAAATGGGTGTGTAATGCAAACGCCTGGACATGTTATAAGAAAGTAGTAGGTACAGACTGCGTTTGAGTTTTTTTTATTTATTTACTACTACAGAGATCAATGCACAGGTAATGTGGGTTTTAATCAGACGAACGATAGATAGCAGTGACATTGTTTGTTGGTTGGCATCTCCCTACCCCTTGGGGAATCTTGTTTTTCTTGTTGTATCTTAAAAGGAAAGATAGTGTTCCCATACCTGTACCACTGTACGTCTTTGTTTTGTGTAGAGAAGGAGATAAACGATGAACGACAAAGATAGATTTTACATTGTCTGTACGGGTGTCCTCCAGGAATGTGTCTTTCTTTGTTTAAAATAATACATTTCGTATCGTGAGTCTTTGTCCTTGAGAAGGGATACCTACTGCCCATTGATTAGTCTATAGCTAAGATAAATCTGTTTATCTTTGCTAGTTTGTACAAAAACTTACTAAGGTAACTAGATACTCAACCACTATCTTGTTTATTCGTCTTAGGGGCTTTCACGTTTGCATATCTATTTGATCTTGCTTTTATCCGCGACTGTTTTCTAGGCTCTTCACTTTCGAGGACAACATATTGCAGAATATTTGCCGCTTAGCACTTTGTAAACGGAAAGCTTCGACGTTCAATCATTTATGGCCCTACTGCATCATACAACTGATGTCACTGATTGAGCAACACCATAAAAGCACAAACTTCATTCATAAGGCACACTAGTGTATCTATGTTGTAAAAAAGCTTGCGCTTCCCACTCCGTTGCTATTGAAACTCCACCGGCAGAGTCCAACGGACTGTTGTCCTTTATTTTCGTAGCAATACAATTCTTTTTGGGCATTAATGCCTTGCTTTTGGTGCCTGTAATAAAACACCAGCATCCGAAGTAAGCAATTTAAAGATTAAGACTAACCGCGTGTACTCTAAAGCTTTTTAGTTTTCCCTTTATCGCTTCTGCTATCAAAGCGGTTAGGCGTATTACGCTATTCTTTTCGCTTGCTACTTGCGATCTATAAACTCTAGCTCGATCCCCCCTACATCTACAGTAACGTCACTTGGGTCGCATTACCGCATTCGCAATCGAATCGAATATAACGTGACGGAATTTGTTTTTGTTTAACACTAAAAGTCCATATAATTTAGTGGCGTATTGCCGATTTTCGGATGCGGTTATTCGAACCTTGCTTTCTGTTGTTGAACCGTCTCTTAGTATCCTCAGTATGCCACCAAACAATCAGCTTCAAATAGTGGCGGCCATCCTTCGGTTTGCCGTTTGATTGTTGTTGATCGCTGGGTCGACTCTCAAGTCTGTCGATAACACACATAACTGCGCATCCCCGAATTACATGTATCGCCTGGGATTCTAAGATTAACTCATCGGAGAAAGAAATTTTATTCCGTGGAACTTAAAAGCGAATTAATTGCGAATCGTCTGGTTAGCTAATATTTCTGATGATATTATCGATCTAGCGACAAATGTCGATGGAAGAAATTCCAGTGACGTCTTTTAATCTGTTTCAGCTAAGATTCATGTAGCCAAGTTCTGTCATTCTACAAAGAATATAATAACCTATTTTTTCAACTACTCTTTGGAAAACTGTCGCGAAGGCCGCAACCTCAAAATTAAATAAACTCTGGCTACTCATATATTTTTATGGGCCTGCATTTTTACCAACTCAACAAGTATATATATTTATGCAAATTACGTTACGACATTGAACCACAAAGAACCCAATCTTACCATTCAATAATTTCAATCTTTTAACCAGTTTTATAGCCTCATGTGTGCGAGAACCAGTCGGCTAAATCTAATTCATCGAAAAGTTGGTCAGTAATGTTTTTGTATTATTTCACAGTTCTTCTGTTTTAAGAAGTAGACTTAATCGTTTATTTGCGGTTTACACCTAAGTCAGTAGTAGTTAGAAAAAAAACTCTGTTTATTCGCCTGACTGAGGTGACAAATTATTAGTTTGTGTGATTCATCCAATCAATTGGAACCATCCTCATCTCATGCACGCACACTAATTGAATTAATTTTACTGATTGACTTGGAACACAAACCGCAAATGTAGAAACACAAATAAAATCAATGTTTGTATGTACGGAATTGGCGACAATTATTTACTTTGAATATTTTTATTTAGCTAATGAACAGCACTGGTCTTTTTGTTCCGAGCTTTAAATCGTAAATGACTTCATGGTGATCTGAGGTTTTGGCAAATTCATTGCAATACTGAAGACATTATTACGCCTCACCTTAAATTCGAGTAAACAAAAATGAAATACACTTGCAAAAAGAGAAGTTAAAAACGAAAGTACGAAAGGCAGACATTTATTCAATTTATTTATTGTATACATTTATCTCTATTTGATGCATGGCAGTAAAACGAGTAAAATATTAAATTTGGTAGGGTTGCTGAACTTACTAAACAACAACTGAATTTATTTGAACATCAGTCTTTTGAAATGTTCAGTTTTCAAGCTTTCAACACTTAGATGCCAGTTTTTGCGCCACCAGTTGGTTTTCTTAGAAATTACGCGTGCGTGAACAGGGCTTAGAAAAATTAGTAAATTTTATTTCACTTACGGCAAACTTACTCAAAGTCATAGCCCAAATTAACGATTACCATTGACAGGATTATGTCCCTGAATCGGTCGGGTTGTAAAAATGACGAGAGTCGGAACGAAGTCGTTTCTCAAGCCTTTTATATAGATATATTCAAAATTAGTACCTACGCGCATTTGTAGTGCTTAGTGTGCTGGAGCTAGGGAAAACAGGTTCTATAACCGAAAAAAAAACCGCAAACAACAGCTTAAGGTATTTTCTATCGCGAACATCTGACAAACATCCGGGAATATAACTGTCATGAATGATCGTCTCAGCTTGCCCTTCGGACTCGGCATAAAATTGTAGATTCCTTTATTTATTTATTTTTAATTCAAAATGGACCTTACCAATAGACGTTTTTAGTTCCGACTCGTGAGTTTAAGTAATTCCCAATGCGCCGTACTAATAATCAATTTAAGTCGCGACTTTAAATTTACGGAAGCTCAAAATCGCCAAATTCGTACGAAAAAAAAAACAGTATTTAAGTAGAAACATAAAATGTTTATTGGTAAGGCCCAGTGGCTTTATTTTCCATAGGAATTTCGCAATTGTGAGCATCCGCAAATTAAAAGTCAAGTTTTTATCACATTTGTTGGAAAGATATCTTCCAAAAAAAAAACTCCTTCGCTTCAGTACTGGAATCTCTTTAGAAATTGATGCACTAATAACTTGCCGTCAAGGTTAGGTTTATGGGTAGGTGAAGCATAGCGAGCTACAACCCACTTGGGTCCATGCTGACCCATTGTGCTGACCTTTGTTTTTAGCGATGAATTTTTTCTCCATGTTTTCTTCCTTGTGGTTACTCGACCTTGTCCAGCCATCCTAATGTATTGATAAGTCTTTAAAGATTAGACAGTGAAATATCAGAAAGTTCTTGTTTGTCATTGAAGTGGTCTGTTCCTCAAGTAGTGACAAAGACTTGGGCATTGACAGAGGAAGTGAAGTGCGAAGTGCTTTCATATATCATCATCTTTGAGATTTAATTTCTTAATGTGGTTTTGTAGGAAGTTATGGCCCGTCAAGGCCACTACCAGTTTGAATAACAACGTTCTATCAAACAACATAAGCTTGTTTGTCGGCTTCTGTTATATTCTGGCTATAACTGCCGCGCTGAAGTTGATTCTTTCCACCTGTTGTTGGCTTTCATGCGAATCCACTCTCTACCTGAAATTGCGGAGTGATGACTTGACCGACTGAAGCGCTCGGTCTTAATCTAGATCCATGTTTGGCCAGTTCATCAGCCATCTCATTGGTGGCTTTGTCTCTGTGCCCAGCAACCCAACAGAAATGCGTGAAAACCTTTAGGCCCTAGTTATAGCCATACGTAAAACGAAACCGTAAAAACGGTTGAACTCAATCTCGGTCTTAAAATGTTGCTAAATGAATTATAAAGTAAGTTTATCAACAAAAAAAAAACCAAATGATCTTTAAATTTTCTAGAAAAATATTTTATTAATTTTTCCGGTACGAAAAACTTTTTCCGATCAACTTCTCAGTCAATTCCACAAAAGAAAAACCAAATCATTCCACTGAAATATGTCATTTCTTTACTGTTCCATCTGTCAGAAATATTTTTTCTGATGGATGTGGTTGTTTTCATACGGAAAGATGTTTCTGACAGAATTTTTGCTATGACCGCCTAAACGTAAAAAAAGACTCATTTTCACACTGTTCCAACATTTTCGGTTACATTTTGGTATGGCTATAACTAGGCTTGGGCCCTTAGCGGCGAACTTAGTTTATTTCAATAGCGAATTAGACACCTTATAGGCAGCACAATAGACCAGAAGGTCGCAGTGCACTGGACCCTCTATTGGTTATTATTATTAGGCAGCCTCGGTGATTGCCAAGCCCCCGCCTGGAAGACACTGCTGTGATCTACAAAACTGATTGGGCGGTGTATATTAAATTCCGGGTTCACAGTTCATCTTCGATCTGTGTAGAGTTCCTTTTTGTGGGCTCATCTGTGTTCCATTCATCCCTGGTCGGAATATAGAAAGAGTATGGTGTATCAAGGACCAGATGGGGAGATTAGGTTAGGTTGCAGGACACTGTTAGACTGTAAGGCCTGATCCGGATCAGAACACGAAAATAAAACAAAATGGTTCATATAAAAATGTAATTTTTTAGTTTGTGGCAACTGTTATTAGTTTCAAAAGACAACAAATAATCGTAATACGTAAAATGCAACCGAAAAAGTTGCCCGGCAGCCATATTGCAAACTTTCTGTGTAATTTGACTTCACAATATGATGAGTGATGACATTTTAACATTCAAAAAATGGTGCTTTTGAAACGATAACTGTAGGGTAATCAGTACTCCAGGGTATTTGTATTCCTTGACTCTCTTCAGTTCTTCATTTTGCCAGGTCCATTTTTCGCCCATCTGTTACGCAAAGTCATAACTTTCTATTTGTTGGTATTCAGTTGCAAGTTCCAAATTGTGCAATATTTATCATGATTTGTAACATGTTAGGTGTTTCCGAGTATAACAATATATCAGTTTGACAACTTACGGTTTTTTATATGAGCCGTTTTTCTTTTTTTAGTTCAGAGCATGATCAGAGCGCGCTCTATGAGCTCAGAATAAATTGACTGAGCAAGCTGAGGAAAAAGCTGATTACATATGTAAAAGCACACTTCCAGTCACACTTGACAGACAAAAAAAAAACATCAGAAGGTTCTGAGCACGCACGGTTCAGAGCGCGCTCATAATGCTCGAGCTCAGTTCAGTGCTCGGCTCTGAACTAAAAAAGAAAAACGCCTATTATGGATGTGTTATGTGGTATTCGATTGGGCGGTCTCAGAGCACTTTTTATGTTCGTTTGGTACAAAAAAAAAACAATAATTTTCAAATTTCTGAAGAACCCCAATCGAATACCACATTAAAAATAATAAAACCATTCGGAGAGAATATTTTTCATTGGCCGCGTTCCACTGCCCGCTAGATGAATAGCGGCATGTCAAACTCCATATAAAAACAATTGACATTTCACCATTTGCGTTATATATCTAGCACTTTTTGTGAAATATCCCTTCCAGGGAATTTTCGCAATCTAGCAAAACTACCCGCTGCATTGAGAGAAAACAAAACACTTGTCAAAGAAAATCTTGCAAACGTCAACAAAAAGAAGACGAGCAAGTTTGTAATAACGCAAAAATAGGAATTCAGATAATAGGTGTGTTTTTTTGAGCTTCGATCTCAGCAAAGCAAAGTAAAGTAGGATTTTCAGCACGCAATTACAACAACTATAACGAGTCTCGAAGTGTATAACGTAGTTGTTGTAATTGCGTGCTGAAAATCCTACTTTACTTTGCTTTGCTGAGATCGAAGCTCAAAAAAACATGCCTATTGTTTTTAACATTTTGTATATTGTATGTATAATTATGTGAAAAATAGTGTCAAATGTTATTTTGCCGCTCGTAACCACATTAACCGTTCTTGAGAAGTCGAACGCACTGAGTTTATCTTGACATATTATAAATATAACAAAAAGCAACATTTCGAAATACGAACGGTGAATTAATTAGAATGTGAAAAAATTGAGTTTTTGTGTAATGAATGGTTTTTTATATTTTTGGCTGGCAACTGATTGTGTGGCTACCTTTTACAGGGGAACTGTTAATGTTGTTTTCCATTGGGCAAAAAGAATCGTCCGGAGAGTCCGGAACTAAAAACTTCACTCCTGAAAACGTTCCATTGGAGCAAGCAATAATCTTCTGGTGATGCGGAGACGAGAATTTCGCTTCTCGACCTGAAGTCGGAAGCACTTACACAAGTGTAATTTATGTATTTTATGCAAGTCATCTGACAGCCGAAGATTATTTTTTGACATTCCACCAATACCATATGGATTCAATCAGAAGCAGTTTTCTTGTTCCATTGGGTTTTAGAAACCAATGGAAAACGACATAAGAATGAAACAAATTTTCAGATCATGATTCGTAATATCGATTAAAACAAGCTCACATGTGGTTGTAAGTGCATGTAAATCGATGGTCTTTATGGATCATAGGTTATAATAAAAATAAAATAAACCCAATATACATGTTTCCTTCGTCGATTTCAATATCTTATCCGAGGCAAAGAAACGTTGCACTGTTTTTCTGTTAGCCGCTTTGTAACGGCTACTGCGTAAAAGCTTGACTTCAGCCAACAAAAATGCCTCAATGCATTGCAAATTGAGGCTAACTTTCAACTCAGTGCGAAAACTCCCAACATACAAACGAACAAACAAATAAGAACGGAAGTGAGAATGAAGCGTGCAATGAAATTCAATAAAACGACGTATAGGTATATGAAATGTGCGCCAGATAACTTGGCCTCTAATTGTATGGGAATTCTGTACGACTGCGACAGATGATGAAAAATGTAAAATAAGTAAATAAAAAGGTATATCAAAGCATAACTGTAGCGCGCTCTGTTTTTTTTTTTTTTTTTTTTTAAATATTCCACTATGGACATCGTTATTTGTATTTGTAACAAATCAGCCATTTAAATTTATAACTAACGAACCAAAAATAGAAACAAATACTGGAATCTAATTTATGCGCTCGCAGGTAAAAAGAATCAAATAGAAACTTTTTCACGATTCGAATTAGCATTTTGCTAATCAGCAGATTACACATAATATCCGCAAAATAAATTCAGAAAACGCGATTGCCAGTCATCCACGATTGTTTTTAATGTTGTAAAATAGCAGGCTTTATTGGGAATAATCTACTAGGTGGTGTGTGTCAACTCTTTAATGAGAGAATTAACATTTATTTCGGCATCTTGCACAAAAACCGGTTAAAAATTTAGGCGGATCCGTCAGCTTGTTGCTTCATACCATTAACACTTGCTGTGATGGGTACTGCTGCTGCAATTGTTTTCGTAAGACGCGCAAGCAATGGCTATGGGTTTAACGGACATATTACCTAAGTTTTTTTTTTTATGTGTCACAAATTGTTATCGTGCGAGCGGAGCTGTTCAAAAAATTTCATTTGTCAGATCAGTAGGTGTATAATTGCTTGGTGTTTACACATCTGCTTCAAGGGAAATGTTGATTGACGAGCAGATATAATTAAATTAGAGAGCTTGATTGATGCAAAGTGTATTAAGGCAGTTTTAGTTGTTGGGTGACTGCAAACAGTTGCAGAGGAGGCTTTCGTTATGGACCCTTTGTTTAGGTTTTTTGTCCGATGAAGAAAGAACGCACTCACATGAGGTCTTACCCCTGTGTTCTATTTATACACTGCATCCTCTATTTGGCCCCCACTCATAACACAGCTTAAGGAATATGGAATTTAACATGTAAACATTTCGTTACTGCTTAACCTGGTGATGGAGTCCTCGCTGGCAGGCGAAATGGACCACAACTTAAATTTCTCATATTATTTGCTAATCATGTTGCACACAACCTTAACAGCACGCTTGCACATCTCTCATCTGGGTACAAGCACACGCAAACACGTACACACACCTTCCATGTATTTGTGTAAACAAAAATTCCTACCCTTTAGGATGGAAGTGCAACGGAAATACAGCCAGCATCAGAAGAGCCAATCGTCCAGAAGAAAGTGCACGCCCTAAATCCCGGCGAAAAGGAGTACCTCTCGCCAAACCTGATCGGCGTTCAAAACATCGCCGTCTCCAATATGCCAGTCACAATGGATTTCATTAACATCATCGACGCTTTCCGCGAGGTTGTCGATGGGGTGCGTTATGAAATCGTACTGAACGCTGTCAATACAACAGACAACAACACCGAAGTCGTGTGTCGATTGGTCGTGCTGGAGAAACCCTGGTTAACCACACTGTGGGGCGACAAAGTTCGCTTGCTGCAAGAATCCAACTGCACCACTGAAGTGCCAAAAGACGATCCACGAGATCGTAAGGCGCTCGAAGAAAAGTACGAAACAAACGCGATATTCACTGGCAGTCGCAACGAATTGACTGCCGATGACATGTCCAAATTGGAATCTCAAATATTCGCGTCATCAAACCCGCGTTTGCAGAGGACACGCTCAACCACAACTACCACCACTGAATCGGTTATTGTTGTCGACACACAGCCAGAGGTGACTGAGTCAGTGGCTATAATCGAACCCACTGTTCTGCCAACAGTTGTTCAGCGTCAGCCGGATGTTGCTGATGGTGACAGTGTCGCTGAGAGGGACCCCAACGTATCGTCATCGTCAACTGAAGTCAGCACGACGACTGAGCATTTGCCCGAATTAAGCGACAGCGAGAAGAAGTGGCTGGATGATTTTCTCTCAATCGGAGCGTATAATTTCGAGACTTCCCATCAAAACCAGGAACAGACCATGAATAACGAGGCGAAACTAGGTGAACAAGAAGAAAAAGGTGACAAGGTAAAGATTTTCAAAAAAAAAAAAAACTTTTGCAGAGTAATTAGTTGTTTCTTGTCGTTCTGTATTGTTGTAGTTTGTTCGTGTGACGCATCCATTTCCATTGTCATTGAAATGCACAGTTTATAAGCGTTGGTATTAAGCTTGGCATTTTTTTTTAAATCAATTTGCACTCGCTTAAAGCTGGTGAATCACACAAGAGCGTGTGTAAAAGGAGAACACAGACAAATATAGGAAGTGTTTTCGAATCACTTAACATTTTTAATTGCTGCTGGCCTAAAAGCGCTGATGTGTGCTGGGAATTCCGGAGAATTTAAGTTTAGAAAAGTCACAGCAATATAATAGCAGTTTTATATCAAAATTTAAAAACTACAAATGCTGCTACATGGAGTCAAGAAATAATAGCATCACTGTGCAACAGACCTTAGCTGCTTGTAATTGCAATTAAAGCTTTAGCTTTTATTTTGTTTACGAAGATGTTATAGCCTCCTCGTTATATATATCTTTGAAAAAGCACTTTGTAACCTAGCTGAATTTGATTTAATCACTTTTATAATGATAGTTATTTAGCAATGAGAATGAATTCGTTTAGAAATTAACACGGTTTTATTTAAAATATGTTATTTTTTTTTTTGCATTGAGTTAAAGTTAAGACGTTTGTTACCTTGAGACAGTGGGGACGTTCAAGTGTTTAGTTTATGAAGCCTGACAGCTGTCTGACTTGATGTGTCTCAGTTTTGATTGGCTTAGATCGGTCCCATGAACAGATTTTCCAGTTGACGTTTATAAAGGGGTAGCCGACGAATCTAGTCAAGAAACTCCTGACTGAGAACTAAGCTGACAGTTCGCATATGTGGCTGACGTTGGAAAAGCGACGTTAACGACCCATCTAGTTTTTGCGTTCAAGTTACATCTAGTCGCCTTAAGAAAACTAGATTATCTTAAATATTTATGACACAATGCACATAGCTAGGTACAAATCGTAAACTAGACTTTAAATTTGCGCGACGTCACAATAGGGAAATTTATAGAAATGGTGAACTACTTCAATTTAAGGTCGAAACAAAAAATGTTTTTTTTTTTTTTTAGTAATACACAAAGGGCCTTATTAATAATTATTTTTTAATCTTCACACAAAATATTTTGTAGGCGAAATTTTACCTAAAAATTACCCATTGTGACCTACAAAATAAAATCTAGTCTGGACATTAGTATCGCGCAATGAGTGTGTTTTTTCGTCCATAGTAACAAAAAAAAATACTTCAATATTCAACTTTCCCACTTTTATTATACCTACTTAACAAGAAAACAGCTGAAGGAAACAAATTGGAAACTTCACTTGCTGTGAATCGTGTGATACAGTAAGTTGACTTATTTGGAGATATTCATCCCTGTCCAGCCACAATAAGTTAGTGCAATTTTGCTATACAGCCAAATTCTGAAACTAGTATGGACCTACGGGCACCAGTTGTGGGCTGGACCATGGCAAACTAATTTCTAAAAAATTAAGGTTTTCCAAAATATATTCCAAAGGAACGTAGTCATACTCAATGCACCTTGGTACATACACAACACTGATATACATAGAGATCTAAACATTGAAATCCACAGTTGAAAAAGAAGTTAAACAAGTTGCTTAAATGCACAGAAGTAAGCTTCTCAACTTTTTCTGCGCCGGCAATCAAACCGTCAATAGCGCGAACGACTAGACGAGGAATTGTTAGTAGTTGTAGTATTCACACCGAGCCGAAAACCAGGGTTTACATATTTCAGGTTTCAAAACGTCGACTTAAACACCACGAAAACGACTTTCAATCGTTGATTTGTTGAAACAAACCCCTTTTGAAATATTCAGCAGAAAAGCTGACCGAACTGAAGTCAAAACTTCTGATATAATTTTTAAATACTCTGAATTAATTTTATTTGTTTACACAGAAGTTTCACGACTAGTTTCCAACAGCTGGTAGAAACGTCAAACGAAATCTAGATGGTGTTCGGTGTGAAAGCATCGACTAGTTTCCAACGAAAACATAGTGTGAATAGGGTGTAAGTCACAAGAAAAACATTGTTTCGGTTTTGCTACAGTTTTATTGATTTTGTTCGCTTTTCTGCTCGTGACAAACTGCTCGAAGATCCATTTTTGGCGTTAAATATCGCATCGCATTTTCTGTTTTCCTCAATAATGCGGGTAATTTTGGTAAAAAGTGAATATGAATAAATGTATATAAATTTGTTTTTTTTTTGTATAGAGATTAACTTGCCGCTGGTCGTGAAATTCGATTTAGCTGAGTTTATAAAAAGCCGCAGTGACTTAGTGTGTTGGACTACTAAATTACAACAAATTACATCTTCAGGCTTTTCTCCACAGTGCCACCTTTGGCGAACGTCTGACAAACATCCGAGAGTATAACGACATGAAAGATTCCTCGCTCCAAAAATTAAAAACACAAACATAAGTGGTTTTGAGAAGCTAGGCTAGGCCTAGGGTCCTTGACTCTTGCAGACCTGTTGCGGCACCGATTTATTTATTTATGAACTAAAAACAATGTCGTGAACAATTAGTCGGCCGACTGAACATTTTCTTCATTCAGACAAGATATCTGAATGCATGACAGTTTTAGTGCGTGACATATTATATTTTAATGGTGTTTTTGTATGGGCTGTTGAAATTTGAATTAAAATGAAACACATACAAAATGAGCGTGTAATGCAAGATAAGTGAATGACATTCATGATGAAAAATGATAATAGTCTCATATAGGAATTACAGAAGCATCTCAGGACCTCCATCATGCTTCAATCTTCGACTGCGTTGTTTGCTTGTCCGCATATACAATCGAATTTGAATACTCGAATACTATCGTTGAAAGAGAAGTTATTGATTGGAGTACAGGCCACATGACCATTAAAAAAGTTCCCACTCGAAGACGAATAGGTTCTCTACTCGGCATCGGCAGACAAACGCCATCTCTATTAGTGGTGATCAATCACGACTTGAGACTCCTCTTGATATATCTGTTTAATTTTATGTCGTTTTCCATTGGGCAAAAAAAAATCCATCTTTTTTCGATTCTTTTCTTTTCGACACTTTTTGCAGATCTCGATATTTTTTCAGATCTACACATATTGCCACAATACCAATATGCTTTGCACAGCTGTTTTCCGTCATTTTAAGAAGTTTGCTTTCAAACCAAATGCGCAAAGTTTCGTTAAAACCAAAATAACGAAATACATAAATAGCCATGGATATAAGTTTGGAGGAATTATTATCTTCATAGTCGTCCTCGTCATTTGAAGACTACGAATCACCAAAAATACTAAATTTTTATCTACAACAGGGAAAACATTTTTGAAGTCGATATCCATTTGGAATTTTTGCAAAAACAAATGCAATTTGAACAGCTGACATTGCTGCCAAATAACGCACTAATACATTTATAAAAGCAGATCAATTTAGTCGCGCGTTCCATTAGCAGCGTAAAATTTGAGATCTGAAAAAGATTTCTGGTGGTCCCAATGGAAAACGACATTAAATATGAAAACAAACAAAATTAGGGCGCTAATTAGAACACTTGTTTCTTACTTTTAAAATTAAACAATATTTATTTGGAACTATGTCCTTTATTATTGAAATACTTTTTACTAATTCTAAAAGGAGCTTAAGGCTACTATGTAGTTACAATAAGACTGTTGATAAATTCATCATACAGTCGTATTTATATACTTTTCTTATCTATCTACAAGGAGACCCAAGCGTACAATCGTCTTGCTTGATAATGAAGAAGAGATAATATTCCAACATTGTATACAAACGATATTATCTCTTTTACATATGTTATCATTGTAGCGTTGTGTGCAAGACTGTACTAGAGACTAAAGATATCATTGAATACAAATAATGTTATCTTTTTTCTCAATATGTTTTGCTATGGATACTTAACTCCCCCCCTTGTTAAACGAAATCGTCCCGATTTTTCGACGCTATTTTTAACATTTCTCTTTCATAAGTTTTGTTATATGCGTCAATCTTTTTTTGTTTTTGACGATCTGTTATACATTGTATAGTTTTTATCATTACGTACGTAAATGCTAGAATAACAATCAGTGTTACAATTGTGTATATAGTTGATAATATCGGTTTTTCTTCAAAAGGAATAATTAGTTTTTTTAAAGTATCTATGTTATCGAATTTGTACATTGTATCTTCTTTAATTATTTGGTCGATGTAAGACTCTGAATTATGATTTCTTAATATAACTTCTTTAATTTGCTTATGCATGTTTTTGTATATTTTATCGTCTAGATTTATAGTATTTTCATAAGTAACTAAGTTTATACCATTAATTGTTTGATTATTTAACTTATGCTTACCGCTTAATAACATAACACCGGATTCAATTTCTAAGTCGTAATCGTATTCTTGTTTAATGTTGCATTTTGAAGTTATATTCTTTAAAAGTGGAATAAGACAATTTTCTTCTTCAAAGTTAATTTCACAAATGTTTTTACTTAGATGATTTTGACAATTTCTTGTTCTTAAATAAGTTTGGTTACATAAGGCAATTGTTTTATCTGTAATGATTTTTCCATGTTTTGAATTTAAAGGTGTTACTTTATACAATTTACATGATTTAATTAGAACTGGATATTTATATATTGTGATGAAGAATTCATCAGTTCTAGCTAATAATATTTTAGAGTACTCAAGTATATTTATTATGGGTACTTGAATTATTTCATGTTGAATAATATTTTTAATGTCATCTAAGTCTAGGCTTTCTGATAAATATTCATTATTTTTTGCTGCATTAATTGTTCTGGTCAATAATAATAATTGTTCGTACACTTGTTCTATTACTAAATGTTCTTTAAGGCTCTGACCTTCGAATTGTTGCAAAATTTGTTCAAATCTAGAATTTATAGTTTTTTGTTTATTATTGTTTTCTATGAGATTATTTATACTCGTTTCTATGTTAACTAAGTCATAATGGTCAGGATTACCAAACACATATTTGAAAGCTGTTCCTAAAAAGTTAATTGATCTAGTATGCCTAGTATGTTCTTGTAATTGGTCTGCTAAATTCTTAATTTTACTTAACCAAATTTTTTCTTCTTGTGTAGGTTGATATTTACTAGTTACGATATTTACGTAAGGTTGAAATATCGAAGTCAGGTTGGTGGCATGTAACAAATAAGTTTGTTCTTTGAATAAATACACGTCATCTGTTTGCGTAAGTATAAACTTCTTGTTTAGTAACTCAGTTATTTGAACGTTTCCTTGCCCTTCTTGACTCTGTACAATTCCTAGTAATGTTAGGAATATTAATATTTTCGTCATCTGAAAAATGATAATTCTTTATGTTATCCTTGTGAATTTTTATTCCTTCTTTAGAGATTACAGTGTCTCCTTTATCTTCTTCTACTATTCTTGTTATGTATCTGGCGTTAGATTTCTTTCTAAGACCTGTGATTCTTACCATTATCTTATCTCCTTTTTTATACTCTCTGTGTCGAGTTCCTTTATTTAGACGTTCGATCACTTTTTTGGATGCTGAGTTTAGTTTATTTATTATAATTTCACTATTGCTATATTTATTTTGATTAAAGAAAATGTCTCTAGGTTTCAAACCGGTAACTGAGTGTATAGAATTATTTAATTCACGCACTGTTCTAAATATTTCTTCGATAAGTCTTGTTTTATTCTGAATTGTGAATATTCTAGACAGTTCAGTTATTGTACCGTTTACACGTTCTACCTGACCGTTCGCTGTCGATCTGTATACTGGAGTTTCTACTTTAGTTATGTTGTATTTCAAACACATTTGGTTCACCATTTCTGTTTTGAATCCCTTCTCGTTATCTGTCATGAGTCGTTCACATTTTGGGAAATAATTAGATAAGACCTCTTCCATAACGTCGTACAGTCTGTTTCGAGTTTCGATTTCCCGAAGGATTGTATATTTAGAATACTTATCTACTGTTACAAGGAAAGTATACTTGTCGTTGAAGTATATGTCCATATGAATGTGTGTTCCCACATGTGTTGGTATTTCTGAATTATTCAGAGGTTCTCTGATAGGTTTTCTTTCATATTTTCCAAATAGACATGCTATGCATTTTCTGTTGAAACTCTTTGCTTGTTTATTTAGATCGGGCCAGTAATATTTCTCTGAGATTTCTTGTATATTGTTACGTAACCCTCGGTGTGCTCTTTCGTGAGTTACCCTTACAAGTTTTAGTTGTTCCTCCAAATTTGTCACGTCTTGAAGTTTTCTTGGTGTGAATATAAATCTTACTAGTGGGAATTCTTTTTTTATGTTTTCACCATATTTGTATATGTTTTCAAATTTCGTATGCAAAGCTACAATCTTTTGGGGTTGTATAACTTCTTTCATCTGCCTTAGTAAAGAGTCTTTGTCCTTAAACTTTATTATGAGTCTTATTTTGTTACTAAAATAGATTTGTGTTTCGATATTATTTGTTATATCTTCAATAAGTTCGAACTGTGCAGTGTATGCATTAAAAGGCTGATTCACAGTTTTTATTATATCATTAGAAGAACTTTCAGCTGAATGTGCTGTTTCTATGGTAGAAGTATTTATGCGTTGACGTGATAATGCGTCAGCTACAAGATTTAGGTTTCCTGGTTTATAAACTAATTTTGCTCCAAAGTCTTCAATGATTCCCTTCCAACGTTTCAGCTTTGTGTTGGGATTTTTTTCTGATACAGAATATATAAGGCTCTGGTGATCGGTATATATGGTTAAGTCTGCTATACCATATATGTAGTTTCTGAGTTTTTGTAAGGACCATATGATCGCTAATAGCTCTTTCTCGTTTGTGCTATAGTTCTCTTCTGTCTTACTCAGTGTTCTTGACAAGAAGTGTATAGGTTGCTTATTCTGACTTAGTACGGCTCCAATAGCTATGTTGGATGCATCAGTAGTAAGCTCGAATGGTTTACTATAATCCGGTTGAAAAAGTTCGACTTGTTCTTTCAAATAATTTTTTAAAATTCTAATCGCTTCTAATGCTGAATCATTCAGATTTAACTTAATATTTTTACTTTGTTTTTTGTTTACTTTACCGTTATCTCCTCGTAAATATAATGTCAGGGGCTTGGCTATGCTTGCGTATCCTTTTATAAACTTACGATAGTAACCTGTAAGACCTAAAAATCCTCTCAAATCCTTTACCGTTTGTGGGACTGGAAAATTTTCTATAGCTGCTATTTTCTCAGGGTTCGTAGTGATTCTACCATGTCTGATTATGTGACCTAAGTATTCTACTTCTTCTTGAAAAAACTTACTTTTCTCATCAGATATTTTTAATGTGGCTTTATTGAGTACGTCGAATACTTGACTTATGTGCTGTATATGTTCTTCCTCAGATGAAGAATATATCAATACGTCATCAATGTAAACGTGTACGAATTTACCTACAAAGTCTCTCAAAATGTCGTCCACGCATCTCTGAAATATGCTTGGTGCATTTTTGAGCCCGAAAGGCATTCGTTTAAAATGATATTTTGCGCCATTTATAGCAAAAGCTGTTTTTTCTTTATCATCTGTTTTGATTTTAATTTGGTGGAAACCTGACTCCAAATCTAATGTTGTAAAGTACTTGGCTTTACCTAAATTTTGAATTGTCATGTTGACATCCGGAATGGGGTATCTGTCTGTTACAGTGTGAGCGTTAAGTTTTTGGAAATCAACAACCATGCGCCGTTTTGGTTTTCCTTTTTCGTCCAAACCTTTTTTAGGTACTGTCCATATGGGACTGTTATAAGGACTATGGCTTTTTTCTATTATATCGTCATGTAAGAGTTTCTGTATTTCTTTGTTTACGAATTCGTTATCTGCTATGGGATATGGATATTGTTTAACATAAACCGGATTATCATTGGTCGTCCTAATGCTTGCTTCTATAGTATCTGTAAAGGGTAACGGTCCTATGCTGTTATTAATCTTCATCAGTCTATCTATGTCTGCTTTATAAATATTATTTTCCCCAATTATGTAATTAATTTTCTGAATAGATTCGACACTGCTTATGGTAGTTAGAGTCATATTACTGAAATTTATTTCCGCGTTTAGAACTTTAAGTCCTTCATATCCTAATATCATATCAAAAGACTGAATATCCTCTAATTCAAAAAATGTTATATTTTTCTTTAATATCCTAACTACTTTCTTTGTATCTACCATAGAATAACCATGCATTGTTTTTATTTTTATAGGTTTAATTTTAATTTTTTTGCTAGAATCGCATTTTCTATTAATGTAATTATGGGTTGCACCAGTATCAATAAGAATTTTATAAATTTTCTTAGAAATAGTACTAGTTAAATTTAAGCAGGGCAACCCGTCTACTAGTTTAAATGATCTATTCTTATGTTATTATTTACCATACATTCCGTTTCATCTGCTTCTGCATATGTACTGCTGACATCGTCTCTGCGTTGTTGTCGGGAGTTATTTACTCTCTGCTGCTTGAAGTTCTGCTGATAAGATCGTTGCGGTCTGTTGTGTGTGTTGAAACTCCCGCTGTGTTCACGTTTCGCTGGTGGATTATATACATCGGGTTTGTATTGATTCCAATTTTGTCGCTGTGCATGTACAATTTGTCTCGAGTTTATCTCCATCGGCTGTGGTCCTTGATTGTGTTGCTGCATATTATCGTATTGCTTCTGGGGTTGATAATTCGTTGTTTGGCTCGAATAATTTGGTCTTCTTTCGTTTCTGCGTTCATGTGGCATATTTTTGTGGTGCTTATCCTGAGTGAGATGTAAATGCCTGTGCACATTATCATGTTCTATTCTGCGAGCAATTGCGAATGCGTGTTCTAGATCATTTATTGTAGCTGAATATAATGATCCTCTTGTAAAGTTGTCACTCATACCATCAATGAATATACGAACTGCGTCGTCGTTAGCATTTTTAATTAGTCTGTCGATTATATTCGGCGGATCACCTGACATAGTGATTTTTGATATTATTAAATTGAGATTTTTATTTATCTCGTCGTGGTATTCAGACAGTGTGCTTCTTTTTTGCGTGATGGCTTTCATCATGTCTTGTAGCACGTATAGAGGTTCTTGATTAGAGTACGTATAATCTAATCTGTTACGTATCGCCTCAAAATTAAAAATTGTGTTATAATTAGTTAACACATTCGCGGCTGCACCCTGTATTTTACTTTTCACTATAGTCAATGCTGCTGCGTACTTACTGTGTGTTTTGAAGTTTTTAATGCTGTCCATTAATCTGGATGCTTCTTCGCGCCACGACCGATAATTTGATTGATCGCCGTTGAAAATAGGTAGGCTTTTAAATGCGTCTAACTGTATTTCACTACCATCTGTATATGTGGTTCTTATTTCCTCTAGCACAGGTATGTTTGGTACTATGCCTAATCCAGATTTTACTTCATTTAGTTTTGTTTCTAAATTAGTGTTTATTTGATTTTGGTTAGTTATTATTGCTGCTAACCTTGCATTCTCTGTGCGTGTGTGCTCTAGGGTTTGTGTTACTGTGTTGCTCCTGGTTTCTAAAGCTTCTAATCTTGCCATTAATACTGCGAGTTGTTCCATTTTGAACTCGTGTCTGTTGTCGTCGAATTTGTGTGTTTTTTTTCTCCACATATACACTTTCACTGAATTGCTTTGCTGCTTCGTACGAAGAAGCTATATTTGTACCTGCTATGCTAGGTAATTCTTGTAACCGGTAACGCGAGTGTTCTGTTTATACTAGATTTCACTACTTGTTCCCAAGGTCCGCTCGATTGAAGTTAAAAAGTATATTTAACCTCCTGGCAGGATCGCCAATTAGAACACTTGTTTCTTACTTTTAAAATTAAACAATATTTATTTGGAACTATGTCCTTTATTATTGAAATACTTTTTACTAATTCTAAAAGGAGCTTAAGGCTACTATGTAGTTACAATAAGACTGTTGATAAATTCATCATACAGTCGTATTTATATACTTTTCTTATCTATCTACAAGGAGACCCAAGCGTACAATCGTCTTGCTTGATAATGAAGAAGAGATAATATTCCAACATTGTATACAAACGATATTATCTCTTTTACATATGTTATCATTGTAGCGTTGTGTGCAAGACTGTACTAGAGACTAAAGATATCATTGAATACAAATAATGTTATCTTTTTTCTCAATATGTTTTGCTATGGATACTTAACTCGCTCACAAAATAGAGTTAAACTCTACGGAACCTTTAAAATTGCACTCAAATTCATACTACTGAAAAAAAAACTTCAGTGTGTGTTCCTTATTTACTAAGTAAATATTTCTTATTAGTTATTGAGATTGATACTCAGTATTGGGACATTTTTGTGTTATCTGCAAAAAAAAAAAAAAAAATTAAATAGAACAACTTGGGTCAGAACGATAAAGTACATGAGTCCAATTCGATCGATAACTGTCCAGCTTATTGATATATCATCACAAACGTTGAGGTGATGAAAGACTTGTGAATTGTGTTGATGCACACCGCAGGGAGTTGGCATCCACTTGAATGATAAATTACCAATTTATCTCGTACGTTATTTATTAATTAAAAAAATTATAAACGCGAGAAAAAAATAAACAATCGCCTAATAAATATGAATAATTTATATCACAACGGAAATGCATGTTCATAGTTTCTGTTTACAATTTCATATATGTTGCAAACTCCCTTATCAAATATTGGTTTGATTATCTATATACAGGCCATTCCGGTAGATCATCATGTTTCAATCGATAATTAGTGCACAGATAGTCGTACAATGGAGCAGTCGTTTGTGCCTGTATTCTTTGTTTACTTTTTTGCGTGGGTGTTTTTCCAGGCCTTTGGTTCGTTGTATTCCTCGCTTTGTTGTTTCAATATGGCGTATTCAGTAATCAAATGAATAAAAACAGCTACTAATATTTTTGTTAGCACCATTGGAACCTAAAACATAGACCAAAATCAATCGCCACTTTTTGAAGCATAATCTAAAAGCGAATTTATTCTGAATTACAGAGAGCAAAGCGCGGACTTGCTGGCGGAGTGAAACAACTCGACGCAAACGAACTTGATGAAGAGAAAGAAGCCCTTTCTAAGTCATTGCAAGAACTAGCCTCCGGTGAAGGACCATCTTACACGTAAATATATACTGAATTCACCCTTGACGAATATCTGAGATTAGCTTTATGTTTCATTTATAGCATTGGTAAAGTGCATTCTGGTACAAGGCAAGTTGTGGCCGGAACACTAACGAAGCTGGACGTTGATTTAATCGATGCCAAAACCTCAAAGACTGAACGCTGCGTCGTCTCGCTGTGGTCGCGACCATGGTTGAAGGAAGATGGCTATGAAGTCACTTTTGAATGCAAGGACAAACCAAAGAGTGTACATCGCCATAGCCGTTCCGTCAATGAGGTGCGTAGGTATTGGGCTTTGGTAGTACTTTAATCGGGTTTTAGTTTCGTGCTGCTTTTATTTCGGTTGCAAACTTAGCTTCAGTGGAATGTGCGTAATTTTAAGGGTTCATTAAACCGGTGGTTGATAAGTTAATGTAATACAATTTGAAAGTAAAGTTCCCTTTGTGGAGCCCTCTTCGGTAAGTCACTGCTCCCCTCTGCACTCATTCAAAGAAGTGGCTCAAGTAAGGAGACAATGGTAGCGGAATAATTTAGACACTTGATGTAATCTAGAAATGTACTCACGATTTACTTTAAGCCGACTGCGATTGAGCACTGGCTTTCGATCGAAAGTAAGTGGTGTTTGAGAAGACCGCTCGTAAGTGTATTTGGCTGAAACGTATACATATTCCTTTGTTAAACAAATTCCGTTGCATAAAAACAGGTATGTATGGTAATGCGTTTTTAAAATGGACCCGCTATATGCCAAAATTCTTTACAATTTGTGGTCCGTGGTGATTTCGTAACAGCTTCAAGTGTTTTAACTTTAAAGAGAAAACGACGAATGCGGAACTCTTAACACAAAGGCTGTAGACTATTTCATTCTGATTAAGCTTTTATGACAGTTTATTAGCTTCTACTTCGTATACCACACAGTCCTCATTAAATTTCAGACCTCTCTGCAATCGCTTTAATGCTTTACTCACGCGGCCCAGTTTATACCGCTTACTTTACTGACCTACTTGCGATTGCCTTTAACAATTGAATATTTCTAGCTTGAATCCCCAGTCCCAACGCTCGGTGGAAAGCGACCGCTTAACGATGATGAAATCAAGGAACACGAAAAGACTTTTTCCGAATCGTTGAAAAAAGTAGCAGCCGGTGATGGTCCATCTTATAGGTGTGACACCTGCAGAACACGATTACAAATGATAACCTTAAAAAAAACTCTTTTCTATCCGCAGTCTTTCAAAAATAATCTCTGGTACGACCCAAGTGGTTTCTGGTACTTCCGTGGAGGTTAAAGCTGAGTTAATCGACGACAAAACCGGTGTTAAGGAGATTTGTGATATTAGCCTATGGTCTCAACCTTGGCTCAAGGAAAATGGGTATCAACTTACCTTCAACTGCAAAGACAAACCGAAGAGTATACATCGTTTCAGCCTTTAAACGAATATGAGGTTACTTGATAGTTTTTCAATCCTCTTATCTTCAATAAATAAATGGCAATGTACCAATAATTTGCATTATATACTAGCGTCTTTTATTTGTGGTTGCGATTTGAGTAAAAATTAATGTGAAAGGTTTTTATGTGCTTCAAGGTAAGTCATACCTTATGTCGATTTCCAAGCGTTCAGAATCGAAAAATTCAATCTTGAAACCGTTCCATTGGCGGAAGATATAATCTTCTCATGATTCTGCCAAGAGAATTTCGCTTTCCGTTTTGAAGTCAATCTTCTTGGGTGGCACACAAGTGTACTCTTTATGTATTCTGTACGAGTCAGCTGATAGCAGCCGTAGATTGTTTTTTTTTTTTTTTTCACCAACACATTTGTTGAAGCAGTTTTCTTCTTTCATTTGGTTTCGGGACGAGTGGATTCCCGAGTGAAACTTATATAAAACGACATCAATTACTAACTTACTGTGTTCTTTGCACGGCAGCTAAGACATGTTGAACTTGTTGTTGTCCTCGATCTATAGTTTCAGGACACCTTCACGAATACACTTAACTTGATTTCAGTCAGTTGAACGCCTGCTGCTTCGAAGTTTTCAAGTGCTAGCATGAATGATTATGCAAGGACAATGACAATTATGTGCAACTAATTTCGGGTAGCAGCCGTTTATAGCCGAAAAATGACTCGCATCAAATGATTCTGCAACAAGTGTTAATAATTTTTAATTGTTCTCTCGCCATTTTTTTTTTTTTTTTTTTTTTATAAGACTGATAGGATTTTAGTTTGAAATAAATGGCTTTACACTTTGGGTTTTGCTTTATTTTGAAGCTTGGACAATGCAGTTGTGTCTGGAGCCAGGTAACGTGTAAATGTCTCCTGCGGCTTTGTTTACACTGACGCTGATAACTCAATTCTCCTGTCAAAAAACGTTAAGCACCCGATTTCTTAACGGCCGGGAAAGATGAAACGCTACACGATGAAACTTCAAAGTGTACTGGATGATTCAACAGCTGGAATATAAAAATATATCATATCAGGAAACGAGAAATCTTCATTGAGAATCGATCCCTTTGCTAATGATTGCGCAGTCCTTAGTCAAAGTTTAGGCACCGCACTTCTATATAATTTCTAATACGTTGATACAATTGACGATCGTTTTTCTTTCGGGTGGCAATTTCGTCACTGAAAAAGAGGTTCGGACATCTCTTTGGAGACTCGTATCGCGATTTGTTACTCAAGATTTAGGATTCGATCACTGCTTGTGAGCTGTTTTTGCAATGTTTTGGTTCCAGATGTTACAAATTCGCCCATCAGTGTTGTCTTTTTAAAAATGCTAATCGGTTTCCTTTTTCTCCTTGCAGGTAGCATCAAGATCAAAACGTTCCCTCGGCGGCCCGCAACAGCTTACCCCAGACGAACTCAAAGAACAAGAAGGAAAAATATCTGCATCTTTGGCCAAGGTGGCATCTGGTGATGGGCCGTCGTACAACATTTCCAAGGTGTTCAGTGGTACACGGCAAATCGTAGCCGGTACTCTCGTTAAGGTTGATGCCGAAGTAATCGACACCACCAATGGAGAAAAGGAAAACTGCACCGTATCGTTGTGGTCGCGACCATGGATTCCAGTAGATGGCTATGAGATCAGTTTGGAGTTTAAGGACAAGCAAAAGATCGTGCATCGTCATAGCCGTTCGGTTGAATACGCGCAAAAGAAAAACCACAAGAAGAGCCATCGGTCGTTGGACAAAGCCGAACATTTGTTTCAAAAATTCCAAACCAAATTCAACAAGAAATATCACAACACCATGGAGCGCCAGATGAGGCTGAGAATTTTCAGACACAATTTGAAATTGATTCAGGATCTGAACAAAAATGAAATGGGCAGTGCCAAATACGGAGTCACAGAGTTTGCTGACATGACCACAACCGAGTACAGAGAGCGGACTGGTCTTTTGTCGCGGGAGGACGGCAATACTGTACGTACTCAGGCTGAAATTCCAGAAGTCGTGCTGCCCAAGGAGTTCGATTGGAGGGAGAAGGGTGCCGTTTCACAGGTGAGTGTGGCTGAAAAGCATTATACTCGTCATTGTTGTTAACACAATGCCACTTGCATTGCATTAGGTGAAGAACCAAGGCAACTGTGGCTCCTGCTGGGCGTTCAGCGTCACGGGAAATATTGAAGGAATACACGCTGTCAAGACTGGCAAACTGGAAGAGTACTCCGAACAGGAACTACTTGACTGCGACACTGTTGATTCCGCTTGTGGTGGTGGTCTTCCAGACAACGCTTATCAGTAAGTAAAAAAAAAAACCGGTCATCAGGTAGAGATCAACTACATATGTGTTTCTTCCTTCCAAAGGGCAATCGAAAAGATTGGAGGTCTAGAACTTGAGTCCGAATACCCATACGAGGCTAAAAAGGGCGCCTGCCACTTCAATAGCACTCTATCGCGTGTCAAAATTTCCGGAGCTGTAGATTTACCAAAGAACGAGACAGCTATGGCTCAGTGGTTGATTACCAATGGACCAATCTCCATCGGTATCAATGCCAATGCTATGCAGTTCTACCGTGGCGGTGTCTCTCACCCTTGGAAGGCGTTGTGCTCAAAGAGTAACCTGGATCATGGTGTACTCATCGTCGGCTATGGCGTGTCCGACTATCCAATGTTCAAGAAGACACTTCCATACTGGATTGTGAAGAACTCCTGGGGACCCAAATGGGGGGAGCAGGGTTACTATCGTGTCTACCGCGGCGACAACACCTGTGGTCTTAGCGAAATGGCTAGTTCTGCGTTACTAGCATGATGAGGTGCAGAGGAATTGTGATTGCTAAGCTCGTAGCAAGCCAACAAATTAAATTTATAATTGAGTTTATGTATAACCGATTCTTGGGTTCATGTCACTTGGCCATATCTGAATAAAGTTTTTTTTTTGTATTCTTTTGAAATTATTTAAATAACTCATAGATCTTAACATACCTACTTTAATATGTTGTGAATGTTTATTTGACATTTCTAATAAAAAACAGTCATACTAAAGAACATTTTTAGTGTGTGTCTTTCGTTTGTTCGTCGTGGTAGAGTGGTCCATTTTATTTCTGTTGTTGAAAGCTATGGAGAAAAAATGTCTGGAGTCTTTCATACGACATTGCATCTTTTACTAACATTTCAAACAGACCTAGCCCTGCGTCGGAATCTTTCTTTTCCTCTTTGAAAATTCTCCAAGGCATTGAATAATCGGTACAAATCGGGAAGAGGGGTACGCGTTTAAACGCATGTCTATTAACACGTCATTCTTCACTAAATCCTACGCATTCGTTTTAGGTTTCGTCAAACCATAAATTGGCCATTTGACAAGTGTAACGTTGGTTACTCCATCAACATCACAACACGATTTATGTTTACCAACGACAAATATTGATAAATCGCTTTGCATTCTGTGTTTGTTAAGTTAGTGACTCGAAAAAAATGTCCTCACATATGGGGACGAATTTTTTGAATTCCTGTCTCAAGGTGCCCATCGATCCATGTAACAATTGTCCAGCTCCAGTGTATAACCGACCAAAAATGTACCTAGGCAGAAGCACAACGGCAACCAGTAAAGTCACAACCACCAGTAAGATATCTGATTTCGATTTGGAAACAGATACAATGTTTGCCACGAGGGGAATGCGTTCGTTGCTAAAATTCTACGATAGTATTCCAGGTGAGCTTTCAAATCGATACAGACTTTAGGGGATAACTTTTCATTTCTAGATTACTGTGATATAAACCACTTGCCCGAGGAGGAGTTCTATTCAACGTTAGACAACCTCAAATCAACTTGTCGCCATTTAAAGTCGAAGTCCAATAGTCCTTTGTATTTGCATCATGACAGTAGAAGTTCGTCGATATCGCAACAGAGTTGTGAGGCCGCAACGTCCTTCAAAGTCAAGAGCAATAAAAAGAGATCAGCGTCGGGGAAAAAATGCGCCAAGAAGGATTCCAGGAGTATATCTGCCAGTCCGTCAGTTTCTTCGTATAGAAATCTCTGTGAGAGGATGAGAATTTTAAAGTGGGTGGGTTGGACATTTTTGGATTACGTTTAAAATAAAAAATTCCCTACCCGCAGTCACAAAAAGTTCGACAATGTCGACATTGAGCGACTATCAGCAGCGCCAAAGGTACCTCTACGAAGGGAGTCTCCTGCAGTCCACAAATCCCTTTCAGTGTGCCACTTGTTTAGGGAAGAGGCTGAGCAAGAAAAACCGAGAGAAAAGCACACAGTGACTGTTGGAGAGAAGACGCCACAAAAACTGTCCGAAAAGTATGCGTTAGAAAAAAAGTAATACCTCAATTCGAATTGTTGTCTTTTGGCTAGGCCCTCACCAAGACCTAATACCTCTTGCATCAGAGAATCACTGAGGAAGTCGTTTTCGTTCAATGACCTAAATTCAAATTACTGGCTCGAGGACTCAAAAAGGGGAGCTGCAATGAAATTCAAACGATACTTTGATGAACAAATAAAGTAAGAATCGATGTTAAGTGACTTGAGCAACAGACATTGATAGAATTTTCTTTGTAGGTCCCCAAGGATTGAACAGCAAGATGTACCGAAAATAGCCGTTCAGTCACCTTCAAATGAAAACAATGTTGCTACATCGTCAAAAGGAAGCAGTTTAGGGAGTGCGTCAAGAAGTCGCAAGAAGAAATCAAAGACGAAGAACACACCAGACTCCACAAAGGTTCCATTTTCATTCCTTGGAATCAACGAATGTAAACTGAATGATAAGGTAATTGCTTTGTAATAATGTGTGTCGTTGAGAAAAGGGTAACAACGTTTTTCGCCTCAATGGGGAAGCATCTGCTGTTTACTATTTCTACTAATAAATATTTGCCTTTCTATTACATCGTATACATTTCCCTTATCTTTAAGTTACCTTCGGCATCTCCAGTTCATCCGGTGGCACGGCCCAATCTGGCAGCAACTCTTCGTGTTGAGGTGTCAAAGAAAAAAGTAAAAGAACTTGAGACCAACTGTACCTATCAAGACCAAACGCCTCAGGTCGACTGGGAAGTAAGGAAAACTCCGGCATGGAAGTCCTTAGGCTTAAAGTACCGTACTACAACAAAAATTTTGTTTTATTTTGTGTCTTACAAACTATTTTGCAGTGAATCACATAAAGAGATCCTTGCCCTGCGTTTGGCTACACGAAAAGCTGAACAGGCGCTTCAACAACGCGAATATGAACTGCACATGGAACTTATGCGCCAACGGGTCAAGTCGGCTCCACTTCTTCTAGAAGGTTCTACGTATTGGGGACCACACGTTGGAAAACTGTCACACTCTTGTCACAGGGATAGCCTAAAGCATATGTGTCAACATTCAAAGAAGGCACGTAGGAAGAGCACAGGCAACAAGCCGCCGCAACACAGAAAATGTCTTTCTAATAACACATACACAAGGAATTCCAATCACAGTACAAACCCGCATGATAGCGATGAGCTCTGTAGCTTGGATAGGGCGTATTTGTAACAGGCTATTTTATAGCGAATTTAAAGCAAGTAGTAGTTTAGTTCTAAGATATTATTTGTTGCTTTCCAGAGAGACAATTTAAATATTAAACACAATATTATAAATAAATGCCTAACTTTCTTATCTGCAGTCAACAAAGCTCCACTAACATGAACAGAGTTGCTGGTAAAGGATCCCTTTTATTGGAACATACTGCCCTGGATTAGGAAAGAAAATCATTTCACTGGCTTGTCTTCTTTATTTCGATTTCGCTGAAATTCTTTGCAATTGCAAATGCAGCTCGTTCTTCCTCACTGAGTGATGTATTTCCGGGTCGTTCCAAAATGATAACCTGCAGCCCGGCTTCTTTTGCAGCTTCACCTTCTGCAAAGGAAAAGTCTTAAGAAAACTCTCCGAATATATGCCTAATTCGGTTACCTGCAATAATATCCGTCAAAAAGAGAACATTCTCGCTGGAAACACCCAACTTATCGACAATTTTTGAGTAAGATTTAGCTTCACGCTTAAAGCCTGATGTTGTGTCAAAGTAATCGCTAAGGAATGGCGTTAGGTCGCCGTACTCGGAGTTTCCAAACAGCAGCTTTTGTGCCTTTATGCTGCCACTGGAGTAAATGCAGATTTTCAATCCCAGTTTCGTCCATCTTTCAAATGACGTTGGAACGTCCTCATAAATACTGCAACAAATGGCAATTAGTAACACAAAGTCTAAGTATGTACCCGAGTTAATGCTGACTTACTGTCCCTTAACAGTTTTATCGGCGTAAGCCTTATTCCAGATTAAACCCTGTAGGGTCTTAAGTGGACCAAGTTTCAAGTCTTTTTCGATGAGATATGTGACAAAGGTTGCTATAGACTCTACGGAGATATTATCTTGAGAGTCAAAGTCTTTATATTCCGGTAGAGTAACTAGATCAGCAACTATTTGTTTTGTCGAATCATCATTCCAATTTTTTTGTAGGAACCCCTTAGAGTGGTTCTTTGCATATGGAAAGAGAACGTCCTAAAAGAAAATTATGAGTCGTTTAAAATAAGGGATAAGAAATGTGTTTAGATCGACCAAGTCACTCTGTAGATTGAGCATGAGTGGCTGATCCTTTTTTTCTATGGTTATCCGATAGCCAACTTCATAATGGAGCTGATTTCTTGGACATCTGAAGCAAGCCAAATAGAAGTTAGCTTACCTTAACAAAACTGATTGAAGTTGTAGTCCCTTCGATATCACAGAGAACGACATCTGCAGTAACAGAGTTCATTGCAGTATTTGATATTTGGTTACTTTCAAATAAGAGGTCACACGCAAAAACGAGAAGATAAACCAAAAGGCATACAACATTACAACATACAAGATTCCTCAAACCTGCAAAAACAAACAGCTGGCGTTGATAACAAAAAAAATGTCACAACACATTTCTGTATCGAGTATCGAATTTGGATTCTAGATTGAATTTAGTTGCAACTACGAACGACAGATGGATCTGAACGTCCCGATACCTTCTGGGTACATGGGATTATGGTGGAGTCACAGGCGTGCTTGGCTTCGATCTCAGCGAAGCAAATTAAAGAAGGATTTTCAGCAAACAATAACGAAAACTACTGTGAGTCCTCGAAGTGTCAAAAAAAAAACACGCCTAACGTACTTATCATTTTTGTTTGTTCTTTTACTATAAAAAAACACATAGTTGTAAGTTAAGTTATTCCACAGTATTTCACTAGTGTGATCAAGGAGCAATGTTTAAAGATAATCCTAAATCCGATCCAAGTTTCAAACTTCTTACAGAAAAATAAAACTCTAAGGC
The DNA here is from genome assembly GCA_963082955.1 of Cheilosia grossa. NCBI lineage: Eukaryota > Metazoa > Arthropoda > Insecta > Diptera > Syrphidae > Cheilosia > Cheilosia grossa. The sequence continues at coordinate 12,775,037 of OY720144.1, read as the reverse complement.
TGGTATTCACCGATCAATATTAAACTTTGAGCTTCGTAAACCTATATTCATCAATGGGTATTAGTGTATATTTAGGAGCGCTCATAAGACTTACTAGTGGTCCCGACCACTCTTAAGTTGAGAGCAACAATAACTTCGAAAATTCGAAATCAGCTGTTATTTTCAAAATGGAAGGGAAGGAAGCCAAATCTTTCTGATAAGGAAAAGGAGCAAATAATAAGCCTTGTACTTAAGTACTCAAAGATAATTAATTGCAAAAAAATCTGACTGCATAAGCACCGTCGAAAAATAGAAGTGCTGGGAGCAATTAACGGATGAGTTTAAGACTTCCAGCACATCCTTAAAAAGAAATTCAAAACAGTTGAAAGGTTATTTTCAAAATACCAAAAGTATTTTTTCCGATACAGAGTACATATACTTCAAACACACGAATCACGAATTGATTTTGATATTTAACATTTTCGGAAATGAGTACATAAGCTCGTTTTAGTACGCGTTTGGAAAGTCGTTTTTTTCTTTCGCATATTCGAACTAACATAGATTCGGCCCTAATAGTGCTTGGGGAATACCTAGAAAAAATATAAATTTATGAGCCTCGTAAGATAATTATCGATTTAAGAGCGATTGAAAAATACTTAACTAATTTGGAAATTTGGATGGCACTTAATTCAATCGGGACTCTAATGAACTAGATGGTAAACGGAACTTGGCATCACTCCGTTAATAATACCCTCAACGAGTATCGTTTCTGATGGCTTTTAACAAAACTCACGTTACGTTTACATTCGGTTAACTTCTACTGTCAAACGTAAAACAAACCTAAACTACTAATATCTAGTTATTCCCTTTTTTAATTTTTCTTCAAATATCCACCAAAACTATCGTAAATTTCAACCAAAAGCAATTAGACAGATGAATTCCCATCCGGTGCACGGTAAAACGCCATGAAATTTCGTTCCGGGAAGCCTCTTAAAACGCGTTTTCCATCTCCGATTACTTGCTTATATTGCTTGTGCTATCGCGAATTCGCAGAAAACCCCAAATAGAAATAAATTTTTATATACATATCTATACACATACAACTCAGTGGACGCGAAATATATGAATTTATATTATTTTTATGTGTACGTGATGAATCGGAAATTTATATTGGCGGCAGTGTTGTCAAGGTGAAAAGAACGTTCAACGCTGTGATTTACAAAAATGTTGATCAGTTCCATTGGTCCAAACTCATAGATTCGTCCTATACCCAAATACAACTTCCAAGGTCAAAATAACACTGCCTCACTTAAATAATAATGGACAGACCTACGTGCCGTATTTGCGGAACAATAGAATCACTACTGCGTTGTGCCAAGTGCAAAACAGTCTATTACTGCTCCATCAGCCACCAGCATATGGATTGGCCATGTCACAAACTAGAATGCCGCCACTTAGCCAAACAGAAACAGCAGCAGCTAAACAACAACAGGTTAACCACGAATAATGGTGGAGGTGGCATCGGCAGCAGTAAACATATGATTGGAGTTGGTGCCGGCTACAACAACTGGGGTGGTCTTTTTGATGGTGATAGTATCGATGGCGGCGGAGGAATTCTCAGTGGAGATGGAGGCGGGCGTCATTTTGGCGATATAACCGTTGGAGCGGCAAACATCTTGGCCGGCGTTGATACAATGTCGTTGGTGCTGGGCACAAGCGAAGCAGAAATTATGAACAGCCAGGCAGAGAGCGTCTCACAGAGCCAATATTCAAACGTGTTGTTTAATAACGCTATAACAAGTGTTGGCGGTGGCGACGGCGGCGACGGAGATATTGATCGAGGTGGTGGTGGCGGTATTGGTGGCAGTGTTACCGGTTTAATTGATAACAGCTCAGCGTATCGCATTGGACGAGGCGACGAGAACTTCATTCTACAGCCGAACATGGGAGGCAGCACGAAGTAAGATAATATCTAAGTTGTGTCTTCTCGCATTTTGCTTTACTGTATTTATTTTTACAAACAATATTGTGTCTATAACTCAGATTTGGGCTGTAGTATTATAAGAGTCGTCAACATTGCTTGACCTTGGTTGTGTAAACAAACTTAAATTGCGACGACAAATTCTTGTGTCTCATTAATCAAAACTGATAACCTAGGCGAGAGTGTGACCTGCGGCAGTGTGTGGTATTATTAGGCGCCATTCTCTGAGACACAAACGCTGGAGATTGATGTGCACTATTTTCGTCACAATTTAGATGGGTCACTTTGATTGAGCACAGAGAAAAGTATAGAGCAACGCCATTGGGGTGTAGCTGTAGGTCGTTCAGTTATTTTCTCGTTTGCGCGTCGTGCTATTTCCCAGGTGTTCTATGTGATGTCTGTGAAGTGCAAATTGATAACTACCTTAACGATAGTGGTTAAGATTTATAGAGAGATTCTGTGTGCACTGTAAAGCAAAGTGAAGAGTTTAACCATAGCCTTAGCTATTGAAATCCAATTTAAAAGATCAACGGCCAGCAGCTCTTTTGCTGTATCGATCATTTGTCCTTTGAATAAGCTAAACAAATTTACAAATAGCTCAGCAGGTCGATACAACCCCCAAGGCCTATCTTCGAACAATCATTAGTTTGTAGTGGTTTCGAAAGAAAGGACGTTTCCTAATCCGAAGGTCTTAACTTAGACGCTCGTAAGTACTCTCTATGGTGGTTTTGAAGGCTACTTTCGTCTGGCTAAGTTTTGTTTACTTTTGCGGGTTGCGGCTGTTGTGAATGTACGTGGTTGGTTATCTTCCACTTTGCTCTGCGTGAGAGACGTTTTCCTAAGCGCGAACTGCATTCTAATGTTGTCCTCGAGTAAATGATTTATTTTCTCCCCAATGGGTGGCTTTACACGAACCTGTCGTCCGGGGTTCATTTAGTAGTAGTATGAACGGTTGTCTGATTATAGCAATGTCTCACTAATCTATGTGCGAATCTATAAGCACTGACTTTTATCGCCAAACTGGGACTACATCGTAGTATACAATAATGACAAGTCGTCTGTGATTTTCTTGTCTATCTATGCTCCTAAGTAAGATTTAAAACATGATCTTATTTTGCTGACATCAACATATGTTTACATGATTGCCGCCGCATAAAAAACCAAGTCGAGTTTGTAGCAATACAGATCACTTATCCATTTTTATGACATTGATATTCTGTCCTTTACAACAAGCCAAGTTCGCAACTCGATATGTTTTATTGTCTTCTAGAATTGACCTGCCGCAACCTTCAGACTGCCCATCAGATTCTTGCAATAAAAAACCACCAAAGAAATACTTAACCAAACACAGCTAAGAAATCCAATTAAGATAAGGTTTACGTGAGGGGACTTGTAAATATAATTGCACTTGAGCAAACACTCATATTTGCGACAACGCCTCAGCGAATGGCTGGTCTCTAGTGAAGACTTTTCAAGTGGCTTCTTTCCGGCATCTGTTTGTACAGAATTTGGCACGTTATTCATCCACATAGCAGTGAATGCTTAATTTGCTCACAGCTCTCCTTATCGCCTTATCGGATACGTGAAGTCCTTCAAATCGCTTTTGGCAAATATTTTGGGCACACACTCTCTCTTTTGTTTGCACTATCAAGTTGTTCTATTTGTTTGTGATTAATATTTAATGTATTAAAGGCGATAAAATTCTTACGGTTAGTGTGCGACTACTCGTGCACTCATGGGTCGGGTGGTGTGGTGACGATGCGTATTTAGCAATTATCAATGATGTAGCCGAATGTGAAATGAACTCAATCGGTTAATGGTTGTTTCTGAGAAGTAACTATATCCAAACCGCAAACACAATTCACTTATTGTACCCGCTGTCAGCGAAGGAGATTAAAAAGTGAGTTGTTTATAGGTATGTCAATTGAACTTGGCTAATTATAAAAACTTGGCTGACATACAATGTATAATGCGCAAAACGTGGTCATGCATTTAATAGTACGCCGCCAATGGACAGTAACAGCGCACAACCATTCGCGAGAACTCGCGTTTATGGAATTAAATGAACGCCTAATGACACCAAGCAATTTGTTTACGGAGTAACAAACTTTGGGTTGTAGCTTATAATGATTTCTGTGAATTCCAGCGGTTTCACAGAATATCGATTGGACTTTCCACTGTCACTTTACAGACTTCATGATTTATAGATAAGAAATCTGCGAAAACTTATTTCATTAGAACACGAGCAGTGGTTGTTGAGCTTGTCTGTGTTGGTTGTAAGCATGAGACATTGTTTGTGATCGCCGAAATGACCGACCGACAAAGAAGTAAACAGACTTAATGATGCACTCAGGCACGAAGCACATAAATGCGTGGGTTAGAAATGTTTTTTTTTTTTGTTTTGTTTTTAAATGTGTGCGGATGAACTGTGAATTTTAAAAACGCTTTTGCTTGAGTTGAGAAAAATAGGCGGCATCTCTTCAATGTTGTAACACTTCCTTGAAATCAAAATTAGCTGACTCTTTTTTGGATTTAAAACCAGACCATTAACTAGGGCCCATTTAGCAATATTGGACAAGTCAGTATTAGATCTATCCACAAGATCTTCCACCAGTCCAGGTGGTCGAGAGAGGTATATCTGCGCGTCATCAGCATACAGATGTACAGATGAATTCGCACACACTTGTGGTAAATCGTTAGTAAAAATACAGAAAAGGATAGGGCCTAGAACTGAGCCTTGGGGAACTCCAGAGAGTGTGTCTTTTGGTTGAGAGTATTTAAGATTAGATAGAACCTAACTTTTTTTCCAACAGTCCGGAAAGGTAGAAGAGGTGATGCAGAAACTAAACAAATGTATTAATGAGCTGATTAAATGGGGGAGAATTATTTTTACAAATCGCAAGTCTATTCCATACTACTTCAAATTCCAAACACTGCGATCCACCCAAGAGAAGCTGATTTTCCGAAGAAAACGATGAATAAGAATTAAAGTTTTGACAAAAACATCATTTAACTCATCTGCATCAGGCATATTAGTAAGTATTTGACTCTTTCCAATCCCAATGGAATGCAAATTTGCCCAGAGTTTCATTGACGGGTGGTCAAGAAAAAGCTTGCACAGAAAGTGTCTTTCTTTTGCTCCCCTGGTTACAAATGAGCAGTAAATTCTTACTCTGCAAAAGACCTTTCAGTTGTGATCAGTAGAACATTTTTTTAAATTCAACGTAACATTTTCGACGAGCCTTGATAGCATTGTATACGTCAGTGGTCTGAGACAACAACCAAGTCAAGGACCCTCGGGGACTGCATTGACCAAAGCGGGCCGCATGCGAATAAACAACCACAAGGCCACACGATGCAATAACATCAAGGAGAAGACGAGATCTACTCTCATTTTTTAACAAGCCCGCATTAAAATCTCCACAGAGAATGATATGCTCATAGGATGCTGAAAATGTTTGTATTGTACAAAACAATGAATCGAAAGAGCAATTACGGTAAGGGCTAGAGACTAAGCCCAGAAAGCATTTAACATTTCCATGTGAGGTTTCGACAGCAAAATGCTCAGTGCCATTCACTGATTTTTCCAGAATTTTGCACGTCAAATCGGACTTATGGTAAATTGCTATCACCCCCACCAGTAGTATCCGTAACTCTGCTATATGGAACTGGAAAATACCCAGGCATGCCATAAATAAAGTTATAATCAGATTTCAGAGCCTTTTCTTTTACAAAATTTGGTAACCTTAGGTCATTCGGTTTCAAAAATTTCACGTTGGCATTGTTTTTTTTTTTAACAAAATCATTACAACTCTTTGCAGATAATTAATGCAACATATACTTGACAAAGAAACAATTGAGGCGTACCTACTACACTTTAATAAAGGGTGGTTAAGTTTTAAGGGCCGATGTTGATTTTGAATAAAACACAAATTATTTAGGAAATTATTGTTTTTCCTTTTTATTATGATAATATTGGTATGGTTCAATTATGTATGGAAGAAAATATCGTCCAAATGGCCGCCGCGACCTCGGCGGCACACCTCCATCCTATGGTCCAAATTTGCGATGACGCTGAGGTATAATTGAGGTTCTATGCCGTTAATGTGCCGAATTATCTCATCCTTTAGCTCTTGAATTGTTGCTGGCTTATCGACGTATATCTTTTCTTTCAAATAACCCCAAAGAAAGAAGTCCAACGGTGGCAAATCGCATGATCGTGGCGGCCAATTAACATCGCCACGACGTGAGATAACACGGCCTTTGAATTTCTTTCGCAAAAGAGCCATTGTTTCGTTAGCTGTGTGGCAAGTGGCACCGTCCTGTTGAAACCACATATCGTCCACATCTATATCTTCCAATTCGGGCCATAAAAAGTACGTTATCATCTCACGATAGCGAACACCATTTACAGTAACTGCCTGACCGGCCTCATTTTGGAAAAAATACGGCCCGATGATGCCGCCAGCCCATAAACCGCACCAAACAGTCACTCTTTGTGGGTGCATTCGTTTTTCGAAAATTTCGGCAATTCTGCTTATTGACGACTCCACTGACGTGTAAATGTGCCTCATCACTGAAGATGATTTTTTTCGAAAATTGCACCATATGCATTTTGATTTGAACGTCCATTTTTATAATAAGCCTTAATAACTTTAACGCGTTGCTCGATTGTGTGTCTTTCCGTGGTTCAAATTGAGTTATGTGGCATTCGATTGGGCGCTCTCAGAGCACTTTTTTTGCCCTCAGAGCAATTTTTATGTTCGTTTGGTACAAATAAAGCAATCTTTTTCAGATTTCAGAACACTTTTTGGCTAAAAGTCGAATAATGGTACTTTTGAAATTTGGACATGTCTCGAAAACGGTCCATACGATTGTAAAAAAATTAATTTCTAAGGTAATATTGCCATTTCTAACTGAAATCAAACTCAGTTTTTGTCTATATTATCGTACAATAGATTTTTGAAAAAAGGATTTTTTTTAAAATTTGGTTTTCTTTAGTTTACTTGAAAACGGCAATAACGATTTTGCCCAAAATATAATATACTTAGAGTAAAATTGATGTTTTCAAAATTATTGCGTCCTTAATTTTCAATTCGAATCACCTAATTTTAAAAAACTGCTCATATCTCGAAAACCCCATTTTCGATTTCGATTGAGCTTTAAAAACCCAGAAATGCTAAGACTTCAAACAATATCTAATACTCAGTTTTCAGCTAAATAGTTAAGCAGTAGTATTTTTCAAACTTGTTAACAAGAGCTAAGAAAAAACGACCGAATTCGAGATGTACCACAGAACAACTAACTTTATTAGTTAAAGAGAACATATGTAATTCAAAAGCTTAAAACTAAATGAACAATATTTCCATTGAGGGCATTGCCAACTTAAATTATTCAAACAAAATTCATTATTTCCAATACTCCCACTTTTGAATAAGATAACTTGAAAAAAACTTGAAAGATATTACATTTAAAATAGATTGTTTACACGACTCCAATCAAAATCCTAAATTTCTGAAATTTATGTTTTCTTAAGGCTTTAGTAAGTATATCCGCAATTTGATGTTCTGAAGGAACGTACATTATTGAAAACTCGCCTCTTTCATACCTTTCACGAATGAAGTGATAGCGCACATCAATGTGTTTCGTGCGCTTATGGAATTCCGGATTTTTAACTAACCGTATTGCTCCTTGGTTATCCATTTTCAGCTCGGCCGCACAGGTCATCTTAGCTGGCACCAGTTCTGCTATAAGTCGCTGTAGCCAAACCATCTCTTTCACAGCTTGAGAAGCAGCCACGTACTCAGACTCGGTGGTAGACAAGGCAACACATTTTTGCCTCTGCGATGCCCAGGCAATAGGTCCACCCCCAAATGTAAAAATGAATCCAGAGGTAGATCTTCTTGTGACAATGTCACCAGCGTAATCGGCATCGCTGAAACATATTAAAGATAAATTGTTACAATTTTTAAAAAGTATACCCATGTGTTTGGTGCCACTGATGTACTTCAGTATTCTTTTGACCGCATTCACATGCATTTGAGTAGGTGCATCCAAATAGCGAGATACCACTCCCACTGCAAATGCAATGTCCGGCCGAGTTGCCACTGCCAAGTACATAAGGCATCCTACTGCCTCTCTATATGGAAACTTTGTATCCTTCTGAGATGAGTCCTCTGCAGAGTTTTCAGCTGGAGTTGAAACTGCCTTAGATTCATTCATATTGAATCTTTTCAACACACGTTCCGCATAACTCGTTTGACTGACATGGATCGCACCATCTGACATCCGTGATAGCTGCATACCCAAGAACCATTCAGCATCCAAAACGGTAATTTCAAATTGTGTCTCTAGAAACTTCACCAGCCTCATACTATCTTCTTTCTTCTTCGCCGCAATCAAACCATCATCGATGTAGATTGTAAGTATAAGACGGCTATCAGCATCATTTCCAATGAAGACGCAGGGGTCCATTGCGGAAACCTTTAAGTTGAACTCCTTTAGCACTTTCGTAAACTTTTCATTCCAGCAACGAGACGCTTGCTTTAAGCCGTATAAGCTTTTTTTTTAGTTTGCACACTTTTCCAGAGCCGTCATTAAATCCAAGAGGTTGACGCATATAAATGTCCTCGTTCAAATCGCCATTTAAAAATGCGGTTTTGACGTCGAATTGAACAAGTGACAAGCCCTCACAAGCGGCAATAGCAAGTACTGTGCGAATTGAAACAAATTTTGCCACAGGACTGAATGTCTCAACGTAATCAACTCCATACTCCTGTGTAAAGCCACGAATCACCAACCTAGCTTTGTATTTTCTTCGCCTATTTGTATCCAAATTTTTCACCTTGAACACCCATGTATTGTCGATAATCTTCCTATTCGTTGGGCATTCCACCAAGTCCCAAGTGTGATTTTTTTTAAGACTATTCATCTCGTCTACCATAGCTGCTTCCCAGTGGTGGGCATCTTCACAAGCAATTGCTTCTCTGTAGCTTATTGGCTCACCTTGAACAAGAAAAGCATGTTTTTCTGCAAAGTTTAACATACCTGAGCCAACGCCTTTGCTTCCGCTTCGCAGGCGACCCCTCCATGAAAATTTATTGCTTTCTTCTTCTGTATCACCATCATCATCAGCCGATTCGAAAGGATCATCTACTAAGTTGATTTCAGGGCAATCTGCTGCATTTCTGGGACTCTCCTGCACTACTTCATCGACGTTTTTGTCGTGCAAATCATGCATACCATCGGGCAAAACGTCAACCAATTCCTTATTAGAGTCGGCTTCTAGCGACGAAAAAATTACAGCTGGTTGTAATTTGTCTCCAACTTCATCATGCTGATTTTGAAGTACCTCCTCCTTAAATGTGACGTCTCTACAAATTTTGATGCTGCTCGATGATGGATCCCAAATTCGATATCCTTTCGAGTTATCAGCATACCCCAAAAACAAACCTTTTTGTGCTTTCCGATCAAATTTATGTCGTTTTTGCTTCGGTATATGTATGAATACCTCAATTCCAAATGTTTTAAAACCTGCAGCATTACACTCACTACCCCACCATAGTTCGTATGGATTTTTGCCTTTTACTGGACTAACACCAGTCCGGTTGAGTACAAAAACTGCAGTGTTCACTGCCTCTGCCCAGAATTTCTTAGATAAGCCTGTTCCACAGAGCATTGTTCTGGCAGCCTCAACAATGGTTCGATTCTCGCGTTCAACACTGCCATTCTGCTCTGGAGTGTAGGGTACTGTAGTCTGATGCCGAACGGAGTACTTTTCCAAGAGTGATTTTACACCTTCATTCACAAATTCGGTTCCATTATCCGTACGAAGTGTTCTTATCACATTCCTACATTCGCTCCTTGCTCTGCTTAAGAATTGATCAATGAATGAACAGACTTCGGATTTATGCTTCAGAAAATAAACCACTTTGTACCGCGAAAAATGGTCTTTGAATAAAAGAAAGTACCTGGAACCCCCGATTGAGCTTTCCTCCATTGGTCCACATACGTCAGCATGTACAAGCTCGCCCGGCTGAGATGCCTGAAAACTACTTTGAGGAAAAGGTAATCGTTGCTGCTTACCATAGACGCAGTTATCACAAGAAAACTTCTCAGTGTCTTTGAAAACAATTCCTTCTTTTTTCAGCTGATTGCGAACCTGTACGATGTTCTGGTGGGCCATCCGTTCATGCCAAGTTTTAATTGATAATACCTGACCAGCAACATTAGCTATTTTTAAAGTTGGTGGAAGTACCTCGAACCTCATCTTAAAGAGCTGCTCCTGCCGATCTCCCACCGCCATAATTGAACCGTCCTTCTTCACAAACTTACACTGAAAACTATCAGAGACAATGCTGAGACCCTTATCTAAAGCCCGAGTTTGTGAAAAAAGATTCATGGAAATCTTTGGTACATAGAGAACATCGGACAAATGTTTGTCGGTCCAAATCTTCCCATTTGATGCACGAATGTTTATGTCACCAATGCCTAGCGCGAAGATCTTTTCTCCACTTCCAATCTGTATGCCAATAGGACAAGTAAAATCTTTATAACATGCAAACCATTCCTTCCTGAATGTCATATGGTCACTGGCACCAGAATCCAAGTACCAATTTTCGCTTACTGTTCCATCACTTGCCAATAACGCATTGCAACCAAATTGAGCTTCCCCTTGAACTTCACTTCTAGTTCCAGTCCATCGTTCATGATCATGATCCCGCTCGCTTGCGTTGACTCTTTGCACCTCACCTGCATTTCCAGTCCATAGTCGTTCAACACTGCTCGCAGAAAAAACCCTTTGCTCCTCACTTGCAGTTCCAGCCCATCGATCTACATCAGCTACCAAGGCATTATTTTCTCTTTTCGCCTTACTTGAACTTCCAGTCATTTCCTTTTCGTCAGCTTTGCATATAAGCGCATCTCCCCTTCGAACCTCACCGTTACTTCCAGTCCACCGTTTACGGCTCTCTGCCGCATTTCTCCTAGGACACTCTCTCTTCCAGTGGCCTAGCTCATTACAAGTGAAACACTTTCCAGGCTTAGAAGAAGACTTTGGATTTCTCTTCTTTGTTTTTTGCTTTGCTACTAAAGCCACGGATGCACTTGTCGCATGCGATGACATGCGTGTCTCCTCCATAACCAGTCTTGACGTAAGATTTTCCAGTGTCTGCTGTTCTTTGGCTGTCGACTCCCATGCACAAAAAAAATGTTTGAAATTATTTGGAAGAGTCATCAGCACTTTTGTAATGATCATGCTTTCGGAAATTACCTCTCCAATATCTCTTAATTGCCTGACGATATTTTCTAACCTGGATATATGAGTTGCGACATCATCATCTGGATCTTTTTCGAAACCGTAGAATTTCTGCAGCAACATGTGGACATTTGCCTTTGAAGTCTGCTCGTATACCGACTTCAATTTTTCCCACATTTCCATCGCAGTTTTGCAATTCACGATGTGTCGAAGTGGAGTAGACCCAATGCTGGTTGCAATTATCCGCTGAGCATTGCTATCGGATTTATGGTAAAGCGTGTACCGAATATCAAAGGCGCTTTGCGTCTCATTTTCAGACTTGACCGGAGCCCGAGTTTGACCATTTACATATTCAAAAAGCCCAGAGGCATTAAGCAAAATTGTGGCTTGAAATTTCCACACGGAATACTGCTCGGCAGTTTGCAGTTGCTCAATTTTAAACGCGTTATTCTCCATTCCCGACAGACGTTTAATATGCTCTACGTACTTATACTTTATCAAACGAGGTTCCCAGCGCGTAGGTACCAAAAAAAAATAACGTTATGCCCTTAATTTAACCTTTTAATTTTTTTTTTTTCGCGTAGCCTGGGCCCATAACCTGTTAACAAGAGCTAAGAAAAAACGACCGAATTCGAGATGTACCACAGAACAACTAACTTTATTAGTTAAAGAGAACATATGTAATTCAAAAGCTTAAAACTAAATGAACAATATTTCCATTGAGGGCATTGCCAACTTAAATTATTCAAACAAAATTCATTATTTCCAATAAAACTAAACGTTGCTACTGTTTTGTCTACTAAATTTTACAAAAACCGCTCTAACGATTTTTATGAAAATACGTATTAAAGATTAAATGAGTGTTCAAAATAAGATCATACTTAGTTTTTATTAAAAAAAATCTAATAAATACGACCCAGTCGTGCACTTTATTAAACTTTTGTATAAGAATATTCCTGTTTCATAGTTTCAAAAGCTGTAAAGATCCAAGAATCTCTTCTTTCTTTTTTGATGTGTACTTTTTCCAGTTTGTCAGTAAGAAATTTAGTGTACTTTCGCATGAATGTCCCTTTCTAAAACCAGATTGGGCTTCTATTATAAAATAATGCCTTTTGAAGTAGTCCTCTGTTTGGATTAGGTCGAACCGAAGTTCATCCCTCGGTCGGCTGTAGCCGTATGCGAAGGATTCTATGGCACCGTTCGCTCCGTCGAATACCTCAATATTCACGGATCTTTCGACGCGACAGAAAAAAACTGCTCACTCGATCAATCTCTGACAGCATATTTGCTCTCATTTGGGGTTCGTCTGTATTGATCTTCTGAAAATTGAAAACATAGAAACCTAAGCTCTGGACCCATAAACTACATGAAATTTCGTACTTGCCTGGACAGCAATAAATTTATTTTCCTTGTTTTGTAAGCGTCAAAAACATCCCTAATCCCTAATGCGCAAATGTCTCTTCTAAACGCAGCAGGACTCCATTTCGAATGATATTAAAAACAACTTGACAACTTGGCTATCAGTGTAAGGTTACCTTCAACAGCATACCCATACGTGATGAGTCAACTAAACGGGCTTAAAACCCGTGGAGAGTCTCCGCATGACACATTGTAGACTTCTATCCTCTTCGATTCCGTGCGCACTGCTTTCAGTTATGCAGAACAAGCGCTCTGGCATCCGCGATGGCATGATCTTTAAAACGGAGGCGGAGTTTCGGTCTTCATTGTCTTCTCGATACTGGACGCTGGGATTCGAAGATCCTCTAAGCAGGAGCTTTAATGACCATTCGCTCTATGTGTCCCAGCCAATTTATAGTCGAGGTATTTTGGCTTTTTGAACTACATCCTCCATTCGCCCTCCTCGCGTCGAATATTTTTTGCCCCATGTATTTTTTTCTCAGTACTAGCTCTCCCTTCCTGCTTATCGTCCAGCAATCGGCCCACAAAGCGCAACTGGCCGTGTGAGGGTTTTTTAAAGCATACATTTCGTTAGAAGTTTTAAACCCGATTGCTTTGCCAAACCGAACTAGTAACGGTTACCTAGGGTATTTCTTCGCCGGATCCCACTAAAATGGTATTCGTGGAGTTCATTGATTTTATTCTCCAAGGTAGATGAACTCTTTGACTACGTCTAAGAATTGTTGCTATCAAATGTGACGTTTTGTACTAGAAGGCGTAGGACAGATGCTTGTTTGTTTGTCGATAGCATGCACCGAGTTTTGTCCTCGTTTACTTCAAGGCCGATAGCTTTCGTGAGGAATCAACTGCTGTCCGCATTTGAAAGCAAGTAAAATCTTGGAAATATTTTAATTTTATGCTTCTTTAAATTATTGTATGATTTATGAAAAAAAAACGTCGCCATTTCCGTCATGTCATCATTTTTAATCAACTATCCTTATCCTTATCCTTTTTCCATAGATCCTGCAATAAGCGTATCTATAACTGTACTCTATTCCTATTCAGGAAATAAATAAATAAAACCCACTCGTTGTCTCTCTATTTCTCTCTCGGTCTCGACCTTCTAGGAGTTCAATCAACGACGAACATCATCAAACAGCTCTCATTGCACGTACAACACGAACGTGCGATTCACACCCCCTTTACATTGAACTCTAACTAATGTCAACATTAGAAACCGGCGTCCATTCTCGTCGTGATACAGAACACGTAGGTACGTCTCGAAAAACGGAATTCCATTCCAATAGTAAACGTCGCAATCGCAGTCCACAATGAAAGCTGTAAGTCAATACATATTTATTTTGTATATGTACGTGAAATTTCAACTCAATACTAAGAGCAAACGCGACAGTAAGAGACGTAAAAAACAAAAAAACCAAAATCTACCGCCACGATTAGATAATAAATCGCTAGCTAGCTATATGTTTTATCGGTATGCCGAATTGATTATCTGCAAATAATTATAAAATCAAATATATACAACTTCCTGTAGTGTTGCCATTGCCATGCAAGAGGGCACTAGAGTTAACCTATCCTGTGTAGAACTATTGTATTGCGTCGTAATAATAACAAATTTTAGTCTCGACTTTAAATTTACGGAGGAAATTGCTAAATTTGTATGGAAAATATAAATTCTGGTTCTGTTTACTCAGCTAAACAAAACTGAAACAGAAACAGATCCATATAAACATGGCTGGCAGCAACAGAAACAATCAATATAGACTTGTTTACGTTCTGTCGCCAAACAGCCATTTTTCTGTCGCTAAATTCTGTCGCTGAAAAGAAATTTTCTATTCCTAATTCTGTTCCTGTTGCAAATGTATGGGACTCTGTTTCTGTTCTTTGTCACCTGGTGCATTTAAATGTCAGTTCCACACAAGCTCTGCCCAAAAAATGACACCAACATAACTAGCGCTCTCGGTTCAAAGCGAATAAAATGTGTAACAAATGCCAACCATCTTGGATTTCTCCATAGAATGCTAGAGACACCTATTGGGTTTTAGTAGATTTGCTAAGTTAAACGGTTGAAATTCAAATTGTTGCGCAATGTTTTACAATCGATGTCGCATCGAAAATGTGGTAGTTCGAATTATTAATAATAGATGTCAGTATTGTCATGCATTGCACAATTTTCGTCTATTGATGGCGAATGAGTTTTACTGTTTTTTTTTTTTTTAATATTCAATACTACTTTTGCATAATTTTTCAATCAAAGTTTTATGACAAGTTTTACGAATATGAAAATTTTGGGTAGAGTCATAGATCTGGAAGATGTCTGAGGGGTGAAGAGGCTGCAGGATGATGGAATTCCCTCCGAATTTTACAAATATAGGACAGAAAAGCTCTTGAAAAAACTTACTTATAAGACGAAATGTATTATAAGCTTTTTTAGTCTTCAATGTATTTAAAAAAAGTTATTTTTAAATTCTTCATACTATTAATGAAGCCCATAAAACCGTATTTATTTCTGATTCTTATAATTTGTGTCCAAGAACCAAGAGCGCTACCGCTAATATTGGAACCAACGCGAAGTTCGCTACTAACAGTCCATATGGTCTATGGTCGAAACTAAAAACATTTATTGGTAAGACTTATTGTCTATATCAACAACAAGTCATTTCGACGTTGGCTTGGGTCTTGAATCTGCTCTGACAAGAGCGTTTTTCTAATTCACCTGTTTTTTTCTTTCTTTTTATTTTTCGGCGCCATTCATTTACCCAGGAACTTTGTTTTAGGTTAGTGCGATTTGAAGCCACGCAACTTTTTCTTTTTGAAGTATATAAGGGTTAAGGGGTTTGGTGTATGCTGATAAGTCGCAAGCGATTGGAAGATTTAAAGCCAATATTCAGTTCGATATTCGTAAGACAGAGCCCTTGAAGACCGAAAGAGTGGCGTCCAAGTGTTTACAATTAATAAGGATTTTTGATTCAAGCTTAATTCCTGTCGTTGTTTTTAATAAAAAAAACATCCTTTCCAATGGTACCTACAACAATTGAGAGAAGTTCGAACCACAAAATTTGTAAAAACGCCACAAAGTCTGAATTGGACTTATTTCTTGTAAGTACAACCTTGAAGAATTTCTTTCTTCAATAAATATATGCCCAAAGGTATTCGTTGTTGTTGGGAGACTCTCATTTCTATTTTTGAGATTTGACGTTTTTCATCTGTCCATACGCAAGCTGATAAGCGATATTCTTAGGTGTGTGTTGATTGTTGACAAATGACTCACGTTTGGCGTAACACAGTTCATTAAAATTTACTGCGTTCTGGGTTAATAAACACATTTCTTAACTGTTCTATGAACTTATCTCGGTATTAGGCGTTTTTCTTTTTTAGTTCAGAGCTGAGCACTGAACTGAGCTCGAGCATTATGAGCGCGCTCTGAACCGAGCGTGCTCAGAGCGTTCTGGTGTTTTTTTGTATTTCCTGTTTTATTTTCTGTCAAATGTGACTAGAAGTGTGCTTTTACCTGTGTAATCAGCTTTTTCCTAAGGCTGCCCAGTCAATTTATTCTGAGCTCATAGAGCGCGCTCTGATCATGCTCTGAATGAAAAAAGAAACACAAATTTGAGCTCTGATGTGTCTGAGCTAAAAAAGAAACACAAACTTTTTTTATAACAGTTCAGGATCTGCTCTGAACTAAAAAAGAAAAACGCCAAATATTGGTTGTTCTTTGGAAATTCGAATTTGAATTCCTAATCCGAAAATGTCTGCAATTGAAAAGTTTTATATTTATGGGGTTATGAACGATTGCGATCGGCAGAGCGATTAAATTCATCACAAGTTAATCGCTCTAAAGTAATAATATGAAGGTACAAGCTGTAAATACTTGATCGCAACAAGGCTTGATAACGATAGAAAGCGAAAGCAGCAAAAACAAGATTTCTGACGACAGTTAAACAAATGTGACTATGGCTTAGATACTTTTGTTTTTATACATGGTTAAATCTGTATTTCATTTGAGTGCCTTTTGGAAGTCGGTTTTGGTACCAAAGTGATTGTTCGTCAACACTGGCTAAATAAGAAGCACTAGTCCACCAATTTCCCCGCCATCTGTAGCATAACCACACACAACCCACTCAATTGCTTGCTACTAGTCTTTCTCAGGCGTCTGTTAAAGCGGAGAAATACCGATTTCCTCTTAGCACCCAAACAGCAATCTATTAAAAAGGCTCCCCAACCCATCCGATTTATTTTTGTTTTACAGACGCTTCCGTAAAGTACACATAAATGCGCCATCATACGCGAAATACAACCAAGGTCGGCTATACTACTGTTGCCAAAGATATTGGCTGGGTAAAACGCCACCACCCTCGATGTCACCACTGCCGCAACATAAATGCTGTCGAGTGTCGACCCATTTCAGTGCTACGTGCTCGCCCGCATGCTGCCGATGGAAGCTCCAATCCAAACGGTTGGGCATTTTTATAGTATGTACACTGTTTAGTCGCTTCTGCCTTCTGCTCCGTGCTCCGTCACACTCTAATCTTTTGCGCTGTACTCCTTCTCTCCTACTTCGTAACAAAACACACACTTTCTCTCGCTCGTCGTCGCTGTCGTTTTGTATGCCATCGTCTATCGCCATGCAAAACAAACATTCACAAACTGTCTGCCAGCTGACTGACTACAGACTCGCACTCGTCCTCGGCTGCTCTGAATCTGAACTGAACTCTGATTATAAATTATAATATCCACATGTTTTCGTTATTCGGGTCTATTTGGTATTGTGCGACGCTACAGTGAGGGTGTATTGTTCTGAAATTCAAAATACGGGACAATTTTCATTCATAACTACTTGTTCCGATAAGAAAAAGTGAAAAACCGTGTGTCGGTTTGCGCGCTTCCAAAATCTGTATTTTAACTGTGCGATTGTCAATCGTCGTTGACCTATTTCCAGGCGGCCGCTGTGTGCTTTTTATTTATACTTTGCGCGAATATCAACAGAGAATAATTAGTGTGGCAAACATAGAAACCATGTTAGCGTCAGAGCATAGACCGTTTTTCAAGTATCCCGCTGATCCCGACAACACCACGCAATACTTCAAGTCCGAACAAAGGTAAATAGATGGTCCACCAAGGCCTGCGTGCTCTTTTGTTATAAATAGTTTTCAATGACATCATGGAGATTAGCGTTCAAGTGAAATATTTTGTAAGTGATTAATTATTATGATTTGCACATTTCTCGCTCTCTGTATTCCAACCGGTTTACTACTGCGAAAAAGAAGAAGCACAACACTATGCCAGTTTGTGCAAATTTATTGGTCTTCTATCTGAGGAGACTGCTATTTTTTATTTGTTTATATACTATGCCCCGCATGTAAAAATCAAACTAATTTGTGGGTTTATCTCTGTTCCTTGCAGTGAGCGAAATGAGGAACTTTGTCGGAACATAATCAATGACATGAACACCTATGGCCTGTCGGTTGTTGACGACTTCCTCGGAAGAGAAAAGGGCCTTAGCATTCTCAATGAAGTTCATGGAATGTACGCAGCTGGTGTTTTTAAAGTGAGTTTTCGAATTTGCACATCCGAGAGTTTTCTTACAGTTTGTGGGTGTTTGTTTTACAGGATGGCCAGTTGGTGTCTTCAAATAAAATGGCCGAACAGGATTTACGTACAATACGAGGCGATAAAATTACGTGGGTGACTGGCGTTGAGCCTGGCTGTGCAAACGTTGGATACCTCATCAATCAAGTAAGTATTTGGAACGAGTCATATTTAGATTAGCACAAGGGCCTACTTTTGCCCTGTTTTCTACGAAAAAACCGACTACTCCCAGTGTTTAAAATTATATTGCCAGTGTTGCAAAATTATGAGCACATGAGTGCAACAAGGAGAGGAAATGGTTATCACCCTGCTGAACAAATTCCATTCGGGGGGGCGGAGTACTTATGCGTTATCACACACGTATACAATTTTTTTCCAAAAGGAACTGCGCAAAAATGAAACCAAATGTAGGGAAAGATATAAGATAGAGGGCCGCCTTTCTGGATGAAGATGTTGTAGCTTGTAAGCAGTGTTTTGCTAGCTCACTGTCTGCCACAGCCGGACACCAACCCAATTATAATGCAGAATCGATTTGGCTGTTTGTTTGCCACTCCGTTGCTTTAAAGCGAATGAATCAACGTCGCGAGAGCAAAACCCCGTGGGATTTTGTTTTTTTCCACAGCCGATCCTGAGCTCTAGAGAAGTTGATATTAGAAACGCATAAGCCAAGAGGCGTGCTCGGGTTTATTCGTCACTCTGTCTGTGTTTTCTTGTTGAGTCGAACCACAAAGTTGTTTCATTCAGACGAACATCTCATAACCTATTTTCGACCTATTTCAGATTGACGCTGTCATAACCCGCGCTAACACAATGAAAAACAACGGACAACTAGGAAATTACGCAATACGAGAACGAACAAAGGTACAAACGACGAACTCTATCACTAAACAGCCGGTACTTACATTTCCCCTCCATTTCAGGCAATGGTTGCATGCTACCCCGGTTCTGGAGCGCATTATGTAATGCATGTAGACAACCCTAATAAAGACGGGAGAGTGATTACCGCCATCTATTATCTCAATGTGAACTGGGACACAATACGAAGCGGTGGTGTCCTAAGGTATCTATCACTAGTCGCTGCGTAGTCAGTCAATCAATCAAATCTAACCATCTCGTTCAATTTTTAGAATATTTCCAGAGCATGGTGGATCCATAGCAGAAATTGAACCAAAATTCGATAGACTAATATTCTTCTGGTCAGACAAACGTAACCCGCACGAAGTTCAACCCGCCCATCGGACGCGGTACGCCATAACCGTGTGGTATTTCGATGCCGACGAACGAGAGGCTGCCCTAAATCGTTGCAAACAATATAGAAATAAGACAAATTCAAATAACACAACCGCCACCAATGCAAACAATTCAACAACAAAACCCACAACAATCACCGCAAACTCGACAACAAATTCAAATCCAAAATCAAATTCTAGTGATATTTGTACGTAACAAATAATTTCATAATTGCCATCGTACCTACAACCTATATAAATATAAATAGTTCTCTTTTTTATGTGAATGAAAGCATACAAATATTATAGCTTAAGTTAATTTAACGAATTGAATTTAATGCATAGATAGGATTACACTTAATAACAGCAAACATTATACATTCTCTCATCGCAAGGGAATTGTAAAAGTCAGTAGCAATGCATGTATAGTTGGGTATTTCTTTTTTTATTAAGACCTGTATTTATGAATTAGTTTTGTGTTTTCTTCAAGACACTATTGAGTAATCATTGTTTTATTGGTATTCAACATTTTGTTTATTGTTGCTGTTGAAACTTGACAAAGGAAAAAAAAACAGAAATTCTTGTTGTTTTCTGCAACTACGGCTAGTAGTTGCGCATGCAAATCGGACATTCAAGTGTGTAAAAAGAAAAACCATAATGAAACTTCCTTTTTAGTTTTTAAGTTTAAGCATTTGTATTATATTGTATTATTATTACATCAGACTAACAATTAGTGAAAAAAAAAAACTCAAAAATAAGGAAAAAATATATAATTTATTATTGAAAGTAAAAGTGTGCAAACGTTTTTCATTTGTTGGATAGTTTAAGCGGTTATAGTAAGGGCAAACTCCAATATAATGTTTGTTCGTCAACATAGGAAAGGAGTGCATCATTTTGTAAGGCACAGCCTGGAAGCTGGCTTTTTTCAATTGAGTTTGCTTTAAGGCAAAAATGGCCGTCCGCGGAGGGAGACATTTTGTTTGCACTTTAGCTCAAACTTCAAAGTATCCGACCAGATAAATAAATTTATCTGCAAAAACACTCGCAAGCTTCGTTAAGCAGCCAAAAATAAGAACTGGCTAATGTTCAAAGGCACCAAAGCAATGCTGAAGCTTTTCACCTCTCATAATACTCACTGCCATCTGCCAGCTGGTCCCTGCACCAACGCGGCTAAACCTCACAAAAATTAACGAAATTAACGCACAAAAATAAGTGAAAATTGTTGAAGAAATACCAGGCCACACCAAAATTAACAGTTGGGTTCCCTTCATGCTAAAATTAACGAACAAAACACACATCACCACTAGAGTATGCAAAGGAAATTATCATAAAATTTGGAGTGGAAATTACATTTTCATTGCATACACCTGGGCGTGCAAACAGTTGCGTTCCTCTCAGCCGTGAAACTAACGAAATATTGCAGCAGCGGAATTTCGCTTTGTATTTCCAAAAGCGATTCGCTTTCCATTCGACCTTATGGAAAGCGAAAGCACTTTCTAACGTTATTTTGTCGTTGAAAGCGATAAGAGTTTAGGAAACCTACCCGAGTCCTACGGAACAGAATTCTTAAAAATACGTACAGGTAAGGTATACAGATGGAGATGGGTGATCTAATATAAAGCGAGTTCATATTTTTCATCACCATGAAGAATTGAAAGTCAGTTGAATATAATTTGCATTACCATATTGCTATGTTCTTGGTAGCCCTAACCACCAGTATTTTCATGGCGTCATCCCGTTTCTCTGGATGTCTGGCTATTTAAGTTGGAATTGATGACAAATAACACACAGTTTATATTTTTGTTCAATATTTATTGATCTTAAATGTATACATATTTCAATATATATTATATATTTTTTTTTATTTAAATAAAAACAGTAGATATATGTATATTAATCATAATACATTTCTTTAACATCTTAGTAACCAGTGCAATTATAATGTTATTAATCTACTCTTTTATATATATCTTACACAATATGCATAATAGGTTTTTTTAATATGTAATATATGCGAATATGTTTAGGCAAATAACTATACAAAATATAAAAGAAACCAAAGAACATAATATAAGCCTTCAAGCAAATGGAACTATTCCTTTTTTTTTACAAACATTTCTTCAGCGGTTTCCTGTGGAATACACTCACTTCTTTAGGGATTTCAAGGGTAGGTACCTACATTTTGTACCATCCGGCGGTTTTTAATATAATAATGATATAATTGCTCTTGTAGAAAAATATAATTGTAAATGTCAACAATGGTAGTTTAATATATTTTTCTCTTGCCTTTATTAACTGGTTTTCATTTTATTTTCATTTCGTTGAATGTTGTGGTTATGTTTCTGCTCTTGATATTAATCTAACTTTAGAGTTTGTTTTAATTGTTTTCTAAATGTCATGCAATATGTTAGTAGAATATTTTTATGTGGGTATTCTTTTGTTTCTACATATTTTTCTTTATTGTATTTGAACTTTCAGTTTTGACTGTTATTTTTGTATAATAATATATTTGCTTTGAAAAAAAATAAAATTCTCGCATACAGTCAGGGCAAACATATAATATCTTGGACACCAATCGAACTGTACTAATAATAAAGAAACGTCTCACTAACACAAACAAAGTAGAGAGAATTATAGGTTTTTAATATGGGCTCGGAGTATATGGGGACAAGCAATGTCCGAGGTGAATTGCCCGTCGACGAATTGCTAAGACTTTGTCCATTCATCCAAACACCACTGTATTAAACGGTGCAAGCTAACTTTTATGTGCATCACTGTATCTGCAGTGTTCTGTTTCTTCTTCTACTTTTTTGAATACAACTGACGAAGAGTCGTATCTTTTGTGTTCGAATAAGAATCTTCTTTTCAAAATGAAAGTTAACCTTTAAGGGTTGTAAAAACGCAACAGGAATGAGTCGATTTGGTTTAAATATTACGGCATTGACATAGTGCTGACTGTGACTATTTTGACGATACTTTCCTTCTCATAAAATAAAAACCGTTCCTGTTAACTTCCCAAAAAAAAACAAAATAAAGTTTAAGACTAGTCTTGTTAGAAGTCAGTTACAAGTTACAATTTGTGAAGTTAACCTAGATCATCAGTAAATTACGCGACTGCTTTAACTTTCAATACAAACTGTCTAGTCAGAACTGTTAACAAAAGATGCTTTGTTGGCATAAGGTTAGCTTTTAAAATATGGTTTTCTCTGATTATTACTCAATTAAATAATTCTGAAAATGTACACAATCCAGAGCTTCTTCAGAGCTTTGATGACTCTGAGCTAAAAAAAAAAACAATAACTGTTTAGAACACAGTTCAAGTTCAGGCGCTGCATTAAAAACGTACCTATGTTATTTGAAGATTCGATTTTTCCAAGAAAACCAATCGTTGGATCGCTACGAACATTAAATTTAAGTAGGTATGTACTCGTAGTCTATTGAGAGCCACCACTATCGGTTAGAGCGTTGAAATGCCAAAGTCAATAATGGACCAATAATTACAGTTGAGAAACAAAAAAAACATTTTTTTATTAAATTTGGCAGGATCACTAGTCCTAGCGAAAGTATTCTAATTGTTGAGAAGAACAATTTTCAACAAGTCATTTTTAAACCGAAATTGAAAGTAAATTGCGAACAGGCTACCTATAATTACAAAAAAAAAAAACACGATGGTGCACCACTATTTTGAGCCCGACTGTTACCAAACAAAGAAAAACATACATAAATAAGTAATAAATACCTAATAATCCGACACTATAGTAACAATTTCTTTACAAATATGCAGATTACATTGTTTTTCTTATTTAATTTTTGTTTTACTTCAGTTTATCTAAAATGATCGTACAAATATTTTGCTATCCTATGTAATGTAATTACAATTTTAATGCTTATTTAATTTTTTGGTTTATCAACAAATTCTCTCATTTCTCACATGAGGCAAACACATTTATAGTTGTACAAGAAAGACAATTGGGGTGCGCATTCAACTAAATAAAGATGTAAAACATTTACTTTTTGTTTTTAACAGACATTTTTTTTTTTTCTTCTAATGAATCATTAAACAATAGACATGATTCCGTTATATAAACTCATGTAATTGATTTAACTATACACAGTTTGGGATAACAATGGTGGCTCGATTATTAAGACAATTAAATTGCAAAACATTTTTGTCGTCATATTGGAATAATCCAGTCTACATTTTAATTGACAGAAGTTACAATATAATGTTACCCTTATAGCAACATAATTTAATTCAATTACTTTTTTTTATTATTATTTTATTACATTGCATACAACAATTACTTTATAAGTGGTACAATTATTATTATTTGCTCTCCTTTGTTTATACATTGAAAAAATATTATTAGGTTCTACCTTTACATAGGCGATATATGTGTATATAATGTTTTGTATAATGTATTTCCTTTTTATAATTTCTTAATAATATGGTTAGATTAACGTTTACTTTTGTTTTTATTTAATGAAAAAGCAGTTTTGGTATTTTGTTTTCTTCTATAAATTTTGTTCAAAGTTGTAAAATCATAGGTTTTCGGTTTCTACCTTATTTCAAATATGTATTGGTCTCATTTTGTTTGTGTTTTGTTTTTGTTTAACAAGATATATTATAGTGTATCAAAAGTGTATAATGATGTGTGTTGGTAATTCCTTTTTTTTTTTTTTTTTTTAATGTGGGTATGCTTGTTGCCACTGTATAAAAAAATGGTTTAAAAGCTGATTATTATTAGTTTTGTATTTATTTTAGTAGCTGGGCGGACTGCCTTGGTATTTGGAATGAAAAAGTCATTGCTATGACGTTCAGCTGACATTTATATTTATTTTGTTTAAGTGCTTGTTTAAGTTTTTGTCTCTTCTATGCATAGCGACATCCGAGCACCAATTGCAATTGATTTGAAGAACATTTCTGACAGCTTAAATTTGAAAACTACGAGAAATTGTCAAGAGTTAGCGAAGCTTCAGAGAAGAATCGAAAGATCTACTTGTTCGATGGCCGAGGCTGGATTAAGTTTTCAGTGCCAAGATATGGAAATATTTTTCCAATTGATTACATTTATCGTTTAAATAGGCGTTTCTTATGTTAACCACGTGATCTGCCTGTATAAAATATTGGTTTCCATGGTTAACAACAACAGTTGGATCTTGTAATATTGCTGTAAACCCTGGAAAAACTTCTATTTTTATACAGCCGAGTGAGTCAGTATATTCAAGTGTTTGTAGGTATAATTTCAAGTACTAGCACCCAACAAATAGGCTCATAACAATAAATAATGAGGAGATAACTGCTACCTGCTTTAGCTATACGGCTATACCTACATATTTCTATTTTAAAATTATTTTTAATGACGCACGATACTAATAGTTGATTAGTTTATGCTAATATTAAAACTGTAATATCTAATGTAGTCAACAATTGACACACCAACTTAACACTGCCTTATCCTGATAACAAATAATTTCTTAGCGCGAAAGATTTTAAATTTATAACTTTGATAAAAAGCTAAGCACAGAATCGCTGATCCGAAATATATTGGAAATTTTGGCATAGAGAACAACATTTATGTCATTCGAATACTTGATGCGCTTCGCATTTCGACTTCGTCTTTCACACTGACACAGCAATGACATTTGTAGATAGTCCTTATTCCTACCATTCTTCTACGATAACATTTTCGTGTCAACTTTACGGACTTGTTCTTCTGGCTGGAAGGCCTAGCATTACGTAACCTTGCTGCACTCACAACCATATTTAATTTCCAAATACCAATCAAGTCCTCACGGTGTGATATTTACTTTGTTTTTATATTTTTAAGTTCATTTTTGCAATCTTACGCTCACTAATGTGGAATTAAATGCTCGAAAAACACTCACATTACTCATCTTAGCTATTATATGATTTTAGTTTACCAATTCTAATATGTAATGTTATATATAATGTATTAAAAGTTCAAAAAACTGGGGTGCAAAATTTGAGAGAATCTTCCTACTCTTAGTAGGTACGTAAAACAAAATAACCCTGGTGCAATTTTACATTATTCACTACTCGCTAAATTGTTTAACACAAAAAACAGCAATTCAATGAAACTGCACAATGTCCAATATTGGCCTGGTATAAATATATGTAGTTGTTACCTATGTAATTGTTTTCGCATTTAAAAAAAGTAGTTTTTTCGTAGGTAGGTACCTAAATTTAGTTCATAAACCCAAACAAAAAATGCCGAAATTTTGATTGGCTTTTTTTTCTGTTTTTAATTTATAATCATTTTTATTATTTTGTTTTAATTTTATAAATAGGTGTGCGTGTCTTGATTCAGAATTTTTTTTTTATTTTTATAATTTTATTTATTTTATAGGAAATGTCGGGCATTTTTTTTACTGAAAAACAAACCTGATCTTTAACTCATCCTCCGTTTTGCAAGTGTAATAAATTAAAGAAAACAAAAACCATTGTAAATAAAACCAGCAATATTGTTTCTTTTAAATAAATAAATCGTTTTATTAACCAAAGAAATTATAGTATGTGTATACAATGATGGTGTTAGATTAAAAAAAAATTATTTCACAATTTGTTTTATTATGTATGTAGTTTTGGCAGGCTCAAATTCGGCAAACGTATTCTTTGTATGTACAAGTACGTGTCTCTATTACTATTGTATTAAGTACGAGTACTGGTATAATAACAAAATTGTAAGCTTGTTGTTTTTCTAAAACATTTCAAGGTTTGTCCTCCAATTGGTTAGAATACAGAAATAAAATAAAAAATAATATGGTAACTCTTGGGAACGTGTGGTAATTGACACTTGGTATAAAAAACCTTAACCATATTTCGGGCACAACAAAGGTGCTCCGTTCTCAGTTGCTGTGCTAACTAAATTAACGAAATTTGTTAGGTTTTAACAGATAAAGGGAGAGAAACATTTCGCAGCATCTGACAAAAGCCGTTTTAATCCAAAGTTTTGGTAGGAAATCAATTCTAATTCAGAAAGTTCATATTTCTTATTCACCCGTATCGAGGTATCCGTTCGGAATTGAATTTTCTATGATTTCAAATTCCATTCGAGTTATCCGTTCCGATACCTAAAACGGAAAAATTATCCGATAACATATAGCACACCTTGTCGCATTGGGTGGAGCCGCGTTATACCACTTACTTTTGGCAGCTATTTTTTCCGAAGCTTTCCGACAGACAAATAAGGTGGTATTCGATTGGGCTTCTTCTGAAAAAAGATAGCTTTTTTTGTACCAAACGAACATAAAAATTGCGCTGAGAGCGCCCAATCGAATACCACATTAATATTTTGTCACGACGCCTTATTTGGCAAAAGAAAAAACTGTCGACTTACTTTGGCAAAAAAGTTACTGCAATTGCAGTTAAATGTTACAACTGGCCAAATGAATATCTTTAAAAATTCAGTTTACAAGCAGCGCGAAGCACAAATAAGTTTGTGTTTTTGTGAATAACTCACGACGCGGCGCCCCCCATTACATTCTGCGGCGCACACCTTGGGAACCCCCGTTTTAATAAAGCGTTTCATTTATTTTGTTACGAAACGGATACTGCGAACGCAATTTCAGTTCCAATTAGGACTTGACTTTCGTATCGTTACTATGCTTCTTTCACAATCATAACTTTTAACAGTATTCTCGAAAATTTTTTACGAAACTCACAGTCAGAATTACTAAAGTCTGTTCAACAAGAGCTGGGTAAGTTAAGAAACCATTTTTCATAAAACCAAGCAGTAAATGTTAATTGAAAGCGAATAAAACTTCTTCTCTTTGCTTTATAGCTTTATTACATTTACCTCAGACAGTAGCGCCACCTTAAGTAAGTATTTCTTTCTCCATAAAGTATTAGCAACGAATAGGCTGCTAGGTAAAGCTTAAAAAAATATGCATAGTTATTACTTTCATTAAATGCATAGTTATTACTTTCTTTAAATCGATTAAAGAGGCAACCAACATGAATGTCGCTTCAAATAAAGTCCTTTGAGTGCCTGAATAGTATTTGTGTGGATAAAACTGAAAAATAACAAACCAAAACTGAACAAAAATAAAATAAAAGTTTGCTTTGTAAAAATATAGATTTTATTCTTATAATCATTTGAATTGTTCCACGATATTTGTTGTTGTTTAAATTTCTTTTATGTATATTTTTCTCTCAAATATCCTTTAGTCGGCAGAGGTTTCAATTTTAAAATTACGTATTGAACAAAAAGCGCGTAACTTCGGTTAGAGCACACTTCAATCGACAATAATTCCCTCAAAATTATAGCTGTAAACTCACATGAACTACTACAAGTTCTTGTATTTGAAAAAATGATTCCCTATTGGTTTAAGTTTTAACGAAAATATTAGTTCTTTTCTTTTCACACTGCTTGTTAATAATATAGATAAATTTACTTTTACCTTCATAATTGTGTTGCTAAATGATTTTTGTTTCCTTTTCTGCATATTTTCTAATTTAGAATGCTTGTGGTTGTGTTTTTCTTTTTTTATACAAAATGTACATTTTCCTTGATATACAATGCACTACTATTAATATTAATTAGTCTAAGCGAACGTTTTGTTTGCAATGATATATAACAACTTCTCTATATTCTTTTTTTGTTTCCTATAAATATTTTTATAATTATGTAATTTTGTTTTAGTAGGAGCATTTTTGCAACGCACAATTGGGAAAAATAAAATAAAACACATTTACTAACAATGGTTAAATGAAAAACGAAAAAGGCAAACAAACTTTACACTGTTTAAACAATTAACAACAACAAATCGTTTGAATATTTTTATTTTTTATTTATTTTTGAAATACCAAGAACACTCCTTAAAAGCTTTTACACATAAGAGTTGACACTGTATTTGGGTTTCGTTATTTTTCATTTTGTTTTTATTTATATAGGATGCTTATAAAATAAATTACACAAAATCTCGATACGTTTGTCGCATAGCAAGCAATAATATTTCAAAATTTCTCTTTCGTCTTTCTAATCCCAACTTGAAACAAGAAATTTCCTCATCCTTTCTTATCATTATACAATTTTTCATTTTATCTTCATCTTTTTCAGTTTTTTCTTTTATATTTTTTTTTAAATTAAATTAGTTATAATAATAATAAAAAAAAAAATAAAACACAAAATTAAAAACATATAACAAATTAAATATTAATAATTACAAAAGAAAAGAAAAATATTAGGGAATTAGATAACTAAAAATGTAAAATGAAAGTTAAATTAAATTTCATCTTTTCTCTTCTCCTTTCGCTTTGTATACATTCATAATTTGCAGTTACAGTTTTTTGTGGTTTTCCTTTAAAATTAAATTAAATAATAAGGTTACATATAAAAATAATAATTAATTAAAAGAGAAAACGCATAATAATTATTAGGTAATTTCAAATTTGTATAGAAATTCTTAAACAAATGCCCAGCATTCGAGAGTTTTAACAACAAAGTCTTCTTGTGGTGCCAAAGGCTCGTTGCCGTATGTGCTGCATGATTGGGATCGGCCCTGATTCAAGTCACCGTCCAACCACAAGCCAAATCGACCACTGCAATGAGAAAGGGAAATGTATATTGTTAGTAATTTGAAGTAAACTGTTTTTTTTTTTTGTATTAATTAATAAATAAAAGTGTTCAAAGCTTGGAAATATGCACTAACTTCAAACGTCTACAAAAAGGAAGTAACAAACGAACGAAAAAACGGGACAGAACGGTCATTAGTTGAAGAGCAACTTTTGCCAATGAGGGACGCGGTAAACTTTAATGCAGGTTTGAAAACAAATAGGAAATGAAGCAAATATGGATTGAAACAATGCCCGTTTAAAATTAAGGGAACTGTATGAATCTTCAGATCTGAAATTCTTCTTAAATAGCACCTACCTTCCCCTTCCTAACCTCAACCTCTCCTTTCACACCTTACCTCTTAGATTAAGATGTATTTAAGAATTTAGATTTAAGAATTTTCAATTTTCCTGAAGTTAAACAGACTAAGTACTATAAAAGATTATATCTTAATGTTAAGACCAATTAATTGAAATAATTGAAATGAAATGAAAAAATGAAATGTATGAACTTTTTCAAATAACATCTTCAACTACTCGAGAAGTGTCAATTATAAATAGTTGGAGCAACAGGTCCATTCGGACCGTAGGACAAGCTTCTCACAACCTTTCGTTTTGTGTCGGATTGGAAGGGTTCTACAACTTTATGCCGATTCCAAACACCTCTTTCATGACGGTTATACTCTGGGATGTTTGTCAGACGTTCGCGAGAGGTTGCGCAGTGGAAAAAACTTCAAGATAGAAAGGAACAGCATCAAGCCTTGTATATTTAAGCAAATTATAGGGGAACCGTAATAACTTACGTATTGATTCTGTAATTGGAAACTATATTTGAAACATTATTTTCAGTCCTCTTTGGTTTTGGAATCGGGGGAAACCCCAATCCGATGGACGGGATTAATGAACGCTATGCCAGAGCTCTGGTGTCGACGAAAAAACCACCATTAAGTGAATACCAATGAAATATATTTATACTTAAAAAAGTTAACCAACAAAGTATGAGTTATATTCGTCGAAAATAGACTTAATTCCAGCTCAAATGAATGATTGCGGGAAAACTAATCCAAAATATAAGCTTTAACTAAATGTGTGAACTAAATAAGTATAACTGTGTTCTTAGGCAAAATTTATCTATAGATTAACTTGACAACATAAATATTTTCTGATTGCGAATCAACATATTATAAGGAGGGCATTTCACGATAAAAACTGAATAAGTTTAAACAGATAGGCATCTTAGTTTCTGCAATTAGTTTACCCGGTGATATAAAATGTTCATTAAATACGAAATAGAACGATAAAAGAATGAAAAATCTCTAAATAAATATAAAACAAACCTTCAGATGAGATTATACGATAAGATGAGGTGTTTTTCGAAAAGCCAATAATTTATTACGCAGGAAATTTAATAATTTACTGCGTAGGTCATGGATATTGATATTATGCTTGGCATGTGAATAGGCACGTTTACCATTTATATATGTGACATTTAAAGTGGGTGGCTTGCTATTCAAGTTTAAGAATATTTTGTTCGAAGAATGCAAATTCGATTACGTGACTAAATGACCTCTCTTGGGTTTGGATAGATATGGCTTATTCAACAAGTGTGCAACTGGTTTCGGGCAACTTCCGTGGAAGTTATTTTTGGTTTACTGAAAGTGCCATTGGTCAGTGGGATGTTATATGAAATATGAAAAACATGCCTGGCTTCTAGTAAAGGATGTGAGGTGAAGCTAATAGTTGACTCATATTTTATGAGATAAGAATAATTGATTTTGTTTCTTTGCTGGAGATTTAAAAGTATACAACTGTCACGCTTCGATGCTGTACCAATTTTCCTGAGATCATTTATTTTAGTTACACTGAAATAGAAATGAGCTACTCATTGCGCCGTACAAATAACAAATTTTTGTGGCGACTTTAAATTTCCGGAAGCTCAGAAATTGCGAAATTTGTATGGAAAATAAAACGAAATTGAACTACTAATCTAGAGTCGGAACTAGAAATGTTTATTGGTAAGGCCCATTGTCATCCCAAGTACATACATTCAGCTTGTTGCTTCAAAATGTACACAGTCGTTCTACTAATTCATATATTTAAATATTTAGTACTTACTCTCCAGCACCAATTGATAAGCTTTCCACATTGCCTTTAATGAAATACAAATTTTCACCAGTCCAATGGAATACTTTAAAACTGGGATTGAATTTGTACAATAATGACTCTCCGGTACCATAAAAGTGATCCGATACATGCAGTGAACATGATGTCAGAGCTCCAAAAACCTATAAAACACAAGTAGAAAATGTTAGAAAACTTTAAACTTTAGCATTGTGTCCAGCGGCAACTTACATTATGATCTGTGTCTTCGATGACTATGAGTACAGGACTTTCTAGCCTCTGCATTTTTCTGTAGAGAGAGTTCAACGAGAAACCATGCTGTGATGTACTGAATACTAACGACCAAGAATAGCCTTCGGCTCTAGCAGGTAGGTGTCCACATAGTTTTTCACTGAAAATATAGGAAATTCATTAGTTTAGCCATACACTTTGGGGTGGTAAATAGTCAAATTATTCGCTTAGCATTTGACAAAACATACCGGTGTTCTTCTGTTAGGATTTCTGTCGTCCCAATGAGATCGGGAATTGGAAAGTCCAAATCAAACGATCCAGTCGTGAAGAGTGAAGTCTTTCTGTATTCATCTGTACTCATAGACAGGACCTAGATTTTTTTGTTATGCAAATTTGTTTTTTTTTTTTTTCAAATTCGAGCAAAAAATAAATAAATAAAGAATGAATACATTAGTTAAGGTTTTACACCAGGTAAGTGCTAAGTGTGAATGTCAAGTGTTTGTGTACAACAAATTTAGCATAAAATTCCATTTTCTGTGAAACTACAACGAAAAACGTTCTTTCAATATAAAATCAAATAAAACGGTAACCCAAAAACTATAAACATCTATTACATTTATAATATCAAAACTAGCAGCGAGTGTAATTGTTATTTGTGTAGGGTTTAGTTGTAGTGGAGTGAAGAAGAGGAGACTTTACTTTTTTTACTTTTTGTCTGCTTTGGAGTTTCTATTGTAATGTAGGTAGGTAATATATTCTATAAGTAAGGTTACTTAAAAAAAAACTATAAACAAACGACTAACGGTAGATATACAATCAATGCTAATACATTTACAAAAAAGAAATGACAACAGGGAGATATAAATTCAAAGAGCATGTAGAGCTGAGATTGATGTGGGTGTTGAGAAATTTACATGTTTGGGTGATGATTTGTCTTCAGGTTTCTTTCTGTTAGAGTACACGTTGTAGTTCTAAATAGTTTGTGACATGAAAAGAAACTAAGAGGATAGAGTTACTCGTCTGTATGTCATAGGCGCAGCAAATAAATGGTTTGCCTACCTAGTGGTCTTTAAGTAGATCCACACACCTATTTGTTGGTCTTCCAGCGGAAAGAGAAAACTTCGCAGGAAGACACAAATCGTTTGTGGACAGAGTGATTATTATTATTTGAGAATGCTCTCATAGTATTTCCTTAAGTTGGTTACACAAATAACTGGGAAGTGCATGAACCCAAGAATTACACTAAAAGTTGGTTCGAAAAGACATGGAAGGCTGTGTTTAAGCTGATCTGAAGGACTAGTTTTCATCGCGTTTTACAAGAGACAATAGTCGTATCCATTTTTGTCTTTGCAAATAAGTAAGTGTTGAATCGAAGTCATAAGTTTCGTTTATTTGTTTTTTTTTTTTTAACTACAATTTATCTCACCAAAATACAAAACAAAAAACGAAAGACCCGCAGTATGTATCACGTTGGCGGTCTCGTGTAAGCAAAAGCGTTTGATTTCAAGTGTAAGCTCAATTGAAGTAAAGATTGTTTACAAAACAGAGCAAAGCAATAAACGAACACTTAATAATGGAAATGGCCGGGTATCACTCAAGTAATATAACATTTTGTGTAGTCCCATTACGAGTAGGCACTCGGTATAGTTGTTTTATACAAAAAGTCAATTTGTTTGGTTTTAACATTAGCATCGAACAGAGTACGTTCAATCTTAAAAGTAAACACAAAATAAAACATTCAACGGCTGTCGAACATTTTCTTCTAACCAAAATGCGACGAATATGATCGTTTTGTGTCGACATTCGATAAATAATTCTGTTGCAACAAGGAAAAACCGCTAAAGTCGAATTTGATAATTTTTCAGGAGAGCATATTAACGTTTTGCTAAAAAGCTTAAAATGACGAATGGTTCTAGACTATCTATTAAAAGTCGTCGGCATTAAAATTCCAATTTTGAAGATAAAAAGCTGGAAAAACGAATCTTGAAGATTTGGGCATGCTGAATCTAATTGTATCAAAAACTCATTTCGTCTTAACTCGACTTTAGCTGTTTTTGCTCGTGGCAACAGAATTATGATCTTCTAATCTAGTTGCCAAATATGGGAAAAAAATATTTATCAAGCTTCGCAAACGGATATAGTTGTTGGACAGCTTATTTAAAAAAATCTTCAAAGCTTTAGGCCGAACATGCTTAGTAAATAAATAAATAGTCGGCGCAACAGTTGCGTTCAAACGGCTATTTGAAACATTACATTCGTCGTCATTCGTCGAAAGACAGTTGAATGTTGTGTAAATTTTACGATCATGGTTGTGCTTAGACGAAATGTTACCACAGTCTGGGCATATACAAGCATCATTTTTCACTTTATTTGGCTGTGGTATGCATGTTTGACATAAAATGAATACAAATGCGACAGTGGCGGTGAAATCGTCTCGTGCGCGAAAAGTCTACCTCCTCTATATGGAAAAATGTTTTCTCTCTGTCAAATTTGTGAATAATCCCTTCGGATTTATTTGTTACGACCAGAAACTTTTCCTAGTTTTTTTCAAAGAACTAAACCTACTCGTGTTTGGTAAAAACTAAACCCCCAAAACAAGTAGGTACTTCTGATTTTGATTAGAAAGTAGTAGGATTTATATCGTTTGTAAAACCCCAAGGTGTTACTCATTAGTCATTAGGAAGATTCGACATAAAAAACAACTCGATAGAAATATTATAATTAAAGATAATGACCTCTCAGACGCTGATTTGATTTTTATGTTGTCATGAAGTATAAAGAAAGCAAATGGCCGTGACTTAAAAACATTGCCTCTTGCTTGAACAATTAATTTATTAAAGTAGATATACCATGCATAGCATTCAAACACGAAAATTACACCGATAAAACGACAATCGCTGTATAAAAAGAGATTTACGGCAGATCACTTTCGTATCTCGGGTAAACAGGGCTTTTTAGCGAAAAGATTCATTGCAGATAACGGCTGACTAATTTACGACTTGTTATGACGGCTGCTTTACACATTGCGCATATTGCACATGTTTACCATTTGCTGCTTCACCGAAATGTTACACAGACACTTTGGCAGCACCGATTATGAATGTACATAAACTAAATAGATGACAGCCAGTGATATATGAACACATTCTTTTTTAATAGTCCGATTAATAACACAAACACTCAACATCAATGCACAACAGATGCATCACAATGAAATAAACCAACTGTCACCTTCACACTCTGTACTATTGTACAAAATTGTATTTTTAAATAAATTGCATATACTAACACTTTTATTATTTAAGTTGTGTAGAAAGTGCGGCAGGCTAAGACTCCGGTTTCGTTGAAACTTCTTCATGTTTTTATTTTTATTCATTTTGCTTTAGAAATGTCGCTATGATGAACAAATTAACAACTAACTACTAACGGCAACGCCAACACAATGATTCGAACTAAACGTGAGCGGCACCGTATGGAAGACATTTACCCCCATCCAGTAGCGAAAAAAAACAGAAAACAAAGTTTATTATCATCTGGTCGGGTGGGTGAACATTTAAAAAGGAAAACAACAAAAAAATCGAAAATCTAAAATCTTCAACGTAATCGAGCCTGAGCGCTTTCTTGTCATGTAGAGATAACCGTTAAATATTAATATTTTTTATAACGTATAGATGTATTAAATGTTGGCTACTTTTGGGGGGTAATTTAACATTTAATGCCTTTTCTGTATAGGGTGTGTGGTAACGAGTCACTTTGGAACGTGACTCAAGTGTCGAGCGATGAGCCAAATAGTTAGCGGTTCGAGAAGAGAATTTTGATGGGAAATGCACTTTTCTTGCAACTGAAAACATAATTAGGTTAAAAATGAACTTGGAATCAAAGCGAGGAAGCCCAAGAAACTCACATTTAAAACGTCATTTTCGGATATACGAAATATATTGACATTTACAATTAACCGGAAATGTGACAAGACATAACAAGCACACAGAATACAGAAAATAGGATGTCCCAAGTTTTCATTAGGACCAAATGCGTTTATTTTCACTTATTGGTTCTCATTTTATTTGACAGTTATTTTATTTTTATCATTTTGTTGACAAGTACTTACTGCACAAAACTTTGAATGTATGTACACAAAAATTTAAACATTTCTTTAAGATATAGCTTCAAAGGTATTTTCGATTTCGAAATCCAATACTTTCATGGGTTTTCATTGCCGTTTTGTGGAAAAAAGAAAATTTCGAAAATGTGAAATTATACTACTACTTCGTGTGTTTGTCAGATGTTCTGCATCGAACACAATTTGGGAACAAATAAAACGCAATTAAGAAGAGGCTTTTTGACTGTGCCTTTAAATCATGTTGAATGTACGTCATTTAATATTAAGAGTGACAGCATCATTATTTTTGCGATGTAAAGTTCAGGAAAACATAATGACGCAAAATTGTTAGTATTTCAATTTCACACTCAAATTTGTAACCTGTCACCTGAACGTCACTAACCTACATTTTAACGGTTCATTTTTAAATGATTCGGCAGTTTGCGTTGACGGGAACCAGTTAGATAGTGGACGTTGTATATTGCATCACAGCTCAGTGAATGAGTAAACATTTGTTCTTTCGCCTCTCTATAGCATATACTCGTACAATTTACTGCTTAAAACAACAGAAATCAGAACCGGGTGACGTGTGTTACCATTAAGGAACTTCGACCAAATAGTTTTTGACATTTCGTCGGGTTTTGTTCAAATATGGAGACGATGTTTGTACCTAATAATTTAAATATCGTGATGTTCTATGTATTTCATAATTTCCGGCATCTACTACAAAAATAGAATTTACACTAGTCAAGTGTCTGTAGGCCAAATTAATCGCAATCAATTGACGGTTGTCGTCCCAGCTAAGTCTGGTGGAAATGCCTTTTCATACACTGCTTTTAAGAGTTTTTAGCCAACTATTTCACAAACGACGCCTTGTGCCTATAATAGCTTTCCTATATACGTATTTTATTTTTCGCATAGTTCGCCGCTTGCCTTTTACTCGTATCATGTGCAATCATATTTGATTTGTTAATTAATATTTTAAATCAATTATCTCAGCTCAGTGTGGCAAGTTTTGTTGTTGTTTTTTTTTTGTTTTGGATTTATTTTTGTGATAAAGAGATCAAGACCGCACAAAGCATAACGATAAAATTAAGGCCCAAACATTGATAAGCATAAAATGGGGGCTAGAATTGATAACAATTTTGCCCTCGCTGTATGTAGTTATTTTATTGTTTATACAAATTTTCTATAAACCACTCATATTTTTTATTTCCTCCATTAATACATTATGGATTAATTAGATAATACGGCTGATCATAGACCGATAAACGAGCGAGCTTTTAGTTGGGTCACTCAGCGATTCCAAGATTAACGTGGTTCTATTTCTTTTAGTGGTGAATTAATGTCCTCTTTACATCGCACCAGTTTATAATCGTCCCCTAATCTACTACAGCTGTGAATGCGAAACTTTGAACTATTTATGATTTATTTACTTTCTATATCAATATTATGTCATGGAAATGTTTGCGTCCCCCTCCATTTTTTGTAGGCACGCCAACTTTGACGTGTTAATGACATTTTCGTTGAGACGAGTCAAGCTGAAAAACGTGCACGACACGACGTGCGATAATAAATATGATGAACAATATGGAGCAATAGTCTGTGGAGAAATTCATCGACGGATGCACGCATTTCAGATGATGAGATATATTGCATCAAGTGGAGATGTCACGCAACTGCTTTTGACTCATAATATTTGTTGCATGAAAGTTCACATAAAAATTAAGTACACTTTATTTCGAAAGTTGTGATTTAGAGATAAAGACTGCTAAATGCATACGAATTTTCATTGTTTTCGTGTTATGAATTTTTGCGAAAAGGAATGGAGTGTTGAGAAATTATGGGTTCTCACGCACACGTCAAAGAGGTGGGGGATATATGCAATTTTTTTCGAGCCGAAACTGAGAACAGTATGGTGTACAATCACGAGCAGTCACTAAAAATGGATTGACGTAGAATTGCACAATCCCATGTCATTCTCATTATTTTTGAACTTGTATCATGTTGTTTAGCTGTTTACTCAGGTATACAAAACTATGTCGGCCTGTTTTAGCTCCTGCACCGAGCCAAATAGTTACTTATTGCGATCCAAAAAATATCGGAAAGTGAACCCAATTCTCGCTCTTATTATTGTGGACATTAGTAGATTCCAAAGAGGTAGTAAATAATGACAAAGACTAATTTATTGTTAGGCGCCTTAAGTTTATCGCTGTAATCTTATCGCAATGCACCTATCATGGACTTTGATTTGAATTGCACATCACGACTAATGTAAAGACCAAGGCGGTAATGCGCTTCACTTTTTGAGAAACTTGACAGAAGGCTTACTATACCGCACGAGCCGTACGTGAATACTTTTTAAGTATTGGGTTTAAATTTGGTCTTTAAATTCACAAGGTAGTATAAGCATATATTATTTACATTAATTGCTGCCGAGGCAAAATTCTGAGACATTTCATTGAGAAGAATTTTCGAGAATTCCGCTTATTTGAAATCCATTCAATAGCAATTCGCCATTCGAGCGATTTCTTTCAGCGCAGAAGTGTTTGCAGAAAAAATATTCGAGTACGAAGGGTTATCTACAATGTCGATTCTAGTACAACCGTGACAATAAACAGCCATTATAGTTCCCCCTTTTGTTAAAAGAAATATATGATTCTCCATGAAAATATAAACGAAAATAAACCAAATTATTTTCAATTTGCACTGGATGGGTAATTTCACTCAATGATTTCATAATGTCACCACAAATAGACTAAAATTTTAAATCAACTGTTCTCTTTTATGCGCACAAGTCAGGGCTACGTGAATTAATAACCAAATGTCAACAAACTTCCCAATTTCATTTATATTTCTAGGCTGATTCAATGTGCGAATTTTTAGTCATCTGGTGACAAGCTCCACTTTTACTAATTACATCAGTTTGACAAATAGCAACTCTAAATGAAATGGCCAAATCGGCTCTGCAAAAGCACATATACAACAGAAATCATTGAAGCGTGCTGGTTCACTTAAGAGACCAATATGGATTTAGTGGTAGCGTTGTCGTCCAGTTATTTATTCATTGCAAAGAGAAGTATTGTCAAAAGTCCCAAAAATAACTTCCTGTTCGCCGTCTACGAGGAAACCAGCACGCAAACTATTCAATTGTTGTTCGAGGCAATTAACACCTTCAGACGACATAATCTGAAATGCTGACAGCAAATTTTAGAATGAATTTGTTTTTTTGTTATAGAATCTATTTGCGTGGCGCATATGAATTAAAATACAAATTTCGAATGATAAGATAGAGACAGGTAGGGTGATGATAAAACTGCGGGAGATTTAGTTCCACAGACTTGGGTGTGTAGTTCGACATTGTAGTAGTAGTTAACAAGTGGATAAAACGCTCAACATCTTAATGAAATTGATTTACAAGTTGTGTACTTTGCAAACGATTAATTTCTGAACAAAGTCAATTAGGTGAAAACAAAAAGGCAGATTATGCGATTATCTTTTGAGGTTAGTAGTCCACATTTAAAGGGGGTCTATACAGCTGGCACCTAAAAATCACTACACACGACATGATTGATTGGGGTTGATTAGTCAGAATGCGTCACTTGGTGAATTCGCGACTGATTGAATGGTTGAACGGTTGATCACCGAATTCACTGTTGTGCCTGTGACACTTCTATTTTTAAAAACTTAATGATGGAACTTGTAATCGAATACAATTTCTATAGCGATTTGTCAGCGAGGCAATTATATGTAGCATAATATGTATAAGAGCTACATTTTGTAAGTTGTTACTGTTCCTTACAGACAATTAATTGAAACCGATCGAATGGTGACAGATTGAAGTTGTGTGTCGATCTGTCAAAATTGCATAATCTCTTGGCTCTCCCATTCTTTTCTAAAATACCCGTCAAAGTAAAAATTGGCAAACATGGTAGAATGCGACTAAATGAGTGAATGCAAAAGTAGCCGAAGAAGGTATTCGTGCTGTTGGTTTCGGGAGGTTTTAATTTTGACAGTGCGACAGACTCCATTAAGGAATAACACTTAAGAGTGAACTTCATTGACGCATATTTATAAAAACAATAGACGACCTTAAGCCGCCACAATTGTTAAAAGTACAATCGAATCTGATTTAAAATGAGGGCGAATCACCCCTTGCTCGTTCAATGATGGGCCAAGTAAACTATGAACGCCTGTCATGTGAACAAATTTCTAGGAAAAATTTATCTAAATCAATTCAAGTGAAATTTCCCTCACCAATGACGCTATCAAATTGATGCACGTTATAAGAGTATCACAGACTTAATGGAAATTATCGTAGACCGAGATACTTGTCTATTTACACTGTCACCGGACATTCTGTCAAACATTTCTATTCTAATGAACACCCCACTACTTTTATAACTCACGTGGTACCGCCGCTAAATTCTAACGTGTCTAGTAGTTTCAACTTGCAAATAATTACCTACCGGTGCGCATTACAATACGAAATTTCCTCGAAATTAGTGCATAACAAAGAGTCACATTGCGCCAACGATTATTTTATAGACAAATGCTTCTATCTACACATTGATTGTATGCAATTAAAATAATTAAATTTTGTAAACAATAACAACTAGGTAGATACTGG
This sequence comes from Cheilosia grossa, assembly GCA_963082955.1. Classification (NCBI taxonomy): domain Eukaryota; kingdom Metazoa; phylum Arthropoda; class Insecta; order Diptera; family Syrphidae; genus Cheilosia; species Cheilosia grossa. Next base: position 12,734,929 of record OY720144.1, on the reverse strand, counting down.
TAGTATCATCACCAAATACCGCACGGGCATTAGCGCTGTGTAAAAACATTTCTCTAAAAATAGAAATGACACAAAGCTTATTCATACAAAACTTACGGCCTAAATCAGATATATCTAAATTACATTGTTGACCTCAACCTTCGATCGGCGCAAAGATCATCGGTATTACCTTGACATCATTCATGTGAAATCGAAAATCAAAAAATCAAACTGTCATTGTCAATGGCATACTGTCTCGTTGATATCAACGCAAAAAGTTGTTTGGTCAACTTAATCAATCAATCAAAGGAAACTACTCAAAAGCAGAGAATAATGAAGTCCCACTAAATAGTATTATAATTTTCCGAACTGTCAGTTTTTCTGTCAACATTATCTTTTACCTGTCGATCAGCAACTGGATTTATAAGCTCACACATTTGGTATCGTATTTGTTTATAATAGTACTATTTAATAAATATTAGTACTATTTTATAACACACTCCCACATAAAAAAAAATCCGCGTTTATTTTTCAAAATAATGCAACTAAACGTCAATTAATAAAAAAAAAATTGATAGAGATAGCAAACGCCAAAAATCATATACAAATTTGGCGTAACATTGATATCAACGCAAAAAGTTGTTTGGTCAATTTAATCAATCAATCAAAAGAAACGACTCAAAAGCAGAGAATAATGAAGCAAGTGTTACACTGTCCCACTAAATAGTATTATAATTTCCCGAACTGTCAGGTTTTCTGTCAACATTATCTTTTACCTGTCGATCAGCAACTGGATTTATAAGCTCACACATTTGGTATCGTATTTGATTATAATTGTACTAATATTGATTTATTCTACAACACACTGACACATAAAAAAAATCCGCGTCTATTTGTCACAATAATGTAACTAAACGTCAATCAATAATTAAAGAAAAAAAAATAGATATATACGGATAGAATTTTCTCCAAATATTTATTTTATATACGATGGGTGGTTCGATTAAATGGAATCACGAGCTCGAGCATTTGTGGCTTTATTTGATGGCATATCAATTTTGTAACACTGAGAGGAGAAATCAACTGTCGAAATCGATTAACTTTACGGTAAATCGTCTGAATTCTACTACGGTTGGGATAAGACTGACGATATATATGTGGTCTACTGGTGAAGTTTCTATTGCTTATTGCTATTATTGTTGTGCATGCGGATTATTTTTGACTTGTCGAATTATAAGCAAATGCCACGGGCGAAGGTATAGCGGCGGTACACATTTCTATGTATTCCCCTGGTAATTGCTTAGGTAAACAATGTAGAGTAATATAATCAGTCGCATTGCTGTGGATGCTTGGCAGCAATTTTCACATAATCCCATGCAAACAGGGATATTACACAAGTGAATGGAATAGAATAGAATATGACTGAGATGAGATAATGTTGATCATTTGCACGGAACGTTGATTGTTGTGGAAGAACGGTTTGGATTAGCGAACAATATTACACCATCTGTCGCTTGATGAACGTTTTACACTTGAGATAAATGAAATTTTATCAAGTGGTAAAACGTGTCGATTTTCAAATGCTAAACAAGGTTTTCGCAAAATGGTAAACAAGGTTTTCTAGTCAGTCCTGTTTGGGGCATAAGTTGCTGCTGCTAAACAAGATTCTTTCGAAATGCATTCATATTTGAACAGTTTTTATCTTGACAGTAAATTCACTTAAATTAATGCACTTGTTGTGGCGAAATTTTGGGGCCAAACCAGTCAAAAGGACAGGCGAAATAAACTCGAAAACATTTACAGTGTCGGTAAAAAGTTTTCGGTCGCCATTATAAAAAAATTGTTTCAAGTTCAGATTTAATTAGCAACGGGTCGACATAGAACACTACTACTGATGAGCAAAACCGCAAATGCCAGTTTCAGATTCAATCGAACTACAGCAGTTATTTTATTAACAGGCAATGCATTATAACTGATCCCCGGCTGTCGCAAAAATCTGAAGCCAATGTTAATTTGATTTGGTCATTAATTTTACAGGTAGCAGTAAGACCATCAGGCAGCCAGTTTTTTTTATTACTTATTATGTAATTTAATAACTGATAAAATAAAATAGTAACAATAATTTTAAGGGCCATGTTAGCGTTCAGAAATCGAATGAAGTCCCCTATTCTAATTAATATATATCTATTCCGCAATAACTCTCACCACTTGTGCGATAAGGATGGTCACTGATTTCATTTGTTTGTAGCCATAATCGATCATGATGTGTCATATTTCATAGCAATCAAAGTACGAACGATGTGATCACAATTTGTTGTACAAAGGTCAGCGATCAGATTTATTGATTTACCAACAAAAATAAGTTAGTAAATGAACAAAATCTAAATCGAAGACAGCAGGAACACATGTTGTCTATAAACATAGTTTGATAGTCATTTTTATAACAAACATACTTAATTTATATGGAAATCGAGAATGCACATAAAGCACCGAGAAATTTGTTGTTTTTGCATTGCATGTGGATAAGGTGTGTTTGTTTAAAATAACTCCAACTAGTTTGTGATATTCTTTACAACAAACTGAAGGCTTACTCTTTTTCTGTGAAACTGCACTCAGCTTAAGCGTTTCCTGTGATATTCATTAAGTTACTCGTTTACACAAAGTATCAAATAAATGTGGTTCATTCGTTATCCAATGAGATCTGTTATCAAACGATCGAGTGCACCCATTGTTGCGCATTTGGTTTAAATTTTACAAATTATTGCATTCGGCCCTTTATGTGAGTAGTTGCCAAATATAGAACAAGTGACCCACATTTTTGACAAACGCAGCGGAAAAATCGAAGCGTCTATATTTAGCCAGCAAAGAAATAGAAACATTTCAGTGAAGTGAAAACACAGTCATTTTCTTGCAAATCATTTACTAAATTGAGGTTAAAATTCCGTCTCGAAAGTGGAATAATAAGCACTGCATTTGATATACGCTCAATGGAGGCAATTGTCTAGAAGCCATAAATTAAGTCAACAAGTTATACCTACTCACTTTACTGATAGTTTCCGCTAAATGCACTATTGACTACCAGATGAATATGCAACAACAGCCTAACCACAAACCTCTGTTCAAAGGCACAATTGGCCCCCGCCCGATGAAATTGACCATTCTCTTTAGATAAAACAATGATTTACACTTTGGAATTTACTTAAATGTCACTGTATCCAAAATTCTCAGTTCGTGTAAAAACAGCATGGCCAAGTGAGGAACAAATGAAACTCTAGGGCGGAATTGTGTAAATCTAACCAGTAGTAGCACAAATTCAATTTATTACCTCGGTTGCACTTTCATTTTGTAGTGGCATGACACTGAAGAGCTAATTTCACCGAAACTTCTTATTTTTAACCGGTTGGCAGTGTTTGACGTTGCCAGACGATGTGATTCACTTGAGGTTGAATTGTTTTGTTGCTTTGCATTATTTTTAAGTACTACACAGACACGACACACTATAGCGAGTGAGTCTCTTTCTGACAGCAGCGGCGGCGGCACATTTTTGTTGGACTACAACCGGCACTGTGAATTTTTCATTTTTATTCTCAACTTCATGAGCACGGTTGAGAGAGACTAACGATTCTTTGAGATGACATGACGTTGGTAATCGAATACACAAAGTAGAACTCACTCGTTCGGACGAAATGTTAGGGGCTTAAGAACTATACAAAGCAGTCGAAGTTTTCGATTTGGACTTTTGGTTCAGCATTTGTCAATAATGTCAACAGTTTTCGTAATAAATACGATTTTCTTGGAGAGACGTAAAATGAAATCAATTGTTATCCGTCAAACACCTGTCAAAAATGCAGACAGATTTATTATTGCAGCTGTGAAATTTGAGCTAGTAATTGCGTTATTTAAAAAAAAGAGAAACGACCGTTCAGTGATACCTGACAAAGAGTTAGACCACCTACTCATCCAGCACCTTTTTTTGACAGGACCTTTCATTAAAATGATCATGTTTTTGCAACCATATCCTCATTACTTTTTCTTCCCCATAAATGCTTATGTATGCAATTTAATACTCCCGCATTAACAAGTTATTGACCGTTATAGGTGAAAAAGCAGTACGTCAAATGTGTGGATGCTTTTTGGCGTTTGCCTCATTCGTTACAATCCATTTATTAATACGGTTAAGTGTTTAACATCATATTATCCCTTTAAAATGAGTGTGTAGGTCCCTACTTATAGAACTTGACAGCTGCTCAGCTGTACAATTTCATTAATTGTACTGTCTTAAAGCCTGTCAGCCAGTGGCTTAGTGGTTAGTGTGTTGGGCTACTAAGTGAGGGATCCCGGTTCGATCCATGAAAAAACACGAATTACGTCTTACATTTTTTTCCCACTGCGCCACCTTTCGCGAACGCCTGACAAACACCCGAGAGAATAACTGTCTTGAAAGAGCTTCTCAATTGGCCGTTGGGACTCGGCATAAAATTGTAGATAGCTTCCATTCGCCCCTAAAATTAAATAATGAATGGGCCAGTTATGCGTCAACTATTAATTTTCTTACTGTTTAAAATGCAAGCAATCATTATCACCGCAACTATAGATCACAACTCAACAAAAACAGAACTACATAAAAACATAATTGCCAAGTTTATCTTCTCATGTAATCGACTACCTAATTCATGTGGTTTTGCAGCACACTTATACACTCCTGGGTCTGGGAACACACACACAAAATGTGTGTTTCTCGTTTTCTCCTTTCATTTCTAAAAACGAGAATAAGTAAGCAGCGCAAAAATGGCCAACCTACTATTGTCACCTTTAGGATGAAAAAAAAAAACTACCAACCTACCACCTCATACTCTAGGCAGTTTAACTGGTTTAAAAAAGGCAACATAAAGAGCCAACAAATACAAATCTCGCACAAGTCAAGAAGAATGTAATGAACAGAAGAGCAACGAAAAAGTACTACAAAACAAAAATGAGGTAAGCACATCATACTATTTACGTATTTCTGTTAACGTGTAACTTGCAAATGCAAACGAACGCAGTGGTAAGAGTTTTTCTTTTTCTCGCGTACAAGTGTACAAGAGTACATTCTTACTTAAGTAGTATTAGTAGAACGGGTAAGAGGTCAACAACCCTAATAGGTCGAAATTCTTTCGCGGATGTTATGCGCGTGCAAAAGCTCGTTTAAAAATGGAAAATCTAAAAATAAAACAATTTTTATCGGAAAAACCGGTCAGAAAATCAGACCAATTGACGGATAATTGTATTTCCGTGTTACGTTATCTGGGCCACAAGACGGCAGAACGGAGGATAAATGAGCGCAGCATCCGCAATTATTACGAGCGCGTGCAGAAAGATGAGCAGAAGAAAATTACGATATTTTTAGAATCCTTGGATCAGATTGGGTAGCTGCATTCACCAATGCATCGCCAACAGTTTGACAACCGGTTGGAATGACGTTATTAAAGGGATGTCAAAGGCAAATAGGTATACAGAGGAGCATACTTTGGCGTAGGGAATTGGAAAATATCACACCCAAGTACTCGCGTCGAAGCGACGTTGTGATTATTGTCAAAAATATAAGCTGTTAAGTTGTCTATTGTTTTAGTACTTTTCTTTTCAGTGAATACTTTTAAATTTTTAATTAACTGAGTTTAAAATGAAGCGTAGCTTGTAAATTGGTTATTGGGTATTGGTTGCTTACTTTTCCTCAATTCAGAAACGCAGCAGAACAAATAGAACACAACAAAATTTAGCTTGAGAAAATGTGCCAACCCATTTAATGAGCGCGCTAAATTTTGACGGATACGTGAAGTACATTCTGAAACAAACGCTTGATTTTTTAGCTCGAGCTGCGTACCACTTGGCTAAAGACATTCACTCAAATTATGTATTCCGATTTCGAAAATGTCTGCATTGAAATTCAGATAAGCAATCATTGAGATTTAATATAAATCAAGCATCTGTCATCGCGACCGTGTATAAAATACCTGAACGCAACTGCAATGAGTTCAGAACGTCATTTCGTTCCTTTTCGTCTAAATGACGTTTTACAAATTAAAAGTTCATAAATAGTAATTCAAGAGAAATAAACAATATAACTGGCAAATTCAAGTGGCTCTGCCGTCTTAAGTTATAAATTTCTTACAACACCAGTGATAATGAACTATACAATGTGCATAAACAGGAGTATTGCTTTTGTTTACAAAAACAGACTCACTTGTGTAGACAAATAAATAAATTTTATTAGCGGATACTTATATTTGATAGAAGAATTGTAAATAACTTTAATAACTCGGCATTTTTTATCAAAGTAATACTCGGATGACAGGTACTTCAAGTAGTTTCACAAATGGTGTCATATTTTTAACGCTTTGTTGTTGATGAAAATGCTTACCAAACATATTCCGAATACTAAAAACTATACACATAAATTTACATTTTATGAACTATACACTATAAACAGAAAAAAACATTGCCTCAATTTTCGTTTTTCATTGGTTAAAATTAACTGAAACAACATAATTTTTGATCAAGTGTTGCCAATGATGCAAGTAAATAGTTATGGAGAGTAAATTATTCTTACGCTGAATTGATTCTTGAAAACTTAAAAGCGAGTTCCTGTAACCAAAACATATTAGGTAAAGCAAGAACTCTTAGCTTACAATTTTGAAAAATAAAATCCTTAGCTTAATCTTTCTTTTTTCTGAGTGTACATTATAGGGGAGCGGGGGGGTAAATATCAATCTAATAAGCGTACATAAACACTTAAACCGCAATTTATGGTTAAAATACCAACTTGACATTGCGATGACAATTTATAAAACTAGTTTCTCTTGCGTTGTTTTTCATCAGAAATAAGCCAATGTGTGAAACCAGTTACTACAGCTGTCAAGGCCTCTTTGGTGTGATGATGATGATTCTGGTTACCTGACAAAATTGACAAAAAGATGCTCTGTTGCATATAAAGCCAAAAGTATTGAGCTAGAAAAGGGGAGAATTAGATCCTCAGTAAAACAAAGAGGATCTACGCAGTCCATACTAGCTCAAGAAGATCCCGATCGAATTTTATAAAAAAGTCAACTAACTGGCTGTTGACTTAAGGATCGTAGGCAATGCAGGCTTTTCTAAACAGTAAAGGTAGCCTTCAAACAACGACGAAGCATTTCCAACTGTGCAATTTGCCTTCATGTAGTGTGTGACATAGGTACACGTCCCGTAAATATGTACACAGTTCCACCATCAACCATAGAATAGGTTTGTTGTGTTCTATAAAAAAATACTTATGAGCTATAAGGCCACCCATCTAATCGAGCTCATGTGCTGGTAAGGGAAAGCATGTCGTCAGTCTGGATTATCAGCTTGACTATGTCTTTTAAAAATTATAGAGCATTTGAGGCTTTGATTTGAGGGTGTGCGTTTTTAAGTTGAGAACCAACTGCTCCACTTACTATAATTATGGTTAAATTTGGGTATCAACTAGATTCATATTTCTACCAACTGAAACCTATAGTGTGAATGCTTTAACCGATCTATCGGAACCCACAAAATCAGTCACGCAATATGCCCAAACTGAATCCAAGCGATCCTGCTTAATGTTGACAAGACCTTTCTTTCTTTCGAAACTGTTTAGCCAGCTCACACTAATTAGTTCTGACAACAAAAACCTATTTCATGTACTCTAGCCATAAGTAAACAACTCCTAAGTGAGTTGACGTATATTATTTAAACACTGCACATCCATAAAACAAAAAAAAAAAAAAAAAAAACAATCTCAACAACCAATCAATGTTAATTGCGTTCTGCTCTCGCACGATTGTTATCAATTTGCAATCACACCAAGGCAACGCAAATCAAACACCCAAAGAGCTCTGTAAAGAAACGCATTTTCCACCCCCCAAGCGTTCATCAAACTCCGATAAAAAGTATCTTATACCAACTTACCGTCTCTTGCATTTCTCCGCTTTCATCTAGACGGCCTTCAACACTGCCACCGTCCTTACTCTCATCGATCAGTGCGAGTGGCGGTGTCGGCGGGCGGCTCTTTGGTGCCATCAGCGATCGTGGTAATATAAAACGACCATAACGCACATAAAGCCATCGACCCCATTTCCTCCCGGCCGCTCCAGCAATTGCGACAAACGCAATCACTGAGATAAAGAACCACATGTTGGACAGAAGAGGGGATATGAAATGGTGATTCTATAAATATGCCAAGCAATTAGGGGCCAATGCAAATCTCAACAGGTGGCGGTAGTGGTGGGGAATGTTAAAAATATTTGTAAACAAAACTCACTAACTACACAGTCACACTATTGATAAAAGCTTTGTCATGTGTTTGGACTTTAAGTGGAGTGCGTGAGAGCGAACATTTCCAGAAAGCTCACTTCCACTGAAAACAAGTTTTCTCTCAGCCTGAAGCTCTCGTTGGAATGAAATCACCGCTTTTTAACGCACACAAACACACACCGGAACGACTAGCGATGGATTTTTTTTTTGCAAGGCTTTAGTCTTGTGACTGTCCGATTGTTTTAATGCGATTTCTGGTTTCTTAGACGCAGACTTTCAGTTCACTTAATCACCAATTTGAAAAATTTACTAAACTATACACACTATTTACAGTAAGTCTATTAAACGGTAATTTTCCAACAGAAAAACTCTCACTACATTAACAACAACGACAGAAGAAAAAAACCTGTCCTTCTGCTGTCAAAACTGCTGAGGTTGTGCTTTTTTCTGCTGTCGATGGTTACGCTTTTGCTGGCCCATATGATATTCGATAAAAGCAGCCATTTGACATTTGGAAGGAATGTTGTGTGACAGCACACACACAAACACACTCTCCCATTAATGAAAAAGAAATGAAAGATGAGAGAAGTGAGGGCGATTATAGTATTTAGATTGTCAAACCAAACCCCCCCCCCGTACCTAACCTAATAGCTTCGAACGAGCGAATGCGGAGTGGATAGAGTAAAAGCTGCTGGCGGACGAAGTGTTAAGAGTGGATAAACTGAAGTTGCACAGTCGACGGTAGAAGTAGATGTAGCCGATGGGATCTTTGGTAATTGTTGGTTTGTTACACTTGAAGACTAGAAAGTCGATAAAGGCATTTTCTTAGAAGTTATGCTGTGGAATGTCATTGAACTAGGAATGGACACAATGACAAGGAAAATAAATTTCTATTGCCGCATTGAAATGCATTTCTAGCGTCAATTTGAAGTTCCACCGCATTGACAATGAGGAAAGGTCATCATTTAAGAGTTGAACGAAACTCAACAGAGGCCAACAACTTAAAACATTATTAGATGTGATATCTAAATGGAGATATCGTATTCCGTAACGGAAACACGTGTTTCGCAGTAAGGTGTCTGTTTGGCGAGATGTTTATTTGTTTATTTTCACTCAAACAAATGGATTTTACTTGTCGTTTGAATCAGCACATCACTTGTACGATATTTTCACATACATTTTTTGCGACATTTTGTTGTGTGATATTTTGAATGTTTAGATGAAACATCATGTGATTCGATTATCTACAAAATAGATTAGTATGCAGCGACATAAGACTTCTGAATTAGGAGTGTTAGGTTGTTCTTATAAAGGATGAACAAACCGGAACTGACTTTGATTGATTGGTAATTGTAGTTAAAAAGCTCCAATGTCAACTGATGTTCATCTCTGCCATTGATTGAAATAAAGCGAAAACGCATTAAAGCCAGTAGCAGAGTAATCGATGGGGCTACTGTGTAGTGATTTTTTTGCATCGCTCTAAGGTCACCGAAAAACCTTTTTGCGTCATTACTGCCGCCACAAAAAAAAAAAAAAAAAAAACAAACAAATTTGCACAAGTTAATGGAAAACGATAATCCAGCTTAAGCCAATGTGCGATTTTATTGAAATTGTAGGTATGTCGCAATACAATATTATTTCAGTTTGACTGAACTTATGTTTTACATTTTTGTCCAATAAAATCTCAATTTACCTAAATTGTTTAAAAACCGTAATGGCTATTTTTACGCCATGATAGAAGACACAATGCTTTCCAATATAAATTTCTATACGATTTCTTCAATCAATCTGACAGATCATAGTGGTTTCGTTGTGAAGGGTTTGATACCATTTAAAATATAAAGATAGGTACGCAATTTGCATATGACTTCTCAAATAGAATAGCTAAAATTCTGTCAAAAAGGAGAAGTTTTTATGTCACATGTTAAAAAAAAAACAACAACCACTTGAGTTGACATTTTTGTCACCTTGAGTGAAGCCGGTGACTGCGAAGACAGAATTGAAACAGTTGCGTCATTTGGAAGACACATAACTGTCAATTCTTTTGACATTTAGACACATCGCAATATTTTGACATCGACAATTACTTAAACAGACTCGCTTCGATTTAATAGAAAGATACAACGCAATTTGTGAACGAATTTAATTTTATGGTGCAAAAAAAGAAAACACCAATTAAATTTATCATTTTAGGCATTTCAGTTAAAGCGGTGGCATTCTTGAATGTTCCTATTGTTTTGAACTTTTAGTTAAAAGCATTATTTTGTTGTCTGTCGTTAAAACAATTTAACACAGATGGCTATCGTGTCAATGTTAAAATTAAAAATAATTACCACTCGCTGTTTTTCTTTCTTTTCTTATTGCTATAACTTCAATTTAGATGGACGCTTATGTTTCTCGCATGTGTAGTCTAGCTATACATTATAGCGACTCGATATATTGAAATATGAAAAGTGTGTAGTTGGTAAAAGTCACCAAAAGTCCAAGGAGGATGGGTAAGTAAGAGCAATTGAATTTTATTTCAACTTTTATATTGTCTTTTGTGCATTTATAAAATCACCCAACGCAATGGCACTTCATACACATACAATCAAATATATTTATTACTTATGTAGATGTTCTGTTTGAGCCCACAGTCTTGCACTGTAGATTGGCTTTGGCACGGGCCCAATCAATTTATACATTTTATTGATATTGATTTGTTAATCGTGGAGAAAATGGCAAATACTTTTTGTAAACTATGCTATTTGTATGTCAGACGTGGTTTATTTTATAATTTTTTATAACTCGATTGAAATAGACACTTTGGCAGCTGTCCAAAAACGACGCAAAATAGGAAAAGTAAAATTATTCATGCCTTGGGACAGTAGGATGCTGTTAAGGTTGTTCTTTGTTTGGCCAGAACAATAGAGATAACACACAATAGATTAATAGATTATGTGTAATTGAGCTGTCAGATGGCATAAGTTTTGACACATTTTTTGTTGAATGCAAACAGTATTTAATATGGAAAAACTGCGCTCACCTTAGGTGGCAGTCATCTTTGTTTGTTATTGAATTTCCTCACAAATGTCAAGGGGAAGATTTTTTTTTGTTGTCAGTAGATTTTACCATAACAATCAGTTGATACCAGTGAGCAAATTTTAGCTAAAACAGCACCGGAAGGCCTATTTTTTTCGAAACTGTCTTCTTTATGTTGACAGGTCTATATAGTCACACTGGGCATTTACTCTATAATTAATCTAAAAACTTAAAAAAAAAACAGACAGACTGTAAAATTTCTGTCTATCTATGAGTAGACATTGCACAAATGCGCAAAAAACGTTGTTTGTTTAAAAATCTTCAACCATTCATCAGTGTGTAGGCGAAGGCAAGAGTAAATATTTTCGAAAAGAAAACAATAATGTGAAGCGCTTCAACTTCCACTAAACAGCTGAAATAAGAATAATATGGTAATTTTTAATTTGATTTGCAAATGACAGCTGTTTATGCGTATAACTTACAATGATGCGCAATTTGATATTGCCATTTCAATTAGGTTTTGAGTATAGGACTACCTATAGGTATTTCTATTAGCTAACCAAATATATTTTTAACTTAGCCCAATGTTGGTATTGATTTTATTGAATCATTTCTGTCGGAAGGGGTATAAAGTTTGCATAGCCAGTTGCCATAGAATGGGCGCGCTTGTAATCTTTAGATTCGTTAGTTTATTCGATAAAGTCCAGTCCCTCAACAGAGAGTTCACAGAGTAGGAAGTTGTTTGGAAACTATATTTTTGTTTACATTTATCTCAAGGCCGCACAGATATTTTACACAATCCGTAAGTTGTAACTTGAAGATTATTTTTTAAAGAATTTTGTAACGACAGTTGTGGGATTATTTTCTAGTCACTCAAGGAATTTTTTAAAGTCAACTAATTTTAAGTGCTGTCGACTTTTATTTCCAGAGCGCCGCGCATGTGCCAACTCTGACATGATAATGCTTAATGCATAAAACGTTATTGCGCGTCAGTTTATACAGATAAAAATTTACATTTAAGTTTGAACTGACAATTCTTTTGACATTTGGACTCATTGCAATCTTTTGACACCGACCACTACTTAAACAGAACCGTTCTTAAATTGGTTTTCACAAATTCCTATCTAAAACGTTTAGACTATAACCAAGGTAATAAATTAAATACACATTGAATTGAATACTTCAAAAAATACAACGCAATTTGTGAACGAATTTAATTTTATTGTTCAAAGTCAGTTGATACAGACAAAAATTGACATTTTAGAACGAGCTGTCAAAGTTTTAAAGATTAAAGGTTAACATTTATGAAAATGGCATCTTTTTAACAGTCAGTAAAATAATGTCGACGAACACTATTTGAAATCTCAAATGTTGACAGATATTCTCTTATTTGTCGTAAATGAATATTGTGAAAAGGAACGGACAACTTCAGAAATACTAAATATGTGTAGAACGTAGAGTAGGCATATACTGCAAGTGACACTATATTCATTAGAATTAAGCGACACACTTAAGTGATTGGTTTTATCGATTCTTGTTTTTTTTCGAATAATACTCTCGATATGAGTGTAGAACTTTGATATTTTCCACTTCACCTTGAGCTTAATCATTCAGTGTTCTCTTAACAGTTCAATCTAGTACAATTTTTGCACCTCCGTCAAAACATTTAAAAATCAGGTTTACAAGTGCCGGCCCAACACACAAATTTTAATAAAAAAACCGTTTTCCATGTTAATATAACATCTCATGATTTAAATATTGTTCCTAGTCAAGTTTTTTTTTTTAACCATTCTTTGAGTGATGATTTAAATTCCTCAAAACAAACTAGTTTGATGACAAACATATCCGCTATTGATATGGAAATGGAATTGTCTTAAAAGAATTTCATCATTTACATTCTAATCCAGAAGTAATGTTACATATTTATAAATAGAATGGATCAATTTGAAACCAGTTAAATTGTGAGAAACCAGAACTTCGAACAAACTAGAACTTTTGCTTCTCATTATTTATTACCTTGGTTATAGTCTAAACGTTTTAGATCGGAATTTGAGAAAACCAATTTAAGAGCGGAATATAAACAAGGTCAATTTTAAAATTAATCGTTTGAGGATGAGACGATAAAAAGTTGTATAGAGATAAGTAGTTGTATTTGTTGATCCATTTGTGACACTTTAGAAATACCATTGAGAATTAATGAGGAACGTCTTTTCTTTTCTCAATTTTTTTTCTGTTTTATCACTAATTTGTCAGCAGTTGTCATTCAGTGTATGGCTCTGTTCTATTTAGAGCAAACGTAACCAATTGAGAAGAGTATTATGAAAACGGCAATGAATGAGATTCATATGGCCTTACTTCGAAATACGTGACATATGGACTTCGAACATTTAGATCTTACGATTTAAACTCATGCACACTTTAGATCCATTTCAATTAAAACAATGAAAACGAAAACGAAAATCATCGCCATTTGCATTTTCTGCAGGATGGCTTAAATTAGGTCGGTTTTTTATGTTCGAAACGATAAATGTATAATGTATGCGAGATTTATGATATTCTGTTATTATTAGATACGTGACGGGATCAATTTTGGAATAAAATTTTCAAAATAGTATCTTTCCCGTTGAAATTTAAGAAAAAAATCTTAAAATGGCGCAGTTTCCTATAGAATCAGCGCCATTTGCATTTTGTGCGGTTTTTCTTACAACCTACGTCGGTTTTTCGATGATTTTTGATGCAACGTGGTAGCAATATCTCACCGAATGAAGAACTCCAATTTGATGGTTTGAATGATGCGTCAGTGCAAAAATGTAACGCCCACAAATGGGCGGAACACTAATCCATGTAAAAGATAAATTCAATACGCGTGTAGTTTGAGCTGAATTTCATAGTAGGTGCAACCGAGAGTACTTTGTACATGGAACGCGATGACAGATATGCTTAATATTCGTCTTTTTACTAAGTTTCGACAGAGTAAATAATTTCCCTCTCTAAGCTGGATATAATATACTCCATTTTAACAGACTTTGCATTAAAACATTTCTTTCTGTCCACGATCGCGTACAATTTATTCATACAATGACATAAGAATTTTGACTGTTTGTATTTGGTTTTGAAGACGCTAAAACTGCTCATGCAATCATATGACTTTCTTGGGAAAACATAGGGCTGAGGATGGAGCATTATTAGGTTTATATTTTATCCCAATCGGCCATCACATTTAGAAGATAAATATTTCAGTAGGCAGCGCGTACCATGTCGTTGTCACTGCTGGTATTTGAATAATTATATATAGCAAAAACGCATCGTTCACTTTAATACTGTCAGATCTGGCGAAAACTGACAAACAAGAATAAAATACGATGTTGATGACAGTTCTAGGGTAAATAATAAAAGGGAGAAATCCGCACGTCCTCACTGAAATTCCTAAATCCACCGCGGCTAGTTTTGTTAATCCTTCAAGTTCCCGATTACGTTTCACACTTTTCAGTTTCAAGAGATTACACAAACTACATTTCTGACCACAAAGGCCAATCCTGCATAAGAGGTGACCACTACATGAATAAATATTTCTATTTTCACAAACATAATATCAAGATTACCTAAATTTACACCTCATTAGCAACGGAATTCAGTTTCACAAAACATACACAACACATGGCAACTTTGGGACATTTGGTATCATTTACATTTTTGTTGCGACTTTTTGTCGCATTCGCGAATTCAATGCCATTCAAGTTGCAATCAGACGATTTTACATAAACAAATTGATTGTAAATTCACAGTGCGTAAGGTTGCAAAACCGCCACTATGGGTGTGGCTAGATAACGCAAACGCAATGCAACAGAATTTTTTGGTTCACACCGCACACTCGTTGTCCCTAGGAAATTCAAATTGATATCTCCTTACTTGGCGATTCAAGATGCACCCACAGCAACGGACTTTCATAAAATTTCACTTAAAATTAATTTTCTATGCGATTCTCTTGTGTGAGAAAGTTGAAATAAAATATATTTTACCTTCTTCTTGATGTATTTGGCAATTTTTGATATTCTAGTCAGTTTGCCGCTCATTTTTGTGGTCGTCGTTGTTTGGTTTGTAGCTGTTGATATTTTGGATTGATCCATGGGGATGTTGTTTGGTATGGGATAAATTCACAAATAAAAAATTGGACACTTTCCAAAAGGCGCACTTGTATTTGGTTTTGGCAAAAATACTTAAGACTTTTATTTAAAATTTTTTTTTTCTGTATAAGATAATAATTTATCTCATCACTAAAAAGGAAATAACAATCTCACAATATGAATCTCACTTTATAATGAATTTTCTTTCTTAACTTTTGGCTCATTAAAAATTACAAAGTTGGCCTTCTTTGAAAATGATGGAAATCTTCTGAGAATTGAGCGCGCGAGAAGCGGGTTTCCATATACCGTGTGCCACGGACGACGGTTTGTTGCGTTGTGTGACGCGCACGGTCTACTTCGAATGTATTGCCCAGTGGAATCTCCTCGTTGTGGGTATCATCATCAAACAAACATATATACGAAACCATCGCAGATATACAGCAACAACAAAAAAAAAAAAACTACGGTATGACGATCAGCCATTGATCACTGTGGTGGTGGTTTGGAACGAGTTTGCATTTGTCGAGTGTGTATACTTTTTTTCCCTCACCGCCAATGTGAATCGAATGTTATTGTTAGGGAGCCAATCAATTGGGCCGTGACAAAAAACTGACCTAAGCGACATGGGCTTGTGTTAAATTGGATCGGTTCTTCGGGGATGAATGGAGATAAAATACAAACGAAAAGACTGCGGAATGTGGAGCTGTCTGCGACATAAATTTTCGTTTAAACAGCTGTGGGGTATCTGCCAGGTGTGCTAATTAAGCAAATTTTAAATACGCGCAAGTGGAATAAAACCCACAAGTGCGTAAAAAAATAATTAGTCTGCAGATCTTTTGTTTACGTTTGTCGCATCTCGAGCAGTCAAGGGGAACATCATTTAATCAAGATTGGAATTTCAGACTGTTTAAATATGCAAATGGCAAAATACGTATTTCTCGTACCTGCGATCATCATCAGATAATTTTGAGAAATAGTTGGAGAGATGATGTGGGCATCATGTGCAGCTCACGTAGACCACGTCTAATTTCGTCGGTGGTGTTGACCTCATGTGAATTTTTAAATAATTCGGTTCATATTTGATCGTATCCGGTAAATTTAATGATGACAAGACAAGAAAGAATGCATTTGGCGATGATGAAGTTGCGAGGATGCTTTGGAAAGATCGGCGATCAGTTCAGATAAATATTTTAATGTTTTATACATTAAAAAAAAAAATACGACAAACCTGGGGCCTGTTTCATAGATACATCACATACAACATATATTAAAATTATTTTGATACATCACACACAATTTTCTGTTTCATAGATTTCACTAGAAATATTGTATGAAATATTATTTTGCTGAATGTGATGTATTATTTTAACATTTCATATTAATGAGTTTTTATTCGCGTTAAAGCGAGTTTATTTTTCCATGTGTTGAACGGAAATTGAAATAACAGTGTTTTATAAAACTATTTCATTTAAAATTTATTCTGAAAATGGATGTAGTTTTTGGTGAAGAAGATTTACTTCTTGGTGATGTGGAATCTTATATAACTATAATAGGCGAGGGCGAATATATTCGCTTTTTTTTTTTTGGTTTTGAAGATTGTGCAGAAATGCAATGCTGTATGTAATTTGTTTTCCAATATTTGGCGCTTAAGCCAGGCAACTAAAATGGTAGAATATCTACCACCCTAGTATCGTATAAGAGTTGTTAGACGCCCAAGAACATTTTAACTTGAATGATCCTCATTTCGTCGAGAAATTTAGGATGTCCCCGACGTGTGTTGATGTGTGACTGTTGATCATTTCTATGAAACATAAATAATACATCATAAGTGTCTAAATCATACATTGTATGTAATGGATGATCTACGAAATAGGCCCCTGGGTCGGTATTCTGTTTTCGATTTACTTCTGCAACTTAGAGCAAATCGTGCGCACGAAAACGCTTTAACGTTTCCGCCTTACAAAATCTCAACACTGCTTTTTGACGTCTACAACATGTGATCTTCTTTATTTAAGATCCTATCTAAACTACGGCTGTAGACATTTGAGAGCTTAGCTCAAGTTGATCTGCTAAAGTTTTATTCAGATTGAGCGTTTTAGTAAAAGTGATCGCAGTTATTTCGACGACACTCCATTCTAGAAGATCGCTATCCAAGAATTACAAACTACTGGGTAAAAGGAAAGGTTGCCTCGAATATGTTATGTCAAATTTTTGTATACTTCCTGCCGTCTGATAGCTAACAAACTTTTGCAGATTTCTTAATTAATACGGGGTTTAGTGATTATTTGACAGTTTTGGAGTTGAAGCAGTTTAAACGTACTTCACACGGTGATGTTTGTTTTAGTTGTTGATACTCTTTTGGTTTGATTATCCGTGTCTTCCAACTATGAAGCCTTGGTCCACTATGGGGAATGTTTATTTATTAAGGTAGTGACAACTTCAGCAATTCGTTGATATATACTGATCATTTTCAAATGGCCACAAATATACAAGGGCTTTGTCACTAGAGAGAAAGGATCGCATCTACAATTTTATGCCGAATCTTCTGCCGGGTTAAACCTGAGATCCCCTACTCACTTCAGCATACTAAAACCCTTGAACTTTTTAAAGATTAGATGTGCTTATAACAGCAGGTCACCTGGGGATGGCGATATGGGCCCGCTTTGGTGCCTGGTCTTTTGTAAAAAGCCCCACTCAACCTAAACTATAACAGTAGGCCAATTTGTGTAAATTTTCTTTTCAAAAGTCAACGCATCTGTATTGAAAAGACTACTTCTTTTAGATTAAAAGCTGTTTCGCCTGTTTAGCTACTAGAGAAGTGCTTTTGCAGAAAGAGCAAGTCTGGTAGCGTGATCCCCAACAAAGTATTGTTCTGATCCCTATTTTTGTGTCAACTCGCATTCAACTCAAACTAATCAAACCATAGGATTATATAAGAATTACACATAGTGAGCAACTACACAGATCTGAAAATTATCCCTAAATGCAGCTATTAAATTTTGTATACGAAAACCTCCGACACATGTTCCCTTTTCCGAAAATTATTTAATTTAATGATGGGTCATGGAAAACTTTTCAAAATTTTCCACAACTGCATACACAAGTGTTACACTAACAAAATGTGTCTTCTCCTGTGCCCATGGAAAATAACCACCGAACTAGGTGCACGCACGTATAGCTCCGGGTTACAATCAGGTACACAAAAACGAACACACTTCAGAGAATTCGAGAAAAAGGCCATAAAACTTGTTCCCACTAATCTGAAGACGATTTAACTGTCTGAATATTGGAATAATAATGTCTGGAGGGGGAAATCGCGTTATCAATTTTAATTTAATGGAAAAATTCTTCTCCGAGATGTAACATATATTTGGCCAAGATTTCGTACAAACAGTTTGCTTGCTTTCATTGGGAGTGTGCTCAGATTACATGCGCAGCGCATGACTGATAATGTGTTCTGCGTGGCACATATACTTTGCAGTTATACAAAAGAGGTTTAGTTTGGATCATAAGTTTGGTTAAATATGCAAGGGCGGCACGCAATATCTTCAATTCGACGCCAAAGCCCGAAACACGGAAAGAAATGTCACCTTAATTTTAAACTCGAACTGACAGCTAAGAATTGTAGGGTGATTTCTGTATAAAAAGAAATGCACCTCATGGGGCCGTTTTAGTAATCATTTTCAATCTTCACAGTAAGTCGGATTGTATACGCAAAATTTAGCCTGGACACTAAATATTATTATTTAGATCGTGCATTGACATTTGAATTAGTTTAAGTCGGATGGTATACGCCGACAAGTTGAAATGCGGTTGAGGTTGTTGCTTATCATGTCGGTGTCTACTTCTAGAAGGATATAGCTTCTATTAACCGTGTCATTATATTTCAAACAAGAATGAGGTAAATTTGGGTAGAACCAATCAGAGTTAGAAGTGTTCTGTAGCTAATAATTATGTGGAACGTGTTTTCTTTCAGTATTGATTGGCATCTAATCCGGAGGCAAACCTTACCCTATAAGGGACTGCTATACAGACACGGGTTTGATGAGGAAAATCACGTAGACAAACGATTGTACAACAGGTTACATTCACAGCAGAGACATATAGGAAAACCTCAAACAGGTCAAACAACTTTGGTAGCGATTTCAAATAGAGCGTGCCGCTGTCTTTATTGGTTTCAGGCGAACTGACTGGTAAATGTCACGTATACTGAGATTGGTTTTTGTTGCGGTTTAAAAGATGGTAAGAAACAGATCTCGAAAAGGCATAGCTTACCTATACTCGTACGTATGGCCAACAAAACCGAAAAGTAACTTGCCATCAGGTGAGTAGGTACGTTTTCATGTGAATAACGCAAGGCGAGAAAATTTACTCCGGAGGCAATAGTCACTCAGATCCAGACGAGTCAAAAAAAGAAAAATCTCAAACCCATAAACTAATAATTGTTTTTAGTATCCAGACAAAATTTTTCAAACTCACAATGGCTAACTTTTCCATATACAAAATGACATATTGCTTACACAATATTTAGTGTGAATTTAAATGATTATTAGTAAGGCCCAACAAGGTCTTTTGCTCTTGTACTACCTCGATACAATTTTCTTATGACTGAGCGTCAATTCTTCGTCCATGTTATTCGCCTTTGGAACTCCCTGCCCATAAGTATGAGAAGTGTAAAGAGAGAAAGAAGATTTAAATGTTTACTTTTCAACTATTTGGCAAATCATTGATAATTTCTATCTATTTATTAATTTTTTTTTGTTTTCTTTCTCATTTTAAATTTCGATTTCTTTTTAATAAATAAATTATGATGTAAATAGCTTAATAAATACATTAAATTCAAATTCTTGAATTGATTTAAAGGCTTTCCAAAATTTATAAGACTTTTGCCCTACTTTGTAAGCGATTTTGAAATAAATAAATAAATAAATAAATCTTGTCAATGCCAATATCTGAAGTACACTTTGCGAACACCAAACAGTCTTTCTAAACATTTTTTTACATATACATTATACCTATTCATAACCTCTTAAGCGGGTGCCCATTATAAAGGGTCTTTCATTAAGGACTTGACAACTTTTTAAATAAAATGAAAACTACTTGAGATACTTATCTAAAAAAAATAAATTTCATTGGCTTGAATTACTAAGAAAACATTTATGAATGGAGTTCGACTTCGTTCATATGTCCACCGCGGGAACGTATACGATACGTTGAACCCGATTTTCGATGACTCGGCCGCATATTTCGACCGATACGGCCGCTATTTCTCGTTCAATATTGGCTCTGAGCTCCTCTAACGTCACCGGCTTGTTGGCATCCATAGACCAATGATTTAATGTAGCCGCATAAAAAAAAAAAGTCTAGAGGCGTTTAATCACACGATCTCGGCAGCCAATCGACGGGTCCGTTTATCGAGATAACATACGTTCATCGAACTGAGACTTCAATAACTCGATTGTTGCACCCGCTGTGTGGCTTTTGGCACCATCTTGTTGGAACCACATATCACTGATATTCAATGCAATTGCTCAAAGAAATAACGTTCCAACATGTCTCTGTAGCGAATACCATTTACCGTAACGTGACGTTCATTTTCATCGACGAAAAAAAAAAAACGGCCCAATGACGCCGCCGGCATGAAAACCGGACCAAAAAGTGACTTTTTCGGATGATTTTTCATGTGCTAATGAAAGCACATGAGTTTTCTCACCTGTACAGTTACGTTTATTGTCAAAACCGTTAAAATGTTGATTTTACTAAATATTTTGACATTGACAGTTCGTTAATCGGTTGGGTGCGTTCACACTGAAAGTTTGAAGTCAAGTGGCAAATGAAAGACAATTTATAAAAAAAAAAAACCTATTTTATTGATAGTAATGTTTTAGAAAGCGGTTGCAGGTTGATCGAAACTTACGATTGCAGAACTTCAGTCGCGTGTAACAGGGGTATTTTTTGAACTGCCACTAAAACATTGAATTCACGAAAAAAATAAAAAAAGACGACTAACATAAGCACAAGCTCCTTTCGTTCAACAACGGGAAAAGTGTGAAACTTAACAATCTATATATGTATTTATCGGATACACCAACCCAATGCACTATTTTCACACGGACGATCTATGGACAAGCCCAGAGACTCTAGAAAATTAAATGATTGCATATTTTCAGCAACAGAGGTCACAACAGAATGGTGTTTAACAGAAAAGTGTTAAATGTCTAATGAAAAGAATGCAAATCCACTACACAAGACTTGAGGATTATACAAATGTGCGCGAATTGCGAACAAATCAATTTTATCGTGTTTAGGAATTGAAAGTTGATGTTTGCTCTACAAAAAAATCCTAAGTCACAATTCATTTAAATAGCGAAATTTACAATTACAGCAATTCTCCAGCAAATTGAAAATTCTTGCCGCGAACTGACACACTTTGTTCACAATCCACAGTTCAATACATCACAAGCCCACGAATAAAAAAATCATTCGAATATAACCTAAGAATGAAACTGAATCGCGGGTATTTGCGACTAAATAAAGTCTTCATGTGAATGAAATGTCAGAAACTACAAATATTCGATTGTTCGCATTTCGCAAATTCGTTCCCATGTGAATTGTCCTTTAATTGTTGTAACGGCTTCTTTTTAAGGCATTTCATTTTCAAATTCACATTTATTGGGGGCCATCTGTTGGTTTCTTCTTAAATTACATATTATTTTGACACTGACATCTTTTTTGCGTTCAGATGGTGACAGAATCATACAGATCATACAATCTGCGCTATGAATTGAATTGTTTTGATCGCGCTTAAATAATATTTTGTTTCCAAGTATATTTTAAAGTGAAAAATTTGAAAATAAAGTTGGTGCATGTTGTCGCAAAATTTATGAAAAAAACTTATGCGAATGACATTCCAGTTGATAATATAAGTTGTCTTGGTGTTTGTCCGGTGGACTCGCGTGTTCAGCGAGTTTCTCGCTGATGTGAATTTTGAGATCCGCGGCAGTATCGGCACATTTGCTTTCAAAACGCAATGATTTTCTCCGTCAACATTGAAATTGGATAAGCACTGCGCTTACTGCAATTTTAAAGCCATCGATTGACCTTTGCAGATCTTTCATTTCACACCTTTTTTTTGTGCCATTAAAGGACGCTGTGATGCCAAAAACACGAGAGGATTCAGGTACTTAAACACAAAATCGGTAGAGATGTAGAGCTAAAAGCCATCGAAAATTTGTGCAAAGATTTGTAGCTACATTGAAACTAGCCGAGGTAGTCAGTTGAAGTCAAAAAAAAAATTCCAAAACCGACTTAAAGATTTATTCTTTTGGATACTCAACTCTGTTTATATTTTAACAATGTTAAAAATAACCCACCGGCTCACAACAATCTAAAATACATCACTCTCACCTTTTTTCTCTTCATCATTTACAGCGCGACGTTACGACGTTTCAAACACGTTAAAGGACAATTTTCAAATTTAAAACAAATCACTTTTGAGCTCTGATGATCTTGATTTGACACTCGAATGAGCAGTTCCTTATTTTGTGTCAAAAGTTAGACAACTTGTATTTTCTCTCGCTCGGTACAAGCTTCTAGTAAGCTTCATAGACAAACACTAGCGGCATTGAGGCCCCCTTCGAGTTTTTCATTATCTAAGTGTCTTCCATATTCGCCATTGGCTCATTAAAAAAAATTAAAATTCACGCAATGTATAATTAAATCATTTATTACTATAAATAGTTCCATATTCTTAAGTGTTTCCACATTGGAATGCGAATAAGAACAAAATTATTATAATTATTCGTAATGATTTGTTAATTTGCATCTACACATACATAGATACGAAATAAAATCGCTCATTAATTCCGCATGTTAATCAACTGAGCCTAGAAATATTTTGAAGTGCAAAGCTCTTTTTTCTAAAATTGTTTCCTTTAAAATGGCGATGATGGCCAAATGAAGGGGCCCGTCAACATGTTAAAATATTCCGATCGACCAAATCGATGCTGCCAAATTTGGATGATGTTTTTTTATTGCTCGCTATTGGTCTGCAATTCTGCATATATTTATAATCTGAAGTACATTGTTGTTGTTCTATTGGGTTCGATATATTCTTTTATTTTGAAGGACAAGAAAGTGAGTATTTTTTTCGAAAGTTAAGTTAAAGGCCATCTATGAGTGGAATTGATTTACCTCAGTTCTAAGTTTATTACTTTTTTGAGTGATTCCTTGTGCATGTCAATATTCAACATACATGCTCATAGCTATACATGTTCGTATTGTAACTGTTCTATTGCTGCTAATTAAGTTGATAATTCGTTTCCAATTAGTTTCAATTTGCATGCGACGAGGTGTGATTAAATTGCTCCAAAGTAATTACACACAGTCTCAATCAGAATGTACGCGTGGCAGTGACTACTGGCTCGTTTCAATTGTTATGCTGACATTGGAAAACATTAATTGATTGCATCGAATTAACATCTGATTTATTTTCTCCACATAAATAGAATGGGTGATTAAATACAAAAATTAAATACACACTGGTTATAATTTAATGTAAACAGTGCATGAACTTTATAGTTTTGGATTTTTAATTTACTTTATTTTGGTTTGTTGAATTTACATTAAC
The DNA here is from genome assembly GCA_963082955.1 of Cheilosia grossa. Taxonomy (NCBI): domain Eukaryota; kingdom Metazoa; phylum Arthropoda; class Insecta; order Diptera; family Syrphidae; genus Cheilosia; species Cheilosia grossa. Next base: position 12,710,887 of record OY720144.1, on the reverse strand, counting down.
CCATTTGGCAAAGTAAAACTATCCGGAAAAGTGGTTCACGTTCACGTCATTTACACCCAGTGTGGGTGTGAGGTTTGCGAAATTGAAGGGGCGCAGATATGGAAAAGGGCGCCAATATTATGGCTAAGACAGTTTAAAAAATAAATGCACTCCTCGCCGGTCTTATAATTTATCTATAAGACAACTCTGCGATGATTGCATTATGTTTTTCCCCCCAGCTGTGTGATAATTAAATGGTCATAGAAGTCTTAGCTGTGAATTAGTTCCCATAACCTCCATAACCATAACCTAGAAACGATAATAGCGCAACCTGTTAGACAGAATTAAAATCTTATTTAACAACGGCATTCACCATCAAATGCCAAAGAGCAAGAAGACTTAAGGGGCAACCATGCTAGAATTTTGCAACCTAGTGTCACATATGAAAAAGGATCCGTCAAACGGCAGTTAGCATCTTTATTTTTTTGTAGCTGCTGTCAGTTTATTTCTATTTAGTTTAAAGGAATTTGTAAGTGCTTGCCCAACTTACGTTCTACTCACCCACTCATGGGCATTTTGTGATAAATAAATATAAAATGTTCTTACAAAAGGACCAAAGGACCACCGAGTATGTTGTATCAGTGAAAAATGTGGTGTTCTAAAACAATAGATCCATTCAATCGCCTATAAAATAATAAGTTGTACGGCAGTCTTATCAATCGCTATTTACTTGTTATTGTGCGAAATTGAAATATTCAAAATTGTCAACAATGTAATGGTGTCGTAAATAATGGCAGACTTAATTAGTTGACCACATTTGAACTATCATTATCACAACAATTAACGGGTGAAGCTCAGTCAGATGTTTGTAGCTGCAGAATTGTGAGTATTTTTAAGAGGAGCCTTCTTATCAACTCGGGGAAAATCTTGACTCTTTCAACAAGCTGAGTGTTTTTTTTATGTATAATAAAACTTTTGAAGGTTCTTTCAGAAATTAGCTGAGACGAACTTGAGATTTTCAAAAACGGATTGCCCGAATTCAATTCTAAACAAAATCAATAAGAAATTTTACTAAATTCTTTTCAGAGACGTGTGCGTTATTACTTTTTGTTTTGCAACAACTTTTTTAGTTTGACTTTCAAAAATTTAAAAAAATGTTATAGTACTTTGGATTATAAATTTTTTTTATATCTTTTTTTTTAAAGCCAAATGACCTTACTGACCTTAAATTGAAATCATTTTAAAGCAAGATGCACCCGGCATAGTGGACTTAAGCTTGCAACCAATTTAAAATTTTATTGTTGTGCCTTGTCAATGTGAATAATTGTTTTGGTACCACCCTGGACTGTGATTAACATTAATAACGACACCGACGTAAGTAATAAGTCAATAATCTGCTTTTAAAGTATAATTGTTCTCAAATTGATTGCTTTGACGCTTACAAATTAATGTATGTGTTTGTCTTATTGGGGTTTTAATTATACCCGTCAGACAGACAGCTTAGCTTGTTTTTTGACACTTAAAACAACACTTTATCGTCTTCTCACCTCTAGTCTGATTTAATAAAGAAAGGCCTTTTACTCTCATTGAGTCTTGAATTACAAATCAACTTCTTCTGTGAGATAATGAGATAAAAATTCCTGTCTGTAACTTGCGTCACTTTCAATAAATCAATTCCTCAAATCAAGCCGTTTAAGCTCGACAACAAACTCGTTTTATCAAGTCTAATCAGCTTCAAATTACACATAATCAATTCAAATCATCTCATCACATTAATCTCAAATCAAAACAGTTGACAATCCTCCTCCATTTGACAGTGCCTTACACTCACGTGACCTATCTGGCATGCCTACAATATAATAAGAAATGAATTCACAAAACCAGTAATTCATTAAAAATGTTAACTTTCAACTCAGGACTTTAACAACAACCAACAAATAAATAACTGGCGCCGGTATGTTAGAATTTCACTCCATATATATTTTAATTTATTTAAATGTTACCCCTTGACCGATTTTCAAGACAAAATTAAACATTCGAATACGACTCTTGAGTATGTTACCAATTCAAAATATCCGCCAATTAATGACACATATACTCCTATACGTTGTGTGTTTAAAAGAAAACCAGTTGAAACCAGGTTTAAGAGACGACGTCACTGCAACTTTTATTTTTGTTATAAATATCATTTTGTTGTTATAAATATCATTAAATGTTTTCGAAAGAAACGGACGATGCAATTACTTCGGGTTCCGGCTACAAGCGCGTCACCTATAATCCCTATTTTATGAAATGGATTTGCTTTTGAATTTTAAAAACATGTATTTCGCTTAATTGGTTGAGTGTAAAGTGTGACCAAAGCGTCCGTCTATTAAATGGCCGATTTCGCAATGATCCAGGCAGGCCCACATTATTACAAAGATTCAATAGATTGACCGAGTTTGAAATGAATAGGGGGTACAAATTAATTATTGTAGGTTGGCCTGTGACATACACCTAATTTAGAGTCCTTAGGCTTACCATGGCGTTCGTTAAAACTGAGAGGCTTTAGGAGCCAATGACAGTGACCGCAAAACAAAATGGGCTCTTAGTCCCTTAGTTCATTAAAATTGCCACGTACAACCAGCCGTCAATTATATGAACTTTTTTAATACAAGAAAAGTTGGCATCACTGCTATAGGATTGTCGGGTGAATGGAGTACGAATAACTGTGACATTTACTACCGACATTGTAAATGGTGCAACATTTGTAGACGGATCTGTCATTCCAAGCAAAACTAAGACAAAGTCCTGAGTTTCAAACATGGGAGCGAACGCTGATTTCCCCATTTCAATAGTCATTCAGGGACGAGAACACTGAGCACAGTAAAATAAGTGAAACACATTGCCCAAAGAAACTTAGTTGATTCTAGTTCTTTTGCTCATGACAAGGAATACTTGAAAAACTGAAGGCAAACAGACAATGAATGTAGTAGATTTCTGCGATGAGTGCATTCAGATCAAGCAAGTGAGTTTTTCGATTTGCAACTCATCTTAAATAAACATTTTGAACCTAAGCAAAAATAGTTTAAACAGCGGATAGGAACAAGTTGCCACGTAGCAGATGCATAAAAATATATTACTGCAGTACTACTCGTACTGTCTACTATGTACATACGAAGTAAATTCTCATATCTAGTCATTGAACATGTTGCCGCTTACGAATTTAGCAGACACTGCTGCGAAGGGAGCGCACCCAATGCTTAAGTTTAATAAAAATAATTCCTTCGTCCTTCACCAATATACGCGAGAGTTCCGCCTTTCCTATACCATTTAACTAAATCTTCACATAAATCACGAGATTTGTAATTAATCAAGCAGCTGTCATCGCGGCTCATGCACAACACAATCTCGAACGCACCTATTATGCAATTCAGCACGACCTTCTGCAGAAACAAACAGAATAGCAATAGCTCACATCTGCGAATATTCACTTTGCCAAATGTTTCGTGACAGGTTTTTGTTTTTTTCTTTTCATAATTGAAGAGATTTAAAATGTTGTTAAACAATAAACATAAAGGAAAAGAAGTGAAGCAGTGACGTAGACTGTAACATATCAATGCCGTTAGGAATGCCAAAACAAGTCTCTTTTCATTCAATGGGATTACCAACATACATTTTTTATTTTCGACTCTAAATTTAAGTAGTTCACAGTGGATATAATTTTCCATACAAATTTCGTAATTGTGAGCTTCCGGAAATTACAATTTATTTTTCTAAGAAGATTAGAAATTTGTTTCGAAAAGACTCCAAGCTGTCAAATTCGTTATTCATTAGTTCCACGGTGACAGAACTCCAATTTCTGTAAAAGCTTCACCTTAATAAGATCATAAACAAATACCAGCCCGTCAATATAGCTACCTCAAAACTGATAAAGCCATCAACCTGACGATTATCAAAATCAAAAGCAATGCGATAGCAAAACCTGATTAGCTTAAAGGGAGAGCTCGCTTTTATTTTGTTATCTAAAACTAAGAGAAGCTAGGCGCTCAGCCGAAATTCGCTATAAAAAGCAGTCGATTGTACTTTTAAAAGCAGTCGTATTTTAAAACTGTCAAAAGGAGAACATGTTGATCTTTGCAATTAAAAATATCAAATAGAAATTCCCTAGATAACACTTAATCATCTGAATATTGCAAAGAACAAACACGTTTTCAAAAATGATTTTAAATCTTTATTGTTGCAACGATAAATATGCCAATTTACAGGAAAAAAAACCCTCCGGGACATGTCTGTAAGCACAAATCTCAGTAGAAGCATAAGTGGGGATGCGCCTGCAATTAAAGTTGACTTTAGTTAACAAATTATTAAAGCAAAATAAAGTCTTAACATTTACAAATAGATGATATTAAAAAAAATATACCAGTTCCGTCTCAAGACTACATGAACCAATTTAAATTGATTTCTATGAACTGTTTTAGCAATAAACCGAAGCCCGCATTCCAACGTGTTTCAACTTAAACGACTTGCAGCGCCAAATAAGGTTAAACCTGAACATTGAACAATGCCTTAAATGCGCTGAAATGTGATTGAACCTGTCTTTTTCTGCGGATGCGAATAAGAACGAAGGGAGACGCAGATCAAACAAAGGGGCTTGACTATTTACCCAGAGCAATTCTAGTCAATTAAGCAAACATTAAGATCGTCATGTTTGATTTGCTAAGTGATAAAAAAATCGATCGATCTCAAGTGCAAATCGATGGTCATTTCCTATTTTCATTAAAAGAATTCTTTCTGGATCTATTTGTAATTTGAATAAATTCAACTACATGTTTAAACATCCTGACTTTAAACGAGATCAAGGCCGTCGTGACTATGTGTTGATGACCCACCAGTGTAGTAGCTGTGTAGTGCAGTTGATGTGTAGTAACTTTCCGTAGATAACGATTTGTTGCGCGATCGAAACTATTGGATTGACTCTTATGCGCTTGACAACGATGGCCGTCGTAAATTGATATAAATTGACAGTTGAAGGTGAAACTGACAAGGTGTTTTTACTGATCTCGTGTGAAAACAAGCGGAGATGGCACGGAACACGTACCCACTATTTGTTTATCATATTGCTTTGGGTTTTATGTTTGTGTCAACAGATGGTGGGTTTTCCATTAAAATAAAAACAAATCGTGGGTCCGGCTTTTAAGCGATCGTTGAACCCAGTCATAAAGACTTTGAAAGACATTCGAATCAGACCACCATTGTCGGGTCTCTTTGTGAACAGTGTAACACAGAGTTAAAGTTCAAGGCTGGTGTTATAAGCACTTGTAGAGAAAGCGCCGAGCTAATAACAAATTTTAGTCTCGACTTAAAATTTACGGGGAAGCAATTGCGAAATTTGCATGGAAAATAAAGCCACTGTGAACTACTAAATTTAGAGTTCGTATTTAAAATGTTTATTGCTAAGGCCCAAAGTCAAAAGGAACTATAATTTTTCAAACATGTAGACGGAGGTGATAGTTCCATACGGCATAGGTTCAAGCCCCGGCTCAATGCTCTGCCACCGTCCATAAAGAGAAACGGATGATGTACACCAGAGTTTCTCCAGCAATAGCCAGAAAGGTTTCTGCTTGCAATGGACTGAAATTCGAGTCCCCCAGAATTTAGAATCCACTATAAAAAGAAGAAGACTCTTAACGATTAACTGGCTTAGTATATATAGTAGGGAAGACCAAATCAATCCCAAATCTGAAGCATGGACTCAACGATCACCGTTGAAATCTTAACAAAATGAATTTATCGCAATTTTTCCCATCCGCTGGGGTTTGTTGTAGCGAAAATAGAAGCACAAAAGCAAAACTCTTCATAAAGTGACAAAACAGTTGACAATATTAATTCGAAGACAAAAGTTATAGCCCAATGAGCTTAAGTTTATGATTTAAGTGGCCTCCACTAAAAAATTATATCAAACATTTTATTACATTTAAATGTAGCTTACGAAATTTTTTTTACGGCCGCAATTAACTTTAACGATTTATCAACCTCGAGTATACGTTACTTGCAAATAGAATATAAAGTATATTTTTTAAGTCGATTAATAACTTTGATACACCTATATGACAAATTTCCAGAGAAGCCAAAAAACCCATGCAGAAGGTAAAAAACCGTTTCTATGTCATCAAATTAGTTTTTTTCGAACATGGTACATAACAATACAACAATTCGCATGTAGGAAATATACGCTTAACACAAATGAAAGTATTTGCGGAGTCTGACCGACCAATTAACACGCCCACTGGGTAAACATTCCAAACCGCATCTCTTTCAAAAATGTTAACACTTAACCTCGACATGCATTGTCGGTATGCAAATCGAGAGCCCAAAATGTATACAAGCTCCTTCAAGTAAATTAGCACAATCGTATTGCATAGCAAAGAAAAAAAAAACAAGAACAAGGACAGTCGATTCAGATGTAAAGAGTCAACTCTGCTTTAATGTTTTGTTGATATATACATATTTTTTTTTTTTTAACTAAATATCGTGTGCATATTGTTTATTCAGGAAAAGTAAATGAATGCTACAAAACGAAAAAAATAAATACCAAACCCGAATTACAAACAGGAAAACAAAAGGAAAATCAATTTTATACATGTAACAATCATCACTAAGAGTGGGAAGCGGTTTTTCTGGATCAAATTCAGTTTTCAAATCAAAAGGGAAACAATTTGACAAATAAAACAGGATTTAAATAAAACTGGGGCTCAACAATAATAATAAACTCAACAACAACGGTGCTGTCTAACATTCAGTGGAACTTTCAGTGGTGGGTTTATGTTTTCAAAACAAAATTCAACCCAAAAACAGAAATAGAAACACAACGATCGATGGTGGAACGATTTATAGAAACAAAAATATTCCATCACCGATGTATCTGTTTTCAACTACAACTGAAAAGGAAATCATAAATGATATGCTTCAGCTGGAGTTTGTTTAAAGCATTTTTTTTTTTTTTTTTTTTTGGAAAAACAAAAGAATAATTTTTTTGTTCAATTTTCAATCCTAACCTCGCCACCCAATAAATCCAAATCATGAGATCCTGCCGTTTTAATTATGTTGTAGATTTTAACGTACGGCGCCTTTATTAGCTGTTTTTTTATTTTTATTTTGAGCACAGTATTTGTTTTTTTTATGGAATTTTTTGTCGTTGGAGGAGAGAGAAAACCATATATAAAAAATACGAAAATATATTAAAAATAATGGAAAAAAACTTGAAATTCTCGCGGCACTCGATGATGTACAATTCATCTTATTAATTTTTTTGTTTAAATTGAGAAAATAAAAAATGATAGCTCACCTCCCACGATTCGCGTGTTAGGTCACCGATTTCTTCGCCGTCTTCGCTGCTGGTGCGACCATTTTTGCTGTGACCGCTCTTTGTCCATTCGGTGTCGTGTTGAATTAGTTCAAAGCCACGTGTCTTGATTTGTTCTTCGTCCAGTTCGCCGTACAAGTGGGGCACCCAGGTGTTGACGAAACGATACAATTCGCCGACACTGAAAATTGGAAGGAGATTGGTTACATAGAGATAAGGAAGAGTGACAGATGTATAATGTTAAGACTGACCCCAGGACACTACAAGCTACAGTTAATAGTCGCCCCAGCTTTGAATCGAAACTATTGTATGTGGGTGGATTTAAAACTAAGGGAACAACGCTTGTTTCAAAATTGTGAAATCTAGAGCTCAACCACTCGCCCTGATAATAAATACCTACTTTTAGTGCACAACAAGGCCAGCACAGAACCGACCGTATTTAGAGCGATCAGAGGGTCTCATCTCAATCGACACACAAAAACTAAGTCGATTTTACATTCGAAGCAAAAACAAATTCTGGCACGTATCTCTCGTTCAAAGAGGACGCCATTTGGGCACAGATTTAGTCACGAAACACTTTTGAGCACTAGGGCTAGCTGTCATTATATGATTTGTAAGTCCAGGAACGCGAATAAGAGTAGAACAAAAAAAGGAACAACAAATACTGTTTACTATTTGTTGTATTTTTTCTGCTAGGCTTTCTTTTTCTATACCAGCATTCCCGTTTCTGATCAGCAATCATATGGTAACCTGTCAAAATATTATGCTGATCTTCAATTTTTACTCATTTTGTTTTTGTTTCTTCTGAGCTTAAGACTGAGCTGTGATCATGTTTCGAAGCAACGAAAATTCAGAGCTCCGATGTGTCTAAGGTAAAAAAGAAGCAGGAACTTTTTTGTTTGACAGTTCAGGCTCTGCTCTGAACAAAGAAACAAACAAACCCCGTGTGACTGAAAATGACAACACATCCCGACACGCAAAAATACGTGACACACATTTTGTTCAGCCATTAAATTATTGGAAAATTCAGCATGCTGATATTTTTATAGCGATGGCTTACAGAATTTTTATTTCCTATAAAACAAAAATGCCTACCGGAAGTGATGAGCGGACATTTTTTATTTATTTCTTTCGTGTAGCTGATTAATTATTTGTTGGTTTAATTTACTGACACAAATTACCACTCTCGTTTCACATGTTTTAAATCAGAAATAAAAACTGAGTAGGAGCCTACAGTTATCGGCGTAATAGAGGGAGACATACCTACTCTAGTCCAGTCCAGACTGCACTACTCCATTGTAGAAAGAAAAAAAGTTTGCAATTCGTAATGCTTCCCACGAACAAGCTCAGTTAAGACGCATTTCAAATCATCATGTGAAGGCTGCACCTTTCGACATAAGTAAACATGTTTGCCCGCCAATTTTAATTTTCTGATTTCCGGATTTCATCTCATTATCCATCACCCACTTGTAAACCCCTGCTTCATGTTATTGTTCGCTTCAAATTTGTATGCACATTCAGACTTTTATTCGCCCACAAACTCGTAGTATTCTGCATGCCCTTTCAACAATGTAAAGGTCTCTTCTATACTATTACCTGCCATGTTCCCGTGCCCTAATGTGGGGGTCAGTCGCAAAATGTCGATTCATTTTAACTTACCGATTCTTTGGTACGCTAAACCAATATTCTGGTCGTAATTTATTTTTGCCGTACGACATCACCGATGTCGGTAGGGGAATGGCTTTTCCAATTGGCTTGCCCATACGTAGTCGCAGATACAGCGGTGGATCGGAACAGGCTCTTGCTGGTCTTGGAATCAGTTCTAATTTTCATTGTTGTTGTTGATTGAAGTGATGCGACGAAAATAAAAATAAAAAAAGAATCGTGAAATTAATTAGAGGAAATAAACGCAATATAAGTGAGACAATACAAAAATTGGTGGTTGGGGGTGGGGGTTTGAAGTACATAGTATAGCAGGGGATGTCAGTAGATTGTTGTTGACCACGGGGGATAGATTGCGACAAATTGAATATAAAGTCAATTCAATTTCGTGGGTTAAGCGCGCGCACATGCGATTAGTTTGGAAGCTTTTCAGACTACACACTCATTTATATACAGTATAGGCGAACGGTGATGGGAAACCATGCATGGAAAACACAACAACTTCGGATATGATAGAGTGGATTGATTCGTAAACAGTTGGGTCTTTGTCTTATCTTGAAAACAAATTACGTAAGCTGGCAAGATTGGTCCCGATGACGAAAACTCCGTTTTCGGTAAACAAGTCGCGGTCTTTACTTGAATGGCCAAAGTTGATGTCATTCCTATGACAGTCACTTCATAGGTTTTCATTTTCGTTGCCTAAGAAATGCATCGTAAAAACATCCAGTGCATTCGCAAGTGTCTGCATTGTTGCAAGTGGAATTTTCGAAAACGCCAATTTGGAGTCAATATACAAATAACTGCCTGAGAAGTATTGGAAATAGTAGATGGCAAGAGCGCATCCAAGAACGAGCTATACTTTCACTGACAATCGTCCATTTGGCATATAAAACAATACAAAAATCCGTCACGTATTATCCGTTCACGGATAGGACGCGAGTCCCAGTTTTTTTTTTACTAGTTCGAACCTTTAATCGTGGCAACATGATGGACAAATTGCATCATACAGGCCGTCAAAGAACGGGCTAAGCGTTCAGTAACTAAATGGCTCCACAACGTAAGAGGAGTTGATATTTAAATACAACAATCGCGTGCAAAATCAATAATAAGCAACAAAAGTTAAGAATAAACATTTCCTTTCACACAATTATAGCCTTTAATCGACTGTAAAAACGAAAAACGTTCCTTTGACAACCCGAAAGCGATAATTAACGGTTTTGTTGACAATTTCTCCGCGTTATTTATTGTGCAAAAACCTTGTCGACAGTGTATATGCGTCAGATGCATACATTATGCAATAAAAAGATCCAATGGATCCGCAAATACATTTGATGAGAGTCTGTAAATGCGTACAAAACTGGAACAAGCCGTTCGAGTATTTCAATAAAGTTTTAAGCACCTCTTTGCGAAGCTGTTTCAAGTCAATTGGAAGCAAAATCGGAATCCACTGTATTTGCAACGTTTTTAAATAAAAATAAACCAACCGCTATCCGACACGATTTAAATGCAATCTTAAGTGTGATCCGCCAGCAACTCTAAGAAGAAATCGCCGGCTTGGTCTTAAAGTTAATCCTTAGTTGCATTCACTAAGAGAAGGAATCGAAGTTGGACTTAGAACTGGTACTCTCTTCGATGATATGTGCAACAGAGTTCTCAAAAGAAGTTAAGTATCTAGGAATCATACTGGATGAAAAACGTACATGGAACTCCAGCCATTCCAAACCTATCGGCAAAGCCAGGACCTCCTTATGGACCAGCACTTAACCTCAAAATGGCACTGTGGATGTACACGGCTATAACGAGACCTATCATCATCACGTATGCAGCTTCTGTTTGTTTGTATAAAGCAACACAGAGTTCAGCAGAGGTTAAAATCAGCTTGTGTATTTCTGACTGAGAATGAAGCATATTTACGCGTTCATAACCAGACAAGAAAAGTGTACCCAGTGTGCAAAGTTACAGTAATCTTCGGCTTATAAATGAAATAACGTGCTTACGGAATGATTTACTAAAGAAGATTGTTTTATTCTTACACGTCCTGTGAAATTAATTTATTTAACTAAGCATTTCCATACACAACAAACATTCGCGCATTCAAATCAAATCGAGGATCACAGTAGAGAGTCAAGAGTTATAGTTTATAGACAAAGAAATAGAGACACATCACATTAAACAGAAAGTGTGGATTAAAAAAAAAAACACTTCTGAAGTATACAGCGTTACACATCGAGCATAGTTATTTGCAATTCTGCTTGTGCAATCTCATTATAAACATACCAACTTGATCTAGATTTGGAAAAAATGGTGCCCGTACTACAATTGTGTTTAAGAGATAGTTGTATGTATTATTTGTCATGTGTTGGATGTTATTTTTGAGACACGATTTAAATGAAACATTTTAAAACAGATAAAACGAAAGACGAAGAAAAAATAAGAACAAAAAAAAAATAAAAAATTAGTGCGAAATATACAAGTAAAACGAGTAAACAAATGAAATATTTGTAGGTACTTACTGTCAACACTGACAAACAGTTCCGGCTTGTCGTCGATGGACACCATCGAGCGGTAGTCCAACTTCGGTGCTTGCGGCTTCTCCTTGTTCAGCTTCGTTGTCGATTGTGTACCTTCAGACGAGTGAGGTCGCATAAATGTGCCAATCGATGAACGCCTATAATAATCGAATTTAATATTAATAAGTCTGCTGAGGCGAGAGCTTAAATTCATATGTTTGAGTTGTCGTGTCATTGTCGAAGTCGATCGAAGGTGGGTAAGAGAACGACGTCCATTGAACAACAACATTTACATAAAATTGTGTAATTTTTTTTTTATAAAAATATAAGAACGCGTACATGGTAGGTATACTGAACGAGACTGACACCAGGTCAGCTAAATAAGGGTTCAAGCCAAATTAATATAAAAAAGCAAATTAACGTCATCGAGAAACTTGGGAGTTTATTTTCTTATTGCGAATGTATTCAAATTGTCGTGAATACGCGTTGGGAACTATCAAGGTTTCAATATGTCCCAAAAAAGCAGGGCGTGATATAAAGGGTGACCAGGGAGCAAATGATACTTTTTCCATTTGCTGTCAAAGTTACGTATACCAATGACATCCAGCTGTCAAAATATTCATTAATTGTTTCCATTCAATCATGCATCGTTTCACGCTTGCCGAACGTGCGGATGTTATTAAAACATATAGAAATTCCGACTCAAGGACCCAGCCCATAGAATCCGTGGCTTCCGTCGCGTCGATGGATCAGTCAATATTAACGTATGCGAAGAAGCGAGCAGTCCCACAGAATCCGTCGCATACGGTGACAGGCGATGACAGGCGATGACAGTTTCTCTAATTCTCTCATTATTTCCATCAATGAGAGTGCTTTCTCTAACGCTGTGCCAACTGTCAAAGTGTCAACGGGTGCAACGGACAGAAAAGTAGAAAGTAAAACATCTTCATCCATCGCGACCGGCACGTGCGCTACTTATGGTTAACCTTCTATAAGGCGCTGTGTATTCTATTAACCTGTCAGCCGAATACATTGCCGCACCCGATTCTATGGGTTAGGCCCTTCAGTTGTAAAAACGTATCGTGAATTTCGTCTTGGCTTCAGTGTGCAAGCAATTCGTCGAACCGTGAAAAAGTTTGAGCGTGAGTTTGGTGTGAAATGAAGGAAACGTAGATTCAGCGCCGATCACCTGAATTGGGCATCGCCAGAGAGTAAACGTGACTTGTTGGATTGGGACCTACATCCATATAAGTCATATATTTGACTGAGTCAACAAAAATTGGACCGACCGCTTTCAGCACTGCCAACGAAGTCTAGGCGGCCATTAAAATAATGTGCTGTTCCACACATAATGGCGTGAGTGTACCTTCAACTTAAACTTATTATGGTAATGCCGGATTTTTGTGGCCCTAACATAAGTATTTGAACTTCTACATGGTTCCTTAAAATCCTTTTAGAACTGAAGTTAGCACCACTTATATGTTCTCTGGAAAAGGGCTCAGCGACGTATAAGCATAAAATACCATGGGAAAGTCAAACAAGATACTGCCAGACCTTTAATTGCCATAGGGTTCAAGGGGAAAACTATAATAGAGTCCCAGCGTGATGTTGATCGGAGAAGTTTTCGGTTTTCAATAATCTATGACCGCCTGCAGTCGATCGTAAACGAGTTGTTAGATCTCACTGATGAGAGCTAATAGACCGCCCTTTCGAATAAACGTTACTTACAACATTATTCTACCGAAGAAGGGCTACAGCTTCAAGCAATACGAAGGTTGTGAATTTTACATGGAAAAATAGTTAGTATAAAATTTACGTTCTCTCGAGAGGTGAGTTTCACATATTATCTACACGTCAAAACTTTACAAAAGGTGAATGGTCATTTTTGTTGGTCCCGAATATAGAAGTTTCGACAAACCCCACGTGACTATCCATAACGTGATTCCTTTCTGACCACAACGTCAATCGTTGAGCAAGATAACTGACCCTCTGCTCACAAAAACGAGAAGAAAAAAACAAACGTGTTCCATTTTTTTTTTATTCAAGCACTTCTCAAAAAGCGACGCTAAGGCGTTTCAACAGGACCGGTGTCCTTGCGCGTAGGGATTTTGTTCTTCTCTTTGTTGGAAGCTGTAGCAGTCTCGTAGGCACATTTCTATCATAGGTTATTCGGTGTCTGCGAATGTGCAAGCTCGATTTTAACCATACCCAACCTATAGGACAGGCAGGACTGGCACTCCGCGAGTACTGTCATAAAAGGTATACCCATCTTAGAAGATGGCTCAAGGACAGAGAATGGAACTAGAGCAGGTGTCTTATTCGTAGAACTAGGTATCAATCAGTCATACCGTCTGGCAAATCAGTGCAGCGTTTTTTAGGCAGATTTCTGCGCGGGTAAGAAAGCGGCTCAAACTGTCTTAGCTTGAGAGCTTCCAGCAATGGAAATAACCCTCTGCGTGGACAACCAAGCAGCACTTAAAGCGATCCAAACTGGTAAACTCGAAAACTGTAAGTCATTGCCTTTCGGCATTAAGAGCGATAATTTATCTGTTTAAGTAAATAACTTCCAGCTGAAAGGAAAGGCGCCTTCCAGTAAACGTCCAGTATATCTGTAAGTTTTGCTGGTCGTTGAGTCGCCATCTATATTTCTATATCTTTCTACAGACAAGTACTACTATGTTTCGGTGCAGCTAAGAGCTTCATTGATAATTCGAAGTTTGTGGCCCACAGTTGACACTAAAAGGTCAAAGATCCTAACACCTCGTGATCGGTACCAAATCCGAGTCTTAGGCTTATAACTGGAAACTGGATGGGCATCTTTACAAATGACTTCTGCAGATGTTGCAGCGACGAAGAGGAAATAGAATCTGTGGAAGATCTCCTGTGTCACCGCCCATCCGTCCAAGAACACCGCTACTCTTGCTTGGGAGCTTGGCTTGGAAGATTTAGCAACGATAGTTCCATCAGATCTAAAAAGATTCATCAACAAATCGGAATGGTTTTTAAGTCACATGTCCCACCATGGTTTCTGGGTGAAAACTGCATAGATTGCAAACTGGCCCCCTAACCTAACCTAACTTACCAGGAGGAAGATGCAAATGTGCCAAGGTATACAAAGAACTCCCCCCCCCCCCCCCCACCACGATTAATCACAGATAATGAAAAAATAACTATGAAACTATACCAATGCAACAGTTAATTTAAAAATTCGAAACAAAATCAAAACAACAGTTGAACGGTGTTACGAGGTTCACTACGTGCACATTGAATGCTTACAGACTAACAGTTTGATTTTCTCAAAAGAAATACAATAAATTAAATAAAAACAAATCACATTAACAAAACGTCATTACATCTTACAAACGAAACATCAAACAGATGAAAAAGGTTTAAAAGATTTGCAGAGGTCCTAACAGAGTTGAAAAAGCAAAACGAACTCAAATTTTGTATTTACAAAATAAAAAAGGTCAAAATAAGATACATAAATCGTAACGGAAAAGAACGAAATACACTCATTGCCTACACATCCATAGAGGTTATACACGGTCATTTATGACACCAACAACAAAACGAAAGCAATTTAAACTAAATAAATGTTCGTTTTGCCCTTACCCGGGGGTACCGTGACCCTCAGAATGTGTCGAATGTGGAGTCAATGGAGGCACTGGCGATCCACCAGAATCCTCAGATGGCGTTTTCGAAAACAGATTGCCACCCAACTCGGACACTAAAGTTATGGGTGAGCTGTTTTTTTTTTTTTTATTTTTGTTGTGTGTTTGTTTTGTCGATATAAAACAAAAGTATAACAAATTTTGATGTGTTTCAATGTGTCAAAGTGTCAGATGAAAAGTGTCAGATGGAGGTCAAGTGTGAAGAGTGGAAAGGTGTATGTGTGGCAAAAATTTGTTAGCCAAATCCCAGGGTGAGCATTTCAAATAAAAGAAAAATGATTTTTCCAATTATTGCTTAGACTTGTCAAAGAATTTTGAGATTGATGGGGAAAACTTGAAGCCATTTGCCGTGGGCACACTTACCTCGAGAATACTTTGGAGAAGACACTCTGATTCGAATCGCCAGTGTTCGGAGCCGATTCAGTGTCACTGGACTTGCCAATGGCACCGACGCCGCCAGTGCTGCCGCCAGTTTCACCGGTTAGACCTTCCACCCAGGTGAGGGGATAGGACAATCGCTTAAGCATCTGAAAATATGTAACACGTGTCAGGACACAGTTGCGCTGCAGGTTTTTTTTTTAAGAGCACTTACCTTGTTCTTCTTGTCGCCAGCTTTGTCGAGCTGACTCTGATTCAGCGCGTGTTGGGGTTGCTGTTGATTTTCATTGTCGTCTACGCTGAAGCTAACGCTGGTGGTCTTCTTGCGACCACCGCTAACGGATGGCGCGTCCAAGCTAGACGACGTAGTAGTTTCGCTGGCATTTGTCGGCGAAATAGTCTTCGGTGGTACCCAGTCAGAGCTTAAAACAATATCAGCATCACTGTAGACGGTTTTCTTTGGTATGGGTTGTACATTGGGAACCGGGTCGCGTATATCAATGCCAGAGTCGTAGCGTGACTGCTTCGATAGTTCTTCCAAGTGTTCCAAATCGATGGCGGCAATACCACCGGCTAGAGCACCCATGCCAGGGGCACCGACGCCACTTGTCGACGAGGTGGCCGAGTGCGCGTCCTGAGCACGCGCACCACTATCACCCGTTGTCAGTGACTCGTTATCGGCCTCTTCATCCGATGATCTTCGGGATATAGATAAAGAAAATCTAGATGATGTTTGGTTGCCGACGGTTTTTGAGCGTGGGGGGGTGAGGAGAGTGATGCATGTGTTTTTGAGTGTGTGCGACAGAGAGGGAGAGAGTGCATATCGAACATGGAAGTGAGGTGGGATGAGGGTGATTTTGGTGCGCAATTGGCAGAAAGGAAGATGAAAAGTAAACAGAAAATTATTTAATAACTTGAACATATAATTATTGAACATTGTTTAGTAATTCGTTTGGCTGTCTAATCAATCCACGACAAGACGTACACTTTGCTTCATTCGCATTCGCTGTTCTTTGCGCAATAAATGTTACATGCGGGTTAGGAGTTTACATCTACTGTTAGTTAGTAAGTTGCAGGAGCAGAGAACACGTTAGAAGTAACTCTATGAATTCATATTGAACAGGAATCGGCTAATGACACCTATCAAGCGTTAAAATGCAACTGCGACCGCGATATCAGTTCAATGGTCAAGTGCACTAAGTCAATTTGACAATAGTAAGAGTGATGCAAGAGCTAGAACGGTGCGTCGTCATCAGGCATTGTCTTCCATTTCCTATACCATCGGTGTTGAGAAGTTTGGACTTATTGCTCGATCCCTTCTTGTATCATCTGATGGTGACAGGGAAATGTATCTTCAAGTTGCTGGCAGGCCGGTATATTCGTTTTGACAGATGAGTAATGGTTGAGAGATCTTCCGTTTAATTGGCATTTATACGCTAGCTCTCATTAAATGTAGACATTCTAGTCTTTTTGTACAGAAAAGTTACCACGACTCGAGCTCAAGTCTGGGTCGGCATTCTGTAGAGACTTTCAAACTTTTTCGTTTGCACGAACGATTTACTTCCGCAACTTACAGCCTTATGATTGACCCAACCTTGCAAACCATTCGCATGCATTTGGTAATCTTGTCCTACAAAAACCTCTGACACATTCAACGCAAAACTCCTCAAGATTACTCGACAGATTGACAAGTCCCATCATGCATTACTTAACAATTACGCATTCAAGTTATTTTCAAACACAAAACAATAAATTGGCCAATGGTTAGTCAACTAGATCGGCATGAAATGCAGCATCCGGTTTTAGTATGAAAAGCTTGCGGCAAACGCAATTCCAACAACTGTCTTACCGGTCCTTACTGGGTATGGCCCAGTGATGATCCAAGAGACTCTTCCGTCTCTCCTCGAGCGTAGTACGTTTGTCTGCAATTGACAGAGTTTTCTTATCATCAGCATCATCACTCTCAGCATCCGACTTTGATTCAGTCTTAGACGTTTCTTTGGCTTCAGCTTCTTTGTCTTCCTTCTGCAATTTACAAGTGGAAACAAAAACAATTATCAAATGCATACAGGTAGTTGGAGGAGCAACTCACATCAACTGGTGTCACGCGTTCCCGATCGAATGCCTTGGGGAATGCATCACCATCTCGACCGGAACCGGAACAAATCGAATCCTGATCATCACAGGTCTCAATCGAGCCGACACCTAATTCAGAAAAGGTTTCATCTTTTACCATCAATGAATCTCTACCAGATGGGGAGTGCGTACCTTCCAAGTGGCTGGAGGATGTTGCTTGTTGCTGCTGCTGCTCCAACACTGACTTGGGATAGTAGATCTCGGCTTTTTCTGTTGTATTCGATTCGCCGCCGGCGACGCGCATATGGGCGATATCATGAAATATGGCAGCGTTGACAACCAACTCCATAGGAGCAATTACACCGTAACTCTCGGGGCCGTGTTCAATGACCAAAGTATCGGATACATTTGGGTCGAACATGACCGCATTGGGGGTGACGAGGAGAACACCGCCCACAACACCTTGGCCATCGGTTATGTGCCGCACGTTGATCTTTAGGAAACGTTGAGTGATAACCGGATCGTCACCAGTTGATTCGGTGCCATTTTTCGGTGAGATACGTTCAATGTGTCCTGGTTTGGGAGATCCGGGCCGGAGGCCTTCAAGGATTTCTGTAAGAAAAAAGATTGTTGTGTCATTATTTGAATTTACACGAGGATTCGAGGATTTAGTTGTCAGAGGGAAGGCAGGTGCAATGGGTTACCTTAAGTCTGTTGAATTCAGTATCAATTCAATCAATCAAAACTAGAGCTTAGTTTATCGCACAAGAGCTCCGAGAACTATGTGGCAAATGATGGTAAACAACCAAAATGAGTGATTGGGTGTGGGTTATTCTGTCTGTCTGCTTGCACCTTGAGAATCGTATCAACACAGAAGGGGTTAGGAGTAAAAAAAAAATCGTTCTCTTTAGATCTACTGACTGGAATGAACGACTAGATCTCATTTTCAGCACATTTAGTTCCCAATCCACATCGTTTAAATCAAATGTTTAAGGCGAGAGATTATCATTGGCATACGAGCCTCTGAACTGAAGGCAATGTTTCAATATTTCACCGAGCGGTAACCAGTTAAGTAACCACATACGTAGGTAACCTATTTTCAAATCTTGTGCTTTATATGCTTTGCAGAAAAAAAATATAAAAAATGTTGATTTCTTTTGATAAGAGAAACCAAATGCTCAAGTGATATACAATCGCATCGCTTTATCACGGTCGCAGATAATGATAACAGAAAAGCGAGGGCACACATTGGTTCCTTTTCTTTTACAAAAAGTTGGCAGTTTTCCGAAAATATTCCAAACCAATTTGTGCAGCAAAAACTCTTATTATGCGGGTATACAGTATGCACACCTTTTAAGGTTACATGCGGCGCTGCTTGGCGCATGTTTAAATACTATACCCAGCTGTAGTCACGATAAATTACTCAATTCAGCGAGTCAGGCTACCTCTGCTTATCGCTAGGCAATTAACGTTATCAGTGTTTTGTTAATGAATGTTAATTTCTACGGCTACCTATTTTAATTAAATTGGTTAATGTGTCGCTGATTCCAAGTGTGTTCCCACAATCAGCTGGGCAATTTTATGTGGGCCACGATGCTGGTACATCAACCAGACGCGCTTAATTCGAGCATCACGAGTTGTTTACATCGCTCGTTTAATTTATCACATGAAGACATCAGATCTAATCACACAATACGAAAATAATTTAACGAAATCTTTGTTTACGATTGGCACACGAAATATAATAAATAAAACATGAATAAACGTAGGTAAACGCAAACGGCGAAGGTGACGAATGACGATAGCATCAGGCCGGAGTACACAGGCAAACGTATGTTGTTCTTCTTATTCTGAATAGCAAATAGGAGTATTCATCGCATTGCATCGGAATCAACACCAAATCAATAAATATTTGAATGCAATTAGAAGTTTGAGAAAAGAAAACAACAAAAAAGTTTGCATACCCATACCTCCATCACGCCAGAATACAGCAGTATGCATGTTGCTTTGGTCGTGCTGTTGGTGCTTATCTCCAGAAATGCAAGTTATTATCGAATAGATCTATTTGATTTTAATTGAATTCACATTAAGAATTGTTAATCGTTCGATTTGTATCGAATTTGTTTTGAAAATTCTCCAAAAATTTGCACAACGAACGAACTGCTCGTTAAGTACTTTTTGACGTTTGACAGCAAGTGGTTTTATTTTTCTCGTTGGAAATTTCTGCACGCAGGCAGGCTTTTCGTACTGGGAACAAGTGTGAAAGAGATAAATATGGTAGTTGTGGAATGACAACTGGAATTTTGGAATGGAAAAGCTTTCCGTAGTCACACAGATATGGCATGAGGTAGAATGGCGCTGAGCAGACATAGGTATCTAATGATGCAGTCATGATATGAGGATTAAAATTGTTTATATGTATTATTATTATATTCAAAAAAGATTCCTGCTCAATGTTTTTATGGAATATTATAACGTAAAATTATATCGGAAATTGAATTTATGTTGTGAGCGAATTGTAAATAACAGTTGGTGTTCATATCAAATATATTTACGAAATCAGTTAAACGGGTTATTTTCAAACCCCTAAAAACAATAGAAAAATGGAAAATATTTAAAACACCTATGGGTACAGTTGTTATCTTTTTATAGAAGTATTGCACAACTTTGTTGTGCGAAATTTGGTTACAATTCAAATACAGCGACTCCCAAACGGTTAACTCTATGAATACAAAAAAAAAGGAATAGCGACTTTTCAGGGCTAGAGTTTAAAAGCTCTTAAGTAGGTAACGCAAAACCAATGTCAGGGACACATATAAATGTTGTTGTTCACAGACAGAATAGGTCACAAAATATAGCCGAAGCTTAATCCTAGTACTCTGCTCGCAGCTAAAAATGACCTCTCATACAATATTCAAAAAAATAAACCTGTCAACTTATAGTTCTTAGCAGACTATAATATTTTGAAAAAATCTAAAAACCTACCTCTCTCCTCGGTGGCTGTAGACTCTTCTGTGGATAGTTTCCTTTCGACTGGGCTGGATTTTCCTGACGCACTTGATGCCTTCTCGTCGCCAGTTCCCGATCCGGTGGATATGTCATCTTTAGCGGTTTTATCTGGCACCAACAGCTGTTGGCCAGGATATATAAATGAACTGTTCAAACGATTCAAATGTGTCAATTCAGATGGCGTAGTATCGAAACGGGCAGCAACCGACGTCAGTGTATCACGATTTCCAACCGTGTACGATATTGTTGGTATAGTTGGCAGCGATGACTTCTTTCGTTCATCTAAAAAAGATAAAAAAAAATGCAGTCGTAGTTAAAATGAAACATCCACATGAAAACCTTTCCAGTTTGGCGACTGGAACATCAATTATAATTTTTTTTTTAACCTTTTATAGTCTTCTCAAAGCGAACGAATTCCATGAACGCCAGGCTTATGTCATCGTACTCATAGATATCATTTTTGTACGCAAATACAAGAAATTCACAGCGTTCTAAATGGCGATAGATTTGCACGTTTTCCATGACTTTAACTTGAAAATATTATTACCGGCTATATGGACAAGTGCAGTGTCAAACAGAACCGACGACACCCGAATTCAGATGGCTAATGAAAGTGAAGTCAAGCCATAGTAAACAAAATAGAGATGCCCGCAACATGAAACCGTTTTCCCGCTTACTTTTCGACAATATGCACAGTGTCAGCAGATTTGTCAACAGATTATGTCGAAGTGGAGCTATATTTGTTAGTATACAAAATATTATGCTCCAGACCGAGTTCAGCTGAGAATTCCCTATGGGCTGGGTGGGGCTATGTGGCTCACTGATTTGTTATTACTTAGAGAGAACTGCTCACCGCATTAATGAAATTTATCGAATGTTTATACTACTTGTTGATAACACGATAAGTGGCTGTTTTGCTGATTGAGCGGCACACAAACACCAACGAAATTAATGGCGTTTTTCATTGAAGATCCGATAGAAAAATACGTCGGAGGACTTTTGCCATAGTGGTAGACACCATATGTGAGATTTGGTTTTTTGTTTCAATGTTTTAATAGCTAAATCAATTTACATATTTCAATTAAAGTTTAAATTCGCACGAGTTACGATGTGGACCCCAATATCCACATTCGGTCACATTACATGAACGCAACATGCAACATCGGCTACGCTCAACACTCTCTGTATAGAAGACATTCTGAAAGCGATAAACCGATAAAAACCATAATAGAGAGAGCTGTCGTTACGTTTCGTTTTGGCGCTTCTTTTCTCCATTTATTATGAATTTGCCATACTATGTAAGTTGTTAGTTTTAAGTCAGTAGTCTGTACAAAGTAGCTTAACAATAAAGACATACACGTAATTCACGCTTATGTCGTTTTCCATTGGGCACAAAATTAAATCTTCTGGTGATTCTGGGGAGAGAATTTCGACAAGACGGAGCAGTGAATCATTGTAAGATAAGATTCGAATTGAAAAAAAGCATAAGTGTGACATATCAACGATTATGTATGTATGGAAATCATATGTAGAGGTAAATAAATACTTGCATGTGGGTGCTTAATTTTATCACATTTAGCTATCGCAGTTAATTAAATGCGACAACAATCAACGGGTAGGTACATACGCGGGTAAACATATGGTCTATGAACAATTGGGAATTTTATAATCGATAAGTTGATACGCAGTCAAACAGTTGAATATTTAAATTAATATGGTATACGTCTTTGTGCCTGAATGATGACGTTCGGATTTCTGGTTTGTCTGACAGCTGACTTAATTTATTGCAGTTATTATTGGGCCAGATTGCATAGGTGAATAATTTTTTTTGTTGACGTTTATAGATGGGTAGACGACAGGAATATAGTCAAGAAAAATCCTGGCTGCATGGTCAGTTGACATTTCGAAGTGTCAAAATTCACAATAAACCGTGATAATAGAACAAGGATTCAAATCTAGTCAACGCGTTCGTACCTATACCTAGCGCAGACAAATCTAGTTGATGTTTTATATGAACTAGGTAGGTATCCGAACTTCCCAATTTACGTAGGTAAGTATATAAAGCTGTTTGCACACTGAATGTCAACAAGAGTCGATACAATGGGTGAATGGTGAAAACGCGTTATTATTTCATTGAAAGAAGGATTTTTTTATTTCATACATCTACCATCTCTCTCAACATTTTCATGAATGTCATCTTTCTCCATGTCTGTGGAATATTTGACATTTGACGAAATTGTCTTCTGTTTACATTTCCAAAGAAAAGTATCATAATCTTTCCGAATGAAGAGACATCAAAACATGACACAGCACACCCTATCAGCTCAGAATAAACTGATTGAGTAGACTGAGTAAAAGTCTGAGGAGACTTTTTTGACAGCTTACCATGTGTGTGTTGATCAGAAAAAGAAAACTAGAAGAAATACAACAAATACTTTAGATGTTATATAATGTGTTAAATGTGTTTCATTGTTAAACCGGTTCGTTTTGAACACGCTCTGAATGAAAAAAAAAAAAAAAAAACTAATTCAATTTCAATTACAATGTTAGCTAGATATTCGAACATCGAACGTCTCAAAGATTAATATACGAACTTTATGTGACACAGGAAGAACAAACATTGTTTGGAGCTCTGAAGCATTGTTTTGACGGCCATAAATCTGAAGACGCCAAATCTCGAGATTGTTGTGAACATTCCACAACGGATATAAGAAACCTCTAAAATCCAAAACATTGGTTTATTATATCCGAGTTGTTCTTATATACGAACGTATATAATTAGAATTAATGAAGATACAGTCCGTAACATATAAATAGCCTCACACATAATTTATTTTTAAATTAACTGTTTTCTTTTTTGATCTGTACATAGGTATGAAGTTGTATATCGGGTTGAAAGGTACGACTGAGTTCTTTAGATTAAGAAAAGTTTGACATAGTTTCGAAAAGCTAACGGAATTTTCTGAGGTTATTTCGATTTGGTTATATGTCACTCTGACAACACCAACTACACTCTATATCCACCCTTAACCATAACAGCTCAGTTGCATTTGAACGTTCCTCCAGCCATTCCACAACATCCGAGTGGAAGTGCACTCAAACAACTCATTATAAAACGTCATCCATGCACTGTCAGGGTGTCCGATCTTTGATTAATAAAATACGTATTGCGGACTGTTTCTTTTTCAATTACTAAACGGCCGACGTTCTGCGTTCGCTCATAAAATGTTCTATGAACTAGAAAAAACAAATAACCATTTCTCAAAAACAAATTCGCGACTGTGTATAGCGAAACCGTTCAATTGTCTGCAATTAATATTCATTTGCGTATTGCAAACAATTCGCCATCACAAATCGTTGACAGCATGCAAACGAAATTTGGTTTTCCTATTCCTACAAATAAGTTCTATCGTTCGTTGTATAGATTTGTATATTTTGCAATTCCGTAAGCGCTGCCGGTGAGCAATAGAATTTATTATTTTGTTTTCATTTTTCTCAGCTTTAATTAACCGATTTGCCGCGCTTAATATGGTAGACGGTGGGTATGTTCTGCATAATTTAACTCTGAACGGAAAATGTTTGCTCAAATATACATAAAATTCGAAGACGCGTTTGGGAAGGTGTTGTCGGTTAGAAACTAGTGTGCAAGAGACCACACATTGGGTGACAGATAAGGGCACCTGATTGTATTGGTAGTTATGATTAATTTATCTCATGTTAGATAATGGCTTACCGCGCAACCATACTTGAACCTGTTCGAAGCAATTTGCAAGTAGTGACAGATAAGTAAAGAAGGCTATGCTTTTGGGCTGAAATCAATTGACGTGCGCCTAAAAGTATGAACTATATATAACTCTGAACAGGAAATTGAAATAAAATTTTCACTTTCTAACGTGTTTCACTTGGGTAAGATTATTTTCAAAACATTTGGGTGTGACATTTGAAGTATCAAGATTGGGGACGTTCGTGAATATATTTTAGACAGTCTGAAAGCTGCCTGACTTGTTGGGTTTTACCAATAATCACTTTTATCCTGCGTCTTAAATATTTTGTAGTTCACCATATATGCAATGGTAGCCGACGAATCTAGTCAAGAATTTCGTGACTGATTGGTATGCTGACAGTTCGTATATGTTTTCAAGGAACTTACTCACCGACTAATCTAGTTCTTACGTTCATTGTACATTGTACATTGTACCTAGTCCATATACTAATTTAGTCAATTTAAAATAACTTGGTTTTTGAATGTCTCCAATTTGTACTGTTCTGTTCTGTTTTTGGTGTAAAGTAGACCGATGGTGCAAATTTTTGCTACTCACACTCACACAATATTGTCAAGATTTCAGTATTTTGTATTCTAATGAATAAACATTATTTTCCAACTCAATCTATAAACTCTCCACTATGACATATCGAAGAAGACCAATCAGGTGTCCAATTTTAATGACCGGCGATTTTTACATCTACATTCCGCATTCGTAGCGACGTCAACAATTTAACGGTATCTATGTTTCGAGTGGGATTCTCAAATGAATTCGCCGGCGAACGAAAGCTTACGCGCAATTCGAATTCTAAAGGAATTCACATGAGCGCGAACTGCGAATAGGCGAATTGCGAACAAGTCATTTTAACTGTATTTATGAATTGAAAATTGCTATTCGTTTTACTACAAAAGCATTATATTTAGTTAATCTAACAACTAATCAACAAAAAATCTGCATCTCAATTGATTTAAATAGCTAAATTTACAATTACAACAATTTTCCTGCGAATTGAAAATTCTGGCCGCGAACTGTCACAATTTATTCACAATCCACATAAAACAGTCGCGATCCACAAACCCGCGAATGAAAAATTCGTTCGAACTTATTTCGAACGTTTCCGGTGGTCTCCAAATGGACAGCGAAACGTTTGCGAAAAGGCAGCGGAAAATAATTTGCGGAGAGTTCCATCAGCTGCTGCACAAGTAGCAGTGTTGCCAACACCGGCTATTTATCTCCGATTTGGACACTCGAACTTTCCGCTGGCTCCTTAAAATTGTCATTTGGGAATTATCATAATTTAGACTATTTACTTTAAGGTTTGGTGATTTTTAGGCTCCTTAGGATTTAAAAAAATGCATACTTCAATTGCGAACGTTACATCATATAGCCAAACGTAAGACGAAACCGTAAACAATTTCTTTTGCTTTTTTTGACCACTTAAACTTGATGGTTTTTCTCTATCTTGGTCTTCAAATGTTGCTTATAATTATAAAGTTAGTTTATCAAAATAATTTAGCAAATTTTCTTTAAATTGACCAGAAAGAGTTTATAAACTTTTTCGTACGAATAACTTTTTCCGATCAAAGTTAAAAAAAAACATTCCACTGAAATATTTAATTTCTTTACTGTTCCATCTGTCAATTTTTTTCTGATGGAATCCTATCAGTGGTAGTTGATTTGTTTTAATTATTTTCGTAGGGTACATTTTTTCTGCAAGAATTTTTGTTATGACCGCCTATTTTGAAACTAACATTGTCGTCTTTCAAAACAATTTAATCAGTGTGCCAATGAATTACAAAAAAATATGCATTTTTGATCTTTATTTTGAGCTTTGGTATTTTTGGCGCCAAAAATTTACAATTTGTCTCCATACCTCCTACAAAAGCTGGCAACCCAGCAGTACAAATGTCAAATTTTCGGAAGCAAATATAATGTTTACGAATATTCGCCAGTTCATCTTATGTGAATGGTCCTTAAAACTAGAGCCAGGCGATAATGCGTTGATAAACTACCACGGGGATGTAGGTAGATTTCACAAGTCAGGGTCGGCATTCAGTAAGGCCAAACGTTCAAACGTTTTCATGCGCACGTACGATTTAGGTACTTATGTAACTTAGAGCAAATCATTGGTGCGCACAAAAACTTTACAGCTTTACAGAATCTAACCCCAGATTTACGCAACAAAACCTATTCAAAGCTATGTACATTCTGTAGCGTTTAAAAAGGATGTAATATGACGACATTTCAGTTACTTATAAAACAATAAATACTGATTCAATACTTACTTGTCAGTCGGTCAACACTTTCGAAACGTCCCTCAACTTTTGAGCGCAATGAATCCAAATCAAATGGCGCTGCAAGGCCGTGATCAACACTGCGTGATTTGCTCCTATTCGAGAAAAAAAAGAAAAACGAATGCAACAAATTAGTACACTTGTTCAATTGTTGGATAATTAATTTTATGTATACCATGACGCCATCTATTGAGCATGTGAACAATATTACGCAAACCCAATTACTATTAAAAATCACCAACAGATGTCGGTAGGACTTATAAATCAGAAAGCAATATTGTGCAATGTTTATTGAGCATTTGCACACGTTTTCACAATTTAAACAAACAGTTTGATAGAAAAACAAAACGCTACCTATCAATCTTGTGCAACTGTTGTCCCACACGTTGACGTCTCAGGACAATGTTTTGTTTCTTAATTTCCAGAACGTGTCCCTTAAACAAACAATAAAATGTTGACCAGAACGATTTATACCACTTTGGAATTTGTTTACAAATTAAGTGAAAAAAAGTATTGGCTCATTGAAATGCAAGGCACTCTGATCATAACGTCTTACGTGTGTATTTGAATCGACTTGAGGGGTGTAACCGCCTACGCTGAAAGCCGGAGTGCTCTTGGATAGGAATACGTTTTCAAATTTCCCATACAGCGACGCGTTCTAAAAATAACTGAAGAGCTTGTGTCCTTTTAAAATGCCTGAAGAAGATAAAGCACCATCATCATGAGATCACGAGAGAAATCAAAAAGCGTGGAAAAAAACATATCAATGAGATATAAATTATCAAAAAATATCCTCAAAGTGATTTCCTTGACAATGTAAAATCTATAGAAACAAACACTCGGCGAAAAAACAAGTACGCACTCCGGAGTAGTGCTACAAATAGAAGTAAACTCAAGGTTCCAACATTGAACTTGACCTTTCCCGGCAGCCGTAGCTTAGAAGTCGTCTTTAGAGAGGCAACAAACGTGCACATGCATGCGGTAGGATGTAGGTAGGTATATATGTGGAGCTCACAGAGCGCGTGCGTTCAAGTGCATCTGTTTCTACATTATGGAGCACACATGCAATTGGAAGGTTTCTACGTGCATCTCATGCAGTGTTCCTTATTCGATTTAACTCATTGACTATGTTGCTGTGGTTGTGATAGAGTCCGACTTAATCATCGCTGATGTGAAAATATTTTTGCGTAAGTGCTACGCGTAGCAGAGAACAAGTGCAGTCAGATACGTACTTGTATAAGTGGATCGCTTGAGAACAGATGAGATGTGATTTCTTTTATTGAACAAGTGTGCTTAACGGTGAAGTGTTTCCAGGACTAGAAATGTTATATTGGGATGGTCTATTCGCTTGCAGTTGGAAATTGCGGAGGCTTCCCTGAAGTACGGAGAGACCTTTTAAAAACGCATTACGGATGAAGGAGCAACCACTCGCAGACGTCTGAAAGTAAGTGAATCCTGGGAAATAATGAGGCACTACCTCGAGGGGGCTTAACAGTTGTTCCTGATTTCAAATGGAAATGAAGGAACGAACTCTCAGTATGGAATAAGTTGCAATTAGCGAGCATTTCGTAGGAGTTGTGAAATGATTCTTAAACGATACTCAGCGCGATTACCGAGGTGAAGGTTGCCAAATAACCTACATACGTTTACCAATCCAAATCGAATATAAACTGCTGAGTCTATGTTAAACAGTGTGCATATAGAGAAACTGTGCATAAAGGAAAATCTTCCCCTTGATCAGCAAGTTTTATTTAGAAAACGGATGAGACTAAAAACGCACGCACGACGTTTTCATAGTTACGGGTTTCATTACGAATTGTTTCTTATAAAAATATACAGAAAACTGAACATTCAGGCCTATTCGGCAAAATTTTCTATCCATACAAAAATTCGAACTGTCAAAAAATCATTTACTCTAGAATTGGTATTGGGTGGAAAAATCTTTTATGAATACCGTAAAAAATCATAACAGAATAGAAGAAAAAATTTTCTGACTTTAACTGTAAAAGGTTTTTATTAAATAAGAAGTCTTGGACTGAAATGGATCTGTATATGATTCTTCGTCAACGAAATGCTTACAAAAGGAGACAAATGTAATAAATGTGCACAAAGTCGTATAGTGCGAACTTGGTTTCGATTTGAATGTTATTTTGCACGTGGGGGTTTTCGAAGTCGTTGGCTATGGTTGACGACAGTCCATTCCATGGATAAAAACAGTCCTCTTTAATTTTATGTGCCACTCAAGAAGAACTGCTGATTTCGAATACAGTACTTTCTTAAAAGCGGTGTGCCTTTGCTTTAAATTACGCGTCGTTACTCATCTGGGTGACGCGAAAAAAGAAAAAGCCGACAAACTCCTCATCAGGGCCAATGAATTCATGTTGGCAATGCTCAACATCCAGAGCTGTCCTTCGTGTCACTCCACCTCGTATAAGCTAATTTATAAGATTGATATAGTACCTGCTCGCAGTAAACTTGCGCACATCCTTCGATTCGATTCAGTTCAATTCATCTTCCTTAATGCATTTGTGGTAAGCCTTGAAAACGTGTCTCTTAAATGCAATGACAAAACCCCACGCTTTACCCTCGAATCAGATTCCAATTAATTGAGCTCCCCCCCAAAATGATAAATCAAAGCAAATATACGGACAGTCCTCGTTCGACTATCGCTTTCGGCTAAATAACGTGAAATAATTCACGGCCGCAATGCCTCGCGCAATCTTCCTTTCTCCACCGGATGCATTCAACTTATCTCCGCGCCATTAACCGCACAACATTCAAATCCGAGCCGCAAAATGACAAAAGCTTTAACTTCCTTGATCGTATCAGTTCCGTACGTACACCAAGAATATAGCTATGCGGAAATCACTTCCAGCAGCAGGTCCAGTTCACCTACGTACGGAGAGAGACACGCATAAATCACGCGTCTTAATTGATAAACATAGGTACTCAATAATCAGCCGCTGGCCACTGGCATTTTTGTAGCATTACACGCAACCGACAAAGGTGCGAAAAGTCCAATCAAAAAATAGACCAAGATATCGCTTGATCCATAAATCAAGTTTCTGCAATGCTACAGTATTATCTCGTTCAGAGTTGACACGCAGCGCACGGATGCAAATCCCGAGAGCAATATGTCTTCAGGCGGCGCATTTATGCAAATTTCTTCACAATGACAGTCTACTTGTTGGCGGCGCAGTGCACACAGTACAATACCTTGTCAATCTCTCGCTATATGGCTGCTAGATTGGCTCGTTTAAATTAACAATAAAACCGTTCTGAATATTCAAATTGAAGTTTGTGCTACCACAAAACAAAATGTTATTGTCACACCGAAATAATTAATTGTTATTATTATATTTGACGTTCAGTAACCCCGGGAATGTTCTGTTGTTTATTTGACATTCAACTGGAATGTCAACGCACGAACAAAAGAGTTTGTTTTGCGTTGCGTGGAACACACCTTGTGGTCTTTGTGCAGAAATAATTGAACCAACAGTTAATTAATGGAATTCTTCGACTGTTTTAGAAGAAGAAATTGGTTTGGAAGGAATTCGGCTTGGAACCGCTAAATTGGACGTGCATTGAATGTCAAACGTGCGACTAAACGTGCCAGCGTAGATTAATTGTTTTAAGTATTTCGTTATGCTTAATGTATTTTCGACGTTTAATTACTGTCATGAGTGGGTGGACACCTCCGTTTTGGATTGTAGTTGACTTCTTGCGAATAAGTATTATGAGCCAAATATAGAGAGAACCAAGGTCGTCTATGCATTTATGTGCGTCTGGATCGGGTGCTGTCAAACTCACAAGCACTTGTATTCTTTATTTGCGGAGCTAATTGTATATCGGTGGAATTTAGAATTTTCGTGAAACTTAAAGCTTTCTTTACCATTTCTTTTGTATCTTCCATTTTAAAATCACCTTTCAGAAATGTCACCGTGATGGGTGCCTTCAGCGCAAAAGTGAAATACTTTTGTGCGCTCTCATACACGGTGGAATTTTAGGCTTCTGTAAATTCAATTTGGGTTAAACTATGTAAGAACAAATGCACGAAAAACCGTAACTTGAGGTGTTCCTTGTCATCTGACGACTCAATGGAATATTGCAGTTTACAAGCTGGTTATGAAACTGCGTGTGTTCACCACCAAAGCTAAGTTTTGCCAATTTTGATTCTCTGTTATTATTTTCTGACTAATGCTCTTAATAAAATTGTTTCCTGTATAAGTACTCGTACTTCCAACTGACAGATTCTTAGAAAAGCATTCAGTCCATAATAGGTATTTTTTATTTTACCTTCATTATCTTTATAGATCATTGATTTTCAATAGGTTACAACAATAGTACCAGATCCAACAGTTGTTGTAAACTATGGAAACCAATCTATCCAGAAAATGTGGGTAAAATAAAAACACGCTTAAAGTGTCCGTCATTTAGTGAATCCATTAGTCAAAAGACTAGCCAAATCCAACGATTGCCAATTAGAAACGCACAACGAACAAAATTAGCAAAATGTGCTTACTGACTGTTTTCTCATCAACAAATTTTTTTATCTCAATTTATTGCTGCGCAAAAAAGATAGGAATATTATTTCACGCGAAGTCATTTGTCAATTAATAAATAAACTGGTTCTAAAATGTGCTTGGACACGAAGCTAATGAGTCCCTTAAAATATGAATGTTCGGCGTAGGATTGCAACTAAAATGCGGTGCTCAAAAATAATTTACTGATAGCATAGCTGATACGACTTTTCTAAAGAAACCAATAAACATATTGTTAAATTATCGGCTGAACCTGATCGCCTATTGAGATCTCAGCGAAAAACGCTTCTTTTGGCAAGATTTGTCTCAAATGTAATTGAAATGACTATACACGTTGATGGACATTGTGGGCCAACGAAAAGTACTAGCTCAGTCCCACATTACATCAATTGAAGAGATTATGAAAGGAACTTGTTGCTTTACACAATAATTATTTTGGATTCCTCAATGCCATCTCTGACTAAGACCGCGAAACAAACATTTTTAGAAAGAATGTAATACTTTCCCCCTTAAGCGTAACGTTTTAACGTTTTTCTCGAAACATTAGATTAAATCCTAGCTAATTTTTGACATACATGTGCTCTATAGAGCACGCTGTGGATGAGTGTCACAGTAAACAGCTGTTCTTTGAAAAAAATTTCCCTCAAAGATGTAAATCTCTTTTATTTCAACTATTTCAGACTCTAAGGACTCCTCGTCGAGGTTGTCAGTAAAAAAGCACATTATTTTCGCAACAGAACACAACGATCTGTAAAAATTTAGCTCGAGAAAATAAGCCGACCAATTAAATGGGCGCGCTTAATTTTGACAGATACTTGAAGCGGCGCTCGGCTAAAGCGATTCGCTTAAATTTAGCTCGGCTAAAGTTTGGAGAAAATTTTGTATCGGAGCTAAAATGTAGCTCGAGCAGCATACTAAGCTTTAGCACAAAGTTGACGCTTCATTTAGAAATTAAGGAACAGCTCAAGTTATCATCACAGATCAGGTAAGTCAACAGTGTAACATTACAAAATCATTGCCCAATTTTCCCAAGGATTTACAGCGGTTTTTAAACTGGCGTAAGTTTGAAATTGCGAGTTTTATCAGGGCAGTCTCGACATTTGACCGGCGAGCGCGTAGGTGTCCCCTTCACAGTGTTATCAATGAATACAACTTTGAAATTTGTTACGGCGGTCGAGGAAACTTACGAACAGCCATAATTATCTGGAGTGTCTTAGAAATCACGCCAACAGTTTAGTTCTAGATCCATCCAGTATCTGTACTGACACATTTGATTCCAGAAGTATATCACACACTGTGCGAGTGAACAAGGTATATCGCGTTCACGAACAACATTGTAACTAATTTTTTAACAACTTGGACGAGATAGAGCCTAAAAATCGTAAGGATCTTTAAGTTTTTTAGGCAGCTAAAATAATGAACTATGAACAATCCTGTGTCAAGCCTTCACCTAACCCTACTTTTCAGCACAATTTGCTACTGGTTTCATCTAATTGGTATCACACTAAACTAAGCTGTGCTTCTTTCCTGTCATTCTTTGTACGCGCACTACTGTATATCAAATCTCGAATATCAGCTACTTTTATCTTCGGAGTTCTCTGTAATTTGTTTGAAGTAAAAATGAGCTCTTGGAACTTTAGACATAAGATGTCAGTTTGCCTTGCATCAAACGTACCAATCCTAGCAGACATAGCGTCAACTGTCAAAGTGATCCATCATACAATTTTAATTTTTATAAAATTCAAATTGCTTCCACCATTTTCACATGGAATCTGAACGCGTGTATATAGCGGACGTCACAAATGGGGCCATGGAACTTGTCTTTGACTCGGTGAACGCCTTTGTCTGTCATCAAGACTCAGTAAACTAAAGTGTCTCTGAAGTGACAGATGTCATGTATCGTCTTAGTTTCTATTTAATTTTTTATTTCCGATCATGTTACATTTATACTGATTTAATGAAAACATGTTTTATTTTGTATTTAATAACTTAAACGCATATCGATTCCGTTTGAAGAAAAAAAAAAACTTGCGTCATAATTACTTTCAATTAAATCAACTAATAGCACAACAGCCTCGCACTGGTCGAGTACAATGTCAGCAACCTTCCCTTTCCATTATAACATCGACATCGCCAGCTTCCTCTCTCTCTCTCTCTCCCTCCTTATCTATGTTCAACATCCGAACACAATTGCAGCATAATTTGACAAGACTATCCAAAATGACTATTTAATTGACTACCTATTAGATATTGATTTAATGAAATTAGCCGCCACTGTCGACTGTGATCTCAATACCAGCCAACGTGAACTATTTATTAATAAAACAAAAAGTGACAATAAATCGCACCACAAACTCCCTATCAACATCTACACGAATTTGCTGTATTATTCCACGAAGAATGTACAGAGATAACTCAATCCGATGAAGAACAATATCAAAATAGCGCCACTAATTAAATTCGTTTCCTATTGTCGGCACGCGGCGTCTTCTTTTAGTCTGATTTCGCCTTGAACTCAAGTATCCCAGTCATTCTACTGCTGCTTCTACTCTCACATAAAGTTTTGCACCTTTGCGCAAACCGCGATAAATTTAATTAGCCGTCGTTGAAGGTGCAACTAAAACGACTTGATATAGACATAACTCAAGTCTGTGAGAATTCACAGCGGGTGGAAGTTGAGAGTCTGTTTCGAATTATACAGTTATCATCACTTTCATTTGATTATCTCTGGGCATTTACGTCTAGATTATTATTTAAATTTGTAAACAAAAAAAAGAAAAAAAAGCATATAACCAAACGGGCAGAAAATGCACCATTGGTTCTGAAAGAAACAAATATTCCTATCTCATTTAATAATAGATAGCTTTTCCAATAAATAATCGAATTGCATAAACAAAATATGTTTCACATGTCAATAGATGATGGATAGATCTGTAAAAAAATATTTGTTTTAATTAAAAATTCAAATTCCCATGTGCATGATAAATTATTTTGTGCGCATTATTATTTTTTACTCACAAGTGCAAATTATTTTCACATTTAGTACAAATATTATATTCATGCCAACAAGTTTGATACATAATGCCATGCAAGAAAGATAAAATAGAATGTTAAAGAGGCAGACTTACCTGCGTGCTGTTATTGCCAGACTGTCAACACTGCGTGACATAAGGGTGACATCTTGACTAGCTCTACGTGACCTGTTAGTATAGGTGATTTACCAAAAAATAAAAGAAAAACAACAAAAAAAAACACAAAATAGTAAGAAACAAACAAATCAAACACAAACTTAAATGTTAAACTTAAAATATAAATAAAAAATAAAAAACATAACGAGCGAAATTCAAATAAAAAATATTTTAGTTTTGTAAAAGAAATATAATCGAAACTGGTGTATTTTTAAAGTGGGGGTGGGTATTTAGCTGTGTTGCTATATTGTGCTTCGTGGCTGTCAGTCTCTTACAACTTAGTTTTTATTGTACATATTTCTGCATGCAACATCACAAGAGCGAGATTAATAGTAGACTACTAAATCTGTAATGAAGGTTATAGGATCAGCGCCATCTGTTGTTGAAATGGGAACTGTCATTTAGAAAATGTTTTCTTCTTTCGGATACCTAGCCAACTAGAATAGGTATACGAACGAACGCATTGAATAGTCAACTTGATTTGTTTTTTTATCCTCGCGGTTTACTTATAATTTTGACTCTGAAATGGCAAATCAGTATGCAGGCTGGATTTTCTTGACTAGATTTGTCGGCTACCCCTTCATAAACGTCAACTGAAAAAAAAAAACTATTCACGTGTCCGGAAATATATCAAGTCAGTAACCTGTCAGAATTATTTAACTAGATATCCGAACGTCCCCAATATAAATCTTATTACCATTTTTACACGGAGCTGATAACCGGTTTTTCGCGAAAACACTCGAAAACTTCGTCGAAAACAGAAGTTTTCCCATACCTACATATTTCAGTTTTAAAAACGAAAAAAACACGAAAAACTATTTCCAATCTATCGGTTGTTGAAACAAACACACCTTTCCAATATTCAACAAATTCAGCAGAATAGCTGACCGAATAAATGTCACAACTTAAAATCATTTTCCACAGTTAATTGATGGGCTAATATTATTTTTAGATGCACTAAATTAATTTTAATTGTTAATTAATGCGATTGAAATTTGTTACCAAAAAAGTTTGCACTGAAGTTTAACGACTAGTGTCTCACTCACAGCCGATGGAAACGTCAAACGTCAGTTGGTGGTCGGTGTGAATGCATCGACGAGTCTTCGAAGAAAACACGGTTTTCGTCTCGGTGTGAAAAGTTAAAATGATTGGTAATAAAGAAGTTTCTAGTACAATTTAAAGCGACATTTTAGGTATATTTGACAGATTTTGACACATAACGGAAGTTTACTGTCAAATTTAATTTTTTTTAAACAGCAGCATATAAAAATGTATTCGAATGAATGTCGTTGACACGCTTCCCCGTAATTAAAGTACTTTAACGACAGGGGAAGCAAATTTTGATCAAAAGCCAGAAGTGCCACCTATCTGCTAGCATAAGAAGCGTTGCTGAACGAATATATGTATATCTAAAACAAACGTGACTCCAAATGGTGAATGGTATCGAAAAAGCTGCATTCAAAACTTTCTGACATTTTAAGAACCCCATTCACTATTTTAAGGCCTGTCTCGACCAAAAATTAATATCTTACACAAAAAATCATCCAAACATAAAATTCGAATTGAACAGAACGCAGTTCCCGGAAAGAATTAACAATTTTATTTTTGGACTGTATAAATGGCAATAGACTTAAACCTCAATGGTTAGCCGCTGGCCCTGACAATTTGTGGAGGAATATGACTGTCAAATTTTACACTTAAGATGAATTAAATCTATTATTCAATTTATCACGAATATGGGTATAAGCAGTGTTCCCCACACTTGAGGCTATTTTTTTATCAGCACAAGTAGCTAATTTTTGCCTGAACTCGAAAAAAGTTCCCAGTTTTTATTTATTTTCAAAAATTCATAATTTTAATAACAAAAATGCAGGCTTTTCAAAGTACTTAAAATTAGGTAAATCAATTTTTGTACATGTACGTAGACGTGTGATGGGCTGTTTGTTTTCTTGTTCAGTATGAAGATTTTATTCCGAGTAATAAAAAGGAATACGTTTTGAATTTACTTCTAAACAATTTAAGTTTCACAGAGATTTTTGGTTTATTCCCCTTTTTTGAGATTGCACCTCGTTTTCCCCTTTTTTATTATAAGGCCGCCTAAATTGACGCCTTCCCCCTCAATCTGGGACAACTGCGTGTATGAAGCTATAGACCTGTTCTCCAAATGACGTTTTGCGACACATAGTTATTTTTTCAGTTGTGTTATTCCAATTCGTTGTTGTCTACAATATTATTTAAAAAGAGTCCGTTCTGATTATTATATGAATACGCAAGGTCTCTACTAATATTTTGCACAGTTAACGAACCAAAAATTAGGAAACCTTGCAGAGAAAACAGTTAAACTTTTTTGGTTCGATTAGCATCCGTAAACTCGTCTTCTTGCATTTTTTGAAACATATGGCCACACGATAACACAGCAAAGATTTTTGAGAAAGAAATTTCGCCACTCTGAGCTCGAAAAATTCACCCTGGACACTCAAAATTACTATTAGTATCGCATGTGGTTAACATTTTGTTGGTTTCGTATTAAGATTTTGTCTTTTTGAGAATTTCAGGCGACGAACGCAAATTACGGTGGAAGAATCGTTTGTGATTCGCCAAAGCCCATGCGGAAGAACTAAATGCGAACGTTTTTCGAAAGCTTCTGCAAACTTTTACTCTGTGCAGGTACAAAAAAATGAAATATTTCCACAAATTTCGCTGTCAATTTTTGCAACAATCGTGCCAATGTCGCCCTGTAACTCTTTCCGTCTTTCACGCTAACAAAACTGATATTGTCGTTTATGCCCGAATCGCAAAACAAGCAGGTGGAACACACATTACCAAATTGTAAAACACGTCGGGCCAACAACTGTGGAACGCATTGTTCAAATTTCAATAACAAAAATGTTACCGCCTTTGAATAAACAATTTTTTTAGAAATGTCAAAATAAA
Source organism: Cheilosia grossa (assembly GCA_963082955.1). Classification (NCBI taxonomy): domain Eukaryota; kingdom Metazoa; phylum Arthropoda; class Insecta; order Diptera; family Syrphidae; genus Cheilosia; species Cheilosia grossa. The sequence continues at coordinate 12,673,536 of OY720144.1, read as the reverse complement.
CAAATGGAAGCCAAGAGAATACCGTAAATAAATTAATAATTCACATGTAATACCTGCGAATAAGAATTGCAAAAAGTAAATAATTTACGATCCACAAATGTGCTTTTCCACGTGTCATTTCTGATTTATCAAAAGTGAAGCCATTGGCATGGAACTTGGAAAATACTTTTCTCATTAAGATAAATCGACCTTTATCGCAAATTCTGCTGTATTGTTTCGTTGCTGCATCTATCTATATGGACCTAGATCAGTGAATAAACGAATCAATTTATACCACAAATTACTTGACACAAAACTTTTCCCAACTTGGAACATGAACGCGCTAGACGACCTTGCGACCGACAATCACAAGACCGAGCATATTTCCTCACAACCATTATTATATACGAGTATGTGTTTTATTTTTTCTATTTCTATTAAATGTGTGCTTATCTAAAAAGTAACTAAATGCGATTAGTTGTCCCGGTTAAGCGTTCACTCAAACGAAATATCTCCGACTAAAATTAAAACTGTCGGCTCCGTTTAAAGCTAAAAGCATTTTATCCAACCTTGATCCAATTCACGGTATCTGTGTGATACGCGTATTGTACTAGTTGGACGAGAACACGATAGCCTCCAAGAAAAACAAACAAAAAATAATTCACATTTCGTGGAGCTCAAATATCCATACATCAAAATAATGCGCTACTCCTTCCCCAGAATGTCGCTCCTCTCAAGAACACAGTGTGTGCGCTCAATCAATTGCAAAACAATCACACAAATTGTATTATTCCGAATAACAAATTCATTAGACGTTTATTCCTCCACAGATTAGGCTACTGGCTGTAACGACTTATGCACATGTACCAAAGCAAGAGTATAATTATATTGTTTTGCTCACAAGTGGGCGGTCTTTACTTTTAATCAAGCACTCTCGTGTGGTTTTATATAAGCTTTACACGTTATTAGGCTCTTTATCAAAATAAACTATCGATTGAATGGAAATTTATGATCTTCATTGTGTGCGGTGTAAGATTAATTGACTTAGTGCTAGAATCCGTCTCGAGTGTCAAATTCTGTACATAACAACTCAGCGGAGGTGTAACTCGTTAGCATTTTTTATTTTTTTCTATTTTTAGTGACCCAAACCCAACGTGTCGTAAATTCCAATTTGATCAACAGAATGTCTGATGCAATGCACGAATGAATTAAGAATGCACAGGCGCAGGGTTGATATTGAAATTAATTGGAAATATTTAACCAGTGGTAGATAATCTATTTTGAGCAGCGAATGTCTGTTTGCTCTATATTTCTTTCTTTAATTTTATGTAACTCATACGCCAGAGTGTGTTGGCTTTGGCTTTCATAAATCGTGCGTTATAGTCCGTGTGGTCACGTGAATATATTGTGATGAAGTTAGTTTTTTATATACGCGTATCTAGAGCTGGAATGTCTATGAGAACGTGGAGTTGTGGTTGATTTTTTTTTGTTCAACTGGGTAAGCGACACTGGCATTCTGAGACAGTAAAAAAGTTCAAACAGCCGTGCTACTTTGGCTTGTTAGTGGAAAACGGCAGCTTACGAATCGGACTTCCCTTGTTATGGTGTTTGACAATAATCACTGGCGTGAACATTTCAACAAATTGACAGATATTGATGGGGATGTGTTTCAACACGATTCTATGCCTTACTTCTCACTGACATTGGGATTGGTGACTACTGTCAATTTGGGCCAGGTTTAATTCATAGGAAGTCGGATGTGCCCTAGCTTATAAGCATCTACTGCTAACTACAAGGTGGCGCAAAGGAAAATGTTATAGTTTTTGCAAATGGCGGCAAATGTCAGTTGCACTTTGTAAAGTAAAGACATACAAAATAAACGACAACAATTCATGACTCGCTGTACTCCTAAAGAATTATTTCGACGAATAGTTCGCCGGTGGTGTTGGCGCAGCGTATAACGCACCCATCGCCAGTACAGCGATGTCTTGTTGACGTAACATCTCGTTTTGGCGATTTACACTTGCCGGCAAGATCACATTATTTTAAACGTTCCAGACTTCTTTTTGTGCGGTTTTCTGAAGTCGCAAGTCTATTTCAACAAGCTTTATACTTCACAACGATACGAGGACCTACCGCCGGAATTTATGGCAAGTCTGTTGCAAAATTCAATGAATCAGTCTGAATGATCATCAATTGTGGCGGTGGCCGATGTCATTTTCTCGAAAGGAATTTAAAAAATGAATAAATAGTTGGCGCAACAGGTCCGTAGGTACCCAAGGCCTTGCTTCTCACAACCATTCTTTATGTGTGAGTTTTTCATTTTTGGAACGAATGCAAGGGATCTACAATTTTATGCCGATTCGAAACGGCTAATTGAGAAGCTCTTTCAAGACAGTTTTACTCTCGGATGTTTGTCAGACATTCGCGAGAGTGGAAAAGCCCCTAAGTTGGAATTTTATGTTTTTGCAGGATTCGAACCTGGGACCCCTCGCTACACACTATCCACTGAGACAAATAAACAGAATCCAAAAGCAGAATAAAAGTTTTTCATTTATAAAAAAATTGACAGATGAAGAACATCGGGTGACAACTTTTGCGCCACCTTCCTTGATACTAATAATATTTTGTGTCCGGGCTAAATTTCTCGAACTCACAATGGCAAATTTGTCCATACAAAATTGCATATTGTGACCCACAAAATATTAAAGGTGAAGTTAGAAAATGATTATTAGTAAGGAATGTTCGATGTGTTGTGTTGAAACGTTATTAAAAAATATTTCGCTTCAAAGCAATTTTGAGCTAAAAAACTAGTTCATCCTCAGATTCTTTTAAACTGATTTGAATAACGTTAGAATGCTGTTGTTTCAAGTTGGGGTTGTTGAACGAGCTTATTCCCTGGGTTACAACCAAAATAAAAGAATTTAGGTACGTTCGTTAACATTATTTGTAAATACAGGGAAGTTCAAATTTAAGTGACGCCAAACATTGGTTTGAAAATTGAGCTGTTTGC